>CM061751.1:182800477-183492983 GCA_030979885.1 Lolium multiflorum
CTGAAACTGAAAGTGGTAATGAACATGATAATAGTGAAGATAATGATAAGAATGATACCCCTGATAAAGAAGAGAAGAAGAACCTGAAAGCATGCTAAAAATAAAAAGTATACTAAAGAAGATTTTTATTAATGAGAAAACATGGTAATGAAAGAGAACCTTTGGTGCAAAAGCCAAATGCCTTTCCCCGCTAAGAAACTAAAATCAAAGGAAGAGGGACACTATAATAAATTCCGTGATTGGATGAAACCTTATTCTTGCAAATCCCTTTAACCGATGCTATTAAATTGCCTCCTTATTCAAAGTATATGAAAGATATTGTTACTAACAAAAGGAAAATCCCCAATGAGGAAATTTCTACTATGTTTGCTAATTACCTCTTTCAATGGCAAAATTCCAAAAGAAGCTCGGAGATCGGTATACCCACTATTCCTTGTTCTATTAAGAATAATTATGTCAAAACGCTCTATGTGACTTGGGAGACGGTGTTAGTGTTATGCCCTTTCTCTTTATAAGAGACTTTACTTAGATAAGCTGATACCAATCGATATATCTTTGCAAATGGCTTATAAATCTATATTCCTGCTGGTATATGTGAGAATGTTCCGGTTCAAGTTACTCAATCGCTTGATATTAACTCCATTTTGTTGCATTGGAAATGCCTCAAGATGATAATATGTCTATTATTCTTGGGAGTCCTTTTCTTAACAATACTGCAGGGGCTGCTATTGATTGCAATAAAGGAAAAGGTATCCAATGTTGATGATAAGGAACACACCGTCTATTTCCCCAAGAGAATTGAAAAAGCGTATGAGTTAATACTATTTCTGCGAGAACTTAATAAAGTGGATCCATCGACATCCCGCATGAGCCTAAAGAAGAATATCAAACTCTTGTGATTGAATCCATATCAATTTCAAGGTAATATGATTGATTTGAGGTTTATTTCTTCATATGCTATGTAAAATTTATTTGGTGGCAAGACTTGATCAACCTTGTTAACAAATACCTTTTATATGCATAGAGGAGGTAAACAACATCTCTCTTTTTTTTCCTCCACTTGCTTTAGTTGTCGTAGCACTTTAATTTGCAAAGTTTCTTAGTAGATTTGAGATTTTGCAAATTTTCCTGCCGCAATAATAAACCTAATAAATTTAAAATGTGCATTTTTCAAAGTTTTTCAAAATTCGCGAAAATTATACCGTTGGTCCTATTTTTCGACGAGGGACCTGGGAGCACCAGAGGATGACAGACCTCCACCGAGCTGCACTACCGGCCTGCCGCCAAGGAGGTCAGCGTCACCATGTGGTGTGGGCCCCTCTTTGCCCCACCTTGCCATCTCTTCCTCCCAGAACCTTCTCTCCCGAAACTCGTACCAAGTTCATCTCTCTGCGTTTTTGCTCCGTGAGCTCCGTATTTCTCGATCTCTGCTCACTCCTGCATTTCTGTCTGAAATTTGGCACATTTGCTCTTCGGTATGTGACTCCTCCACCCATCCAAGTAGAATTTCGCTTGGTTGAGTATATCTTGAATATTTGCTGCTGTGGGTAACATGTTTAGTGAGCTTGCATGCTTGTTCTAAGTGGTAGAAACTAGTTTTGATGCATGATTAGCACTCTAGCAAGTTCCTATAGTAGTTTCCCTCAATTATATGTCACCAAATCAAGTTTTATATTGTTTGTTGAAATTTCAGAAATGAAGAAGTTCAAATTTGAGAGTTGTTCAAGAAGGGGGACAACCAGGACCGGGAGGCCTTCTAGGGCCGCCACCCGGATTAGGCAATCATACAATGAAGACATCCTCGCGGCTAGCTTCGCGCCCGAAGAGGGCAACAACGGGGCTCCTAATGCTTCTACTTTTCCATGCTATGATTTTCTAAGGAATGCAAGGAATATTGGAGGATTTCTTCACCCTTGTCAACGTGGCGGGCTTAGCCACCTACGTGATGATGAAAGGGAGCAATACCTACATGCTCACCAAGACTTTTATGAGAGCTTCCAGTTCCACAACACGCAATATGAGCCGACAGCTGCATTCAAGATCTATGGTACCCCTTACTATGGAATTGGATGAATTTTGTCGTGCATTGGATATTGCGTAGGTACAGCAAGGAGGATCGATAACAACCCTCGGGACTTGTTGGATCTATCGAGGGATCACCAATGATGACTGCCGCACCATTCAATCCGGCAAAGAGGTTGGAACATTCACCCCGCCATTAAATACTTTGTATATTATGTCGCATTACATTCTTGGTAGGGAGAACACTAGTAATATCTCTAGCTACCATCTTGCTTTCATGAATATTGCACTTACTGGTCAAACATCCTATCATCTTGGTTCTCTTATTGCTCGCCGCCTGACTACCAGGGGACCTATTTTTGGAGGAACTATTGCACTGCGTGTTTTAACATATCTAGATCTTCCTATTGATCCTAATGATGTGCCTTTGGCCCCTAGGAGACTTGATATTGCTGCCATGAAGAGTCATCATTTTGTTACCACTGAGTCTACTTTGAATAATATGGCCTATAGAATGTTGTTTGCTGACGGGGATGAGAAAGAAATCCCTCTTCCCCAGCCAGGTTTGTTTGATATTGACAGGCAACCATGGTCGCGCACTAAGGAGGAGGTGGAAGAACATATGAAGATACAAGAAAGCCTCCACCAACAACATGACTCCCGAGGATGCTTATCCTCCTAATGACCACACACATCTGCACATATCCTGGGTGTTTTCTTCTAGCATAATTTAATACCACCCATCTTCATATTACGAGATACTACTTCATGGATCGATGGGATTGAACTCCACTTAGGCCAAAAAGCCTAAGCTTGGGGGAGGGATACCGCATCACCCATTCTTTGCATATTATGATTGGTGGATACTTGTATATACTTGTTTAGTCTTTTGAGTGGTTTTCTAATGAGAGGAAGATGATATTTGAGAAGTGCTGTCTAAAAACAGATTCGGGGCTGTTACCGTAAAAATTCGTGTGCAAAACTCGAATACAAAGTATTTTGAGTTGAAATTTTGTGTGCATGTGATTGTGTTGTTATCTAACTTTCATTAGTTGAACACTTTTGAGCTGCTAAGCAACGTAAGATTTTTGTAAAAATTGATTTCTGTATCACACAGTTCCTAAGATTTGCTTGATGTAGCATGTTGGTTTTCTTTTAGTTTGCTATTTTTTTGTTTTTGCTTTCATTTCTTTCCCAAACAACACAAAAAGCTCAAAAATATTTCTGTTGTTTCTCTTCACCATTTATTTGCTTTGGTTTCTTGCCAATTGTTTCGCTTTATTTGCTATTGCTAGTTTGCTATAAGAAAACTCAAAAAAGATTTTGCTTTATTTGCTTGTTTCCTCTTGTTCTTGTTTGTAATTTGAAAACACCAAAAATATTTGCTAAGTTCTTCTTTGGTTTGTAAAGTTCATCATGAGTTCAATGGTCTTCAGTCTTGAGCGTGGTTTTCATTTCATATTATCCCAGCTACACAAGTGAAAGGCACAATGACGCATCTACTTACAACTGAAAAGGTTGTCCTAACATGCCCTTCATTTGTTTACTTTTGTACATATACTCATCCATGTGATCATGCTTAGTTGGTTCATGTGAGTGTTATTATTGGAGAAAGTCTAGTAGTTTATGATCTCTCATGTTTAGCTCCAATCTATTAATATGAGTAGCATGTCATGGATGTTTGCTTGTATTGTTTTATCATAAGTAAGTATGGCATTTGTGGTATCCTCCTCTGGAATAATTCATTTATATTGATTTTGAACATATGCTCACGCATGCATATGACTGAACAAAAGTCAATTGCTCTCAATGATTTACATTGCTTCGTAGTTCTTGTATCACTTTATGCCTCAAATTTAATTTATTTTGGTCGCTAGTTATGATTATATTTAGCTTAATGCTTCCTCTTGATTTGTCGCCCCTAGTCTCTTGCTAGCCTCCACTTGTACCGAGCGGGAACGCTGCTCGTCCCTCCAAACACATGAAAACCAAGTTAATCCAATAGTGTCCACCATAAATACCTATGCATGGCATTTCAAACCACATTCCAAGTAAATTCTCATGCGTTACCTTTTAAACCTTCAAAATGCTTCTTAATTTGTGTTAATGCTTCATAGCTCATGAGGAAGGCATGTGGTGTTTAGCTTTCAACCTTGTCATTTACTTTTGACTGACTCTCACCCTCATATGGCACATCCGCTTATCCAATAATTTTGCAAAAGAGCCGGCAATGGGATTCCCAGTCCCAAATTAATTAAACTTAAATAGACACTCCTCCATGGTTTTGTGATTGTTGGACGGCACCCGAAGGATTAAGTTAGCCATGGCTTGTGTAAGCAAAGGGTGTGGGGGAGTGTCATCATAATAGAACTAAACTAAAATAAAAAGGCACTCCTTCATGGTATGAGATTGCTGGCAAAACGAGGATTCGGTTAGCCATGGTTTGTGCAAGAAAGGCTGGAAGGAGTGCCAACCAAAATGTCCTTCATGGGAGCCGCTTCTGAAAGTCCGTTGGCGAGGTAGTTAGTGTACCATTACCATTCGTCCTGGACAACAACAAACACCTCTCAAAATAATTTTACCCCGCTTTACAAATGAAAAGCTCTAGCGCATGTTAATCCCTGCTTCCTCTGCGAAGGCGTCAATTTTTGTTTTTATGTTGTGTCTCCATCCTTTCTTTGAGCACTTTCGTGAGAGCACACCTGTCATTCTTAGTATAATATGCTTGTCTCAAAATATGATTGATTGTGGTATAACTTTGATGCTTTTATCTTTGACAATCACTACTTCTAGTCTTTCTATGAACTCCAGAGGTCTGGCATTTATGTTTTGCCAATCAAATACAGGCAAGCGAGATACCACTTTATCATACTCTCTTATGAACATTGCAATCCTGCTAATATACATGATTCATGATGCTTATTATTAATTGTTGGTACCTCTTCATGATTGATATAGCTATTAGATGATCTTATTTGCATGTACCTTGTTATGAACTGCTTAAGTATTAGCCATGTCATGAGAATATATACATCATATGAGCAAATGTGTTCGTGAAAGTTCTTTTATCGCTCATTGTTAACTGAATTGCTTGAGGACAAGCAATAAGCTAAGCTTGGGGGGAGTTGATACGTCCAAAACGTATCTACTTTCTCGAACACTTTTGCTATTGTTTGGCCTCTAATTTGTGTATTTTGGATGCAACTAACACGGACTAACGCTGTTTTCGCAGAATCGCTCCGTGTCTCGTTTTTGTGCAGAAATCCAACTTTCGGAAAAACCTCGGAATTATGGAAGGCCCTATTTTCCCAGAAACCAACGGAGCTAGAAGGGCACTTGAAGTGGAGGCCCGAGGGCCCCACACCACTAGTGCGGCGCGGCTCAGGGGGCCCGCGCCGTGTGTGGCCCCTCGGCCGGCTCCTCCGACGCCCTCCTTCGGACTACTTATTGCTTCGACCTAAAAACACACGGAGAAGCGGAAGTCGCCGGAAACCTCCGAACGCCGCCATCGCGAAACTCCGTCGCGGGAGTCTCGTTTCCGGCACTCCGCCGGACGGGGAATTGAGGAGATCATCACCGCCATCACCGCCAACGCCTCTCCATCAACCAGCAATGTTTCCCCCATCCATGTGTGAGTAATTCCCCCGCTGTAGGCGAAGGGGATGGTAGGGATTGGATGAGATTGGTCATGTAATAGCATAAGATTGTTAGGGCATAGTGCCTAGTGTCCGTAGATGGTACTTTTATGATATTGTTGCAACTTGTTATGCTTAATGCTTGTCACTAGGGCCCGAGTGCCATGATCTCAGATCTGAACATGTTATTATTTCATCATGATATTCGTTGTTTATGATCTACCCAAGTTGTATACACATGTCTGTCCGGAACCAATGGCCCCGAAGTGACAGAAATCGGGACAACCGGAGGGAATGGTAGCGATGTGAGGATCACATGTGTTCACGAGTGTTAATGCTTTGCTCGGTACTCTATTAAAGGAGTACCTTAATATCCGAGTAGTTTCCCTTGAGGCTCGGCCGCCACCGGCTGGTAGGACAAAAGATGTTGTGCAAGTTTCTCATTTGCGAGCACGTACGACTATAATTGGAACACATGCCTATTGATTGATTAGTACTTAGACACCGTTTTATTATTATCTCAGCAAATGCCCTGCTATGATTGTTACATGAGTTTTCCATCCATGCAACGCCCGTTATCCGTCCCCGTGCCTACGTATTTAATCCCGCTGTTTACTATAATCACTACCGCTGTCTTTGTTACTCACTGTTATTTACTATTATCGCTATATAAACTCATATTATGATAAACTCTTGCGAGCAAGTCTCGCCTGTGTGCAACTGAATTGACAACTCCGTTGTTAAGGCTTCCAAGTATTCTTGTCTCTCCCCTGTGTCGAATCAATAAATTGGGTAATACTTCCTCGAAGACTATATGCGATCCCCTATACTTGTGGGTCATCAAGACTATTTTCTGACGCCGTTGCCGGGGAGCATAGCTTTATTTGGAAGTTCACTTGGATTGATATTGTTCGCTGCAAATTCTCCATCATGGGTAAACCTCGCGATACTAAGATCGCCATATTACCATCCACTACAAGAAAAGGTACAATTCTGAGTACCTCCGCTACACTTGATTCACCATCTCAGGATTGATAAACTTATTTCACCGCCACATGCTTCGCATGCGGCACATCTCGTGAATCTGAACACTCTCATAATATTGATAATGTTTCTGCTGTCTTGATGATAGTGGTTCATTGGGATCTTTTCTAGATGCTACAATTGCTAAATCTAGACAAATTGAAAATAATGAAACTCCTAATGCTACTACACCTGTTAGTTCACCTGAACTTGAATACTCTAGTGATGATCTTGAGGAAGATTATGTGGAGCTTGATGATGATTTTATTGAAAAATGTAATGCTACTACTGATGCAAGAAAAATTAAAAAGTTGCTTGCAGAACATGCTGTTAGATATAAACCTACTCCCGATCCTAAATTTGCCACATCTCCTATAAACATTAGGGATAAAGATTATGATTTTTCTCTTGATCTATCTCATATAGCTATTGTTGAGAAAACACCTTTTTGTGGTACTGAAAAAGAAAGTGCTGTTGAACACATGACTAAGTTATCTACTTTGAGTAGCTTGTTTTCTGATGATGTTAAGAAGCGTACTTACTTTGTTGCTAAAATCTTTCCATTCTCATTAAAGGATGATGCTAAAACTTGGTATAATAGTTTGCCACCTAGTTCTATTAAAAAGTCCGAAAGAATTGCTTGATGTTTTCTTCCGCAAATACTTTCCTGCTAGTGCTCAACATGCTGCTTTGCAGAGAGTTTATAATTTTGATCAGGGAGATGAGGAGAAATTGCCTGAGGCTTGGGCGAGATTTTGCTCTCTTATTAGAGCTTAGCCTCACCATGATTTAGAAAAGCATGATTTACTTGATATATTTTATAGTGGACTAACCATTGAGTCTAGGGCATACCTGGATAGTTGTGCTAGTTGTGTTTTCAGAAAAGAACTCCGGACGACGCTGAAGAATTATTGGCTAAAATAGGCCGGAATTATGATGATTGGAATACGCCTGAACCAACTCCAACGCAAATAGTGAAGAAGAGGTTTAATTAAATTGAATGATGAAGATATGAGGGAAGCCAAGAAGTCTCTCAAGGAGAAAGGTATTAAATCAAGATGTGAAGAATCTACCTCCTATAGAAGATATATGTGAGATTCCCCCTTCATCCATGATTGAGGTAAATTCCCTTCAACGCTTTACTAGGGAAGATATTCCGTATTCAAAACCTCCTGCACAATGCTTAGATGAGTTTGATAATTATATTGTTAAGCAAGAAAATTTTAATATGAGAGTAGAGAATCATTTAATGGAAAATTCTCAAGCTATTAGTCAATTGCATGATATTGTGGAGAGAACCTCCAATGATGTTAAGATGCTTGTCAAACATTTTCAAATGATTCAAACTCAAATTGATCAACTCACTAAAGTGCAAAATGACTTGTTAGGAAATAATTCTAAAGAAAAACATGCTTATGAAGTAACAACTAGAGGTGGTGTCTCTACCCAGGATCCTCTATATCCTCAAGGGCATCCCAAAAGAATTGAACAAGATTCTCAACGCATTGAACCTAGTGCTCATTCTAAGAAGAAAAAGAAGAAGAAACATAAAAATGTTGTAGAATCCTCTCAACCTTTAATGATCCTAATAGTATTTCTATTTCTGATGGAAACGAAAGTGGTAATGAACATGATAATAGTGAAGATAATGATAAGAATGATACTCCGATAAAGAAGAGGTTGAAGAAGAACCCGAAAAGCATGCTAAAAATAAAAAGTATACTAAAGAAGATTTTATTACCGAAAACATGGTAATGAAAGAGAACCTTGGGTGCAAAAGCCAATGCCTTTTCCTGCTAAGAAACTAAAATCAAAGGAAGAGGAACACTATAATAAATTTTGTGATTGGATGAAACCTTATTCTTGCAAATCCCTTTAACCGATGCTATTAAATTGCCTCCTTATTCAAAGTATATGAAAGATATTGTTACTAACAAAAGGAAAATCCCAATGAGGAAATTTCTACTATGCTTGCTAATTACTCTTTCAATGGCAAAATTCCAAAGAAGTTGGGCGACCCAGGTATACCTACTATTCCTTGTTCTATTAAGAATAATTATGTCAAAACTGCTCTATGTGACTTGGGAGCCGGTGTTAGTGTTATGCCCTTTCTCTTTATAAGAGACTTACTTAGATAAGTTGATACCTACCGATATATCTTTGCAAATGGCTGATAAATCTACTGCTATTCCTATTGGTATATGTGAGAATGTTCCTGTTCAAGTTACTACTAACTGCTTGATATTAACTGATTTTGTTGTATTGGAAATGCCTGAAGATGATAATATGTCTATTATTCTTGGGAGACCTTTTCTTAACACCGTAGGGGCTGTTATTGATTGCAATAAAGGAAAGGTTACTTTCAATGTTGATGATAAGGAACACACCGTCTATTTCCCCAAGAGGATTGAAAAAGCGTGCGGAGTTAATACTATTTCTCATGTGAGAACTATCAAAGGGATCCATCGATTGTCCTATATATGAGCCTAAAGAAGAATATCAAACTCTTGTGATTGGATCCATATCAATACAATTCAAGGTAACATGATTGATTTGAGGTTTATTTCTTCATATGCTATGTAAAATTTATTTGGTGGCAAGACTTGATCAACCTTGTTAACAAATACCTTTTATATGCATAGAGGAGGTAAACAACATCTCTTTCTTTCTCCACTTGCTTTAGTTGCTGTAGCACTTTTAATTTGCAAAGTTTCTTAGTAGATTTGAGATTTCAAAAATTTTCCTGGCCAGTAATAATAAACCTAATACCCATAAAATGTGCATTTTTCAAAGTTTTCAAAAATTCGCAAAATTATACCGTTGGTCCTATTTTTCGACGAGGCACTGAGCACCTGAGGATGACCTGTGGGGCACCGAGGGCACCACACCACCGGCCGGGCCAAGGAGGTGGCCGCGCCACCATGTGGTGGGCCCCTCTGCCCCACTTGCCATCTCTTCCTCCCGCACCTTCTCTCTCCCGAAAAACTCATAGTTCTCTCTCGCGTTCTTGCTCCAGAGCTCCAGTTTCTCGATCTCTTTGCTCAGCCCAGATTGCTGTCTGGCACATTTGCTCTTCGGTATGTGACTCCTCCACCCATCCAAGTAGAATTTCGTTTGGTTGAGTATATCTTGAATATTTCGCTGCTGTAGGTAACATGTTTAGTGAGCTTGCATGCTTGTTCTAAGTGGTAGAAACTAGTTTTGATGCATGATTAGCACTCTAGCAAGTTCCTATAGTAGTTTCCCTCAATTTTATGTCACCAAATCAAGTTTTATATTGTTTGTTGGAAATTTCAGAAAATGAAGAAGTTCAAATTTGGAGAGTTGTTCAAGAAGGGGACAACCAGCACCGGGAGGCCTTCTAGGGCCGCCACCCGGATTAGGCAATCATACAATGAAGACATCCTCGCGCCTAGCTTCGCGCCCGAAGAGGACAACGGGCCTCCTAATGCTTCTACTTTTCCATGCTATGATTTTCTAAGGAATGCAGGAATATTGGAGGATTTCTTCACCCTTGTCAACAGGGCGGGCTTAGCCACCTACGTTGGCGATGAAAGGGAGCAATACCACATGCTCACCAAGATTTTTGTTGAGAGCTTCCAGTTCCAAAACGCGGAATATAATCCGACAGTTGCATTCAAGATCTATGGTACTCCTGTTACTATGGAATTGGATGAATTTTGTCGTGCATTGGATATTGCCCTGTAGGTACAGCAAGGAGGATTGATAACAACCCCCGGGACTTGTTGAGCTCTATCGAGGGATCACCAATGATGACTGTCGCACCATTCAACGGGCAAGATAAGGAACATTCAACTCCCCGCCATTAAATATTTTGCATATTACATCGCTACTAGCATTCTTGGTAGGGAGAACACTAGTAATATCTCTAGCTACCATCTTGCTTTCATGAATATTGCACTTACTGGTCAAACATCCTATCATCTTGGTTCTCTTATTGCTCGCCGCCTGACTACCAGGGGACCTATTTTTGGAGGAACTATTGCACTGCGTGTTTTAACATATCTAGATCTTCCTATTGATCCTAATGATGTGCCTTTGGCCCCTAGGAGACTTGATATTGCTGCCATGAAGAGTCATCATTTTGTTACCACTGAGTCTACTTTGAATAATATGGCCTATAGAATGTTGTTTGCTGACGGGGATGAGAAAGAAATCCCTCTTCCTCAGCAGGTTTGTTTAATATTGACAGCAACCATGGTCGCGCACTAAGGAGGAGGTGGAAGAACATATGAAGATACAAGAGTTCCACCAACAACATGACTCGAGGACGTCGGGACCTCCTACGACCACACCGTCACATATCCGGTGCTTCTTCTAGCACATACCCGGAATACGACCCATCTTCATATTACGGAGATACTACTTCATGGGATCGATGGGATTGAACTCCACTTAGGCCAAAAGCCTAAGCTTGGGGAGGTATACCGGCATCACTCATTCTTTGCATATTATGATTGCTGGATACTTGTATATACTTTTTTAGTCCCTTTGAGTGGTTTTCTAATGAGAGGAAGATGATATTTGGGGAAGTGCTGCCTGAAAACAGATTCTGGGCTGTTACCGTAAAAATTGTGTGCACAGCCAGAACGTTATTTTGAGTTGAAAATTTTTGTGCAGGTTCCCAGGTTGTTATCTAACTTTCATTAGTTGAACACTTTTTGAGCTGAGCAACGTAAGATTTTTGTAAAAATCGATTTTTGTACTGCTGTCAGGTTTGGCAGATTTCTGCCATCTCGCTTTTCTGTGTTTCTTTTAGTTTGCTATTTCTTGTTTTTGCTTTGTTTCTTTCCCAAAACACAAAAAGACCAAAAATATTTCTGTTGTTTCTCTTCACCATTTATTTGCTTTGGTTTCTTGCAATTGTTTCGCTTTATTTGCTATTGCTAGTTTGCTATAAGAAAACCCAAAAAGATTTTGCTTTGTTTGCTTGTTTCCTCTTGTTCTTGTTTGCAATTTGAAAACACCAAAAATATTTGCTGTTCTTCTTTGGTTTGTAAAGTTCATCATGAGTTCAATGGTCTTCGGCGGCTGGAGCGTGGTTTTCATTTCATATTATCCAAGCTACACAAGTGAAAAGGCAATAATGACGATCTACGACAATCTGATTGTGGTGAGAGGCTGGTATGAACTCTATTTGTTTTCATTTTTGTACATATACTCATCCATGTGATCATGCTTAGTTGGTTCATGTGAGGTATATGTTATTTGAGAAAGTCTAGTAGTTTATGATCTCTCATGTTTAGCTCCAATCTATTAATATGAGTAGCATGTCATGGATGTTTGCTTGCATTGTTTTATTCATAAGTAAGTATGGCATTGTGGTATCCTCCTCTGAATAATTCATTTATATTGACTTGGCACATGCTCACGCATGCATATGACTGAACAAAAGTCAATTAAGCCTCAATGATTTACATTGCTTCAGAGTTCTTGTATCACTTTTATGCCTCCGTTAATTTTTTTGCCGCAAGCATGATTATGACAGTTATCTCTCTTGATTTGTCGCCCCTAGTCTCTTGCTAGCCTTCACTTGTACTGAGCGGGAACGCTGCTCATGCCTCCAAACACATGAAAACCAAGTTATTCCAGAGTGTCCATAAATACCTATGCATGGCATTTCAAACCATTCCAAGTAAATTCTCATGCGCTACCTTTTAAAACCTTCAAAATGCTTCTTAATTTGTGTTAATGTTTCATAGCTCATGAGGAAGTGTGGTGTTTAGCTTTCAACCTTGTCATTTACTTTTGACGGACTCTCACATGGAATAGTGGCACATCCGCTTATCCAATAATTTTGCAAAAAGAGCCGGCAATGGGATTCCCAATTCCAAATTAATTAAACTTAAATAGACACTCCTCCATGGTTTGTGATTGATGGACGGCACCGAAGATTCGGTTAGCCATGGCTTGTGTAAGCAAAGGTGGGGGAGTGTCATCATCATAATAAACTAAACTAAAATAAAAAGGCACTCCTTCATGGTATGAGATTGTTGGCAGGCACCCGAGGATTCGGTTAGCCATGGTTTGTGCAAGAAAGGTTGGAAGGAGTGCCAAATAAATATGCAATAATTCATGGGAGCCGCTCTTGAAAGTCCGGTTGGCGAGGTAGTTAGTGTACCCATTACCATTCGTTGACAACAACAAACACCTCTCAAAATAATTTTACTCCTGCTTTACAAATGAAAAGCTCTAGCGCATGTTAATCCCTGCTTCCCTCTGCGAAGGGTCAATCTTTTACTTTTATGTTGTGTCTCCATCCTTTCTTTGAGCACTTTCTTGAGAGCACAACTCATTCTTAGTATAATATGCTTGTCTCAAAATATGATTGATTGTGGTATAACTTTGATGCTTTTATCTTTGACAATCACTACTTCTAGTCTTTCTATGAACTCCAGAGGTGCCCGGCATTTATGTTTTGCCAATCAAATACAGGCAAGCGAGATACCACTTTATCATACTCTCTTATGAACATTGCAATCCTGCTAATATACATGATTCATGATGCTTATTATTAATTGTTGGTACCTCTTCATGATTGATATAGCTATTAGATGATCTTATTTGCATGTACCTTGTTATGAACTGCTCAAGTATTAGCCATGTCATGAGAATATATACATCATATGAGCAAATGTGTTCGTGAAAGTTCTTTATCGCTCAGTTGTTAACCGAATTGCTTGAGGACAAGCAATAAGCTGCTTGGGGGAGTTGATACGTCCAAACGTATCTACTTTCTCGAACACTTTTGCTATTGTTTGCCTCTAATTTGTGTATTTTGGATGCAACTAACACGGACTAACGCTGTTTTCAGCAGTCTGGTGTCTCGTTTTGTGCAGAAATCCAACTTTCGAAAAACTCGGAATTTATGCAAGGCCCTATTTTCCCAGAAACTAACGTTTAAGGGCACTTGAAGTGGAGGTCGAGGGGCCCCACACCACTGTGCGGCGCGGCCTGGGGGGCCGCGCGGCCGTGGTGTGGCCCCTCGGCCGGCCTCCGACGCCCTCCTTCGACTACTTATTCGTTTCGACCTAAAAACACACGGGAGAAGTGGAAGTCGCCGAAACCTCCGTAACGCCGCCACATCGCGAAACTCGTCGCGGGAGTCGGTCTCCGTTCGGCACTCCGGGACGGGGAATTGGAGGAGATCATCACCGCCATCACCGCCAACGCCTCTCCATCAACCAGAATGTTTCCCCCATCCATGTGTGAGTAATTCCCCGCTGTAGGCGAAGGGGATGGTAGGGATTGGATGAGATTGGTCATGTAATAGCATAAGATTGTTAGGGCATAGTGCCTAGTGTCCGTAGATGGTACTTTTATGATATTGTTGCAACTTGTTATGCTTAATGCTTGTCACTAGGCCCGAGTGCCATGATCTCAGATCCGAACATGTTATTATTTCATCATGATATTCGTTGTTTATGATCTTACCTTCAAGTTGTATACACATGTCGCTGTCCGGAACCAATGGCCCCGAAGTGACAGAAATCGGGACAACCTGAGGGAATGGTAGCGATGTGAGGATCACATGTGTTCACGGAGTGTTAATGCTTTGTACTCTATTAAAAGGAGTACCTTAATATCCAGTAGTTTCCCTTGAGGCCCGGCTGCCACCGGCTGGTAGGACAAAAGATGTTGTGCAAGTTTCTCATTGCGAGCACGTACGACTATAATTGGAACACATGCCTATTGATTGATTAGTACTTAGACACCGTTTTATTATTATCTGCAAATGCCCTGCTATGATTGTTACATGAGTTTCTCTCATCCATGCAACGCCCGTTATCCGTCCCCGTGTCCTAATCTGCTGTTTACTATAATCACTACCGTCTGTTTTGTTACTTCCGTTATTTCACTACTACTATCGTTATAAATCACATTACCGATAAACTCTTGCGAGCAAGTCTGTTTCCAGTGCAATCGAATTGACAACTCCGTTGTTAAGGCTTCCAAGTATTCTTTGTCTCCCTTGTGTCGAATCAATAAATTGGGTAATACTTCCCTCGAAGACTGTTGCGATCCCCTATACTTGTGGGTCATCAGGCACCCGAGGATTCGGTTAGCCATGGTTTGTGAAAGAAAGGTTGGAAGGAGTGCCACACAAAGGGAAAATATTATGGGAGCCGCTCTTAGGAGGTTGTCTGGCAAGGGGTTAGAGTACCCACTACCAGTCGTTGACAACAACAAACACCTCTCAAAATGTTACTTTTATTATCTCTATATGATTTCAAACTGAAAGAGCTCTAGCACATGATTTAATCCCTGCTCCCTCTAAGGGCCTGTCTTTTACTTTATGTTGAGTCAAGAAACCTATTTATCTCCATCTCAAGCAAGCATTTGAGTAGTTGTGATCAAACCATTATATTGTGATTTGCTACATCATGTCTTTTATTCTTCCTTGTTTAGTACAAGTTTTATCTGAATGAATATAGCTTTGCAAGTTATCAATGATTATGAAGAGACCATTATGATTGAGTATGCAAGTTGTGCATTATAAACTGTAACATGAGAGAGCTGCTCAATAAGATAAATATAATCTATTAATTGTTCTCTGACCAAGAACGGAGTTTGCCATCACCAATTATGATTTCTCATGCACCTTTACTTGTGATTACCTTATACTTGTTTCAATATGAGTTATAAGAGGTTGTTTACTATAATGTCCTGTGTGAATGAATATGATGCTTCTTGTCCGTATTTTATTTATCGACTCTTCACTCCATAAACATGTGGTCATGTCTATCGAGTTCAGTTTCGCTTGGGGACAAAGTCTAAGCTTGGGGGGAGTTGATACGTCCAATTTGCATCACTATTTTATATCATAATTTGTCGTTATTCATTGATATATTTCATATTGGGATACAATACTTATGGTATTTCATCTATTTTGCATGTTTCATCATTATTGGAGGATCGAACACCTGAGCCAGGATTCTCTTGAAAAAGCACCGTCGAACGCAATATTTTAAGATCAACTGCGGAAGGAAATTATACCAAAAATCCTATTTTTCAAGATGACGAAGGAAGCGGAAGGAGGAGCCAGAGGAGCCATGGGCCCACACCCTAGGCGGCGCGCCAGCCCCGGCCGCGCCGCCATGTGGTCTGGGGCCCACGACCCCTTTCGCCCTCCTTTTCTTCGCGAAACCCTTCGTCCCGAAGACCTAAGCCACGAGGAATCCTCACGTGGGTTACAGCCCCTCTCGCGGGGCTGAGAACACCAGAGAGAAAGAGCTCTCCCGGGCAGAATCCGGAAATTCCCTCCCGAGGGGAAATCGACGCCATCGTCACCGACATCGAGCTGGACATCATCACCATCACCATCATCATCATCTCCACCATCATCACCGCCCGTCATCACCGGACACACCCACCGCCGTAGCAATTTGGGTTTGATCTTGATTGTTTGATAGGAAAAACTCCCGGTATCGATTTATACTTGTTGTTGATGCTATTGAGTGAAACCATTGAACCAAGTTTATGTTCAGATTGTTATTCATCATCATATCACTCTGATCATGCTCCATATGATGTCTCGTGAGTAGTTCGTTTAGTTCTTGAGGACATGGGTGAAGTCTAAATGTTAGTAGTGAACTATGGTTGAGTAATATTCAATGGTGTGATATTTAAGTTGTGTTATTCTTCTAGTGGTGTCATGTGAACGTCGACTACATGACACTTCACCATTTATGGGCCTAGGGGAATGCATCTTGTATTCGCTTGCTAATTGTGGGTTGCCGAGTGACAGAACCTAAACCCCGTTGGTATATCGATGCGAGGGATCGGATCTCAGAGTTTAAGACCGTGGTTAGATTTATTCTTAATTACTTTCTTGTAGTTGCGGATGCTTGCAAGCGTATAATCACAAGTATGTATTTAGTCCTAGGAAGGGCGTACATTAGCATAGGTTCACCCACACAACACTTATCATAACAATGAAGATTATTTAGCCGTATGTAGCGCAAGACTAAAATCCCATGTGTCCTCGAGAACGTTTGATCATTATAAGTAAACAACCGGCTTGTCCTTTGTGCTACAAAGGATTGCCACTCGCTGCAATTATTTCTCGCATTTTACTTACTCGTACTTTATTCATCTGTTACATCAAAACCCCTGAATACTTGTCTGTGAGCATTTACAGTGAAACCTTCATCGAAACTGCTTGTCAACACCTTCTGCTCCTCGTTGGGATCGACATTCTTACTTATCGAAGATACTACGATACACCCCCTATACTTGTGGGTCATCAAGATGATCTTGATCATGTTAGGCAGCTCACAAGATCCAACAATGAAGCACGATGGGGAGAAGACAACCATCTAGCTACTGCTATGGACCCATAGTCCACTACCACTCATCACTCCGAGGCGACCATGGCGGTGAAGAGTCCTCCGGGAGATGAATCCCCTCCGGCAGGGTGTCGGAGGAGACTGCAGGACGTGGCTCTCCTCTCGATCGGGGCTCGTGGGACTTGAGGCTTTAAGTAGGCGAAGGGCAACGCGGGGGCCACACGAGGGCCCCACACCACAGTGCCGCGCGGTCGGAGCCGTATGCCCGGCGCCCGTGGCCCCACTTCGACTCCTCTTGTCTTCTGGAAGCTTCAGGCAAAATAGGACCCCGGGCGTTGATTTCGTCCACCCGAGAATATTTCGTTACTAGGATTTCTAAACCAAAAACAAGAAACAAGAATTTCGGATCTTGTTAATAGGTTAGTTCCAGAAAATGCACGAATATAACATAAAGTGTGCATAAAACATGTAGATATCATCAATAATGTGGCATGAAACATAAGAAATTATCGATACGTCGGAGACGTATCACAAACGTATTTGACAAAATGATGCACTATACTGTATTGGTTAAAATTTGACATGAATAATGCACTTTGTATCGTTGACAGGTACCTCACAATCGCACATGTCATGACACAACGTTGTGTTACCTTTTCAGATTTGTCAAAAAGAACAATCAAAAATGGAACTGCTCAAAAAATCCATTCAAAAACGTGTGCCACTCCAACCTTGAAAAAAAAGTGTGTCATCCTGCCAATTCTTCTTCTTCGGGGAAATGAAAGTATACTCTTGCCTGAATTCCAAAAGGAAGAACTTTCAACCAGGAAAACAAAACCTCAAAATTGTAACTAAACTTTTTTTTTATCGCTGGAAGAGCACAATCAATCATACAAGGGCAACTGATCACATCAACAACACCGAGATTTGTTAACGAGGTTCAACGAACTTGCTTGTTCTCCCGGACATGCTTAATGGATGCTCATCCACATGTTTTAATCAACATAGTTCATTCGACGACAACCACGCCGAAGCCAATGGACGCATCTTGCTCATCATGGCATGGTAGACCTGCCGCCCTAGCGTCGGATCCGTTAAAGAAGAATAAGATGAAGCACGAAAAACAGGAGGGTTGAAGAACATACTTGTAGAACAGAGCACGCTGGTGGAAGACTCCGGCGTCGGCGCGCCATGAGCATATGGGGCTTTACCGGGCAAGGCCAACCTACAAATCTTGGTGTTAGAGCATCTCCACTCGTGCCCCCGTCGAGGCCCCCGGCGAGCGTATTTTCCATTCGACGAAATTCGCCCGGCCAGGCTTCCTCGTTGGATTTGGCCCTTCATCCATCCGGCGAGCCCACGCCACCCCCGGCCCCAGCCTGGACACGACGAGTGAAAGCAAGGCCCGACCGCCGGTGACT
Organism: Lolium multiflorum; assembly: GCA_030979885.1. Classification (NCBI taxonomy): domain Eukaryota; kingdom Viridiplantae; phylum Streptophyta; class Magnoliopsida; order Poales; family Poaceae; genus Lolium; species Lolium multiflorum. The sequence continues at coordinate 182,818,889 of CM061751.1, forward strand.
CGACGCACGAACCCCACCACCACGTCGCTCAAAATCTCCCCCACCCTCGTATCTCTCGCCGCACCACCCCGCCGGCTTGTTGCCCGCATTCCGCCGCCTCCTTCCCTACCTGCCTATATTCCGCCGTCTTTCGACGCCGCCATTCGCCGCTTCTTCCGCGGCTCGTTTTCCGGCTGTTTGCCACATCGCTTGCTCGGGTTGCTCGACCACGCCCGCTGCAGCCTGTCCATTTGCCTGCCGCCATGGACTGGACGAAGAGGATGAGCAGATGTTCGCGAGCTTATGAAGAAGAGATGGCAGCCCGCCCAAGACGACGAGCACATGATGATCCTTGGTTGCTTGGCAAGCATGGATGGCAACTGGCTTCACGTGGTGGGTCGGCACGAGGTCACCGGAAGTGCAAGCCGAGACAGCGAATGGAGGGCCACTGCATGTTGTACGCCGACTACTTCACGACAATCCATTGCACGGTGAGAGTGTTTTCGGCGTTGGATGAGCAGAAAGCTATTTCTGCAAATTGTGTATGCCATCCGCCACTTTGATCCCTACTTCGGAAAGCGGATTGCACCGGTTTGTTGATTTTACATCACGAAGTGCACAAAAGGGCTATGAGGATGTCGGCGTATGGAGCCCGGTGATAGAGATGACTATTCGATGGCGGAGTCCACCGCCCTTGATTTTTCTACCGGTTCTGCAAGGCCATAGCAGTGTTCGGGACTATTACTTGAGATCACCCACTGTCGAAGACACTCAGAGGATCCTTGCAACAAATGAAGCTAGGGTTTTCTCGTGGATGCTTGGAAGCATTGACTGCATGCATTGGCAATGGAAGAACTGTCCGTTTGCAGCAGGAATGTACAAGGGTCACAAAAAGGCTGCACTGTGATACTTGAAGCAGTGGCTACACATGATCTTTGGATTTGGCACTTTTTTTGGTATGCCCGGATCCAACAATGACATCAACGTCCTAAACTGCTCCCGGTCTTTTCCAAGCTTGTTGAGGGTCATGCTTCCTGTGGACTATGTGATCAATGGTCGGCACTACAACAAAGGATACTACCTGGCAGACGGTATCTATCCAAAAGGGCAACATTTGTGAAGACTATCTCCAACCCTGCCACCCCAAACTTTGCGAGTTTGTCAAGAAACAAGAAGCTTGGAAAAGACGTCGAGCGAGCATTTGGTGTCCTCCACAGAGATTTGCTGTCGTCCGGTTCCCCGCTATGACTTGGTCCAAAGATCAGATGTGGGAGGTGATGAACTGTGTGTGCCTACACAATATGATTATTGAAGATGAGCGAAAGCATCCGGTTCCTCCGGCTGAGCAAGAAGCACCATATGAGAGAGAGGGTCCTCTTGCACAACGATCACCAGTGCCTCCATCATGGGCCGCCTTCTTTGCTATGCGAGGAGATTCGAGACTTACAATGCACCTCGGCCGCAAGATGATCCGGTGGAGCACATATGGAGGCCCGAGGCAACGCCAACGCCGACGCCAACTAGTCTGTCTTAATTTGTTTGAAAATTGTGAAATTTGTGTGCTTCATTTGTTTCAGCACTTGTTAAACATTGTACTGTTATCGCCGAATTTGTTTCAGCAATTTTCGTCCTCTTGTTTGTCGAACTTGTTAAATTGTATGTTGAATTTGTTTGAAATATGTCAAATGGTCGAGGTTGGGGGTTTCCTGCCGGGGGGACGGCTGGACCCACGCTTCATCCAATCCGGACGAAAATTTCGCCGGATTTGGGCGTGGGGAGCGCCAACGAGTGGGGATGCTCTTACACACAAGTAGGAGAGGGATAGGGATGGGATCTATGGCTCGTACTGGATACAGTTGAGTGTTGCGAGATCTAGATTTCACTGAGAGGGGAATTAATGTTGCGAGATCTAGGTTAGATAGTGGAGAGGGAAGTGTGGCTGCATGGTTAGATAGCAAGTGTGAAAGAACATCTCTCTAATTAAAATTATAAATGGAGTTTGCCAACTGGCCCTAGGCAAAGCCAGCGCAGACCGAATGGGCCGCGCTGCTGGACGCTCTGTCCGGACATGCTAGACAACGTGACGCATCTAGTTCGCGGGCCGACCCAAACAGATAAAATTGGACCGTTTGGGTCGCCGGTTTGGGTCAACCCGCTGGAGATTCCTGAACATATCAAGATTTAGTGGTAATACTGTCCCATGGTGACAGACTTAGATACTAGTACGTTCCTGTCGTGGACCATACTAGGCACGTTTGGTAGCCTGGCCTCGCCTTGGCTCGCATAGGGGCAACCATTTTTGGCCTGTTTGGTTACTGGGCCTCACCCGCGTTGTTGCAGGATCCGGTTCTTAAAGCACCCTCGAGCCAGGCCCTAGAGGAACGCCCGGATCGGCCGTTTCTAGCGAGCCACCCCCATTTCCGCAAAACTCGAGAATGTCGTGTTCCCGCAGAGCCACCGTGGGAGATGGCACGAGCTGGCGCGGGACGACGAAATCTCGGCGGGATGAATTTGGTCACCACGCTTGAAATTTCGCCACCGTATATAGGGCTGACTCTCTCACCGCCAAATCCAAATCTCCATTTCCTTCCATTTCGAGCTCATCCACCCTCCCTGATCTAGCGACATGACCGACTCTTCCTCACCCGCACGGTCGACGAGGCTTGCGACGGCGATGGTGGCTGTGGCGGCGGCTACTGGCAGCGGATGGTCGTCTTCTTCCTCTGCGTCGATGACTTTAGTTGTGGTAAGTTTCTGCAAACGCTAGCTTTAGATCTAGATCTTTTGGGTACACATGGGGGTCTGAACGAATCCATTCTAGGACATTCCTTTGTCGCCGGTCGAGGTTGTCCAGGTTGCATCTGACTCTACCACGGGGACGGTTGTCGCCGTTGTATCTAACTCTTCCACTCGGACGGTGGTGCTCCCTGCATCTTCGCCAGGGTCCCCTGCTTCCCCGATGTCAGTGCTGCGTGTGGCTCCTCTGACTGTAAGGCCGCTCTTTCTTTTCTCGTTCTTCATTGATGCGGTAGTGCTTAAGGATGTGGATGTGGACGTGGTAGTTCATTAATGTGCTACTGCTTAAGGATGTGGATGTGATAGTGGTAGTTTATTGATCTGGTAGTGTTTGTCATGTAGGCGATCATACCATTGGGCTCCCCTGATCTTTCTGCTCCTACAGTCAATGCTGAGCAATGTATGATTTCAAGCAAACCAGCCATGGTTTGGAAACCTGAGCTTTCAGAGTTTGTGCTCAACCGATTGGTTCAACTTGTCCGTAGCAGCGTCTGTTTTAACATGGGATTCAAAGAGCAGCAGATGAAGAAGGTAGCTACTGATGTTCTTGCACTCGCTGGCATATATGTGACCACTCTTCAGCTGTACAACCACATCAGAAACTGGAGGACCAAGTGGAGCGTCATACTGAAGATGAAAACCGATCGCATTCTAAACTGGAGCGAAGATGTTGCTGCTTCTATGCAGCTGATGAAGATACGGTGGGCGAGTACATTCAGGTAGTAATCCTAATTGAGTTCCTTCATAGATCTGTGTGTGAATGTCGTCCGCACTAACAATTATTCCTTGCGGACTGCAGCGCAACCCGAGGCATCGTTAGTACGTCGGTATCCCTACTTAGTGCTTCTGCATCCTTGGTCATTATCTGATGATTTTGGGAGGTGGTCTCGTATTCCTCCATTAGCTAGGACTTGCTTGAATCTGATCCCCGATATGTAACATTGAACTTGTTCGAGGTGGTATATACTATACTAACCCCTCATGTGATGCATCACGGGGTATAGTTGATTCGCTCGTGATGCATTGCCCAGTAAGTACTTGCTTTGTATTACCAACACCTTTTGATGAACTGAATCTGCTGAATATGTTGTTATTCAATTAGCAGTAATGGGTAACCTCACCACTCTAAGGGAAGGGGTTACAACAACACGCTTCTATCTGCAACCAAACATGGTGTAGGCTGCATGAGCAGGGAAGAAAGTAGTATGTGCAGGCACCCAAACAATGAGGCCAGACTTCCCTCTCCGACGCAGAAAAGGTCGCCCATGCTACCAAACGACCAGCGTTTTATGGCCCATGGCCGTTCGCTGAGCAAGTGAGTCCATCTCAATAGCGCACTGAGGCACGAAATGCATGGAGGCTACCAAACGCCCCCACTGCAACTCCATTTCCAAACTCTCAGCCCCATTTGCAGAGACGCATCACAAGACCTTGTACACTCTGATCTGATTTTCAAAATGATTCATCGCCGCGCCCAAAATATTGAAATTCCCCGAAACGCATATTATCCAACACACAAAAAATACAAAACAAAGCAAAGCAAAGAGAAACCACCCCCCGCAAAATTCCCAAACCCCCATCCCAACTCAGCCGCTCTCGGCTCGAACCCTAGCGCACCCACTTCCCCCCAATGGAGGACCACCAAACCCAGGATCTCGTCAAGGACCTCGTCCTCCGCCTCGTCTCCGGCGAACCCGGCGGCGGGGGACGCGACGCCGGCGGCGCGCTGCGGTTCGCGCACCGGCTCCTCTCGAGCCGCCTCGCCCCGGCCGTCCTCCCCGACGAGCACGCGCTCGCCGAGTCCATCAAGCGCCGCCTCGCCGCCTCCGGCCGCCCCGACGACGCGCTCGCCTTCGCCGACCTCCACTCCAAGCTCTCCGCCCGGTCCCGCCCCGCCTCGCTCTGGCCGCTCCTCTACCTGCTCGACTCGCTCTCCTCCCACCGCCGCGGGGCCGCCGCCTCCTCCTGCCTCCCCAACCTCCCCACCGCCGCGCCGCCCACGACATCAGCAGGGAAGCCAGCCTCGCGGGTGCCCGGCACGCCGCTCGGCGGCGTGCTGCTGGTCTCCAAAGATCCGGACAACATCCGCGAGATCGCGCTGCGGGAGTACACCGAGCTGGTGCTCGACGAGACGGAGGTGTCGGAGGCCGCGCTGGTGCGCGACGTGCTCTACGCCTGCCAGGGCATTGACGGCCGCTACGTCCGGTACGACAAGGCCAGCGACACCTACGACCTGCCTGACGCCGTCCGCGTGCCCCGCTCCACCCGCACCCTCGTGCGCAAGCTCTGCGAGGTCGGCTGGCTGTTCCGCAAGGTGCGAGGCTTCATTTCCGACAATGTCAGCCGCTTGCCCTCCGATTCCGCCACCGAGGTCGGCACTGTTGCCCAGGCCTTCTGCTCAGCTCTACAGGAGGAACTGTCAGATTACTACAAGCTACTCGCAGTTCTGGAGTCATACTCCTTGAACCCGATTCCAACACCTGGATCTGATTCGGGTGTGTCAGGCAACTACCTCTCCCTGCGGCGACTTGTTGTGTGGCTTGCTGAGCCTGCAGTCAGGATGCGCTTAATGGCTGTCTTGGTGGATGGATGCCGTGGTCTGAGAGGCGGCGGAATGGCTGGTGCGATCCATGGGCACGCGCAGCATGGGGATCCCATGGTTCAAGATTTTATGGGCCGCTTGCTGCGCCGAGTCTGCTCGCCACTGTTTGAAATGGTCCGGAGCTGGGTGCTTGAAGGGGAGCTCGAGGATGTATTCGGCGAGTTCTTCATCGTTGGCCAGCCGGTGAAGGCTGAGTCTCTGTGGCGGGAGGGCTACCTTATTCAGTCTGACATGCTACCAACTTTCATTTCGCCGGTGCTTGCACAAAGGATTCTCAGAACAGGCAAGTCAATCAACTTCCTTAGAGTCTGCTGTGATGACAATGGTTGGGCTGAGGCCGCCACTGAGGCTGCAGCCTATGTTGGCACCACAACCAGTCGAGGCGGGCTTGGTTATGGGCAGATTGATGCTCTGGAGGCACTGGTGGTAGAAGCAGCCAAGAGGATTGACCAACGTTTGATGGATGTGATCCATAAGCGATATCGGTTTAAAGACCATTGTCTCGCTATCAAGAGATATTTGCTTCTCGGGCAGGGTGATTTTGTTCAGTATCTGATGGATGTTGTTGGTCCAGAGTTGTCAGAACCTGCTAATAGAATTAGCTCCTTCCACCTCGCTGGCTTGCTGGAGACTGCAATACGTGCATCTGACGCGCAAATTGATGACCGTGACATCTTGGACCGCATAAAAGTGAAGATGATGGATCATGGAGATGGTGATCGTGGCTGGGATGTCTTCTCCTTGGAGTATGATGCCAGGGTCCCTCTGGATACAGTGTTCACAGCTTCAGTCATGAAGATGTACCTCAAGATATTCAACTTCCTATGGAAGCTTAAGCGCGTTGACCATTCCTTGACTGGAGTCTGGAAGACCATGAAGCCTAATTGCATCGTTTCGTCTCCATTTTACAAGGAAGGAACAAGCATCAGGGCTCAGTTTGTTTCAGTTCTTCGGAAATGCCAAGTTCTGTTTAATGAAATGAACCATTTTGTGACCAACTTCCAGTACTATATTATGTTTGAGGTCCTGGAGATTTCCTGGGCTCGTTTCTCAGAAGAAATGGATGCAGCAAAAGATTTAGACGATCTTCTCATGGGACATGACAAGTACCTCACCTCAATTGTGGAGAAGTCTCTCCTTGGTGAGCGATCCCTGGGAATTTTGAGAAATCTTTTTGCACTGTTTGATATCATATTACAGTTCCGCAGCCATGCTGATAGGTGGTTTGAGAGGATATATGAGTTGCAACTAAGGTTAGATTATTGCAGAAATAGCTAATGCATTTCCTTCAAAAATCCTATCACATCTACTGTTCAATTTACTGAGCTTTTCTTCTTAATGCAGGGGAAAGGGTAAATCAAAAACAAAATCCAAGGAAACAGGTTCATGGTTGGATGGAGGCAGAAAAGCCATGATTCAACTTGCTGGGGAACTTTTTCGGAAAATGGGAGAAGACTTGGATAGCATCGCAAAAGATTATACAGCTTCTCTTGATTCATTTATCTCCCAGTTGCCCCTCCAGCAGCATGTTGATTTAAAATTCCTTCTCTTCCGTTTAGACTTCACTGAGTACTACAGCCGTGTTTCGTCCAGCAAATGAGTGTGTGTTCCTAATGTGGAAGTAGGAGTTAGATTTTCCTTTTGGTTGGGATTTGTGAGGGCATTCTTTTGTACACCTTAGCCCCAGTGTTTGATGTTTTGTTAATTGAAAGGCATTGGCTCATTAATGTTTCGTGGGTTTCCTCTTGAAGGTAATTAAAACTGGGGTTAATGTGAATATTCTCAAGTTAAGCATGATTGTCAGTATGAAAATTTTCATTTATTACCATGTCGCTGTTCTGGTGCAGATGCTTTATTCACCCATGCCATGAAGTTGAAGGCTGCATTACAAGAAATGTTAGTGTACAGAGTTGATGTAAGTTTACTTTGATTTGACATTTGTTTTGGGTGAATTGGTACACATTTCATGTATCTGCTTTTGTGTTTTTTTTATTTTTTTGAGTTAGATTGCATGGGGATTTATCCTTATCAGCTTGTATGCTTTAGTTAAAGGAGAATGAAACTCTAATTCTACTAGTTGCTGTTTGCTGGTTATAAAAAATCACTTGTCCTAATTTTCAGCTAGCTGAAATTTGATTTCACTGTCACTCTTATTTTTGAACATTGATTCTCACGGCACAGCGTGCATCTCAGCATCGTGTGTGGTGTGTACTGTGTGTGTAAAAGACCTTTTGCATCTGGGCTTCTGTTGGGTTTCGGGTGCCAACTTCAGATTGTGTTTTTGTGTTGGCCCTGTTTAGTTTATAGCTGCATGTCTTATTTTCCACCGGATTACATGGGAGAGAAACAGTATGAACTGTTTGAGAGAGAGAGAGAGATGGCGAAGGGGGTATGTTCCTCTCGCCGTGCGCTGCCATTTTGGCCCAGACATAGCGTGGGCATTTGGGCTTTGTGGTGGTGGAGTATGTCGATTTTGATTTTGCTTCAGCCGGCGTAGTGAGGATTTCTACTGTTCCCTGGCGTGCAGCAAGGTGTTTTCTGTTTCCGGTAAGCTGTGTGATTAGTTAGGCTTGGATTCTCGTGGCCTGGCATCAGGCCTCAGGAAAAATGGTGCCTCCATGCAGCCTGAGTTGGTCAGGCTAGCCTGGTACATGAGTGTTTGGTTGCTACCCTGGCCCGAGTTTTGTTGTTCAGCACTTAAAGAATCTTTACAAAGTAGACTATACTACTATTCACTTGAGATTCGTTCCCAGGCAGCTGCAGTAGCATGCCTGGCGTAGGAAATAGGGGGCCTGAGGCCAGGCTAATCATCCTGCTTGTGTCAAGCCTTTCATTTTCTTCTTTAACAAAAACTGGGCCAGGAACGCTCAGGCCAGGCATTCATTTATTTTCCAAGGACACAAACCAAACAAGTATGAGGCAGATTCCAGGGAATGTCTAGGCCAGGCGTGAAGTGCGCAGGACACCAACCAAACACCCCTTAATCTGTGTGGTTCAGCTTCTCTGCATGTGTCCCTGTGTTCTATTTTCTTTTACAACCTTGAGATTGATCTCAAAGAGTAATCTATGTAATGTGTAGCACTACTCTTGTGACAGATCAGGTTCTGCCGCTACTATTTTCAGGCATTTCTGTTTGTGTATATAAGCCTGCAAAAGATTCCTTCAATTTTTAGTTTATTTGGCAGCCGCCATGAACATTTCTGTTTGTGTATACTGATAAGCCTGCAAAAGATTTCTTCAATTTTTAGTTTATTCGGTAGCCGCCATGAAATTGAATCATGGATTTCTGAAACATTCAGAGATTCAATTGTAGATAATGGGAACTCAGAAGAACAAAGCGTCGTTAAGCCAGCAGTTTCTTTTCACCATAACCATTAGCCTAAACCATCCTCTGTTTTCCGTGGCCCCGGAGATTTATTGGTCTGGCCGTGTAGGACATTTTACCGGAGTACTGGACAGTTGATGGTTTCAGTTCTTTTGTTCTATGTAGCAGTCCTATCAAGCTTTTACGGAAAAATAGCTTTGGTTGATAATGTTTAAGAGTAGTTTTTGTCTCTAGTAATGATTTCATACCTGTTAATGCCATGTGTGCTTAATGCGTCATGCAGTTTGTCTACTTAGTACATGTTTATCCAATTTCCCATCCTGTGGTTCATTTATATAGCGATGGATGGATGTTTGTTAGATTAGTACTGTTGCCGAATATCTGAAATGATATAGTGTTTCACCCATGTAGATGTGAACATCTGCATTCTGCAAATGTACAATACCTGCTTCTTTACTTGCAGCAAGCTTCGATGTGATACATATCAAATGCAGGAGACAAGCAGCCCAATATAGTGTGACATCAATCAACCTTTATTGGTGTCTTTCTGTCGACTTCACTGCCAAAGGAGTTGTAGTTACTGTGGATTATTGAGTGTGGTACTGGCCTTTGTTGTACCTGTGTATCCACCTATTATTTTAGGATTTAGACAACTAATCTGTGATGTGTTCTATGGCGTGGAACAGTGTCTCCTTTTTTTTTTTGGATAGTTGGTGAATTCCTGCAATTTCATGTGTGTGCATTTTCAGGCACGGTGTTGGTCTTTATGAATTCAGTGTATGTGCATGTGTGTCATTTTATTCATCCTGACTTGTATTTTCTTTAGTGTTATTTACATAGGTGTCTATATGCTTTTTTTTTGCGTGAGAATTTTTGGTATATATAGAGGGGTGATGACATGTCCATCAAGTCATTTTTGTGAGGGACTTTTTTCACACAGAATTACATTAGCGCAGAGAGTATAGTTTACACTTGCACCAAAACTGGGTGTGATCAGTGGCTGTCTTAAACCGAAAATAATGCATGGACTTAGTTTCTTAGTTTCTCATCTTAATTTACTTAGTATCTCAGCCATTCTTCATTTTCTTCTTTTGCTTATTTACTCTGTATTATAGAGTTTATCATATCAGTTATTCAGTAATGCATTCTCAGTTTTTCAAGATAATTTTCATTTTCTATTTCTTTCATCTCCTTTAATTTTCCCCAGCCATACTTCTTTCATCAATCTTTTATTTTCTTTGTTATTCATTTTCTCCTTTTTTATTTCTTTCATCTCCTTTATTTTCCCCATCCATTCTTCATTTCTTCTTTCACCAATCTTTCATTTTCTTTGTTATTCATTTCTCCTTTTCTATTTCTTTCATCTCGTTTATTTTCCTCAGCCATTCTTTATTTCCTATTTCCTCATTCCTTATTTTCCCAGTCCTTATTTCTCTCTCGCTCATTTTGTTTCTTCCTTTTTCTTCATTCCTACTTCTGTCTGCCATTCTCTCTCTTTTAGCTCTTTATATTTTTTCATGCTCTCATTTTTTTCTACATTCCCACTTCTCTGCTTCCTTCTCCCTCTCTCTTAGTTCATCACATTTCAGTTTATTATTGATTTCTTCTTAGTTTTGACTTGTTCAGTCCCTCCTTTTTCAGTTTCTTCATTTATCTCTTTCTTCTGTCCTTATCATAGCTCCTTTTTTCTGCCTTTAGTGTGTCGTATTTCAGCTAATCCACATTTAGTTTGTTCAGTCCTTATCATAGCTCCTGTTTCTTCAGTAATTTTTGTATCAGTATGTCCCTCGGTTTAGTTCTCAGGTCCCCAAAGGCAGGAAAACATATTCGGTAAGTCCCACTTCACCTCATCTCATTCTCTCAGTCTTTCCTCCCCTCAGTCTCTCAGTTTAATTTGCTCAGTCATCTCTACCTCAGTTCATGTTTGCTCAATCTCATTTTTCATTTCTTCAGTTGTCTCTCAGTTCATATTTGCTCAGTCCCATTTTTTTCATTTCTTCAGTTTAATTTGCTTAGTCTGTCAGTCTGTCAGTTTATATCTAGTTATTTCCTCAGTCTTAAGTTGCTCATTCTTATATTCCTCCGTGTTCACTCTTTGATTCTCTTAGTCTTCTCATAATGTTAGTTATTCTCCATGTTCCTCAGTTATATCATTTTACCAGTTAATTATTTAATCATTATGTAAGTTTCATAATTGGATTAGTGTTAATTTCCACGGTCCTAGTCCATTTAGTTCTTCAGTTTATTCAAAGAATAACCATGTAAGTCGTCTAGCCTCCCTTCTTGAATTATAGCTTAGCCTATCTGTTAATTCTGAATAATCATTCCGTTATTGCGTAGCCTCTTACAGATTTGTAGTACTGTTAATTATGTATTATCTAGTTATTTCCTTAGTCTTTTCCATCAGATTGGCCTGTAGTGTTTACAACTCATAGGATAGTTTTATAGTCATTGGATCATATTACCTTAGATATCCACTATTCTTGTTTTCCTCTGTTTTTAGTTTTCTTTTCTCTCTTTGGTTCGGTTCTTAGATTCTCACTCCCTCTTTCATTAGTATTCCATATATCATTTCCTTAGTTTCGTTTGCTCAGTCTATCATCTTCATTTACTTAGTATCTAAGTTAGCCATGCCAGAAAACGTGTTTTAGTTATCATTATATCACCACCTTCTTTCATATTTTGTCTGTAAGTTCCTTTTTTTTTTGATCTTGGTTCCTATCCAGAAACCAACGTAGATAATGATGTTTTGATTTTTATTCAGTAAGTACGCACCCTTGTTCAATCATTAACCTGCTTCAAATTTTCATTTCTTCAACATGTGCTTTAGTTTTGGTTGACACATTTATGTTAAGTCATATTTAACTGAATTTATGTAGTACTCCCTCCAATCCATAGTAAGTGTCGGGGGGTTTAATTCATATTTGAGCTAATTTGAACTAAAACCCTGACAGTTATTATGGATCGGGGGAGTTCAAGGTGAGATTGGTGCAGGCGATAATGGTTTTTTGGTGCGGGTTATGATATGGGTTTGATTGGTCCGGGCTGAAATGGTTCCAACAGAAAATTGGACTTCTGTGGTCTGGGCTTAGCAGAAAAGCGGACCGGCAAGGTGCGGTTTGGGCTCGGAAAAAAACAGGAATGGGGATAGGAATTGGCTGAACCCGTGGGTTCAACCCGTGGAAGTCGTCGGGGGCCATATGACTTCACGCGACTATGCCCTCGTCACCGGATTCCCATGCCACCTCTGTTTCTCCCCATGGCCATGGCAGCCGCACATCAAGCCTAGGGTCCACAGGCCCCACTTCTACTGCCGCTGCCCTGAATAGCTACTGCCGACTGCCGTCGCCCTGAACCACCACCCAGCGACGCACACCCTCGCCCTCTCGTTCCCCGATGCACTAGGGTTTCTTGCACCGCCGCCGCCGGCCTGCCTGCACTACCACCACAGCCGCCTCCCAGCAACGCTGGCGGCTTTCTTGTTCCCATGGCCGCTGCCCTGCCTGCACTGGCGATGCCGCTGCCCTGCACCGCCACCGCAGGCCACCTGTGCTGCTGATTGTTGCATACTGTAAGTTTAATTTGAAATCTGGTGTATCTTGTATGCAAGATTGGCTCACCAAAACAACCGTTGATTATTGTCTTGTTTATTCTTCTCACATGTTCGATATCTTGATGATTGTATATATGTTGTATGCAAGATTGTTACCTTACTGTAGTTGAGGCAGAAGGAATTCTCACTTCGTTCATGTCGTTTTTTCTTATTTACCTTATAGTAGTGGTACAATTATATTGTACTGAATACCAGTATATTTCTTGTCAAACTAAAACTTGCCTGGCTGCTTCATTGTTGGCTAAACCAAACAAAAACAAAAAATTCTTCAGTGTAAAGAAGTAGGCTGTTCTCTGTGTCATTACTATTTGTAAAGATGCTTATACTGTTACTTCTTGAAAAAAGCTTCTTCCACTTGAGCATGTTATATTTGCAGTACATGGTTACCTTCTATACATGGTTGTTTGTCATGCATCAACAATCAACAGTGCTTTATTTCACTTTCCAGAGATGGTTGGCTAGCTAGCTACTGCCATAATCACTTATTCTATGATTTTTTGGGGAGAGAAGCTTATGACATTCAAGCAAGACCACGTAGGACTCCAATGCAAGAGTTGGGGCTGGTGGATTCCCCGTTTTGGCGGTTCCAAGGATCCTTGATAAAACTCCTTTCTATAGTCTAGTCTATAGACGGCGAAAAAGTTTGGATGTTTGTGAACCGTCAATCTCATACATGGTTGTTTGCCACTTGAGTTAGCAGTTCATATTATCATGCTACTGTAGCTGCATATTTGATTTGATTGTTAGCTCTAGTTTGATTTTTTTTTATGTTCTGTAATTATATGATGCATGGAGATCTCTAGGAAAAATTAGTATGTTTTTTTCTCGTTGAAAAGTTGTGCTGTATGAAGAAATGATATCTAAGTGTGGCATGGTCAAGTTAATCCTGAACTTGCGATATATTCTGAGTGTTGTGGCATTACGATTTATTCTGTATTTATAATTTTTTAAGGTTTTCTAAATGGCAAAGTAGGACTTTGTTGAAGAGATCTATGGGACTTGGGTGTTTATAAGCCAGTGTATTTTCATTTTTTGCCCACACTAGCAGTACCAGCTAGCATACACCAGAGTAGCATTACCATAGCCTGGCTGGTTACCTTGATGTGCTTGCTTTGCTGCTCTGTTGTCTCTGCAGGCAACTCAGGACTTGACCTCTCTCAAGAGTATGGCTAGGGAGAAGAAGTTGGCGTCTAAGTCATCCATCACTGTTAAGAATCTAATCGTCTATGACATCCATGATGTGGCTCCTAGATTAGCCAACTGATGTCGCCAGCGCTCTTGGCTGTACGTCTGCACCGGCCTCCTTAGAACTTTATTGTAGACATGCTTTTACAATTTAATGTATAGAAATGTTTTAGAAAAAATATTTTTATTTTTTCATGCCTACATAAATTGTAATGCATGAGAAAATGCTCTCCGAGAAGAGTCTATATAGTAGACAGTAGTATGTGGCCATCGGCTTTGGTTGCTTATTTTCCATCCTTACACCTACAGACTTGCTTAATACAGTTTTGGGTGTCCCCATGATTTCTGGCCTGGGCTGAAAACGTTTTCAAACCGCAAAACTGAAACAGGTTGGAGCATTTTGGGGTCTGATGTGTCGCGGGGTGGTGCGGGTTGGGCTGCCAGAGATTAATTAGGGTGTGGTTTGGTGTTGGAGTGACGTCATTCTGTTTGTGGACAGGTGTGGGTGTGGTGCGGTTCCTGCCCCATTCTCACCTTGAGGGGGAGTATGTCTTTTTGCAATAACCTGCACTAGTGATGGATGAAGAGGACAAGAACAAGGATGGCCGGATTTTTTATCGGCTCTGGATTGGTAGAGTTCACACTTAAAATGAACTCAAGTTAGTGCTCAATATGCTAATTCTGTTTCACGTGTATGGAGCTTTTCTGTTTTTGTCATTTGATGTGCACGAGTTAACAAAATACTACAGTTGGGGGGCTTACCTGTTTAGTGTTTACATAAGCTGGGACAGTGTCTAAGTTCAGATATGAAGCTACTGGGTTAATTCAGTACCAGCTTTGAGTCATCAACAAGTGTGGTTGTGTTTTTTTTGGGTCATTAAGATGTTAAATTGGATGTAATTGCGCTAGCATGTAGTTTTTCATCAGAGCCAAAATTTGGAAGGGCTTTTATTTGTGAATTCCTTGGTGGAAGCAGGTAAACAAACACCTTTAAGGTGTGGTGAAAGATATTGAAGTCTAATGTTCCTGAAGTTTTTGTCTATCACTCTATCAGGTTGGAGGACATGGGCAATGTCTGCGTTTGGAGGCGTGTGCCAGAATTAAAAAGAGCCGAATGGAGAGACAAACGAAGAATGAAGATGAAGATGCTAGTGCCACTGAACTGATGGACAGGGCCAGGTGAAAATGGGCAACCAGTTTTCGGGTCTGCAATCAAACCGGACAGACCCGAAACCTGGGTTGATTCATTTTCGACGGAGGTGTTATGGACACGCAGAAAACTGACTTAAGGCCAAATGAGAAATCATCTAGGTGATGATCACACTGTCCCTGTCCAAACTATCTTAGGGTTTCCCTTGCTACTTTATACAAAGAGTAAGTTGTTGGTTACGAATGCCGGGACATTATGATTTCCTTCAGGTATAGAAATCTTGAGCAATGTCTTGCGCCCCATGCTTACAAACTTTGTCATACTAGTGATTATGATGTGCTCAACTATTTTAACATTTAAGATCTTCTAATACGTAGTAGGTACAATCTGCTAATGTTGTTGCTGCCATTCAGATTCAAGGTTCCTGCATGTTTTGACAAATATTTCATGCTAGGTACGCTGGTGCGCCTAGGCAGTAATGGAGTTTGGCTGGAGTGATCATGCAGATGGGTTTGCCGGAACAGCTAGACGCTGGCGTACTGGTCCACTCTGTCTTGGGGCGTGTCATGGTGGCTTTGCTTTTCCTTGCTGTTCTCCCACGCCGCTGCTGTCTGACGCGCGCACCGGCGTCCTCAATTGTCGTTCCGCGGGGAGGCTAATTGCCCTAGGCGGAGACAAGGGACAAGGGCGGCGGCGACGGCAGCGGCAGCGGCAACGTGCGCGTAGAGTTGCCAGATACACCATGAGAGAGGGGAGCAGGTTCCCCGGAACGATGCGAATCTCCGCCTTGCTCGCACGTCCAGACCATAGCCCTCGAGCAGCTTGGGTCTTCGTCCTCTAGCCTGGATCTGGAGAGAAGGCGGAGGTCCATAGAGGAGATGAGGGTGACAGGACGAGACGAAAGTGGACGGGGAGCGGGCCTCGGTGGGCTAGATGGGCCTCAACCGAGTATTTCGGAGAGGCTTTTTTCGTCGTCCGGCACCCGGGATGCGAAAATCCAGGGGGCTAAATCGCTGCTCAGATTAGTAGTACCACACCGGAAGTTTACATTGAGCGCGACCGCTTTATTAGCTCGGATCCTCCCAATTTCTTCGCCAGCACGGGGATGATGCACGGCTGTCAGCTGTGAAAGATGCCTAAGAGCACAAAAAAATGAGGCCACAGAGCACATCCTGTGACCCAGCACACACACTAGTGCGCACGGGAAGAAAAAAAAGAGCCCCGCATCAAAAGAGTGCGGGGACAAAAATATACAGTGAAAAGAACCCTATGAGGACACAGTCGTAAAAAAAGCGCAACTGCATCCCTCGTGCCGGCATGCGCTAGACATTAGCGCCTGACTTTTTGTTTCAAAATTCTTTTACTTGTAGTTTCTTCATTCTAGTTAGTTAATGCCAGTAGTTGACATGCTCTCAAATTGAGTTCGGCTACCAAATGTTTTTTTACAATTACCAAAAAATTGATATATCGATTGTGATTATGCTTTCATACCCTTATCTAGGAGTTTGGCTACCAAATCAGTAGTACAAGTTACTAATGTAATTCCTTCATTTTATTTTATACCGATTTCTAACCTCAAGTGTCTTGTTGTGATCCATCTTCACTGTGGCAACACGAATTGAAGTTCTTCTGCAGGAGCCTATACAAGTGATTGATGATGAAGCACTTGAACAATCTGTGCTTCCTGCCGCTCGCCGTCAAGATCGTCCTTCCGATCACGATGGTCACCCTGTTCCTTCGTACACGGTCCATCATTGTCGCCTCCCTGGCGCCACCGGCGACGTTGTTGAGCGTGGTGACAATGGACTCCGAACCCGTCGCCCTCCATGTCCTGCTTGCCCATGTAGCCCTACTTCACCACATAGCTATACACCCCTGCTTGTCCTGCTTTCCCAATTTCTACGAGTCTAGACACAAGCCCTTTTAAAATCCCACTATTAGCGACTCTCTTAATCATAACAGCCAAAACATCTACAACTAGGTCAAATAGCAGAGGAGAAAGTAGATCTCCTCGCCTTAGTCCTTGATGCGTGCAGAAATAAGGTCCAATATCATCATTCACTCTAACTGCCACTTTTCCTCTGTTTATAGTGTTCATGAGCAAGTCATTCAAGCCAAGCGAGAACCATTTCATCTCAAGGATTTGTAAAAGGAAAGTCCAATTTACCTTATCAAAGGTTTTTCAAAATCAGTTTTGAAAAGAACGCCTGGATATCTTTTTATATGCATCTCATTTAAAATTTCATGCATTAACGCCACACTCTCTAAAATATATCTCCCTTTAAGAAAATTAGTTTGCGAGATTTTAATCATTCTCCAAATAATCTTGACTAATTTACTAATAAGAACTTTTGTGAAAATTTGAAGATCACATCCAAAAGACATATGGGTCTATACTTTTAGATGCAGTCAACGTCTTTCCCCTTAGGTATAAGAGTGACCACACCATAACTATAATTGAATCTTGCAATGTCCAAATCTGAGAATTTATCAAATAGAGTTTTGATATCTTTTTCAACCAGCTCCCAAATTATTTTGGTAAAATTCTACATTGAAGCCATCCAGGTCTACTGCTTCAATTTTTTTTCCTTCACCGCCCGTTTGCTTTATGATGGTGATATTTTGAACTAATGTCTCCTTTTAATTCATGTTTCTTCGTCCTCTAAATCCATTTAAGTTCTTCATCTCTGATTAGCAATCTCAGTTGATGCTGCAGCTGGATTTGAGTTACTCTATTTTGAGCAGTCAACCCATCCAGCTCATCATCTGTTTGAGTTGACTAAGATTTTTTTAACAATCAACCTACAAAAGTTTAACTGAAATTTAGTCTTGCATGTATTCCAAATCATAATTATTGATCGCATGTCCATTGATACTACTTCGATGTGTTACCTGTATTACACTGAAAGTATGCAAAGTGTTTATAATACTCCCTCCATAGGGTTTTTTGGGCTCTTAGTGAAATTAAGAAAATACATAATAATTAATAGCCATTGTGCCTCTTGAAATTTCTCCCACCAATGTATCTTCGCCACCTAAAACTAAAACTAAATTGCCCCATGCATAACTAACGAGAAATAAGGGATTTTAACTTAGGATATCATTTTTCTCTACCAGCGGTTGCCTTGATTCTGAGACAACTCATTAGGAACACCCAATAAACCGGTTTAGAAAAAAACTTGTTTTGCTCAAGCGACCAAACATAATGGCAATGGAAAGCCAGCTCCCCGGCCCGGCCACACGACCGGAAATTTCTATGTTGCAACCTTAAGGCATCTCTAACGGGGTGACGCATTTCGAACGTCCAAATTTTTCGCGAGTGTCTGTTTGCGTCGCCTGGCGGACACGAAAATAACCTTGAGACGCAAATTATCTGTTTGCGTCGGGAGCACCCCAGCGGTCCGACGCATTTGGAGACCCCAATGTTTTGTTTTCAGAACTGCTTCTTCTTTTTCTTCTTTCAAGAACCCAACCAGATGCATGGAGGCTCACAACACCTGCCCATGAATCTTTGAAACAGCATGGAGAACAAACGTGAAAACAAGTTGTAGTGATCATACCATGCTTTCTCGAATCGAACAAGTTCAAATATATTTAACATACAAACTAAAAAAACAAACGCGAAAACAAACACATTTTAAACTAATTCTTGGCCTTCTTATAAGAAGGCCCCGCCTCGTCGTCCTCACGGACGCGCCTCCTGCTTGTCACCTCCTCCTCCGAAGAGGTACTGCCGGTCGACGCGTCCGACGAGCTTGAATTCTAGTCCGACGACTGGTCATTGGGTCTTCCTCGTCGTCGGTGAATGGACGACGCGCCTCCGCCTGCGCCCGCGCCCTCGCCCGGGCCCTTGCCTCCTTCCTTGCCGCCGCCGCGTCGTCTGCCGCCTCCAGCGCCTCCAGCCGTGCCCACTTTGCGTCGGAGTCCTCCTCCTCCTCCTGGCCGTCGAGGCCAACGGCGCCCCCTCCTCCTCGCCCTCCGCCGGTGGGGAGCTAGGGTTGCTCGACATCGCGGCCCTATCCCACCAATGCCACCATCCCGACGGCTTCCCCGCGCTGTCGGTGTCCAATGACAATGACATGTTGCTCATGGTGGCTAGCCGGTGTTGGAGAAGAAGAATAATGGCAGCCGGTTGGACGTGAATTACAACATGCACATGGGTTATATTTAGCGGGGATTAATGGCGGCGCGTATAACAAAGAGGCATGCGGTTGCTCTTCCACGGCGGTTCGGCGCTCTATTCAGGCGGTTGGCAGGTTGATCGGCGCGGTTGCCACTCCGGCGGTTGACCTCCCTGACAGTTGCTCAACTTTAATTCGCGCCGATCGAGCCAGGGTCGCTGCCAGACGGGCCTATGGGGGAAGCGAGCGGACGCTCGGCACGACCGCGTATCGTCCACGGAGACGCAAACATGCCGCATATTTGCATCGCGTTTGCGTCTCTGCGGACGCCCCGGACACGATGCGTCGCCCCACTGGAGCTGGGTGCAGGCACATTTCTGGTCCACGCGATGCAAACTGGAAACAACTTATGCGTATATGGGTGTAAACATTGGAAAGATATTTTATCTTCGTTAGAGAATGTTTTATTACACAAAAAGTTTAAACATTACATTCGACCTCTGCTTAACTAGGAGATTAATACAATATTCGATCCATAGTTCAATTTGTCTCTTAATTCTACCATCCTACTTTCAAGAATTTTAATCTCGAGTCATGGATTTCTACTGAATCTGTCTCCTTTTGAGGACTTTGTCTAAGAGATGTTAAACTTTTCCTAACAGTTTGCTCTGGGTGAAAGCTCCAGATCTGCTCGGATCCGGCGGTAACAACACCAGTGGGCGCCGATTCCTTCCTGAAGACACTATCTTGGAGACCATGGTTTGTCTCTCCGTTGACTGTGGTGTTGGCGTTAGCAGTGAAGCTTTCGGGAAGCGAATTCTGTGACGGTGGTGTACGAGTCTTGGTGTGATGCAGCGTATGTTGGTGACCGGCTCAGGCTCAAGGGAGAGCTCTGGCCCGAAGACAACATCTCTTGTTAGTCCAGGGACATGGGTTCCCTCTGAAGACAAAAATCGAAGGCGGGACGACAATGCTCTACCGTCCATCGGGTAGTTATCCTTCGAAGTTTCTAGCTCTCTATTTGGCACTCCACATTGACGCGGTTTACTTCCGATGCCTAGTTTACTTTCTAGTTCTATCTTTGGGGCGTGTGTTGGGTGTTGTTCTAACCTCGATGAGCACTCTTGTATCCTCCTCCAATGTGGTGTTATTAATTTAACGTCGGGCCTCGACGCAATGTTTAAAAAAAGTTTAAAAATCCGTTCCATTAATATACATTTTTTTTAATTTCTAAACCTCCACACCTAAGCCACCCTGATCCTTGGGCCCACAAATGATGTTTCACCGAGAAAGTCTACACTTTTTCTTATGTCCAGTGGAGGAAAGAGAACTCCACACCTAAACCACCCTGGTCCTTTGAGAGAAAAAATGTTAATGTGAAAAAGTCTAATATTTTTCTTACCTCTATAGGATATCAAAGAACGAAAACAACATAACCTTATTAATACCAAGTTTATGAGAATAAACTATGTGAATAATAAGCTTTTGAGGACTAGTGCTGGTGATTTGAGGATTCACGTCGATGATGTACTTGCTTGGTGTTTTGGGCTTCATAGCATCGGCATGCGAGTGGGAGCGTCAACACAGGAGAAGTTCAATGTCTACCTTCCAGGGTGAAAATCCAAGATCTAATCTTAGCTGATTGTGTCCGGTAATAACCTTGTTGAAAACATTCAAGTGTTGTCCTGGTGGTGTTTCTGCCACTCCTATAAAGACTGAAACACTATAGCGAGACTTTTCCTTTTTTTTAAACTTCTTTTTCCGGCTGTGTGCATCCATACTACCATTAGGGCATGACGTTGTTGCAAAGATTGAATGTAATTGGTATCTTCGTAATATTAATATATTCATTTAATCAAAAAATGAGAATAAACCAAGTGAATAAGCTTTTACGGGGAATGAAGTCCTTGGCCTACTGAAACGGTTCGCCCTCCTCACGTCGCCCCCTCCTGGCGATCGAGGAGGAGAAACCCTAGCCCCGCGCTGCCGCCGCTCCCCTCCCGTCTCCCCCTCCTCGTCGCCCCCAGAGACGCTGCCGAGCTTCTCTCGCGTCGCTGGTGAAGGGGGCGGTGGGGATCTGAGCTCTCTCCCCCACGCGGTGTGTAGGTGGAGGATCTCCGCGCCGAGATCGTCTTGACCGAGGCAGAGGCGCTGTGGATTCCTCTTGCTCCGACGGCTAGCGGCCTCAGGTAAGAGAGGCTTCTGCGGGTTTCTTCCCCGATGCGGGCTCGAGAAGCTAGGGAAGCGACCTTGGGCTGGTGGGCGGCGCCGACTCTCCGGCGGGGTGGCGCTCGTGTGGTTGCTGGCCGCCGTTCTTGGCTGCGTGGGCAACAGCTCGGTGGCAGATGCTGGTCTGGCGTGCTGATCTCTTCGGCGTCGCGCTCGCCATATCTGAAGGTCATCCTTCTGCTGCCAGATCCATGGTCGCGCATGGTCGCCGAAGCTCGGCTGGGTGCGTCATGGGGCTGGGGCCTCCGGGAGAAATCCCTGGCCAGTGGCCACGACGGTGGTGACGCCCGCGGGCATCACTCCCTCGCTGGAGGCGCCGTCGAGGTTGTTCCCCTTCCTCCTATCAATCCCTTCTGCCCGGGTGAAAACCCCATTCCCCTCAGAATGGGCGGCGTCTACGCCTCTGGCGTGGTGTCCTTCTTGAAGGCGCCGTTTTGGGTAAAGGGGGCAGTGTTGTGTTGGTCCATCTCAGTTGGAGGCAGTGGCGTGTTTCATCTGCAGCGTTCTTCTTCAGTTCTCCGGCGAGGGCGCCTTTCCTTTGAGCAGCTGTTCCTTCGTGGCACCGTCAGCTTGCGTCAGGCCGGGCAAGTTCTCATGTCCGGCGGTCGAGTTGGTCTCGTGGTGTTCTTGGCTGTTCTTGGTGGCCAACCCTGGCCTCTACTCTTTGGTCTCACTGTCCCTGACATCCGTTCGAGCTCTAGGGTGAGCGACTCCGGCCAACGCTACGGCGCCCTTCGATTGAGGGCGAGGGAGCAAGGGCTTCCTTCGGGTTCGGAGACGGACCATGGCCTTTGGCCATTTGATGTACGTGCATGAAGGATTTCTCCTCGACGACGATCCCCTTCCGAGTGTCAACTGTTGCCGCTTCAAGTGTAGGGCTTTGCCTTGGTGGCTGAGGACTCCGACGATCAAGCTATGTGTTGTGTTTTCGGTGTGTGCTTGTGTGTGTTGGTGTCTTGTAAGCTGTTCTCTCAGCATCCTGTAAAACTGTGTCGTTCGTGGCTTTATTAATTTAAAGCTAGGCTAAGGCCTTACGTTTTTTTTTTAAAAATAAGCTTTTGCGGAGCTATGCTGATTTTTGAGTCGTTAGAAACGATATAGATAATTGCACACCAAGTCTATTATCCATGTCAAGTTGATCAATAAGACGCTAGTCTGGTTGCCATTTCTCTTTGACCTGTGTGATACAAATATTGAAGTCATCGTTTGATAGCGATGCCACATCTTTCCTATCCATAGCTTGGTGATGGGGTTTCGCAACGCGCTTAATCTTGATTGTATTAAATCCAGTCTTTTGATTGGGAAGTGCATGGTGAAATGGAAAACTCAAATGCTTTGCGCAATTTGGCTGACCTGCTCTCAGCTCTCGGTGGTCATCATCTGGGTTGGGGAGAATGAGCATCCACATAATTAATCAGCAAAGTGGCAAATGGATGTTAATCAAATCTTTCGTGTCAAGTTGGCTCTGTTTGTTTGGGCTGCAGCTTTTGAAAAAGCAGCTGTGAAAAGCAGCTGTTGGAAGCAGAGATTTGATGTTTGGCAGGAGTGCTTTTTGTGACTGCAGCTGTTGGTTTTACGAGTAAAATGTCTAGAATGACCCCAAGCGCTGAAGATGTTGTATACATATAAATTTGAAACAAATTTGAATTATAGAGTTTTTTATTGTGGTATATTTTAGGAAAGTATAATTCTTTAAATATTATGTGGCCGCCTTTCTATACACTTAATTTTCATATGATTTTATTCACGTCTGCAATTTTTCTTTTCAAGCGGGCCATGGCGAAACACAGACATTTAACTAGTTTTTCCATAAATCCTAAAGAGCTAATTTAGCCAACTTTTAACTATTTGATGTAAAAAAAATTGTGTACAAAATGTTTACAATTGATGCAACCATCCAACCATGCGTGCATCAACATATCCATCGAATAGTAAGAATGCAGAACTGATTTCTTTACATAAAGCTCACGTACATACGAACATCCATCGAGCATACATACGAACATCCTATACCAGCGCACAAGTTATCTCACAGATCTGGTTGCCTGCGACTCATGGAGATCCAAGACAGCAACGGTAGATCTGAGACAACAAGATCTAGCGGCCGGTGCAAGGGGATTCAATACAGCAACGGGAGATCTGAGATCCAATACAGCAACGGTAGATCTGGCACATGGGATCTCGACCACGGCTGACGCCGATGGACGGAGACAACGGGGATGAGCTCCTCCTTCCGGCGACCGGTGATGCGCCGGAGATGCAGGGGAGAGGAAGGGAGGTGGTGGCAGCAGGCCAGGAACAGTTCGTGGAGACGGCCTAGGGAGGCGGCGGCGCGAGGAAAACCTAGCCAAACTCTTCTTGCTCCATGCCTACGGGGGAAGGGGAAAATAGGTTGGGGCGTCGGTGAGTGACCGATTTGCACGGGCCAGGTTGGTATATATCGGGATGGCAGGATTCTTGTAATTACTCCGAACTAGAGAGGGTACTTTGGTCAAGTACAGCTCGGGAATCAGCCAAAAGCTCGGGAAGCACCTCCGAGGCTGCTTTCAGGTCTGTAGTGTATTTTGTGTCCGCGCTTCTAGACAGCGCTTTTCTATTTTCATGTGTTTGTTTGGGCTTCCGCTTTTGGACTCCAAAAGCTCTAAAAGCAGAAGCAGAAGCCCAAACAAACGGAGCCTTAGACTCGCATGTCACCAACGCGTGGAAAGCGATCCAACAGGAGGGAGAAGGAGTCAGCTGGAGCTCAGGACGAAAAAGAAACAGAGAAACGCGGTCGAGCCAGTACAACAATCACTAAACTGACCGAGCACTGTAAACCCTCTTCTTGGCTGAGGAGGTTGATATACGGGGTGGAGCCGGCCGTGAGGGAGCATCATAAGCCCACGCACGCCATGTCCACCTCCGCCGTGTCCTCGGTCGAGACCCTGAGCTTCTACTGCCACACCTGCAGCGCGAGGTTCTCGCTCCATGCCCCGTCCTCCCCGTTCTACCCACCGCTCTGCCCCTCTTGCCGCGGGGCCTACCTCGACGACTCCCCCACGCCGCCCCAGCCGGTCTTGCCGTCTCCACCGCATCCACGCGCAGTAACCTGGCCGTCGGCCACCTCTTCCACGCCGTCGCTGCCTCCGCCGATCGCTTCTTCGTCGTCGTCGCCTTCTTCCACGGCGTTGACCTCGCGTTCGTCGCTCGTCCACAACCGCGGAGACCATGATCTGCTTCCTCCTCCGCTTCCACCTTGGCTGCTGCAGCCGTCCGCGTCTCACGATACATGGAGTCACAGCTTGAGTCCCTCTGACTGCCAACCAAGGTCGCCGCCGCCGGCCGCTCCGCGAGTCACCTTGTCGCCGTCTTCTTCTTCCACGTCCACACAGCCGCTGACTCTGGGGTCCTCCACAAGGCCACCACCGCCGTGGAGCAACGACGCATGGGAGTACTTCTTCGCTGCCTCTGACCTAGTCGTTGCCACGGGCAAGGAGGGGCCGCCGTTGAACATGTCCCTTCGCCAGGCATGTCGCCAATTCCGAGTTCTCTGCCCCCAAGAAGAGCAACGCCGCCGGTCTTCCCCTGCCCTCTCTCCCATATTGTCTGCATGCTCCTCCGCCTTCTCCTCCGCCTGCTCATCCCCTCTTTTGGCGTCACCGCCCCTCCACCGGCAGCACCAAGGCGAGCTGCAACTTGAGCCGTTTCCTCCGGCCTTGTCCCCGTCCACAACCGTGGAGACCATGCCGACCTCTCCTCCGCCTCCGCCTTGGGATTCCCCACTCCACGGTGCATGGGACGATGACTACAACTTCAGTCTGTCGGGCTCCGATTACGAGAGCCCGCCCCGACCGCCGCCGCTGCCCCCGTGGCCGCCTATTTCCGCCTACGAAGCCACGTTCGAGTCGTCGCTCCAACGTCAGGGGTTGCCGCCTATTTCCGCCAATGAAGACACGTTCGAGACGTCGCTCCAAAGCCACGGGTGGCCAGCGACGCCGTCTCCTGTTTCCGCCAACGACGCAACGTTCCACACGCCGCTCCAATGCGGCGGGTCACAACCGGCGCCGGCGGAGTCCATCGCCGCCCTGCCCACCGTCATCGTCAACGACACCGAGCTGGTCTGCCCTATCTGCACCGACCCCCTCCTGGCCTCGGCGCCGGCACGACGGCTCCCCTGCGGCCACCTGTACCACTCCGACTGCATCGTCACGTGGCTGTCGCTGCGAAACTCATGCCCAGTGTGCCGCGGCAGCATCCCGTTGTTCGACTTCACCGACGCAGATATTGTGTCGTCGTCGTCGCCTTCCTTCCACCCGACGCCGTCCAGTAGGAGACGATCTCTACAAGGGACGAGCCGGATAAGAAGGATCTGCAGCAGGCTGCTCAGACTCATGGAAATTAGCCGTGGTCGCCGCACAGATAGCATCGGCAATGTGCATGTCTGATGGATGGCATTGTTCTGCACTCATACCATCGTCTGTGTCTCATCACATTGCACAATATCAGTCTTCCCAAGTTCTCATGTGTATTCGAGAACATGATTATTGAGTGTGTCCATTGATACCTGAATATGCTACCTGTAATTACAATGAAAGTATGGCACGTAGTGTGTTTATAAATAACTTGTTCTTGTTCAAGCGACAGCGACCAGCCACTCTGGGAATGGAAGAGCCATGTCATGAGATGCACACATCCCAAAAGTCATGTTAGGTGGCATAATTAACTGAAGGCCAGCACATATCTCTGAACTACTCCTATATCATACGGTACATATTTCTAGAGGATTCACCGGTTTAAGTCGACCAAGATAATTTTTAAGTCTTAATCGAATTGAAATATTTAACTGAAATTTAGTCTTGTCAATGTGTTACCTGAATGTGTTACACATGTAATTATAATGAAAGTATGCAAGCCTGTCCACACGACCCAAAAATTCTGACAAAATCGTTGCAACCGGTAAGGAGTGCAGGTATATCCGTTACACCAGGAACCAACTTCTCCTCTGTATGCATGTGAACATTGCAAAGAGATTAAGTGTACAAAATTTGATCAGTCCACTATGTCTTCGGCTTCTACCATCGATCGTACCTTCATTAATTGTTATTCCTAGGTCATGGATGGCTATACATGGTTGCTCCGAATTTTGTCTACGAGGAATCAGACTTCTCTTTTGTACTTGTCTCTAACTGAAATTTCCAATGCATCCCATTTCTAAAAAGTTGTATCCATTTAGGTATTGGTGCCCCGTTTATTCAGAAAGTTTTCTCGACCGACTGTCAGGCGGGATTAACTTTCAGTGGTTTTCTCGCCCGCCCCGTGGTAGATCGGGGGGTATTTTACTTGGCGTCCGCATAGACACCATGACTGTCTTGGCTAATTCTGATGGAGAGTATCACATTAAGCTCGACCTTCAGAATAAAGCAGATGGTTTCATATGGAGTCTGGTTGCTGTGTATGGTGCCGCCCAGGATGAGTTTAAGGCTGACTTTTTACGTGAGTAGGTAAATCTTACAAAAGATAATCCTTATCCGATTTTAATCGGAGGAGATTTTAATTTGTTGAGATTTCCTCACGAGAAAAGTAAATGCCGTTTTGATGGTCATTGGCCCTTCTTATTCAACGATATCATTGATAGCCTTGATTTAAGAGAGGTGTTCATGTCTGGTTGACAGTTTACATGGGCAAACAGCTTGCCTGAGCCCACACACGAGAAACTAGATCGCGTGTTGATGGATACCGAATGGGAAAATAAATACCCTATGGTGTCAGTCCGTGCACTAGAACGTATTGAAAAAAATGTCTGACCATGCTCCCATCCTCCTAACCACGGGGAATCCCCGACCCGTTTGTAAACGGACGTTCAAATTTGAACTTGGCTGGTTACATCGAGAGGGATTTCATGATATGGTTAAGAGGGTTTGGGAGAGACCGGTTGGGGGTAGCACGCCTATTTTAAGATGGAATAATAAGATGCGAACAATGAGCAAACATCTCTCTGGGTGGGCTGCCTATACGGCTGGTATCCTTAAAAAGGAGAAGACTCTCTTATCAAATGCGATTGATGAGCTTGAGGCTGTTGCGGAGGTTAGACCATTGTCTACGCATGAGATTGAACTTAAAAATCAATCCAATGCGCAGATGGCGAGTCTTCTTCGTGAGGAGGAACTCAAATGGTATCAATGTTCCAAAGCTCAATTCATTTTAGAGGGAGACTCAAATACGCGGTATTTCCATGGCTTAGCCAATGGGAGACATCGGAAAAAACGTATTCACTCTCTTTTTCAAGATGAAGGGTTGATTGAAGGCCATGAGCAACTCAAGTCATACATTACTAAATTATAGGGTCTGTTTGGTCCTCCGGAGGAAAGTACTTTCTCTCTTAACGAGGATTTAACGGCTGATATACCCCAAGTTTCTATGGAAGAAAATGGCCTACTAACCGCACCTTATACCGAGGAAGAGGTTCAGAAGGCAATTTTCCAAAGGAATGCAACAAAGCACCGGGTCTAGATGACTTTCCAGCAGAGTTTTATCAAACCTTCTTGGATACGATTAAATCTGACCTTCTAGATTTGTTCAGTGATTTACACATTGGACAACTAGAATTATTTCGTCTAAATTTTGGTGAACTTATCTTGTCACCGAAAGTTAATGAGGCAGAAAGGATCCAACAATATAGACCCATTTGCCTATTAAATGTAAGTTTCAAGATTTTCACGAAAGTGGCCACCATTAGACTTAATACGGTTGCGGATCATGTTGTTCTACCATCGCAGACAGCCTTTATGCAAGGACGAAACATCCTTAACGGTGTGGCGGTTTTGCATGAGACGGTACATGAGATGCATTCTAAGAAATTAAATGGGGTTATTTTAAAACTAGATTTTGAAAAGGCGTATGATAAAGTCAAGTGGTCTTTCCTACAACAGACACTCAGGATGAAAGGTTTTTCGCCTGAGTGGCGTGCTCTAATAAATGATTTTGTGTATGGAGGTAGTGTTGCAATCCGGGTCAACAATGACACCGGAAACTATTTTCAAACACGAAAATGGTTACGCCAAGGGGATCCGCTATCACCGATGTTGTTTAACATTGTAGCGGATATGTTGGCTATACTCATAGAGCGGGCCAAGTCTGATGGCCAGATTGAAGGGGTGATTCCACATCTGGTTGATGGTGGTTTATCTATCCTTCATTATGCCGATGATACAATTCTGTTTATGGATCACGATCTTGAAAAAGCTCAAAATCTGAAATTAATTTTGGCGAGCAGTTGTCG
This sequence comes from Lolium multiflorum, assembly GCA_030979885.1. Lineage (NCBI taxonomy): Eukaryota > Viridiplantae > Streptophyta > Magnoliopsida > Poales > Poaceae > Lolium > Lolium multiflorum. Next base: position 182,847,147 of record CM061751.1, read on the forward strand.
GGATTGAAAATTAATTTCCATAAAAGTGAATTGTTCTGCTTCGGCGATGCTCAAAACGATGTGGCTTTGTATACAGAGTTATTTGGTTGTGGGCAAGGCCAATTTCCTATTCGTTATTTGGGTATTCTGATTCATTATCGGAGACTTACAATTGCGGAATGGAAATTAGTGGAAGAAAGATTACAAAAACGCCTTAGTAGTTGGAAAGGTAAATTGTTGTCCCTGGGTGGAAGATTGGTACTCATTAATTCGGTACTAACAAACATGGTACTGTATATGTTATCATTCTTCATTCTACCGAAAGGAATTCTGCATAAACTCGATTATTATCGATCCAGATTCTTTTGGCAAGGGGACAACGAGAAAAAGAAATATCGACTGGTTAAGTGGAGTATAGTTTGTAGTCCCAAAGATCAAGGAGGGCTTGGAGTTCATGACCTGGAGGTTAAGAATTCAGCTCTACTAGGTAAATGGCTTTTCAAGCTTCTTACCGAGGATGGGATTTGTCAAACTATTCTTCGGAGAAAGTATATTGGCTCCAAGATATTATCCCAAGTGGTTTGGAAACCTGGGGATTCACACTTCTTGGCTGGTCTTATGGCGATAAAAAATGTCTTTTTTCGACATGGGACTTTCTCGATTAGGAACGGGGCACAGATACGGTTTTGGGAAGATGCTTGGCTCGACAATGCACCTTTAAGTGAACATTATCCCGCTTTGTATAGAATTGCTCGTCGCCAAGGTGATACCACTGCCACTGTAATGGCTACTTCACCTCCGAATGTGACATTCAGACGGGTTTTACTTGGACATAGACTAGTTGCATGGAATAATCTAATTCAACGGCTCGAAGATATTCATTTATCGCCATAACCAGATGAATTTAGATGGAATCTTCATGTGGATGGTACTTTTTCTGTAAAATCCTTATACAATGCGATCCTGCTTTCTGATTTACCAGTTGATAATAATAAGAAGATTTGGAAGATGAAGATACCATTAAAAATTAAAAATTTTGGATGGTATCTACGTCGCGGGGTTATTCTCACCAAAGAAAATCTTGTTAAGCGGAATTGGCACGGAAGTACACGATGTGTTTTTTGTCATCATGATGAAACCATCAAACATTTATTCTTCCAGTACCAGTTTGCGAGATTTATATGGTCAGTCATCCAAGTAGCGTCTATCTTGTATCCTCCGACTAGTGTCACCAATGTTTTTGGCAATTGGCTTCATGGTATCGATTCAAGGTTTAAATTGCTTCTTACACTACTAGGAAAAGGACTATAGGTGGAGGCAAGTGGTGCCGGCGCACCACCTTGGACGTGCGCCGGTGGAACATGTTGCCGGCGCACCAAATAAGCGCCGCGCCGGCGATGCCCACTGCCGGCGCACCTTCGATCCGACGCGCCGGCGCTATTTCCTGGCACACCTCGCAGCAACTCGGGCCAGGCCCACGAAGCATTGCCGCGCACCAGCCCATGAGCGCGCCGGCGGTAAATTTCTATTGCCGGCGCGCTCGTGGGCTGGTGCGCCGGCAATGCTTCGTGGGCCTGGTCTGGAGCACATATAGCTGGATGGGCATCGCCGGCGCACCCAGGTCCTGGTGCGCCGGCAGTAACCTGGCACTTATTACACAACCACCAACCAGCACTCACACAAGCCACTTCACTCACTCCTCATCCACACAACCCGACCCTTCTACCAACCCAGCTCATTTTTGCCTATTCCTATCCCCAATTTAGCTAATTTGACCAAACAAAATCATATTTTTTGAGCAAATCTTCCCTTCCTACATGCATCTCCCACATCCCTCTATGTAGATCTAGATCTACTATCCCGCATTGACCGCTCAATCTAGATCTAGATCTAGAAAGTCGGCTTCCATACGCCGTGGTCGCGGCGCGTCGGCTCGATCTCGTTGACGAATATATCAAACAAATAGGTGATTATGAACAAATTGAGGAATGAAATCGATATATATTGGACATTTGAAGCAAAAGCTCGTGAGTGGCATATATATATATGTTGTGTTTGTGTTTGTGCTTGTGTGTGTTGGCGTTGAAAATGAGTTGCCAACGTTGCGCCGAAATGTTGATTCTTTAAGTTTCCGTTTCGGCACATTTCTGGCGCTCCTATGTCCTACCGTGTAGGAAGGTCATGCCGAAATTTTCCGTGAAAACTACCGACGGATGGATGGTTCTAATCAATTATATAATCTTACCTGCAGGCGATAATGGTTATCGAGATGAGTTAAAGCGTCGTGATGAGATATCTGAAACACGCGATCATCGACATGTATGAAAATAACCGCACGGAGGTATTGTGTCCGTGCCGGAGATGCAAACGAGGGAAATGGTTTGACCCGTATTCAGGAAAATTGCAGGGGCACCTGCTCACTAATGGTTTCATGCATGGACACACTCAATGGATGAGTGATGATGGCGCGGAGGTCAATGGGGCGACGGCAGCAGGTGGTAATAATGGCTGGCTAGAAGGAGGGCATCATGATATTGATGACGATGAAGAGTTTGTCGCACAGGACGATAACCTTGACGACGACGAAGAGGTGCCGCTAGCTTCAGTCGTGCGGGACCCTCATCTTCAAGATCTGCTTCTCGAAAAGACGAAAGGCGCCAAGCGGAAATCAAAGCTTGAGCAACTCGAGATAGACTCGAATACTCCGTTGTACGACTCAGTCGCGGGTTGGGGGAGTCTCGCTGAGAGTAGCTCTCGATGTGTTGCAGATGAAGGCGAAACACGGATGGACGGACACAAGCGTCGACGACATCCTGGAATACGTGAAAGATCTCCTTCCTGCCGGGAACACGTGTCCTGGTAGTCTAGCCGAGGCCAAGAGAATCACGTGCCCTCTCGACTTACCCCACGAAAAGTATCACGCCATCAACGACTGTATCATGTATCGCAATGAGCACATGGACAAGACCAAATGTCCCGTGTGTGAAGCTGAACGGTACAAGAAAGGGAAGAAGAAAGCTCCTCGGAAAGTTGTGTGGTACTTCCCGCCGCCCCCGGCTCAACGGTTCTACGCGGACCGCAAGGAAGCAAAGCTCATGCGCCGGCACGCAGAAAAGAAAGGAGGCAGTGTTGAATGATGAAGAGCGGATTGAGCACCCAGGGCTGACGCACCCTTCGGATGCAAGCCAGTGGAAAGCATTAGACAATGAATTCGGAAGTTTTGGGGCAGATCCCAGAAACATCAGGTTGGTGCGAGCACGGACGGATTCAATCCGTTCGAAACTAGAGCAGCACACATAGCACATGGCCCGTGTTTGTATGGATCTACAACCTCCCGCCCTGGCTGTGCATGAAGAGGAAGTACATACAGATGAGTATGCTAATTCAAGGGCCGACACAACCAGGAAACGATATCAACATGTATCTCGAACTATTAAAGGAGGAGCTTGAAACATTGTGGGCGGAGGAAGGGGTAGATACATGGGACGCCGTCGCGGAAGAATATTTCCTTTGAGAGCCGCGTTGATCACGACGGTGCAGGACTACCTCGGATACGGTTACATTTCGTGCCAGGTGTGCCATGGACACAAGGCATGTGTCGTGCATGGAAGAGACGATGTTTTCGCAGCTTGGTAAGGATCCCGGCTCTTCGAAACAGTTTACATGGGGCATCGAAGGTGGCTACAGAACCCATGGAGAAAGCGTGGAGATCTGTTCGATGGTACAAATGAACCCCGAGGACCTCCACGTAAGAAGAGCGGCGAAGAGATCGATACATTACTGAAAGGTTGGAAGGAGTGCCCTGCGCCGGGAAAGATTCGTCAAAAGCCCGGAGAGAAGAAGAAGAAAAAGGAAACGACGCCGCTCATTGGTGTATGGAAAAGGAGGTCCGTGTTTTGGGACTTGCCATACTGGAAAATTCTCGATACACCTCACTGCCTTGATGTCATGCATATTACAAAGAACGTGTGCGAGAGCTTGCTTGGCACTCTTCTCAACATGCCGGACCGGACCAAAGATGGGCCGAAAGCAAGACACGACCTGAAAGTTTTGGGCATCGGGAAGAGCTTCACATCCCGCCGGCCCAAGAGGGACAGTCGGAGGAGGAGGCGGACGGCGGTCGAAGCGCAAAAGGATTAAGCAGCCGACTATTACTGCCCCCTCCCGCTTCACTTTTAGTTCGGCCGAGGTCGATCAATTTTTCAATTGCCTTCTAGGAGTCGAGTGCCCTTCGGTTACTCCGGCTAATAAGCAGATACATGGACCCCAAGAAACGAAACTTCAGCGGCATGAAGTCTCATGACCGTCACGTGATGATGACGCAGATTCTTCCGGTTGCAATCCGAGGTATAATGGATGACCATGTCCGTGCAACGCTGACTGGGCTCTAACTTCTTCGACGTCATAACTCGGAAGTCGATAAGCGTGAAGAAACTCGCAAGGCTCCAGGAAGAGATCGTGGTGATCCTATGTGAGATGGAGATGTACTTCCCGCCTGCATTCTTTAACGTGATGGTCCATCTGATCCATATCATGGATGATATCGTCAGTCTAGGGCCGGCATTCTTACACAACATGATGCCGTTTGAAAGAATGAATGGGGTCATTAAAGGATAACAGGTCACATCCGGATGGAAGCATCGTCCAGGGCTGGCTCACCGAAGAGTGCATCTCTTTCTGCACGAATTATCTAGACATCGAGGACCCTGTTGGTTTGCCTCAAAACAAGCACGTCCTCAGGTTCGAGGGAGTAGGCCACAAAAATGGAAGGAAGGAACTGCACGTGCACATGTCTGGTCGGACTTCCGACTTTGACAGGGCCAACTTAGTAGCGCTACAACACATTGACTTGATCGATCCTTGGTTGAAAGAGCACAAAACCATTATAGAGAACAGTGGCAAGCCGATGATGACGGAAGCAGAAATATACAGAGAGCACAACTCCTCTTTCGCGCTGGTTCAAAGACCACATTGATGCTAATCCCCCACCATGGATTCCGACAAGGATAAACTAGTATTGGCCTTGTCACATGGCCCCGCGCCCAACATCATGACTTACCAAGCGTACGATATCAACGGGTACACATTCTACACGGAAGAAAAAGACAAGAACAGTGTTTACCAGAACTCAGGGGTAACGATGGATTCCTGGACGGGTGACATAAAGACTAGATACTACGGAAGAATCGAGGAAATCTGGAGCTTAGCTACGCTGGGAGAAAGTGCCGATGTTCCGTATCAGATGGGCTAAGAGCGTCACAAAAGAAGACCGTATTTCACCACCATGTTTCTACCCGAAGCCAACAAATCAAAGTCCACGAACGCCACCGCGCAGAATGAGCCCTGGGTACTAGCAGAACATGTGCACCAATGCTTCTTCATAACGGACCCATCCAGGCCTAGCCGTGTTATCGTGAAGAGAGGCAAGAGGACCATCGTCGGAATGGATGGAGTCGCCAACGAGGAAGACTTCGAAGGACAAGTCGGAGACCCAATGATGGAAGAATCCGAGGACGAAGACATAACATACACCACAAGAAGAAGCAGGACCACGCTACCGAGGTCAGGTCGACCCTTCAAAAGAAGAAGTCACGACACGGGGCTAAATTATTCAACGACGAGCAAGAAAAGCAAGAAGAAAGCGAAACACTCTTCTCAATCGATGATGTAAAACTTTATTTGCAATCTATAACTCATATTTTGTGTAATTCATAACTACTCATATGGTCATGTCCAATACTTTATGTATAACTAATATTAATTGTGTTGGTCAATATTTTATGCATGCATGTATATATAACTCATATTTTTTGTAATGCATAACTCATATTGCTTGGTTATTATCTTGAAAAGAGAAGGAAATAAAATAGTATAGGATTTGTGGGAAAAGAAAAGAAACATAAAAGAAAGTGAAAAGAAATAAATAAAAGAATAAAAATAAAATAAAATAGAAAAGGAAATGGCCAGCCAGGGTTGGGGGACAAGTCCAGGTATAGCCGGGCTCACTTATTGCCGGCGCACCACCTGTTTGGTTCGCCGGGGGTATAGTTGTCCCGGCGAACCAAACAGTGGTGCGCCGGCAATAAGGTGAGCCCAGCTATACCGACTTAACCGCGCGATCCTCTCTTCTCCCTCCCCATTCCCAGTCGATCAAGACGAACCGCGCCGCCACCGTCGATCTCGAGCGTCGCCGCCACCATCGATCTCAAGCGCCACCGCGCGGAAGCCCTGGACCAAGATACCTCGCTGCACGCCGGAGCCTCCGTGCAAGTAGGAGCAGGGCGTGACCGCGGAGAGGAGGGGGATCGGGCCACGCCGGCCACCGTCGCCACCGTCGCCGAGAGGAGGAGGAGGGCGTTGCGCGCCGGCCACCATCACGGAGAGGAGTGCTGACGTGGGAGTTGATGTGGGATCAACGTCGCCAGAAAGTAGCTTCCTTGTGACGCAAAGCACTCCGTTGGGAACCCCAAGAGGAAGGTATGATGTGTACAGCAGCAAGTTTTCCCTCCGCAAGAAACCAAGGTTTATCGAACCAAAGGAGTCAAGAAGCACGTTGAAGGTTGTTGGTGACGGAGTGTAGTGCGCGCAACACCGTGGATTCCGGCGCCAACGTGGAACTGCACAACACAACCAAAGTACTTTGTCCCAACGAAAGCTGAGGTTGTCAATCTCACCGGCTTGCTGTAGCAAAGGATTAGATGTATAGTGTGGATGATGATTGTTTGCGTAAAACAAAAACAAGTATTGCAGATTGTATTCGATTAAAAGAATGGACCTGGGTCCACAGCTCACTAGAGGTGTCTCTCCCATAAGATAAATAGCATGTTGGGTGAACAAATTACAGTTGGGCAATTGACAAATAAAGAGAGCATGACAATGCACATACATGATATGATGAGTATTGTGAGATTCAATTGGGCATTACGACAAAGTACATAGACCGCTATCCAGCATGCATCTATGCCTAAAAAGTCCACCTTCAGTTATCATCCGAACCCCTTCCAGTATTAAGTTGCAAACAACACAATTGCATTAAGTATGGTGCGTAATGTAATCAATAACTACATCCTCGGACATAGCATCAATGTTTTATCCCTAGTGGCAACAGCACATCCACAACCTTAGAACTTTCTCACTGTCCCGCATTTAATGGAGGCATGAACCCACTATCGAGCATAAATACTCCCTCTTGGAGTTAAGAGTAAAAACTTGGCCAGAGCCTCTACTAATAACGGAGAGCATGCAAGATCATAAACAACACATAGGTAATAGATTGATAATCAACATAACATAGTATTCTCTATCCATCGGATCCCAACAAACACACATGTAGCTTTACAGATAGATGATCTTGATCATGATAGGCAGCTCACAAGATCAGACAATGATAGCACATGAGGAGAAGACGACTATCTAGCTACTGCTATGGACCCATAGTCCAGGGGTGAACTACTCACTCATCAATCCGGAGGCGACCATGGCGGTGTAGAGTCCTCCGGGAGATGATTCCCTCTCCGGCAGGGTGCCGGAGGCGATCTCCTGAATCCCCCGAGATGGGATTGGCGGCGGCGGCGTCTCTGGAAGGTTTTCCGTATCGTGGCTCTAGGTACTGGGGGTTTCGCGACGAAGACTTTAAGTAGGCGAAAGGCGTAGTCGGAGGAGTCACGGGGCCCCACACGCGGGCCGCGCGGGCCCCCCGAGGCCGCGCCGCCCTAGTGTGGCGGCGCCGTGGCCCCACTTCGTCTCCCTAGGTCTTCTGGAAGCTTCGTGTGAAAATAGGCCCCGGGCGTTGATTTCGTCCAATTCCGAGAATATTTCCTTACTAGGATTTCTGAAACCAAAAACAGCAAACACAACTGGCTCTTCGGCATCTCGTTAATAGGTTAGTGTGCCGGAAAATGCATAATAATGACATATAATGTGTATAAAACATGTGAGTATCATCATAAAAGTAGCATGGAACATAAGAAATTATAGATACGTTTGAGACGTATCAAGCATCCCCAAGCTTAGTTCCTACTCGTCCCGAGTAGGTAAACGATAACAAAGATAATTTCTTAGTGACAATGCTACCAACATAATCTTGATCAATACTATTGTAAGCACATGTAATGAATGCAGCGATTTGAAACAATGGTAAATGACATGAGTAAACAATTGAATCATAAAGCAAAGACTTTTCATGAATAGTACTTCAAGACAAGCATCAATAAGTCTTGCATAAGAGTTAACTCATAAAGCAATAATTCAAAGTAAAGGTATTGAAGCAACACAAAGGAAGATGAAGTTTCAGCGGTTGCTTTCAACTTGTAACATGTATATCTCATGGATATTGTCAATGTAAAGTAATATAAGAAGTGCAATATGCAAGTATGTAGGAATCAATGCACAGTTCACACAAGTGTTTGCTTCTTGAGGTGGAGAGAAATAGGTGAACTGACTCAACATAAAAGTAAAAGAAAGGCCCTTCGCAGAGGGAAGCATTGATTGCTATATTTGTGCTAGAGCTTTGGTTTTGAAAACAAGAAACAATTTTGTCAACGGTAATAAAGCATATGTATCATGTAAATTATATCTTACAAGTTGCAAGCCTCATGCATAGTATACTAATAGTGCCCGCACCTTGTCCTAATTAGTTTGGATTACCGGGATTATCATCGCAATACACATGTTTTAACCAAGTGTCACAAAGGGGTACCTCTATGCCGCCTGTACAAAGGTCTAAGGAGAAAGTTCGCATTGGATTTCTCGCTTTTGATTATTCTCAACTTAGACATCCATACCGGGACAACATAGACAACAGATAATGGACTCCTCTTTAATGCATAAGCATGTAGCAACAATTAATGTTCTCATATGAGATCGAGGATATATGTCCAAAACGAAACTTCCACCATGATTCATGGCTTTAGTTAGCGGCCCAATGTTCTTCTCTAACATTATGCATGCTCTAACCATTAAATGAGTGGTAAATCTCCCTTACTTCAGACAAGACGGACATGCATAGCAACTCACATTATATTCAACAAAGAGTAGTTGATGGCGTCCCCAGGAACATGGTTATCGCACAACAAGCAACTTAATAAGAGATAAAGTGCATAAGTACATATTCAATACCACAATAGTTTTTAAGCTATTTGTCCCATGAGCTATATATTGTAAAGGTGAAGAATGGAAATTTTAAAGGTAGCACTCAAGCAATTTACTTTGGAATGGCGAAGAAATACCATGTAGTAGGTAGGTATGGTGGACACAAATGGCATAGTGGTTGGCTCAAGGATTTTGGATGCATGAGAAGTATTCCCTCTCGATACAAGGCTTAGGCTAGCAAAGTTATTTGAAACAAACACAAGGATGAAGCGGTGCAGCAAAACTCACATAAAAGACATATTGTAAACATTATAAGACTCTATACCGTCTTCCTTGTTGTTCAAACTCAATACTAGAAATTATCTAGACCTTAGAGAAACCAAACTTGCAAATCAGATTTTAGCATGCTCTATGTATTTCTTCATTAATAGGTGCAAAGTATATGATGCAAGAGCTTAAATATGAGCACAACAATTGCCAAGTATCACATTATTCAAGATATTATACCAATTACCACATATATCATTTTTCAATTCCAACCATATAACAATTTAACGAAGAAGAAACTTTCGCCATGAATACTATGAGTAAAGCCTAAGGACATATTTGTCCATATGCAACAGCGGAGCGTGTCTCTCTCCCACACAGTGAATGCTAGGATCCATCTTATTCAAACAAAACAAAAACAAAAACAAACCGACGCTCCAAGCAAAGCACATAAGATGTGACGAATAAAAATATAGTTTCGGGGAGGAACTGATAATGTTGTCGATGAAGAAGGATGCCTTGGGCATCCCCAAGCTTAGACGCTTGAGTCTTCTTGATATATGCAGGGGTGAACCACGGGGCATCCCCAAGCTTAGAGCTTTCACTCTCCTTGATCATAGTGTATATCATCCTCCTCTCTTGATCCTTGAAAACTTCCTCCACACCAAACTCAAAACAAACTCATTAGAGGGTTAGTGCATAATCAAAATTCACATATTCAGAGGTGACACAATCATTTTTTATACTGGACATTGCACAAAGCTACTGAAAGACAATAGAATCGAAAAATCCATCAAGCATGACAAAACAGGCAATGCAAAATAAAAGGCAGAATCTGTCAAAACAGAACAGTTCGAAAGACGTATTTTTAACAGGCACCAGACTTGCTCAGATGAGAAAACTTAAAACTAATGAAAGTTGCGTACATATCTGAGGATCACTCACGTAAATTGGCATAAGTTTCTGAGTTACCTACAGAGAATTAGACCCAAATTCGTGACAGCAAAGAAAACTGTTTCTGCACAGTAATCCAAATCTAGTATCATCCTTCTATTAGAGACTTTACTTGGCACAACAATGCAATAAAACTAAGATAAGGAGAGGTTGCTACAGTAGTAAACAACTTCCAAGACTCAAATATAAAACAAAATACTGTAGTAAAAACATGGGTTGTCTCCCATAAGCGCTTTTTTTAACGCCTTTCAGCTAGGCGCAGAAAGTGTGTATCAAGTATTATCAAGAGATGAAGCATCAATATAGGCGTTGGGAGTTTTCTCAACTATGCATTTTATCTTATCTATATGAGTTTCAGAGGCTCCCTTTTCATTATTCTTAGGTTTGCTACCCTCGTCAAACAAATTTTCAGGGACAAGCCAACCATAGTTATTCTCTAGAGCGTCATTCATTCCCAGGAGTTTACGAGGTATTGTTGTCTTAATCTCCCCACCATTATTAACATTATTAGTGTACTTCATTCTATCCATATCCATCTTTTCAAGGATACTGGCAAAGTTGGTATAAGAGCCAAGCATATTATATTTAGTAAAAACTTTTCTAGCTTCTCTTGCTATACCTCCAAATTCTTTGAGAAGGGTTTCTAAAACAAAATCTTTCTTTTCTCCTTCTTCCATATCTCCTAGTGTAAGAAACATATGTTGTATTATAGGATTGAGATTAACAAATTTAGCTTCTATCATGTGTACTAAAGAAGCAAGCAATTTCATAAGTAGGAGCAAGTTCTACCAAGTGTCTATCTTCAAAATCTTCAACCATACTAACATGAGTGAAAAATTCCTCTATATTATCTCTTCCAATGATAGACCCTTGTCCTACCGGTATGTCTTTTAGAGTGAACTTAGGAGGAAACATGATGAAATAAGTAAAGTAAATGCAAGTAACTAATTTTTTTGTGTTTTTGATATAGCAAACAAGATAGCAAGTAAAGTAAAACTAGCAGCTAATTTTTTGTGTGTGTTTTGATTTAGTGCAGCAAACAAAGTAGCAAATAAAATAAAGCAAGACAAAAACAAAGTAAAGCGATTGGATTGTGAAGACTCCCCTTGCAGCATGTCTTGATCTCCCCGGCAGCGGCGCCAGAAAAAGAATTTGATGGCGGTTGACGGGCTTGATGGAGTGTCTTAATTATTCCCCGGCAACGGCGCCAGAAAAAGAGCTGCTGACGTGGGAGTTGACGTGGGATCAACGTCGCCAGAAAGTAGCTTCCTTGTGACGGTAAAGCACTCGTCCGTTGGGAACCCCAAGAGGAAGGTATGATGTGTACAACAGCAAGTTTTCCCTCAGTAAGAAACCAAGGTTTATCGAACCAGTGGGAGTCAAGAAGCACGTTGAAGGTTGTTGTTGACGGAGTGTAGGCGCAACACCAGGGATTCCGCGCCAACGTGAACCTGCACAACACAACCAAAGTACTTTGTCCCAACGAAACAGTGAGGTTGTCAATCTCACCGGCTTGCTGTAACAAAGGATTAGATGTATAGTGTGGATGATGATTGTTTTGAAAACAGTAAACAAGTATTGCAGAGATTGTATTCGACAAAAGAATGGACCGGGTCCACAGTTCACTAGAGGTGTCTCTCCCATAAGATAAATAGCATGTTGGGTGAACAAATTACATGGGCAATTGACAAATAAAAGAGCATGACAATGCACATACATGATATGATGAGTATTGTGAGATTCAATTGGGCATTACGACAAAGTACATAGACCGCTATCCAGCATGCATCTATGCCTAAAAAGTCCACCTTCAGGTTATCATCCGAACCCTTCCAGTATTAAGTTGCAAACAATACAATTGCATTAAGTATGGTGCGTAATGTAATCAATAACTACATCCTCGGACATAGCATCAATGTTTTATCCCTAGTGGCAAAGACATCCACAATCTTAGAACTTTCTGTCACCGTCCCAGATTTAATGGAGGCATGAACCCACTATCGAGCATAAATACTCCCTCTTGGAGTTAAGAGTAAAAACTTGGCCAGAGCCTCTACTAATAACGGAGAGCATGCAAGATCATAAACAACACATAGGTAATAGATTGATAATCAACATAACATAGTATTCTCTATCCATCGGATCCCAACAAACGCACATGTAGCATTACAGATAGATGATCTTGATCATGATAGGCAGCTCACAAGATCGACAATGATAGCACATGAGGAGAAGACGACCATCTAGCTATGCTATGGACCCATAGTCCAGGGGTGAACTACTCACTCATCAATCCGGAGGCGACCATGGCGGTGTAGAGTCCTCCGGGAGATGATTCTCCGGCAGGGTGCCGGAGGCGATCTCCGAATCCCCGAGATGGGATTGGCGGCGGCGGCGTCTCGGGAAGGTTTTCCGTATCGTGGCTCTAGGTACCGGGGTTTCGCGACGAAGACTTTAAGTAGGCGAAAGGGCAGAGTCGGAGGAGTCACGGGGCCCCACACGCCGGGCCGCGCGCCCCCTCGTAGGCCGCGCCGCCCTAGTGGGCGGCGCCGTGGCCCCACTTCGTCTCCCCTAGGTCTTCCGGAAGCTTCGTGTGAAAATAGGCCCCGGGCGTTGATTTCGTCCAATTCCAGAATATTTCCTTACTAGGATTTAAAACCAAAACAGCAAACAAGAATCGCTCTTCGGCATCTCATTAGGTTAGTGCCGGAAAATGCATAATAATGACATATAATGTGTATAAAACATGTGAGTATCATCATAAAAGTAGCATGGAACATAAGAAATTATAGATACGTTTGAGACGTATCAAGGAGCAGCACGCCACCATCACCGTTGGTAAGAACCCCTCTCCCTTCCCCTCTCCATCCCCCTCTTCCTTCCCTCTCTCTGCCTCCGAATTCTTGCAGTAGTTCTTGCAAGAATGCTTGATGTGCATTCGAATCCTTAGTGCTTGTAGTAGTTCTTGCAAGAATGCTTGATGTGCTCTGGTTGCAGTAAGAAAAAATTGAAGTTCTTGCCTCCAAAAATCCTTAGTTCTTGTAGTAGTTTATAGTTCTTGATGTGCTCTGGTCGATTTAGGGTTTATAGTTTATGCTCTCTGGTTGCAGTAAGAAAAAATTGAGATGTAGGATGCTACTGAAAATGCCTAATGCAAATGCTACTGAAATGCTACTGAAAATAAAAACTAGACACTAGACAGTATGTTAGTTCTTCATTAAATGAAAATGAAAATGGTTTTGCTAGATAAATTGGTTTAGTTCATTTAGGTTTTGCTCTCTGGTTTGCTAAAATGGTTTGCTAAAATGGTTCATTTAGCTGGAGAATTGGAATGTTATGTGTTGGAGGGTGATGGTTATGGTGAAATGCTACTGTGAAAAAACCTCATGCTCATGCTCATGTTACTGTCACATTTGAAAACCATGCCAAAGTTAAATAACCTGTATACATGTGTATTAAATGATGCCTCCCCCAAATTCCCCTCTCTACAGTATTTTGTTTTCTAAATTTGCTGGCTCTGATTTTCATCTAGAATATAGAACAAATGTTGATCTCAACTGTTGATCTCAAATGTAGATTCTCTCATTTTAGCAAAAGTTGCTAATTAAGTAAAGAAGCAGCAGTAGGTTTATTTCCCTGGTTTCTATTGATCTTGGTAGTGTAGAAAGCAAGGAAGGCTGTTCAATTATCAAGTCCATGACTATGCTATTGCTTAAATCCATGACTATGCTGCCTGTTTGGTTCCAGTTATTGGTATACTAGTAAATTTGCTAGTTGCAGTAGCAAATGCTAGTCTTATTTGCTAGTTGCAGTAGCAGTTGCAGTAGTTGTTAGAAAAAATGATGAAAAAATGATGCAGTAGGTTTATTTGCTTGTTGCTATTTGCTTTAAATGATGAAATGCAGTAGCAAATGCTTGGTTCATAGCAAATTGAATTTGATGCCTACTTACTGTAATGGATGAGATGGAACTCATGTGTTAAGTATGTCTGCTTCATTTTAGTTGAGAATCTGAGATATGGTGGTATGAGTTGATTACTGCAATTTGCTTATGCTTGTTTGTCCCTAGTTTGCTTAGGTAGATTGTAGATTACATGATGTGAATGAAAATAAAAATGCTTGCAGTACCTAGGTAGCTAGGCAGTAGGGTTTTTTGGTTATGGTACTGCCAATTCATATAAATTACAGTAACAATTAAGCTCTCTAGTTTGAAACTAAACCAATTTTAAAATGAAATGCAAAATGCAATGCTTATGCTACTACCATATATATAAAATGCTCATGCTTATGCTACTGCAATCAAGTTGAAAATGAACTTTATATATGTTGGTTTAGTTGGTTTAGATGAAATGCAAATGAAGTAGCTAGCTAGGTTCATGTTTCTTAGGTATGTTCTCTGGTTTTGGTGATATAGAAATGCAACTTTGAGTCACAAGGCCATCCAATCTCAGTAGGCAGTACACTGAACAGAACCTGCTAGGTATATATTTGTAAAATGCTACTGCTGGTATATTTGTAAAATGCTACTGCTGGTATATATTTGTAAAATGCTACTGTTGGTATATATTTGTAAAATGCTACTGCTGGTACTACCTGCTAAGTTGTTGCAAATGAAAATGAAAAGTTCTTGTCTCTGGTTATATTTGTAAAATGCTACTGCTGGTATTTAGTTCATTAGGTGGAGTTCTCTGGTTATATTTGTAAAATGATACCGGTGAAATGAAGTTGTTATATATATGGTGATGGTTGAGATCTTGATGGTTATGGTGTAAGCATCAGGACAAGTGGATGTAGATGTGATGTTGGAAATGCTATATATGGTTGAATTGTGTATATATGTTTGCAGGGATTGAGTTGCTATTGAGTGCCGGAATGTCGATTCATTTCCGTTCCGGCAATTCTACTCGGCATGACCAATTTTTAGCAAAGGTCATGCCGAATTTTTCGTGAATTCTAACTCCTTTTCATCTTCTATTAGTGCAAGCCACCATGTCGTCTCAAGAAGAGTTAGAGGAGCACTACAATAGGCACTTCTTTAGGACGGAGGAGGATGCCGAGGCCGCTGGTGTTGGCGGCGACGAGGACCATGAGATGGAGGATGCCGCTGGGGGTAGTGCCGACGAGCCAAGCGGCAACGAGGCAGCGGCGCCGCCGGGGGTAGTACCTACGAGCCTAGCGGCGATGAGGCCCGGCGCCGCCGGGGTGGCGGCGACAAGCGGCGACGATCCTAGCGGGCGCCGGGAGTAGGCCACCGGGACAAGTGGAGCCAAGAGGCCGCGGAAGGCAAGGCGCCAAACACGGTCGGCACCGGCAGAGACACACAAAGAGGTGGACCCCGCCAGTGGTTTGCCGGTGGAGCCTAAGGATGTTGCCAAGGGGTACGGCAACCAACTGGCATGTATCCTCCGAGAGGTCATCAATCTCAACGAGACGGATCTCCGAGCTGAGAGCAAAGCGCATTTGCGAGCCCAGCTCATTGCGAGGTTGCACTCACGATACAAGTTCCTAGGCGACTACGCCTCCACTGATGAATCCAAGAACATTGTGAACTCACAAGCCCTCTTGAAGTTCACCAAACACCTCAGCAGCTATAAGTACATGGTGCGGAAGATGATTGCTGACGGCAAAGGTTTCGAAGAGGTCCACTCTGCCTTTCCGCATGTCTCCCAGGCGGACTTTGATGCTTTTGTGGCCAATGAAGAGCTACAAGCGATGAAGAATCGCAAGTTGTGGGGGAAGGAAATGCAGGAGCTTAACATCGGCAACCACAACCTTGGGAGCCGTGGGTACGAGGGAAAGGAGCCCTATTGGGCGAAGGAGGACGAGGCGTATGTAAATGCCGGCATTGAGAACCCCTGGCTCAAGTACAAGGACCCGCTTGAAAGAAGATTCATCAGGTCGCGGTACCATAAGAAGAAACTAACCGGGGAACTTGTCACGGACCCCAAGGTCGTAACCGACATAATTTGGTTCACGAACGACCAGAAGGTCCTGTCGTTGGAGAAAAAACTGGTAAGCAATTTACCGGTTTTATTAGATCAAGTATCGTTCATATAATAGTAGCAACATTTCTAAATGGTTCACGTTTCTTCCGCAGGAAGAAGAAAGACAAAGACTTTATCAAGGTGACGAAGGCTCCTCGTCCCAGGCGTCGACGGGCAGGGTAGCATGGGACAAGCCTCTCGTACGGGCGCTAAACATCGTCAATGAGCATTCACCTACGAGAAGGCCGCATAGAGGCCGTGTGGCTGGCGCCGGTACAGGCCACAAGCATGATCACTACGGCTTGTCGTCTGCGGCCGATAAAAATGCGCGCAATGAGAGGAAGCAGCGGGAGGCGGAGGAAATGAGGGAGTCAATCCTAGCCCAAGTCCAAGCTGGTTTGGTACCGCAACTCAAAGCTACACTCGTACCTGAAGTCAAAGCTGAAGTCGCCGCTTCAGTCCAAGCAGATTTCAACGCTCTACACGCGTGGTATGAGGGTGGCAAACAAGGCCCCCCCCCGAAAATGCAAGTGGTTAGCTTCGACGGCAGCAACTCGATGGTGCCGCCGTCCGCCGGCAATGACAATGTTATAATGGAGACTCCTCCGGCCACCGGCAATGTCGCTGGCGCTAGGGATTCACCGTCCATGCCGGGTAGCAGCCCTCCGTCACTTGCACGCCCGCCGCCGCATGTGCTGGCCCGTCGACATTAGCCGAGCTCAACGCCCTCACGGTAATTAACTAATGTGTACATCAAGTTAATATATTAGTTTCGTCATCCTTGCCCTCTCTCTAACGCCATACACATGTTCTCGCAGGCGCTCTCAACGCCATGCACCTTCCCGATGAGAGTAAACGACGAACTCAAAGACGTCGCGAGGGGGTCCATCCTTCGGCCCCTGGATAAGAAGTGGCACACACGAGATATGGCGGATGACGTTTACCGGGTTGAAGTGGATCGGGCGTTACCGGGCTATGAGGATTTGTTTCCTCCTAATCAACCGCATGGTGCCGATGACGATAGCCCGTTGAATCTGGCCTCACCGAAGGGTTGGGTACTGCTATGGCCGAAGACCCTAATTCGGATCAACACCTACTCGGGGTCGACGGCAAGCAAAGACAAGCACCTTGCGGCGCCACATGTCAGCGTCCCTCCACGACAGCCAGCGGCGCCCGTGGTCATCGCCCCACCAGAACGGCCACTGCGCAGGTCAGCGCCCACCACAAAGCCGGCTGCGCCAGAGGCCGAGGAATACGAACGTGACAACTTCCAATGGGATATTCCTACGTCTTCACAAGTTGTCCATGAGGATGCGCCGGCCTTGAAATATGTGTGCTCCAAGAAGCTGTTCGATTCTCAAGAAATGGCTGAGGAGGAAAATCCTGAGGAGGTCGCCACCGCCGCCAAAAATATGTTGAGCCCAAACACACTCCGTGCTACGGCCACTACGGCGATGGAGGGTCCATCAGTACAACCCAAGAAGAGGAAGAGGCAAAATAAGAAGGACGCCCAAGACAAGGCGGCGGCCAAATCCAAGGACAAGGTCCCACTCCTTGACAAGTTGCCAAACAATTGGCGACCTCTGCATCACTTGGGTGAACCGATGCTGCCGGAGCATGTCCTGAAGAAACTCACCCCGGATATGAGGAGCTTGCATGAGACTGTCAGGCATGTGGAGAACCTTCTTCTCAAATCAAAAGATCCTGGTTACCCTCTCTTCGTGGCGAAGGTGCCAACTGGCATGAACTTCATCGAGAAGTACCCCGCGGACTTGTGCTTCATCCGGTTCAACGACATCTTCGCATCTATCGCATGCAAGCGCTCCACTTTAGTGTGGTTCGCCTAGTTGCTCTTAGCTTGTCTACCCAGATTGTTAAGGAGGAGACGCCGACCATCGCGATAATGGACCCCTTCTATGCGGGAGAGCATCATCCGCAACGCTGGGGATCGGGCGATTGCACCCAGCAGGTCGAGGATTTCATGCGCGAACATTAAAAGGGCGCCATTCTCATCCCTTACTTCCCGAGTAAGTAATCACTCGCTAGTCCCATTACCATTCTATCCTATATCTCCATTTTCATTTCCAAATGTTAATCCGTGTGTTTTCCGCAGAGACAAGTTCTGCACCCTCATCGTCGTGCACCCGCAACACTCGCATGCAGTCTATCTCGACTCGGGTAGGGACCACAAGAAAGACTACACCCACATCAAGGCCCTTCTCAATGATGCTCTCACCGGCTTCGCCAACAAGGCAGGCCCCCTCAAAGTAGAGAGGAAATCCCGAGGAGGCTTGGTCTTAACCCACACAACCAACTTCCCCTGCCTCAGGCAGTCGATGCACGACAATGGGATGGACGCGTGGTACGCCATCCTTCAGATGCAGGAGTACATAAAGTACGCAGATGACATGTTGCCAGAGAATCTCAGAAACAGGTTTGCAAACATGGCGGATGTCCCTGATAGAGAGATTAGAAAGAACGGGGTCGCATCCAGCAGTTCATTTGCACGATAATCCTGCAGATGTCACCAATAGGTCTGGCGAGTTCTTCTACGGCTACGGTCTACCACCTAATGACGAGATAGAACTCCGCTTGGAGATGTCGCGTGATGAGAGGCCATTCAACTCGCTTGAGGGCTGCCGTCCATTCCCCCCTAGGCGTACAACCTGATCCTACGACGGGAACACTTGCTAAAGCTTGAACGATATGTCCTTCAATTTCCGTATTGTAATAATTGCTATATATTCCCATAGAATCGACTAGTTGCTTATATTTAGTTGTATGAATGTGCATGTGAACATGTGTCTATAGTTTCATTTACTTTGCTATATATTTCAAGATTATGGCGTACATAGCTTAATAATTATTTGCATTTACTCGACCACTACTTGCCTCGTATTTGGACTTCGCCGATGATTAGAATGTTCGGTCACTCGTACACTCGGGGGTGGAGTGAGCCTTGGTGCGACGGCCACAAGTATCAATCTATTGTGCATCCTACCTAGCCTCACTGACTCCATCCCTGGATGTTAATATTTGTTTCGACCAACAAAGTATGAGGCACACTATTTAATTCGTACTACTTGTCTTCTATTTGAGTTCGCACTTCTTAATTGCATTGGCCGATGATTAAAATGTTCGGTCACTTGTACACTGGTGGGGCCAGTGAGGCTTGGTGTGATGGCCACAAATATCAATCTATTGTGCATCCTACCTAGCCTCGCTGACCCCATCCCTGTATGTTATTATTTATTTCGACCAACAAAGTATGAGGCACATGCTATTTAGTTCATACTACTTGTCTCTTATTTGAGTTGGCACTTGTTCATTGCATTGGTACTAACGTTTTACTTGTCTTGTGAATGGAGATGCCGACGACATATGTCGTGTACAAGGGGAGGGTTCCTGGAGTCTACGACGATTGAGGATGTCGGAGACAGGTGCACCGTTTCAGCGGCAACAACTACAAGGGATACCCCACTAGGGTGGAGGCGGAAGGAAGATACGCCGTTATCTAGCGGGAGAGATGAGGGACATGAGGAGGAACCCGATGAAGACCATGGCCTTCGTGATGATGGTCATCATGACCATGTTGGTCATGTTCTATGTGATTGTAGTTTAGGTTAGGACCTACATTGTGAGGTGTATGACGATACTTGTGACGACTATGTACCAAGACTTCTAACTTTGTGAAACTTCGTCGTTCGGTGTTGCATATGCACATGTGTTGTATGAATCAACATTCCGAAACGAGACTTGCGTATTTGTGTATTGATACCGAAATGAAACTTGGCTCTCTATGTGCTTCTCATATTGCATGTAATGCTGTATAAATATGAACTGCGTTGTAAATATATACTGCTGTCAAATATGTATTGTAATATGCTGGAAAAAAGCTGAAAAAAGAATTTTCGAATTTATTGCCGGCGCACCTAAATGACCTACTGCCGGCGCACGTGGCATGCGCCAGTGCTGGAAGCACTACTGCCGGCGCAGCTGACGGTGCGCCGGTGGAACTTGTCGTTTGACGGCGAAGCGTCGATGGCGCGCCGGCAGTATCCGGCCTATCGCCGGCGCACTGCTGGGCGCCGGCAGTGGCCATTTATCACCGGCCCGTTCGCACCGGTGGGCTCGTGGTGCGCCGGCAATGGGCCTTTTAGGTTCGCCGGCGGTAGGCCTTTTCCTTGTAGTGTTAGGGTGGGGGCGCTTGCAGTTATCTGGGCGCTGTGGCTATGTAGAAATGACAAGATCTTTGTTGCAGGTCATCTACAGATGCACAGGTATTCTCCATTCGTGGTTACCTCTTTAGCATGTGGAGAACCGAGACCTATTTACGGAGGTCTGTACACGGTTGGAGGATACGGCGATGGATACTTTTTCCCTACATGGGTGGCAGCATAGTCTACGGATAGTAGCTCCACCTACACCTTAGGCGTCATATGATTCATCGTTCCGATATGTATCTCGCCTAGTTTTCTTTATGTAACTTTTTTCACTTGAGACAACAAACGGCTATGTGCATCCTGGTTATGCAGAGGCTGGATGTAATTGCTTCTTGAAGTAATAAAGCATCCTTTATCGAAAAAATTAGACTAGTCTATATTGCCACCGTGCCTGATTGTATCATACACGCCAAATGCAGTTTCGGTCATTGCTTCTGGCAACATGAGGAGGTTTATATATTTGATGTTGAGTGCACACTTCAGTGCTTCACCAAATTTCACATGCCGCTGCAGTTGTTGTTGAGCAACTAACATCTCTAAGGTGTTATAGCATCCTGGGTTTATGCAGCCTCAGACCGTGATGAGCCTGGCTCCATCTCGGTTGTGAGAATAACCATAGTCACATGTTTTCTTTTTTGTGGATTCTTTTAGCCAACATCTTCCTCCTTCCGTGTCAAGGTTTTAGTATGTAGTATAAGAGGAATATATTCAAAAGATTATATCAGTACAACCGGCTTACGTAACAACATCCATCAAATAGTCAAGCAATCACTCACGCACTTTCCTATCTGTAATAAGATTTTTTCAAACCCATGATGCTTTGTTTACATTGTCCTAGGGATGTTGATTTCTTTTGCTTTCTTCGTACAGAGCTGCCCTCCACATAAACATAAAATCAAGCTGAGCTGAGGTCCGTGTTATTCCGCCACTAATAACTAATATTAATTAGTCACATGCCAATGTGGTTCGACATAATTTCTGATAAGCGCGTAATATCTTGTATAACTTGTTGGGCGTCGCCATGTCACAACTCATCTGCTATGTAGCTACATTCTTTCCTGGGACTTGTTCCCATGATTTTTCTATTTACATCAAAAACCAAAATGAGAAGTTTCTTACACCTATAGTGAATTTTTCTCTGTTACTATTCAACTCTCTGCAGTATGCGTAATTTGTTAGATAAAAGCGGCACGAGTCGTGGTGATTGATCAAGCATTGGTCACAACCAACAACTAAGCAAGCACTAATTCATATTTTAAAAATGGTTTTGAATTTATAGGGTTCATCTTTTTAGTTATTTGCAAGTCTAATTTGTTTGAGAGACAGACTCAACTTAGTTTGCAATTTTTAGTTCTCATTATATGACACTCCAATAGTAGATTAAATATTAGGTAAGCAAAGTTGCCAATAGTAGATGCAGTAGTGTCACAATAACATCATTGAGTAGTAGTTTGATATAAACTTATGGATCCCAATTCATAATCTTGAATGATCCCATAGTTGAATCTACCTTAAAAAATATATGTTGTTATGGTAACATAGCTACTCCCTCCATATTTGTTTATAGGGTAATTAAGCATTTCGAGAAAGAAGTTTGATTACAAATTTAGTCAACAAAATACAAGATATATGCCACAAAAATTATACCATTTGATTGATATTCAAAAGAATTTTTCAATAGTATAATTTTTGTGATATATATCTTATATTCCTTGACCAAATTAGTAGTCAAACTTCTTTCTCGAAATACGTAGTTGTCCTGTAAATCGGTATGGAGGAAGTAATTACTACGACCATCTCATTTTTTATTTAATATCATTCCATGCCATCAAAATTCCTAGTTAGAAATACATGTTCCATGTTAGTACTACCTTAGCTCTCACTATAAGTAGTGTAAAGCTTGCATGCACATCTCCTTAGGCTTTTCTAATTAATTGCGACAACGAACGAGAAATGAGAGACTTTAGCTTGGGACATCATTTTTCTCTACCAACAATGTCCACACGACCCCAAATTTCTCACAAAATATGTTGTAACCTTAAGGCGTGCACTGTGTCTGTTGCATGGGAGACAACTTCATGTGTATATATAGATGTAAACATCGCAAAGCGATTTATTTTATAAATGATGTTTTATTATTTAAAAGTTTAAATATTATATATGACCTCTACTTAACTAGGATGCACACACATATTAATCCAAATATTCGACCCATAGTTTAACATGTGTCTTGATTCTGCCATCCTAATTTCAAGGATTTTAATATCGAGTCATGGATTTCTACACAATCAGTCTGCTTTTGACGACTTTGTCTAATAGATATCAAACTTATCCTCATCAGATGTCTCTAACTAAAATTTCCAATGCATCCCGTTTCTAGAACGTGTCTTCGTTCAAGTATTGGGGATCACGTGGTACTCAACAAACAAAAAATTGATGCATACAATCTTCTTTATTAATTTTATTCAACAAATGACTAACAAATATTATACATCAGAAAATCTGAAGCCACCATGAAACACCTACACACCGGACATTGAGTGAAAAAAAACATACCAACATGGGCTTATGACCTGAAAACATGAAAACCCCTCATCAACTAGGAGCCAGGAACATCGCATACCCTAATACATCCTCTAAGTGAAAGGGGAGCGCTCATCTAGCATACTCTTAACGAGTACCTCATGCACATGCTACATAAGTCGCCAACTTCATCAAACCGTTGAGCAATCTTCAGGTTAAAATCCGCATAATCTTTGTCGTTTCTGCCATCAACGCCACCACGACGCTAGACGGCCCCACCTCCATGCGCCCGTCCATCATCACATGTCCGCCGCCGAGACCCGCTGCACCATGCCCAAGCCGGTCTTGCCGCCTCCACCACTGCCATGCGCAGTACCCTGGCCGTCGACCACCTCTTCCACGCCGTTGCCGCCTCCGCCGATCATGTCTTCGTCGTCGCCGCCTTCTTCCACGGCGGTGACCTCGCGTTCATCCACAATCGCAGAGACCATGTCAACGTCGCAGGAGCCGCTTCCTCCTCCGCTTCCGTCATGGTTGTTGCAGCCGTCGACATCTGACGAGACCTGGAGTAACTCCTTCAATCCCTCTGACAATCCACCACGGCGGCGGCGGCCGCCCATTCCATGCGTCTCCTTGTCGACGTCATCTTCTTCCACGTCCACACAGCCGCGGACTCTGGCGTCCCTATGCATGCGACCCTCGAGTTCCTCCAAAATGCCACCACCGTCATTGAGGCACGACGCATGGGAGTACTTCTTCGGTCCCTCTGACCCAGTCTTTGCCACGGGCAAGGAGGGGCCGCTGTTCAACATGTCCGTTCGCTAGGCATGTCGCGAATTCCGAGTCTACGAGGAGGAGCAACGCTGCCGGTATTCGCCTGCCGTCTCTCCCATATTGTTGGCATACTCTTCCGCCTGCTCATCCCCTCTTTTAGCATCAACGTCGCTCTACTGGCAACACCAAGGTGAGCTGCAACTTGAGCCGCCCACAACAGTGGATACCATTCCAACGTCTCCTCCGCCTCCGCCTTGGGGTTCCCCTCTCCATGGTGCATGGGACTATGAATATAGCTTCAGTCCCTTAGGCTCTGATTACGAGATCCCGCTCTAGCTGCCGCTGCCCTCGTGGCAGCCTATTTCTGCCTACGAAGCCACGTTCGAATCATCGATCCAACGCCACGGATTGCCGCCTATTTCCACATATGAAGCCACGTTCGAGCGTCGCTCCAACACCACGGGTTGCCAGCGGCGCCGTCTCCTGTTGCCACCAACGTTCCACGTGCCGCTCCAACGCAGCGGGTCACAAGCGGCGCCGGCGGAGTCCATCGCTGCCCTGCCCATCGTCACCGACACCGAGATGGTCTGCCCCATCTGCACCGACCCCCTCCTGGCCTCGGCACCCGCACACCGGCTCCCCTGCGGCCACTTGTACCACTCGGAGCTCTGACTGCATCGTCACGTGGTTGTCGCTGCGCAATTCTTGCCCAGTGTGCCCCAGCAGCATCCCGATGTTCCACTCCATCGACGCAAATATTGCATCGTCGCCGTCGCCTTCCCTCCACCCGACGCCGTCCGGCAGGAGACGATCTCTACATGGGACGAGCCGGATAAGAAGGATCTGCAGTAGGTTGCTCAGACGCATGGAAATTAGCCACGATCGCCCGGACAGATAGCAGCGGCGATGTGCATGTCTGATGGATGGCATTGTTCTGCACTCATATATACGTGTTAAATGTAATAGGCTGTAGTTTCTGTACCTTATACGGTACATGTATCTTTCCTTGTACAAGTACAATACCGGGCCTTTGTGCCTCATATATAAACACGTAACCCGTATGGACTCAAGTACGGTTCGACTCATTGTCGTTAACAATACGAACGTCGGCGTCTCATGGCATTGCACAATATGAGTCTTCTCATGTGTATTCGAGAACATGATTATTGAGTGTGTCCACTGATACCTGAATACCTGTAATTACAATGAAAGTATAATAACTTGTTCTTGTTCAAGTGACAGCGACCAACCACTCTGGCAATGGAAGGGCCAACACTATGTCATGAGATGCACAAAACCCAAATTATGTCATGGTATGTGGCATAATTGGCTGAAGGTTGGCACATTTCTGTGAACTATATCATATTGCGAACACTATGTGACAAGGGATTAACTTATCAATGCCTACGTATTGTAGACTAGGGTTTAGTTGGAAGTAGAGGGCAAATAGATCTCGAAGGTTTCAGCCGAAAAGTAGTCGACAATTATGAAAACTAGGGTTGCGTAAACCATGAATCAATTTATCTCTTTGTCCCTCGACTCCCCCTTATATAGGAGGTGGAGCCAAGGGATTCGTAATACACAAGTTTACAGAGTCCGGGAGGGTTTCCAATCCGTCCCGTAAGATTACAAATAGTATTCCTAATACAACTCTAGCTTTCCTTGATAACAACTTGGGCTTCCGAATCTTCTTATTCATCGAGTCGTGGGCCTTAAGCTAACCCGGGTACTATCTTCGGCAGGCCCATTGGGGATGCCTATGTCAGTAGCCCCCGAGATTTTCTTGAATCGAAGAATCATGGAAAATCTCCAACTTTAACCATTCAATATCTCTGCCAAATTTATCGCATCTCTTTGGATACGCAATTCTATATTGTACAGGGATAATGGTAGTTGGGGATAGTTCATCTGACGGATCAGGTACTAGTTAACTGCTCTAGTGGCAATCCGCAAAAACCTACTTCAAGATCACGTCCCTGGACATGATCTCGGATACTGGTGTAAACTTCGACAGTGCCGCTTAAGGTCTTACCATTCTGTCGAGTCCCAGTCATATTACCTAACGCGTCCGTTAGATTTTTCTTCGTATCTGCTGATACGGAAAAAGTAGCAAACCGACGTCGAGACGGCGCTACGTCACTGAACGGATCTGGGGTCTTACCGCAAAGTTTTGCGGCATTCAGAGATTGTTCGCAACTTCGGCGCTCTGAGAATATATTATCGAGTGCTTTTTCGGCTGCTGGAATAGCATATTTTATTGAGTCAACGGATGACTTATATTTCCCTTCCGATGGGAGTATATGTAGAGTTATTTATGTAACTCGAAATATGCTCACTTTTTATTCGTCCTTCTCTTTTTCTTTTATAATTTCATCGGGCACGCGAACAGCGTTTCCGATGGGAGTAGCCCCCGAGGCTACAGCCAAGGACTTGTGCTTGGGTGTAGGCTCAACGCCTTATGTTACTATATTTTCCTTCTCGAAGTTTTTATATTTATCGGGTGCGCGACCAGCGCTCCCGATGGGAGTAGCCCCCGAGGCTATGAACAAATGCTTGCGTTTGATCATAGGCTCTCGCCATTTCTATTTTGTCATACTGGAGCTTTTCTTTTTTAAAGTAGCCCCCGAGCATTTGGGCAAAAACTTGTATTTGACCAAAGGCTCCCGAAATAATCAACTATCTTCTGCTGTCGCCAATATTTATGAAGCTTCTTAGCCGAATTTTTCTTTTGCTTAGGTGACATCATTGCTGACGATAGCCACGACCGATGTATCGGGAAAACACGAGAACTGCTCTCTCTCTGCCTTGCGGGCCCAAATTGCTCATCAAGTTGACACGTCGTGCAAGTGGGGGACACACGTCTTCCGCTTTTCCTGGCGCACGCACTGTAGCTTTTGTTCTTTCTCGTCTGTATGAAATTACTTTTTACCCCTTGTCCACGTGTGCACCATCTATCCCGCAATCTCTTCATCCAACGGCGCGTCGATTCACCGCACCTCTATTAAAGGTCATCGTCTTCCTCCGTCAATACTTTCGCCGCACCGCACCTCTCCTCTCGCAAAATCCTCCACTTCTCCCATTGCTTCAAGCGCTCAACCTCGCTCGCACCTTTCTCCTCCATGCTCATTGATGCCACATCGCGCGCGTCTGACCAGGCACAGCACTCCGGAATCCAAGATGGCCGCCGAAGATCTGGAGTGGGAGAGATCCAAGATCTCCAACCAGGATATGAACCTGCTGAAGCTGGGGTTCACCAAGAAGGAGAACGCGCTCCGCTTCCCCAAGGAGGAGACCTATCCTTCGCCTCCAATCGAGTACCGGGTCAGTTTCGTTGACCACCTCATCCGCGGTCTTTCTCCTTCTATCCATGAATTTCTTCGAGGTCTTCTCTTTGTCTATGGGCTTCAGCTGCATCAGCTGACGCCAAATTCCATCCTCCACGTGTCGATTTTTATCACACTGTGTGAGTGCTTCCTCGGAGTCCAACCTAATTGGGCTCTGTGGAAGCGTTCTCCTCCGCCGCAATGGCTCTCACAACGTCTCCTATAACATTGGCGGCGTTGTCATTTGCGTGCGTTCTGATGTCGAGTATTTCGACGTCAAGTTCCCCGACTCCGTCCAAGGGTGGCGTAAGAGATGGCTCTATGTGCACGAAGAAAGCTCCGACTCGGTGGAGCACAACATTGCCCCTTTTAACGGAGGAGCCAAGATTCTTCGCCGCCGTTCCTGGGACGCTGGAGCTACCGAAGAAGAGAAATTGGCGACAGAGGCGCTGATGACTCGCATCCATGAGCTTCAGAACACCCGTGGCAAGGAGCTATCGGGTATCCAGATTACGACCTACTTCCTTAGGATTAGAGTGCAGCCTCTCCAGGCTCGCAAAAATCCCCTTTGGATGTTCGCTGGTGAAGAAGACGTCGACAGGATTTCCAAAGACCTTCCTGTGAAGGACTTGGAAAAACTGATCCGAAGAATCTCGTCGCTCAGCAAGAAGATACTATTCCATCCTCTTGCCGCATTACGCCATATAGTGGCACTAATCCCCTTCCCGAGGTAGTTTTTCCTCTTGACTTCTATATTGACTTCTCGAGTTTTTAGTATTTGTCGACTACTATCTTGCTAGCTTCTTTTGCATAACTTTTTGTCGATACTCTTTGTTTTTCACAGAACCACCCTGTTCTGGCTTCTCTTCCTCCTCTTCCTGAAGGTGGAGAAGTTGAAGAACGTACCGTTGTCGACGATGACAACCAGGGTACTTCTCGCCCTGAGAGTGAAGTCGCGGGTTCTCAAAAATCCGCGGCTTCCTCTGAAAAAGAAGCCGAGTCTGAGGCCACTGCCTCGACACGCTCCCTTCCTTCCGCCGTTTCTCCAAGGAACAAAAGGAAAAGGGATGAAGGTGCGATTCTGGCACCTCCAAGGCCAATGCACCTCCTGCCGAAGAAGTTGGTCCTTCTGAAAAGAAGACAACTTTCAATCCTTACGAGGATGCCCTTGTCAGCTCGTAAGTTCTCTATTGTTCTTTGTTGTTTTCCTCTCGATGTTATTATCTATGTTGATTCTTATATTGTCGCCTTTTTATTGTAGCGACGATGAGGATGAAGATCAACCTATTGACGCGACTGCTCGAACGAGTACGTCACATACTTTAGTTGTTTCTGAAGATCAACCTGATGGAGACGAAACTTCGCCTCCTCAGCAAAACATCGAGCTTCCTACTCCACCTGCAAGCCCCCGTGCCCCTTCGCCCAAGAGGGCGAGGGTTGAACTGACCAAGGAGCCTACCTTAATACCTGGTAGCTCCGCGACTCCTCCTCTTGATGATGTAAGTTGCTCCCTTCTTTTCTTCCGTGTCAAATACTTTCAATGCTGTCAATTCTTTATTGTTTTTTTTGCTTCTTTTTGCTTTTTGCTGTCGAGATTTTTCCCTTATTGATGCTTGCTTCTCCTTTTTTTCTTTCTTTGTCAGCCTTCGATGAAGGAATTCATTCGTCTCGGTACCCAATTCGTCGGGTACCGTGATTATGCTAAAAAGGCCGAAGGTAATTTTTCGCTACATCTTCGGGCAAATGACCTCTCCCTCCTTTCTTGTCATGATTTTGATTGCTGTCGACTATTTTGTCAGAAAACCTTGTGGAAGCCAACAAGCGTGCTGATGCACTTGCTCGTAAACTGGAGCAAAGTGAAAAGGCTCGTAAGAAGGCTGAATCTGATGCTGCTGTCATCAAAGATCTGCGAACAAGACTTCATGAAGCAGAAACTGCTTTGAGCGACAAGATGACCGAGCAAGCTGCTCGAGAAAAAGAAATTCTCAGTCGCTTGCAATCGCAAAGTCGACGTTTTGTTAGTAAGTACTCAAATCCTTGTGCATTTCTTCGGGTTGCTTCACTTTCTCTAGCGTACTTATTGACGAGCTTTCTTTTGCTTGTTTTCAGGGAGAACGCATCAAGAGTATGAACTGGAATGTCCTGAAGGCGATGAGCTTATCGATGCACTTTCTCTCCTTGAAATCCATGGAGATGAAGCACGTGATGGCCTTGCTGACGCCGAAGCAGGTCTGTCGAAGCTTTTCCCCTATTTCTTCCCGAAGAAAGAAGAGCCCAACACTTTTAATGCTCTCGCCAAATGCTTCAACCTGATGGAAGATCTCGGGCTCAAACTTCGAGAAGAAGGCCTGAAGATTGGCGTTGAAGGCACCATTGCTCTGGTTGCTGACAGCCAACAAAACGTCGACTGGGCTAAAGTTGACGACATCAAGGAACAGGAGACGAAGAAATGGCAATCTTTGATCAAGGCTGCCAAGCCTAACTCCAAGCCAATCCTTGCCTTCCTCGGTTGCAAGCCAACTTCTGCTCCAAGCTCTGATACGCGTACAGCACGCGTCCGTTGGGAACCCCAAGAGGAAGGTGTGATGCGTACAGCGGCAAGTTTTCCTCAGAAACCAAGGTTTATCAAACCAGAGGAGCCAAGAAGCACGTTGAAGGTTGATGGCGGGGATGTAGTGCGGCGCAACACCAGGGATTCCGGCGCCAACATGGAACCTGCACAACACAACCAAGTACTTTGCCCCAACGAAAAGTGAGGTTGTCAATCTCACCGGCTTGCTGTAACAAAGGATTAGATGTATAGTGTGGATGATGATTGTTTAAAACAAGAAACAATATTGAGATTGTATTTCAAGATAGAGAATTGGACGGGGTCCACATCAGAGAGGTGTCTCTCCCATAAGATAAACAGATGTTGGGTAAACAAATTACAGTTGGGCAATTGACAAATAAAGAGGGCATGACCATGCACATACATATTATGATGAGTATTGTGAGATTTAATTGGGCATTACGACAAAGTACATAGACCGCTATCCAAAGATGCATCTATGCCTAAAAAGTCCACCTTAAAGTTATCATCCGAACCCCTCCCGTATTAAGTTGCTAACAACAGACAATTGCATTAAGTATTGCACGTAATGTAATCAGAATGCATCCTTGAACATAGCACCAATGTTTTATCCCTAGTGGCAACAAGACATCCATAATCTTAGATTTCTTCACCCCAGATTCACGGAGACATGAACCCACTATCGAGCATAAATACTCCCTCTTGGAGTTACAAGCATCTACTTGGCCAGATCATCTACTAGTAACGGAGAGCATGCAAGATCATAAACAACACATAGATATAAATTGATAATCAACATAACAAGTATTCTCTATTCATCGGATCCCAACAAACGCAACATATAGAATTACAGATAGATGATCTTGATCATGTTCGGCAGCTCACAAGACCCGACAATTAAGCACAATGGGGAGAAGACAACCATCTAGCTACTGCTATGGACCCATAGTTCAGGGGTAGACTACTCACTCATCACTCCGAGGCGACCATGGCGGCGTAGAGTCCTCCGGGAGATGAATCCTCTCCGGCAGGTGCCGGAGGCGATCTCCCGAATCCCCCGAGATGGGATTGGCGGGGCGGCGTCTCGGGAAGGTTTTCCATATCGTGGCTCTCAGACCGGGGGTTTCGCGACGAGGCTTTGGTAGGCTGGGAAGGGGAGGGAGGCACGAGGGCCCACACTAGTGCCGGCGCGACCAGGCCTGCCGCGCCGCCTAGGGTTTAGCCGCCTCGTGGCCCCACTTCGTCTCCTCTTCCTGGAAGCTTCGTGGCAAAATAGGACCCCGGGCATTGATTTCGTCCAATTCCGAGAATATTTCGTTACTAGGATTTCAAACCAAAACAGCAGAAACAAGAAACTGGCTCTTCGCATCTTGTTAATAGGTTAGTTCCGTAAAATGCACGAATATGACATAAAGTGTGCATAAAACATGTAGATATCATCAATAATGTGGCATGGAACACAAGAAATTATCGATACGTCTGAGACGTATCAGCATCCCTTAGTTCTGCTCGTCCCGAGTGTAAAACGATAACAAAGATAATTTCTGGAGTGACATGCCATCATAACCTTGATCATACTATTTGTAAAGCATATGTAGTGAATGCAGCGATCAAAACAATGTATATGACGTGAGTAAACAAGTGAATCATATAGCAAAGACTTTTCATGAATAGTACTTCAAGACAAGCATCAATAAGTCTTGCATAAGAGTTAACTCATAAAGCAATAAATCAAAGTAAAGGCATTGAAGCAACACAAAGGAAGATTAAGTTTCAGCAGTGCTTTCAACTTATAACATGTATATCTCATGGATATTGTCAACATAGAGTAATATAATAAGTGCAATATGCAAGTATGTAGGAATCAATGCACAGTTCACACAAGTGTTTGCTTCTTGATGTGGAGAGAAATAGGTGAACTGACTCAACAATAAAAGTAAAAGAATGGTCCTCCATAGAGGAAAGCATCGATTGCTATATTTGTGCTAGAGCTTTGATTTTGAAAACATGAAACAATTTTGTCAACGTAGTAATAAAGCATATGTATCATGTAAATTATATCTTACAAGTTGCAAGCCTCATGCATAGTATACTAATAGTGCCCGCACCTGTCCTAATTAGCTTGGACTACCGGATCATCGCAATACACATGTTTTAACCAAGTGTCACAATGGGGTACCTCTATGCCGCCTGTATAAAGGTCTAAGGAGAAAGCTCGCATTGGATTTCTCGCATTGATTATTCTCAACTTAGACATCCATACCGGACAACATAGACAACAGATAATGGACTCCTCTTTTATGCATAAGCATGTAACAACAATTATTATTCTCATATGAGATTGAGGATATTGTCCAAAACTGAAACTTCCACCATGAATCATGGCTTTAGTTAGCGGCCCAATGTTCTTCTCTAACAATATGCATGCTTAACCATAAGGTGGTAGATCTCTCTTACTTCAGACAAGACGAACATGCATAGCAACTCACATGATATTCAACAAAGAATAGTTGATGGCGTCCCCAAAACATGGTTATCGCACAACAAGCAACTTAATAAGAGATAAAGTGCATAAGTACATATTCAATACCACAATAGTTTTTAAGCTATTTGTCCCATGAGCTATATATTGTAAAGGTGAATGATGGAATTTTAAAGGTAGCACTCAAGCAATTTACTTTGGAATGGCGGAGAAATACCATGTAGTAGGTAGGTATGGTGGACACAAATGGCATAGTGGTTGGCTCAAGGATTTTGGATGCATGAGAAGTATTCCTCTCGATACAAGGTTTAGGCTAGCAAGGCTATTTGAAACAAACACAAGGATGAACCGGTGCAGCAAAACTCACATAAAAGACATATTGAAAACATTATAAGACTCTACACCGTCTTCCCTTGTTGTTCAAACTCAATACTAGAAATTATCTAGACCTTAGAGAGACCAAATATGCAAACCAAATTTTAGCATGCTCTATGTATTTCTTCATTAATGGGTGCAAAGTATATGATGCAAGAGTTTAAACATGAGCACAACAATTGCCAAGTATCACATTATCCAAGACATTTTAGCAAATTACTACATGTATCATTTTCCAATTCCAACCATATAACAATTTAACGAAGAAGAAACTTCGCCATGAATACTATGAGTAGAGCCTAAGGACATACTTGTCCATATGCTACAGCGGAGCGTGTCTCTCCCATACAGTGAATGCTAGTATCCATTTTATTCAAACAAAAACAAAAAA
The DNA here is from genome assembly GCA_030979885.1 of Lolium multiflorum. Lineage (NCBI taxonomy): Eukaryota > Viridiplantae > Streptophyta > Magnoliopsida > Poales > Poaceae > Lolium > Lolium multiflorum. Next base: position 182,880,083 of record CM061751.1, read on the forward strand.
AACAAAACAAACCGACGCTCCAAGCAAAGCACATAAGATGTGATGGAATAAAAATATAGTTTCAGGGGGAGGAACCCGATAATGTTGTCGATGAAGAAGGGGATGCCTTGGGCATCCCCAAGCTTAGACGCTTGAGTCTTCTTAGAATATGCAGGGTGAACCACCGGCATCCCCAAGCTTAGAGCTTTCACTCTTGATCATGTTGCATCATACTCCTCTCTTGATCCTTGAAAACTTCCTCCACACCAAACTTAGAACAACTCATTAGAGGGTTAGTGGAAAATAAAAATTAACATGTTCAGAGGTGACACAATCATTCTTAACACTTCTGGACATTGCATAAAGCTACTGTACATTAATGGATCAAAGAAATTCATCCAACATAGCAAAAGAGGCAATGCGAAATAAAAGGCAGAATCTGTCAAAACAGAACAGTTCGTATTGACGAATTTTATCGAGGCACCAGACTTGCTCAAATGAAAATGCTCAAATTGAATGAAAGTTGCGTACATATCTGAGGATCACTCACGTAAATTGGCATAATTTTCTGAGTTATCTACAGAGAAATTTGCCCAGATTCGTAACAGCAAAGAAATCTGTTTCTGCGCAGTAATCCAAATCTAATATGAACTTTACTATCAACGACTTTACTTGGCACAACAAAACACAAAACTAAGATAAGGAGAGGTTGCTACAGTAGTAAACAACTTCCAAGACACAAAATAAAAACAAAGTACTGTAGTAAAAACCATGGGTTGTCTCCCATAAGCGCTTTTCTTTAACGCCTTTCAGCTAGGCGCATAAAGTGTGTATCAAGTATTATCAAGAGACGAAGTGTCAACATCATAATTTGTTCTAATAATAGAATCAAAAGGTAACTTCATTCTCTTTCTAGGGAAGTGTTCCATACCTTTCTTGAGAGGAAATTGATATTTAATATTACCTTCCTTCATATCAATGATAGCACCAACGGTTCGAAGAAAAGGTCTTCCCAATATGATGGGACAAGATGCATTGCATTCAATATCCAAGACAACAAAATCAACGGGGACAAGGTTATTGTTAACGGTAATGCGAACATTATCAACTTTCCTCAAAGGTTTCTTTGTAGAATGATCAGCAAGATTAACATCCAAATAACAATTTTTCAAAGTGGCAAGTCAAGCATATTATAGATTTTCTTAGGCATAACGGAAATACTTGCACCAAGATCACATAAGGCATTACAATCAAAATCTTTAACCTTCATCTTAATGATGGGCTCCCAACCATCCTCTAGCTTTCTAGGAATAGAGGCTTCGCGCTCTAGTTTCTCTTCTCTAGCTTTTATGAGAGCATTTGTAATATGTTGCGTGAAAGCCAAATTTATAGCACTAGCATTAGGACTTTTAGCAAGTTTTTGCAAGAACTTTATAACTTCAGAGATGTGGCAATCATCAAAATTCAAACCATTATAATCTAAAGCAATGGGATCATCATCCCCAATATTGGAAAAATTTCAGCAGCTTTATCACAGGCAGTTTCAGCAGCTTTAGCAATTTCAGTTTCTCGCGCTTTGCATTAGAAGTGGAAACATTGCTAACACCAATTCTTTTATTATTGATAGTAGGAGGTGCAGCAACATGTGTAGCATTAGCATTACTAGTCGTGGTAATAGTCCAAACTTTAGCTACATTCTTCTCTTTAGCTAGTTTTTCATTTTCTTCTCTATCCCACCTAGCACGCAGTTCAGCCATTAATCTTATATTCTCATTAATTCTAACTTGATGGCATTTGCTGTAGTAACAATTTTATTTTCAATATCCCTATTAGGCATAACTTTCGATTTCAAAAGATCAACATCAGCAGCAAGACTATCGACTTTAGAAGCAAGTATATCAATTTTCCCAAGCTTTTCTTCAACAGATTTGTTAAAAGCTTTGTGTACTAATAAATTCTTTAAGCATGGCTTCAAGTCCAGGGGTGAATTCCTATTATTGTTGTAAGAATTCCCATAAGAATTACCATAGCCGTTGCCATTATTATAAGGATATGGCCTATAGTTGTTACTAGAATTGTTCCTAAGCATTGTTGTTGAAATTATTATTTTTAATGAAGTTCACATCAACATGTTCTTCTTGTGCAACCAATGAAGCTAACGGAACATTATTAGGATCAACATTTGTCCTATCATTCACAAGCATAGACATAATAGCATCAATCTTATCACTCAAGGAAGAGGTTTCTTCAGAATTTACCTTCTTACCTTGTGAGCTCTTTCCGTGTGCCATTCAGAGTAATTGATCATCATATTATCAAGAAGCTTTGTTGCTTCACCAAGAGTGACATATAAAGGTACCTCCAGCAGCTGAATCCAATAAATTCCGCAAGAAAATTTAGTCCTGATAGAAGGTTTGGATGATCATCCAAGTAGTCTACTCCATGGGTTGGGCAATTTTTAACCAGAGATTTCATTCTTTCCCATGCTTGTGCAACATGCTCAGTATATAATTGTTTAAAATTCATTATGCTACTCCTCAAAGATATAATTTTAGCAGGGGGATAATATCTACCAATAAAAGCATCCTTGCATTTAGTCCATGAATCAATACTATTCTTAGGCAGAGATAGCAACTAATCTTTAGCTCTTCCTCTTAATGAGAAAGGGAACAATTTTAATTTTATAATGTCACCATCTACATCTTTATATTTTTGCATTTCACATAGTTCAACAAAATTATTAAGATGGGCAGCAGCATCATCAGAACTAACACAGAAAATTGCTCTCGCATAACAAGATTCAGTAAAGCAGGTTTAATTTCAAAGAATTCTGCTGTAGTAGCAGGTGGAGCAATAGTGTGCATAAGAAATCATTATTATTTGTGGTTGTGAAGTCACACAACTTAGTATTTTCAGGAGTGGCCATTTTAGCAGTAGTAAATAAAGCAAACTAGATAAAGTAAATGCAAGTAACTAATTTTTTTGTGTTTTTGATATAGCAAACAAGATAGCAAATAAAGTAAAACTAGCAACTAATTTTTGTGTGTTTTGATTTAGTGCAGCAAACAAAGTAGTAAATAAAACTAAGCAAGACAAAAACAAAGTAAAGAGATTGGGAAGTGGAGACTCCCTTGCAGCGTGTCTTGATCTCCCCGGCAACGGCGCCAGAAAAAGAGCTTGATACGCGGACAACACGCGTCCGTTGGGAACCCCAAGAGGAAGGTGTGATGCGTACAGCGGCAAGTTTTCCCTCGCATGAAACCAAGGTTTATCGAACCAGTAGGAGCCAAGAAGCACGTTGAAGGTTGATGGCGGCGGATGTAGTGCGGCGCAACACCGTGATCCCGCCAACGTGGAACCTGCACAACACAAACCAAGTACTTTGCCCCAACGAAACAAAGAGGTTGTCAATCTCACCGGCTTGCTGTAACAAAGGATTAGATGTATAGTGTGGATGATGATTGTTTGCAGAAAACAAGAAACAAGATTGCAGTAGATTGTATTTTAGTATAGAGAATTGGACCGGGTCCACAGCTCACTAGAGGTGTCTCCCATAAGATAAACAAGATGTTGGGTGAACAAATTACGCTTGGGCAATTGACAAATAAAGAGGGCATGACCATGCACATACATATTATGATGAGTATTGTGAGATTTAATTGGGCATTACGATAAAGTACATAGACCGCTATCCAAGATGCATCTATGCCTAAAAAGTCCACCTTCGTTATCATCCGAACCTCCAGTATTAAGTTGCTAACAATAGACAATTGCATTAAGTATTGCTCGTAATGTCAGTAACTACATCCTTGAACATAGCACCAATGTTTTATCCCTAGTGGCAACAAGACATCCATAATCTTAGAGATTTCTGTCACTTCCCGATTCACTGAGACATGAACCCACTATCGAGCATAAATACTCCCTCTTGGAGTTACAAGCATCTACTTGGCCAGAGCATCTACTAGTAACAGAGCATGCAAGATCATAAACAACACATAGATATAAATTGATAATCAACATAACAAGTATTCCCTATTCATCGGATCCCAACAAACGCAACATACAGAATTACGATAGATGATCTTGATCATGTTCGGCAGCTCACAAGACCCGACAATTAAGCACAATGGGGAGAAGACAACCATCTAGCTACTGCTATGGACCCATAGTCCAGTGGGTAGACTACTCACTCATCACTCCGGAGGCGACCATGGTGGCGTAGAGTCCTCCGAGATGATCCCCTCTCCCAGGTGCCGGAGGCGATCTCCCGAATCCCCCGAGATGGGATTGGCGGCGGCGTCTCTCGGGAAGGTTTTCCGTATCGTGGCTCTCGGCATCGGGGGCTCAGACGGAGGCTTTAAGCAGGCGGAAGGGCAGGTCAAGAGGCGGCACGAGGGCCCACACTACAGTGCCGGCGCGCAGGGGCTGCAGCTGCGCCGCCCTAGGGTTTGGCCGCCTCGTGGCCCCACTTCGTCTCCTCTTCGGTCTTCCTGAAGCTTCGTGGCAAAATAGGACCCCGGGCGTTGATTTCGTCCAATTCCGAGAATATTTCGTTACTAGGATTTCTGAAACAAAAACAGCAAAAACAGCAACTGGCTCTCTCGGCATCTTGTTAATAGGTTAGTTCCAGAAAATGCACGAATATGACATAAAGTGTGCATAAAACATGTAGATATCATCAATAATGTGGCATGGAACACAAGAAATTATCGATACGTCGGAGACGTATCAAGCTCATCCAAGCCGGAGGTCAAGTAGACCACCCTTTCTTTCTTATTTTTTCTTTTTTCCTTTTGAAGCTGTCGCCAAAGTAGCTTTGGCGACACTTATCCCACTAGTTCATTAGGGTATCCTCCATTGTAATGCCTTGTAAATATTGTGAGAATCAATGGAAATCTATTTTGCTTGATGATTGATGTCGAAATTTTTATTTTCAGTTAATATTTGATAACTACACTTCAACTCCTCGTCCCTCCGATGTTTTTCCTGCTTCCTTCCACTCGAAGAAAATGCCTGTTGATAGCGAGTTTGGTGAAGATTCCTCGAGTAAGGGTTCAGCGCAGGACTTGAAGGAACTTTGTCAGTAGCTTCAGTATGCGAAGAAGCAAACACTTGTGATGATGGAGCAATCCTGAAAGTCATCCAAAAAGAGAAGGTTGCACTGCAGCAGGCTCAAGAAGCTATAGCTGCCAAGGAAGCCGCCATTTCTGAAGCTGCAGAAGCTACCACCCGAGAGAATTTTATGCTCGAGTTGATGAATGAAGCCAGTTTGGATATGTCAGGTATGCTTTTGCAAATCAAAACTTCGTCTGTTTTTTCGCTGTTTCCTCCTTTGAAATTCTTGTGCTGTCGCCAAATTGGTTCTTTTCTAAACACTGCTGCTGAGGACCAAAGGGTAGACGCAAGGACCAATCTCCTGGTTAACCTTTCTCTTGACCATGGTTCTCTGTTCTGGGCCACTCCAGAACGCACCCGATAGATTGTCAGGTTTCAAGACCGCGCCTGTTAGGTTCGTGAGTTCCTTGATTTCCGTACCAGAACCTTGTCCTTGGTTTATAGTACAATGTTTCCTCGGAACGAGATACCGGACACTCTTCTTGGTCTGATGGAAAAATTTCGGGATGCCCCTCGTATCCATAACTTTGTGCGAGCTCAACTGTCTGCTGGAGCAAGATTCGCCATGATTATGATACACAGATCTGCTACAAAATTAGACCTGACGAAAATTGTCGCCAAGTGTCCGGCCAAGTTAAGTTTAAAAGGAACATCGACAAAATCAATGATATTGTAACTCGTAGCCGAAGAAAATGATGGACGAACATCTTCGGATGGACTCTGAATTCTTTGTCAAAGGGAGCTATGCTAACATACGACAACCGCTGCAAATAACAAAGGTCTATCCATAGATAGTATATTAGGCATTAACTGAGTTGTACTATATTGCGGGAAATCATATATCTTTTTTGTGTCGAACTCTTCGTGATGATGAAGTTGTCTATATTGTAAAGTATGATCTATATTGCGAAGCCCCCGAGCCTTTGGCCGGAGCTCAAGCTTATTTTTTTTATGCCTTGATGGCTTTGCTATTTTGTTGCCGCGGGTTATGAGCCCTCGAGCTTTTTTGTTAATCACTATCTTGTATTGAGTTGCGAGGTGCTTTGCACCAAGGCAAAACTATCATGAAGAGCTATATTGTAATTGCTGGGCGTGGGCCCCCGAGTGTGTCGAACAAGAGGATGTAAATCATCAATATCTTTGCTATATTGCAGCACCGCGAGTCCGCCTCATTAAAAACCTTTCCAGCCCCACTCTGCCCCCGAAAGGAAAAGAGTGCATCTGAAAACTCACGGGTGTTTCAGACATTGTATTTTTGAAGTGAGGAACTATATTTCGACTCTAGACGTAGAACCGCCCGAGTTGCGCCACGTTCTGGGGTTTTGCTCGGCGACCCTGTCTTCTTGTCCTTTATCCTGTATGCTCCTCCTTCGATTACTTCTGTGACGATGTAAGGGCCAAGCCACGACGACTCGAGTTTCTCATGACTTTTTTGCGTGAGCCGAAGAACTAAGTCGCCAACCTGAAAAGATCTTGGGCGCAATCGTCGACTATGGTAGTTTTTCAGGTCTTGCTGGTACTTAGTGAATCGTGATAACACTTCGTCTCGAGCTTCATCTAATGCGTCGACATCGTCTTCCAGTGCTCTTCTTGAGGCCTCTTCATCATACTCTGCAACTCTTGGAGAATCATGCTCTATTTCTATTGGCAGCACTACTTCCGCTCCATGGACCAGAAAAAACGGTGTTTCCTGTGTCGCCGTATTTGGTGTTGTTCGAATACTCCATAACACACGGGCAACTCTTCGGGCCAAGTATGTCGAGCTCCAATGGTGCTAGCAAACGCTTCTTGATACCATTGCGATAATGCCATTGGCTTTCTCGACTTGACCATTGGTTTGCGGGTGCGCAACCGATGCAAAGTGTAGTTTGATGCCTACCTCTGCACAATATGCCTTGAATTCCTTGGATGTGAAGTTACTACCATTGTCCGTGACGATGCTATGAGGTACTCCAAACCTGAAGACGATGCTTTTCACGAACTTAACTACAGACGCTCCATCCGGCGAATTTATCGGCTTTGCTTCTATCCACTTTGTGAATTTGTCGACAACGACGAGCATATACTCGTATCCTCCTGGCGAGGCATTGTGTAATTTTCCCACCATGTCGAGGCCCCACTGAGCAAAGGGCCACAAAGCTATTGGCATCAGTTCTGCTGCCGGAGAATGAGGCTTCGCAAATCTCGGCACGCGCCAAAGTTCGTACTATCTCCTTCGCTGGCCCTCGATTGACAACCAAGAAACCCAAATTAAAACCTTGGCGCAATAGCTCGACTGCTTGCGGATGACCACATACTCCTTCGTGCACATCCTTCAAGATCATCCTTCCTTCTTCGGGTGACGCACCTTGTCACACCCCAAATACTTCGTTTGTACAGCCTCCCTTTTACCACAAAGAAGGCTTTGGATCTCGATAACTCGCCTTGCTTCAACCGGATCGTTGGGTATTTCTTTTCTTAGGATGTATGATATGTACACCTGCATCCATGGAATTTGTACCATCATTACGAGATCCTGTTCCTCTTCTTCTTCGGTACTTCTTTGTAGCCCCGAGGTTTGTCATCTTCCTTCTTTTTGCTTTCTTCGCTTTGTAGACCGCTATCTCTTCCCGTAATACGCCCGGTGGGATCGCGAGAACTGCGACCCGACGTTTGCGAGAACATCGGCTTCATCGTTGCTTAGCCTGCTGATGTGATTTACCTCGCATCCATCAAACAACTTCTCGAGCTCGTTGTATACTTCCTTGTATGCTACCATACTATCATTGACTGCGTCACATTGGTACATGACTTGCTGAGCCACCAATTGAGAGTCGCCAAATATTTTTAGTCGAGTAGCACCACAAGCCTTCGCCATCCTCATCCCATGTATGAGGGCTTCGTATTCTGCCTCATTGTTAGACGCGTTTGGAAACATCATCCGTAAGACATACTTTAATTTGTCGCCTTCGGGTGATATTAGTATCACGCCTGCTCCAGCTCCTTCTAACCTCTTGGACCCATCGAAGTTCATAGTCCAGGTTCTCAATAAATCTGAGGGTCCTATATTTTGTAGCTCCATCCATTCTGCAATGAAATCTGGTAAATTTATACTTTATTGCCTTCTTTTTCATACGTGATGTGAGGGAAAGTTCTATTCCCCAAAGGGAGACACGACCCGTAGCTTCCGGATTGTTTAGTATGTTGGATAAAGGTGTCATTGACCACTATTATCTGTGCCGAAAATAGTGGCGCAATTTTCTTGTCGTTGTGAATACTCCGTATGCTAAATTCTGGTACTGCGGGTACCGTGTTTTGAAGGCGATAAAACTTCACCGATGAAGTATACCGGCTGCACTCCATGGAGTTTTCCTTCTCTTCTTTCGACAATGAGTGTCGTGCTGACCACCTGAGGTGTGGCTGCAATGTATAACATGAGGGGTTCCTTCTCTTTAGGCGCCACCAAGATTGGTGGTGTCGAAATTGTGCGCTTGAGATCCTCGAAAGCTCTATCTGCCTCTTCGTTCCATTGGAATTTCTCCTTGTCTGATCAAAGCATAGAACTAACGCTTTTTTTCTCCTAAAGCTGCTACTCGGTTAATCGCTGTATTTCTTTTAACTTTGTTGGCTTTCTTTGTTACGATAGCTTGAATTTTTTCTGGATTAGCTTCAATCCTCTTGCTAAAACTAGGAACCCGAGAAGTTTCTCAGGACGCCAAAGAACATTTCGTCGGGTTCAATTTGAGGCGAACTTGTCAAGGTTGTCGAAAGTTTCCTTTAGATCCTCGATCAACGTTGTCCCCTTTTTTGATGTTATGATGACATCACGATGTATACTTGTACGTTTTCCCAATCTTGTTGCAAGCATTTCGCATCATCCGATATGTTGCTCCCGCGTTTTTCAAACCAAAAGGCATTGTTCTCTAGCAAAACACGCCGAATATGAACGCTGTTTTTTACTTCATCTTCTTCTTTAATCTGATCTGGTTATAACCAGAGTATGCATCCAGGAAGAAAGATGTTCGCATCCTGCCGTGGAGTCGATAATTTGATCGATCCTGAGGGGAAAGTGATCCTTTGGACAATGTTTATTGAGACACGGAAGTCGACGCACATGCGAAGGACCTTCGTGTTTTCTTCGGCACCAACACCGGGTTAGCTACCCACGTGGCTCGTACGTAGCTCTTCGATGAAACCAGCCTCTCTGAGTCGATCTATCTCAGATAGCTTTGCGTTTGGTTCGAAAAACACCGCAAAGGTTGTTTAATTGGTCTCGCACTGGATCCAAGTTTAAGTGGTGCTCGGCAAGTTCCCCGGGTACTCCTTATGTCACCGGACACCATGCGAAGATTTTCCGCTACTGAGGAACTCGAACGAGCGCGCCTTTCCGCAGGTCCATGTCTGCTGATGGACGCTATTTTCGGACTGTTTGAATCGCACTTCCTTGGAATCTTTTGTAGTGTTAAAGGTTGGCTCCCCGAGAGGCCTCCCTACATCTGCAACACATCATAATCAGTTGTGAGCCTTGACGCCATATACTCGGCCTGCATCCCGAAAGTTTCTGATAGTCGATGAAAATCCTTGTCGCACTTATCAGCTAACGCGAAACTTCCTTTGAATGTGATTGGTCCCATAGGTCCTGGTAGCCTCCATAACAGATACGTGTAATGTGGTACCGCCATAAATCTTGCATACGCTGGTCGTCCCAACAGGACGTGATACTGTGACGGGAAATCCACGACTTCAAACTCCAGCCTTTCTATCCTGTAATTTTCTCGGGTCCCAAACTGAACGTCGAGATTGATTTTCCCCAACAGATAACTTGGCTTTTCTGGCGTAATACCATGAAAACATGTATCAGTTGGTTTCAGATTTGCTAGGGATATGTTCATCTTCCTTAGTGTATCCGCGTACATAAGGTTTAGACTGCTGCCTCCATCTATGAATACTCGAGAAACGTCGAATCCTATGATCACTGCTGGTAAGATAAGTGCTGACTGCCCTGGTTGAGAAACTTGTTGCGGGTGATCCGCAATTGTGAAACCAATGTCTTGTCTTGACCAATTTAGGTACTCAATCGTTGGTGGATGCATCTTTTCTGCCATGAACACTTGTCGCGAAATCACTTTCCGAGCTCTATTGGACGGCCTACCCTTCCGAATCACCGACACCGCTCCGTTGGAGTTGGGATCAACGTATGGGGGTGGTTGTGGTGCTGCCACTATTCTGAGTTGGTGTCGGTTTTCGTCCGTAATTGCCGGAGGAGGTGGTGTGGATCTCACTCCTAGGCCCTTGAGGATTTCTATTTGTCGCCTGAGCATTGCTTGCCCCGCAAACCTTAGCATTGCTTGAAAATTTCCTTCTGCAGGTGTCCCGACTGTCTCTTCCCATTATTGTTGACATAAAAATGCATCTGACATGGCCCGCTCATCATATCCTCGGGAGACACATAAGGTCTTCGAAACCTTGGTCCACTATTTTGCCTATATTTCGGGATCATCTCTATTGTCGCCCACGCGATCGTTGCCTCTTTGATAGTCGTCTCTATTGCTTCCTCCACTGTTTCCTCGAAGCCAGCCGAGATTTGGCCAGGAGCATCATAACTCGAGGACTGTCGAGAAAAACGTTGTCTATTTTGAAAATTTCGACTGCGGTCTTCCTCTGGTGACCTATGTCGCTTATTGTGAACAGCATCCTCTCCATCTGCCCACCTGTTTGCTATCTCCATTAACGCTGATATCGTCTTTGGGTTGGTTCTCCCAAATCCTCGACGAAATCTCCCCGTCGAACCTGCCACGAATGCATCTATTGCTCTCTCGTCTGATATGTTTTCTGCCGAGTTTTTGATGATGTTCCATCTCTGGATGTACTTTCTCATTGACTCATCATGCTTTTGTCGACATGACCTCAGCTTCTCTAGCGATGCGGGTTTCTTGCAAGTGGACCGGAAGTTTTTGACGAACATATCCTCAAAATCATCCCAAATGTCTATGGAACCTGAAGGAAGTTTCTTTATCCAAGATCGTGCAGCTCCACTCAGGTGTACTTGAATGCTTTGCATAGCTGTTGCTCTGGTTCCACCTATCAGCTTCACTGTCTCGAGATAATCGACTAGCCAATCCTCGGGATCTTGCAGGCCATCGAATTTTTTGAAATTATCGGGTAACTTAAATGAAGGCACCCTTTTTCGGACCCTCCTTGTAAAGCATGGTAACCCACACATATCGGCTATGTCTGGAGAATGCCGATGCTCCCTTCTATTTTGTCGTGCTCTGTCTACCCTTGCTTGAATTTCTGTATCTCTTGCTCCGCTTGTTCTCTCGGGACCTGGTGCTGCTGCAGTAGGTCGTTGACTATTTTGCCTTGCCGATCCTTCGGGAGGTGAGTTTACGAACGCTGCTCCCATGGCTCCTACTCCTGCTATAGCCATTGATACGTCTCCAACGTATCTATAATTTCTGATGTTCCATGCTTGTTTTATGACAATACCTACATGTTTTGCTCACACTTTATAATGTTTTTATGCGCTGGAACTAACCTATTAACAAGATGCAAGTGCCGTACTGTGTTTTGGTTCCAAGGTTGTTCGGTAATATTCTCGAATTCGACGAAACAAAGACCCAATATCTTATTTTTCCCGAAGACCCCTGCACCGAAGGAGAGTCGAGGCGGGCCAGGGCCACCACACCATAAGGCGGAGCGGCCCGCCTGGGCCGCCACCCTATGGTGAGGGGGCCCAGGCACCCTCCTGCGCCGCCTCTTCGCCTATAAGACCCCTTTCGACCTAAAAACGCGATACCGAAAGACGAAACTCCAGAAAGACTCCAGGGGCGCCGCCGCAATCGCGAAACTCCATTTCGGGGGACATAAGTCTTGCCCGCACCGCCGGACGGGGAAGTGCCCCCGAAAGCTATATCCATCAACGCCATCGCCTCCATCATGCTCCGTGAGTAGTTCCCCCATGGACTACGGGTTCTAGCTGTAGCTAGTTGGTACTCTCTCTCCCATGTACTTCAATACAATGATCTCATGAGCTGCCTTACATGATTGAGATCCATCTGATGTAATCGATGTTGTGTTTGTTGGGATCCGATGGATGATACATTATGATTAGTCTATCTATAAAGTTTGTGAAGTTATTGTTGCTGCAATCTTGTTATGCTTAATGCTTGTCACTAGGGCCCGAGTGGCATGATCTTAGATTTAAGCTCTATAATTATTGCTTAGATTGTATCTACAAGTTGTTTGCACATGTCTATGTCCGAACCCGAGGCCCCGTAGTGACAACAACTGGGATAACCGGAGAAGGCGTAGGTATGAGGATCACATGTTTTCACCAAGTGTTAATGCTTTGCTCCTGCTTTATTAAAAGGAGTACCTTAATTGCCAGAGATTCCCTTGAGGCCCGGTGCCACCGGCTGGTAGGACAAAAGATGTTGTGCAAGTTTCTCATTGCGAGCACGTATGACTATATATGGAAAACATGCCTACATGATTAATAATCTTGATGTTCTGTCTTAATGCTATTTCAATCCTATCAATTGCCCAACCGTAATTTGTTCACCCAACACTTGTCACTTGATATTGGAGAGTTACCACTAGTGTAGATCTGGGAACCCCGGTCCATCTTTCATCATCATATACTCGTTCTACATGTCATTGGAAATAGTATCAACTATTTTCTGGTGCCATTACTTTTGTGTTACTATTACTGCTGCTGTGTTACTGTTACTATTGCTCTCATATTACTGCTGCTTTCACATCACCCCGTTACTAGTGCTTTTCCAGTGCAAATGAATTGACCACTCTTGTTAAGGCTTATAAGTATTCTTTACCTCCTTGTGTCGAATCAATAAATTTGGGTTTTACTTCCTCGAAGACTGTTGCGATCCCCTATACTTGTGGGTTATCAAGACTATTTTCTAGCGCTCGTTGCCGGGAGGCATAGCTCTACTCATAAGTTCACCTGGGGAGTACACTCTACCTCTCTCTCTGTTTTTGTTTTATTTTATTTTGTTTTGCTTAGTTTACTTTTGTCTAGTTCATTTTTGCTTAGTTTCTTTTTGTCTTGTTTTATTTTTCCTATATACTCAAAAATCCATAAAAATTAAAAACTGTTGCTATGGAAGAACGCATAACCATGTTGGAGCTTATAGAATTTTATAATAATTATAGAGAATCAAGAACGAGTAAAGTTATGAGTGCTGTGACAGAAAAATTGAATACAATTGCTAAAATCTTGCTTAAACGCCATGATATAAACTGTTGCTCTAAACAGGATACTAAACATCTTAAATTTCAATGTGGCTTTAGTGAGGAAGTTTTAATTAAGAACTATAATTGGAATAGCTATATTCATTTTGGGTTCGAAGAGGTAGAACAATTTATCTTATTTATGGGAGCCTCTGAGATAGAATCCTTCATGTCTAAAAATTATGAAACTTGTGTTGTTTGTAAGGACCTTAAAGATTATGTCTCTTCTATCCTTAATTTTTGCATAGAAAGCTACAGTGATAATCCTTATATCATTGATTATAAAGAGAGACTCATTAATGCACAAGAATGCACTCACAATTTACAGGAACCTGTGGAAGAAGAAATTGATGAACCTGAAAACTCATTAGATGAAAAAGAGGAGGAAATTGATGAACCTGAAAGCTCATTGGATGAAAAAGAAGAGGAGAGTGATGAACAAAAGGAGGAAGAATGGATTAGCTACCCATGCCAACCTTCTAATGAGAGTAACTCTTTATCTCTTACACTATTTGATTGTCCTCCATGCATACCAAAGGAGGTTGAATGTTATGTTCCTGTGGATTCTCTTGAAATATTCCCTATGAGTAAAACTTGTGAGAATAATTATGCTACTGTTATCTATGATAATCCATGCTACTTTGATAAATCTTATGATAATGCTTTGTTTGTGCCTGATGTCGAAATGCATGGTACTAAAGAGTTTTGTTTAGCAAATGTTTATGATAAATCTCTAGATGATGGTCCTATGTTACTTGATAATATTAATTTTACTACTAATGAAAATGGGATAGGAGAAGTCTTGACTTTATCTAGGAGTCCCATATCTCTTGAGAATGATCAATCATCTTGTTATATTATTGATAAAAGTGGGTTTGAAAGTTTTAATCCCACTATTTTTGAGCTTGATAAAAATTATGTGTTTATGGATCATGAAAAACATGCTTTTTGTGATAGTTATATTGTTGAGTTTGTTCATGAAGCTACTGAAAATTATTATGAGAGAGGAAAATATGGTTGTAGAAATTTGCATGGTACCAAAACACCTCTCTATATGCTGAAACTTTTGAAGTTACTCTTGTTTTATCTTCTTATGCTTGTCACTTTGTTCTTCATGAATTTATTTGTGTACAAGATTCTTATGCATAGGAAGTGGGTTAGACTTAAATGTGTTTTGAACTTGATTTTTGATGCTCTCTTTGCTTCAACTCTTATTTTCCATGTGAGCATCATTAAAATTGCTGAGCCCGTCTTAATGGCTATAAAGAAAGCACTTCTTGGGAGATAACCCATGTATTTATTTTGCTACTGTTTTGTTGTGTCTTGAAAGTTGTTACTACTGTAGCAACCTCTCATTATCTTTATTTTATTGCATTGTTGTGCCAAGTGAAGTCTCTAATAGAAGGTTGATACTAGATTTGAATTTCTGCGCAGAAACAGATTTCTATCTGTCACGAATTTGCGTAGGTCTCTCTGTAGGTAAATCAGAAAAATCTGCCAATTTACGTGAGTGATCCTCAGATATGTACGCAACTTTAATTAGTTTTGAGTTTTCTGATTTGAGCAACGGAAGTACCTCTAAAAAATTCGTCTTTACTGGCTGTTCTGTTTTGACAGATTCCGTCTCTGTTTTTTGCATTGTCTCTTGTGGACTTTAAGCAAGTTTTTCTAGACGTGGAGAGCTGTAGCTAATGTTTTATTGAGTTCTTGCAATGTGTCACTACAGGACTAAAGTGGATTACAGTTTTTTGAGTACTAACCCCTCTAATGAAGTTTATGAGAAGTTTGGTGTGAAGGAAGTTTTCAAGGGTCAAGAGAGGAGGATGATATATGATCAAGAAGAGTGAAAAGTCTAAGCTTGGGGATGCCCCCGTGGTTCATCCCTGCATATTTCAAGAAGACTCAAGCGTCTAAGCTTGGGGATGCCCAAGGCATCCCCTTCATCAACAATTTATCGGGTTTCTTCTATTGAAACTATATTTTTATTCGGTCACATCTTATGTGCTTTACTTGGAGCGTCTGTGTGTTTTTATTTGTTTGTGTTTGAATAAATTCGGATCCTAGCAATCCTTGTGTGGGAGAGAGACACGCTCCGCTTTTTCATTTGAACACTTGTGTTCTTCGCTTTTAATGTTCATGACAAAAGTTGGAAGCTATTGCACTTATTGTCATTTGGTTGGAAACAGAAAATGCTTCATATTGTCTTGGATAATTTGATACTTGGCAATTGTTTTGAGCTCTCAAGTAGATCATGTTTAAGCTCATGCATCATGTAGTTTAAACCTATTAGTGGAGAACTACCGTAGAGCTTGTTGAAATTGGTTTGCATGATTGGTCTCTCTAAGGTCTAGATATTTTCTGGTAAAAGTGTTTGAGCAACAAGGAAGACAGTGTAGAGTCTTATAATGCTTGCAATAAGTTTTTACGTAAGTTTTGCTGTACCGGTTCATACTTGTGTTTGCTTCAAATAACCTTGCTAGCCTAAGCCTTGTATTGAGAGGGAATACTTCTCGTGCATCCAAATCCTTGAGTCAAAAACTATGCCATTTGTGTCCACCATACCTACCTACTACATGGTATTTTCTGCCATTCCAAGTAAATACTTCGTGTTCTACCTTTAAACAATTCAAAATGCTTCTTAATTTGTGTCAATGTTTTATAGCTCATGAGGAAGTATGTGGTGTTTGATCTTTCAATCTTGTTGGGCAACTTTCACCAATGGACTAGTGGCTTCATCCGCTTATCCAATAATTTTGCAAAGAAGAGCAATGGGGTTCCCAGCCCAATTAATTAACCTTCATTAATAATTCTCTTCACATGTTTTGCTCTGATTCATCAGTAAGCAACTTAATTTTATAAATAGACACTCCTCCATGGTATGTGAAAGGTTGGAAGGCACCCGAGGATTCGGTTAGCCATGGCTTGAGAAAGCAAAGGTGGGGAGGAGTGTCACCTAAATAAAACTAAAATAAATAGACACTCCTTCATGGTATGTGATTGTTGGAAGGCACCCGAGGATTCGGTTAGCCATGGCTTGTGAAAGCAAAGGTTGGAAGGAGTGTCACCCAAAAATAAAATAAACTACACTAAAATACATGTGCAAACGAAAGAGAAGAGGGATGATCTACCTTGGTGGTAGAGATAACGTCCTTCATGGGAGCCGCTCTTTGAAAGTCTGCTTGGCAAGGGGGTTAGAGTGCCCACTACCATTCGTTGACAACAACAAACACCTCTCAAAACTTTACTTTTATGCTCTCTTTATGATTTCAAAACTTGAAAAGCTCTAGCACATGATTTTATCCTGCTTCCCTCTGCGAAGGGCCATTCTTCTACTTTATGTTGAGTCAGTTTACCTACTTCCTTCCATCTTAGAAGAAAACACTTGTGTCAACTGTGCATTGATTCTTACATACTTGCTTATTTGCATTCATCATATTACTTTGCGTTGACAATTATCCATGAGATATACATGTTGAAGGTTGAAGGCAACTACTGAAACTTGTATCTTCCTTTGTGTTGCTTCAATGCCTTTACTTTGAATTTATTGCTTTATGAGTTAACTCTTATGCAAGACTTTTGATGCTTGTCTTGAAAGTACTATTCATGAAAAGTTTTGCTATATGTTATCTATTTGTTAGCAACTATAGATCATTGCCTTGAGTCACTTCATTCATCTCATATGCTTTACAATAGTATGATCAAGATTATGTAAGTAGCATGTCACTACAGAAATTATTCTTTTTATCGTTTACCTACTCGAGGGCGAGTAGGAACTAAGCTTGGGATGCTGATACGTCTCCAACGTATCTATAATTTCTGGTGTTCCATGCTTGTTTTATGACAATACCTACATGTTTTGCTCACACTTTATAATGTTTTTATGCGTTTTCCGAACTAACCTATTAACAAGATGCCGAAGTGCCGCTCCGTTTTGTTTTGGTTCCGAAAGGCTGTTCGGGCAATATTCTCGAATTCGACGAAACAAAGACCCAAGATCTTATTTTCCCTAAGACCCCAACACCGAAGGAGAGTCGAGGCGGGCTAGAGGGCCACCACACCATAAGGCGCCTGTGCCCGCCGCGCCACCTATGGTGAGGGGGCCCAGCACCTCCGCGCCGCCTCTTCGCCTATTAGACCCCTTTCGACCTAAAAACGCGATACCGAAAGACGAAACTCCAAAGACTGGGGCGCCGCCGCCATCGCGAAACTCCGTTTCGGGGACAGGTCTGTTCGCACTCCCGCCGGACGGGAAGTGCCCCCGGAAGCCATCTCCATCAACGCCATCGCCTCCATCATGCTCCGTGAGTAGTTCCCCCATGGACTACGGGTTCTAGCTGTAGCTAGTTGGTACTCTCTCCCATGTAATTCAATACAATGATCTCATGAGCTGCCTTACATGATTGAGATCCATCTGATGTAATCGGTGTTGTGTTGGGATCCGATGGATGATACATTATGATTAGTCTATCTATAAAGTTTGTGAAGTTAT
The DNA here is from genome assembly GCA_030979885.1 of Lolium multiflorum. Classification (NCBI taxonomy): domain Eukaryota; kingdom Viridiplantae; phylum Streptophyta; class Magnoliopsida; order Poales; family Poaceae; genus Lolium; species Lolium multiflorum. The sequence goes on from CM061751.1 coordinate 182,897,901, forward strand.
TGTTGCTGCAATCTTGTTATGCTTAATGCTTGTCACTAGGGCCCGAGTGGCATGATCTTAGATTTAAGCTCTATAATTATTGCTTAGATTGTATCTACAAGTTGTTTGCACATGTCTATGTCCCGAACCCGAGGCCCCAGAGTGACAGCAACTGGGATAACTGGAGGGGAAGGCGTAGGTATGAGGATCACATGTTTTCACCAAGTGTTAATGCTTTGCTCCGGTGCTCTATTAAAAGGAGTACCTTAATTGCCAGTAGATTCCCTTGAGGCCCGGCTGCCACCGGCTGGTAGGACAAAAGATGTTGTGCAAGTTTCTCATTGCGAGCACGTATGACTATATATGGAAAACATGCCTACATGATTAATAATCTTGATGTTCTGTCTTAATGCTATTTCAATCCTATCAATTGCCCAACTGTAATTTGTTCACCCAACACTTGTCACTTGATATTGGAGAGTTACCACTAGTGTAGATCGCTGGGAACCCCGGTCCATCTTTCATCATCATATACTCGTTCAACATGTCATTGGAAATAGTATCAACTATTTTCTGGTGCCATTACTTCTGTGTTACTATTATCATTGCAGCTAGCATTATTCCTCTCATAGTACTTGCTTTCACATCACCCCGTTACTAGTGCTTTTCTAGGTGCACTGAATTGACAACTCCTTGTTAAGGCTTATAAGTATTCTTTACCTCCCTTGTGTCGAATCAATAAATTTGGGTTTTACTTCCCTCGAAGACTGTTGCGATCCCCTATACTTGTGGGTTATCAGCCATATTGTACAATGCTTCTCTTGGATCTCCGGCAGGTGGTTTAGATGCGAGGATGAAGGCTTGCGTCGCCATGTACCCAGCTTCTGGCGCCTTAGGGATAATGTTCCCCCGTGTCTATCGACATAAAGGACATGTCGAGGTTTTGAACTAGATTCTCTCTCTCAGCTTCTGTATGTTGTTTAGTCGAGATCTTGCCCAGTTGCGAGCTTCTCGTGGATCTCCCGAAGTACCTGATTGGCGACTCAGCTCCGCTCTGCTCCTACTCGATGCTGATGCTGCTTCTTGCCTCTTGTCCAAGGCGATTTTCTGTTTCTCGATTTCTCGCCTAGTTCGTGCGAGCCTATATTGATATGCTTGTAACTCCTCAGGTGTCGCTGTTACAGTCATCGGCTCTGTACCATTGATAGCTCTGTCGACTCGATCCCATACTGCCTGCGGAAATTGCACCATCTCTCGCGTCCTTGTGCCGATATATTTTGTTCCTAGACCTCGCGTGAGATCTGCAGGATCGACAAACGGATTTCCCGCCTCGTCGTTCTCGATGTCTCCTCCCGAGGTCGGCTTGTTTCTCCGATTGCATAGATCTGATGATACTTTATTTTTTGAATTTTGTCGAGATTGGTGACACCGTCGTATAGACCAGCGAAGACCTTTCGACGATGGATTTGTCGATGAAGTCGAAACTGTCGACACCGTCAGATCGCGCTTATATTGGAGTCAGACGACTCAAAGGACATGTCGCTGAAGATCTTGGCGAGTTTTTCGCTTGCCCTGGTGCTGATGAAGCATGGCGATGAAGTCTCCTCGTCGCCTGACTCGATTGATGATGTCGAGCTCGAAAAATCGGGATCGATCGCTGATAATCCCGACGAGATCGGAATTTCGAGACGATACGCTCCTTCCTTCTCGACGCGAAAGTGGAACCTTCCGAACGTCATCTCCATGGGCTCCTCCAGATACGCATATGCATCCAAACGGGAGGGCGGGTGAGGAACAAACTCAACTAGACCAGTTTCGATCTGTTTACCTCTGTCCATCGCGTTGCTCGAAGTTGATGAAGTCGACGATCTTGAACGTGCCATCGGGATCAGCTCCTTGACACCTCTAATTCCCACAGACGGCGCCAATTGACAAGGGATTAACTTATCAATGCCTACGTATTGTAGACTAGGTTTAGTTGGAAGTAGAGGGCAAGTAGATCTCGAAGGTTTCGGCCGAAAAGTACTCGACGATTATGAAAACTAGGGTTGCGTAAACCATAAAAATCGATTTATCTCTTTGTCCCTCGACTCCCCCTTATATAGGAGGTGGAGCCGAGGGATTCGTAATACACAAGTTTACAGAGTTCGGGAGGGTTTCCAATCCGTCCCGTAAGATTACAAGTAGTATTCCTAATACAACTCTAGCTTCCTTGATAACAACTTGGGCTTCCGAATCTTCTTATTCATCGAGTCGTGGGGCTTAAGCAAACCCTGGGTACTATCTTCGGCAGGTCCATTGGGGATGCCTATGTCACTATGTGTGTGACACTGTGACTCAACGTAGGCTAGAGGATTCACCCGTTCAAGTTGACCAAGATCCAATGATAACCTTACAAAACGCAATTGGCATGGCTGTAAGAAATATGTTTTCTGTCAAGAGGACGAGACAATAAAACATCTCTTCTTCCAATGCCGATTCGCTAAAGCTATATGGTCAATCATTCAGATAAGATCTATCTTATATCGACCTCGAAGCATTGTAAATATTTTTGGCAACTGGCTAAATGGAGTAGAGGTCAGGTTTAAAAATCTTATCAGGGTGGGAGCGATCGCCATTATTTGATCGCTATGGCTATGTAGAAATGACAAGGTTTTTAATGACATAAACTCTTCTCTTACGCAGGTAATTCACCGGTCTACGGATACCCTCCATTTATGGTCGTCGCTTCAGCGCGTGGAGGATCGCGACCTATTTATGAAGGTGTCTACACGATTGGAGAATACGGCCACTGACTTTATTATCCAATATGGGTGGCTACATAGTCTGAGGATTGCGGCTCCTACACCATGATAATCATTTTTTACTTGATACTTTGTTATAAGACCTTGAGTTGTAAGATTGAATCGGCTAGCTATGCAGAAGCCAGGTGTATTACGTTAAACTTTTGAGTAATAAAGTGTCCTTTTTCGAAATGAGTTGACCAAGATATTTTTAACTCTTAATCAACCTACAAAAGTTCAACTGAAATTTAGTCTTGCATGTGGTATTCGAGATAATGATTATTGATCACGTGTCCATTGATACTTGGATGTGTTACCTGTAGTTACACTGAAAGTATGCAAAGTGTTTATAATAGTCCCTCCATACCGGTTTTTTTGGGCTTTTAGTGAAATTAAGAAAATACTACTTGAGAATTAGGTTCAAATTAGCATTAATTAGGGAAAGTTAATAGCCATTGTGGTTTCACTCCTCTTGAAATTGTTCCCACCAATGCATCTTCTCCATTTAAAGCTAAATTGCCCTATGCATAAGCTTACATGCACAGCTCCTTAGTGTTTTCTGCCACAACTAACGAGATTTTTTTTTCCGATAAGGGACGCTTAATTACTTAAAGTGTTTTAAGCATTACACCCAGCCTCTGCATAATTAGGATGCACACAGCCGTTTAGAAGTCCACAAATCATCGACAAAAGAGACATAGAACGATATAAAGAAAAAGCCAACTACTAAGACGCTCTGTTGGCTTCAATCCTCCGATTATGCAGCCACCCATGTTGGGAAATAAACTCCGTGACCGTGTTCTCCAATCGTGTAGACACCTCCATAAAGAGGTCGCGATCCGCCAAACGCTGAAGTGGCGACCATGAACGGAGCAAAACCGTACACCGGTAGATGACCTGCATAAGAGAGGAAGATTTGTCATTAAAAATCTTGTCATTTCTACATAGCCAAAGCGACCAAACAACCGCAATCGCTCCCACTCTGATAATCGTTTTGTACCTAGAATCCACCCCATGGAGCCAATTGCTAAAAATGTTTGCAATGCTACGAGTGGGATATAAGGTAGAACCTATCTGAATGATTGACCATATAGAACGAGCAACTCGACAGTTGAAGAAAAGGTGTTTTATTGTCTCATCTTCGTGACAAAACACACATTTCGTACAACCTTGCCAGTTGCGCTTTACAAGGTTATCTTTAGTAAGAATCACACCTCGACGAAGATACCATGCAAAGACTTTTGTTTTGAGTGGTATCTTCATCTTTCAGATGTATTTATTATTTAGTACCGGTTGTGAAGAGAGACATAATGCTTTGTACATGGAGTTAACCGAAAATATTCCATTTTTGGTGAGGCTCCAACGGAATTCATCCATCCCCTGAACCAGCTGGATTGAACCTAACCGCTGAAGTAGTTCATTCCAAGCATCTAGTCGGGGGCCGACAAGATCTCGCCTGCACGTCATAGAGCGGGGAGAAGATTCCATCACATTCTGCAAGGTATCCCCTTTATGACGAACTATACTGTACAATGCCGGATATTTTTCTCGAATAATGGTTGTTTCCAACCAACGATCCTCCCAAAACCATATCTCCACCCCATTCTTGATAGAGAAAGAACCAAAAGGGAAAAGTGCTTCTTAGTTGCCATGATGTGCCAGCCCAAAAATGTGAATCTCCTGGTTTCCAAAAAAACCTGAGAGATCGCCTTGGAGCCAACATAATTTTTCCGCAATAGTTGTTGCCATACTCCATCCTCCGTTAACAACCTGGCCAGCCATTTACCAAGCAAAGCCCTGTTCTTAACTTCAAGATCATGAACTCCAAGTCCACCTTGATCTTTCGGACGGCATACAACGCTCCATTTAATTAACCGGTATTTTTTCTTCTCACTATCCCCTTGCCAAAAGAATCTTGATCGGAAATAATCCAATCTATGTAAGACTCCTTTTGGTAACTGGATATGAGGGATTTTAGCACGGGACATAATTTTTCTCTGCCAGCGCTTGCCTTGATTGTGAGGCAACTCTTTTTGTTTTGAACAAGGAGCGCTCTAGAGGGCTAGAACCTTCATGATTAATAATGATGCAGGTACAAGTTATTACAAATGTTCCCATAAAAAATAAAATTACATATGGATCCTTGATTTTTGTAAGAAGGACCTTGCTTAAAGATGGAAGAACACAATCAAGTCCTTCTTCTCCACCGCGGACCAAAGAGCTCAGCACGCTGCAGCCATAGACATCGACGGGGACAACACCACTTGTCTTTATCCCGGCAAATCCCTTAGCGGCCGAACTCACAAGAGGCCTCACAAAGGAGGTTGAAATATCACCGGAAATTCACACCGGCTTGAAATGCCTACTCAAGGCAAAGGATTTCAGCAAACCTTCAAGGATTGCCAAAGAGATGCTTCAAGTGGTGGTTCTTGAACTCCAATACCACCCCAATTCATCAACAACTACCTCTTCGCCCTCCCTTATCGCCCCCTGTGCAATTTATTAGGAACCCAGTAAACAGGTTTGGAAAAAAACTTGTTTTGCTCAAGAGACCAAACATAATGGCAATGGAGGAACCAGCTCCCCGGCACGGCCACAGGACCAGAAATTTCTCACGAAATATGTTGTAACCTTAAGGTGTGCAGCTGTGTCTGTTGCACGGGAGACAACTTCTCCTGTGTATCTACATGTAAACATTGCAAAGAGATTTTTTTTGATAAATGATGTTTTATTACTTAAGAAATTAAACATTACATCTTGCCTCTACTTAACTGGGATACACGTACCGATTAATACAATATTCGATCCATAATCCAATACGTGTCTTGATTCTACCATCCTAATTCTAGAATTTTAATCTTGACTCATGGATTTCTACACAATCTGTCCAATCTGTCTCTTTGTGACGACTTTCTCTAAGAGATGTTGAACTTTTCTTCATCGAATGTCTCTAACTAAAATTTCCAATGCATCCCATTTCTAGAAGGTGTCTTCATTCAAGTATTGGTGCCCCATTTATCGTGTTGGCATTTTTGCTCTCCTCTTAGACTTATCTATGTTGCCACTGTGCCTGATTGTGTCACACGCGCCAAATGCAGCTCCCAGCATTGTTTCTGCTACATCAGGAGGCTAGTTATTTATAGATTGGGTTTTAAGTGCATAATTCATTGCTTCACCAAACTTCACATGCCATTGCAGTTTTTTTTATAGAAATGGAGGCTAAGTCCTAGCCTCAGCATCAATCGATACATACAACCTTCTTTATTAATTTTACTAGGAAGCAGTGGCGCGGCGGCACGCCGCGCCCGTTACTCCGTTAAGAGTTGCTCGTACATAGAATCTTGGGAAGGCATAGCCATATAGAAGTGCAAACTGTATGGACTTGACATTTGTCTAGTTGCTTGTTATAACTGAAAAATGTGATACTTTGTGTGGTGGCTGGCGTCTCTCGCTTAATTTTTGTCTGTTGTATCATGAGAACCAATTGAAAAATATATTGCTGGCAATCAATCTTCTAATGGCCGGACTCAGTGTAAGCGCTTGCTATAGAGGCGCAGCAGTTTTTACATCACATGAACCTTGTTCTGTTGTATGAAGATTCAGACAGTTTGCTGATACCTAAGTCCTCTGCTTGGTGTCTTTTCTGAAAAAAAGTTCCAAATGCTCATAAGGCTTGCATAGATCACTATATTATTAGAAGAAAGAGTGGTATACATACATGAGTAAAAGTAGGCAAAGATACACTTAACTGAAAACTCAACGCCCTACACAGCCAGAAAAACTATTCCCATAAATCTGATAGCTTTTGGCGCTGGTGTGTATCCAGAGTGCGGCCACATCAGCAATTCGGGAGCATACAACCTGCACACACATCGGTAAATTGTATAAGACCTAAGCATTGCTTATGTGCTCAGTCTAAAATATATGTACTGCAGCATGAGGTTTGATCAGCATGGCAGTGGCAAGGGACCAAGTCTCCAAGAGAGGTAATTGACATATTTATGGAGGTACTTCACATTACATTTGCCGTAGTAGTAGATAGGTGGCTAATATGGCACTTGCTTTAGCAGTTGATAGGTAGATAATATTCCACACTGCTGTTGCAGCACATTCTTTTGAGTAGATTTGCCCTGTAGATAGTTCCTATGGTCACCATAGTCGAAATTCTAGACCTGTCGCAAAGAAAATCCTTTCGATTCTAGATTCAATATCATCTGGTTTGTTATGATCTATATCATTTAGCTCTAGATAGCTTTTTACTCGCTACTTGATTAAGAATGATGGTCCATTTAACTGGGAACAACTCCTTGGATGGTTTTTTGTTCTCATGAGTTGCACTGCAAAGAGTGAATACATATTCAAACATTGATGCAATTGCGTAGTTGATACCAAGCCACCAAGGTACACCTCTTTCCGCCTGGTGTATGCAAGAATTTAATATGCTAACCTTATATAAATTTTGTTCAGAATGTGTGGATGCTTTGTCTGAAACACTTGCCAGACTCAACAGTATGTGGCAGCAGAAAGGTAGGCATTTGTTTGCACTGGTGCATCTTTTCTTTCCAAGGATACCGGTCTATGGTTAGTTTTTATCATAGCATTCAAGATGGGAATACATGGCCGTTAGTTTGATTTTTCTCTAGGAAAGTTTAGGTGGTTATGTGAATATATTTTGACCAGTACATGAAACATAGTCTGTTATCTAAGAAACTGAACCATAATGAGATTGGCAAAGGATCCACAAATTACTTGCCACGATCAGTATTTCCATGAGAAATCCATATACTCCCTCCATCTCAAAACAACTGCTTGCTTTTTTCTAGATAGGATGTATCTATAAAAAAATGTCTAGATACATACGAATCTAGACAAAGTTAAGCAGTACTTTTAGAGACGGAGGGAGTATTATTTGCCACATTTGGTATTTCCCTGGGAAGAGACAATTGCTAAATTGGACTAAATCGATTCACAACACTGGTGGGAGTAAGTGAATTGACTGAATACCTAGTAGGAAAATGTGTGTCAAGCACAATACCTCAGCAGATGACGATGATGCAATCTTTTTCATCTCTGTATTCGCATACACCGGGCGGCGTGCGCGAGGATCTTCCATTGATGGCCTCACCGCGAGACATCTTTAACTGAAGAAGTCTCCATTGCCACTGTAACCTGCAGGGAGTTATATGTCTTTAGTACAGAGATGCAGATGCACCAAGCGAGGCAATCAGTATGTCAGATCGAAAGGAAGCATGCAAATAAGGAGAGAAACCAGGCAAAAACAAAGAGTATAAGAACTGAATGAACTTGCCAACGACCATGAAGAGCAGCCCTATAGAAAATAACTGCAAGAAAATTCAGATGATCCAAGCAAAGGTAACCAAACAGAAACTTCCTTCAAAAAGAAAAGGTAGCAAACTCGGACATAAAGTCAAAGTTCCTTCTCACTGCTAGATAGTCCTGATGCAGGTTGCACAAAAGTAAATATCGACCACTGCCCACAGCTTCACCAATTGCCTGAATGCTTAGTAAGCTGAACTTTCTGCTCTGAAAGGAAGCATCGACCTTGCCACTACCTGGTGTGCCACTACCTGGTGTCATGTCTCAGTAAATCTTGAGTGAATGTGCAGCTGCTGTGCAGGTTCTGAATGCCATAGGAAGATGCATCTCTGAACTTTGTAGTTTATAATCAATGAAATTATAGAGTTGTCTACCAGGTGAACCAGGTGAACTGTTTGTGTCAACTCAATTGAGCATAGAACGATGTGCATCCAACAACTAATAAATGTTTAGTTCCTTGATTAACTTCGTTGGTGGATGTGAACTCATTCTCATCTTGCATGCTTTCATCCTGCATCAAAACCTACAACACAGTTAAGAGGTAAAATAATTATAATCAACAGTATGTCCCAAGTAATCACAAAAGAAATTACATATAATATATACTTCACCTTCATATAAATGAAGAGATGCCAGAAGACCTGCACAATTAAGGATCTAATTCTGCCTCCTCAAGCTCCGCCTCAATGCATAGCAAAGCCCTGATAATGAAAGCTACAATGAACGTCTCAAATGCATAGATTGATTTCCTTCATATATTTTCTGAATTGATCCTTCCATTGTGTTTCCCTGTGATATGGATTAACGCTGAGTTTTTATTTTTTGAAGAAGGGCAAAAGGCAAATGAAGTTCTAAAAATCAAGTTACATAATAAGTAATAAATCTTACAGGTTTCAGTTTTGTACCTCGTATACAAAACCCTGAAGTAGAGATCAAATATTGTCTGAACTTGAATTCTCGGGAAAAAAACAGACATTAAATTTGGCTACCTCCACATTCACTTCTGTGTAAGGATAAGTAAATCGATTGACATATGAGAAGAGAGAGAGATTACAGCTAGCTGCCGCAGCTGCGGCAGCGGCAACGCCTGTCTACCACATCCATGGAACCTGCAGAAACGTTGACAAAAAACATCACATCCACCCAGTTAGGAAACACAAAAGCCACCATCTGCATCATGCCTCTGCACCCCCCACCGTGCACGCTGAACGGAGGACATCAAGCAGGACATCGAGGACCTCAACTGGCACGGGCGCCCCACCGGCTCCATCCTCTCCATCCGCGCCAGGTCCTCCCAGTCCCATCCCCGTCTAGCAGCATGGAGCCAAATCTCCAAGCGGCCGCCGCCATGAACTCGCGGCCGCCGCCATGAACGGCACCTCCTCGCAGGAGCACACGATGCTGAGGACCTGTTGACCGGTTCGTGGCGGAAGCCGCACAGTTTGTTGTCAAGAGGATGGGTAGAGGCGTGGGGGATTTGGTAGAACGCCGCTGTTCGCCACTCGTCCGCAGTAACACCGCTTGGATACTTTCCCTACTGGCCCCTGCCTCTCCGGCATGAGCTCCTCCGCCTCCACCTAGTCGACCTTCGCCACGGCTTCCGGTTGACGGTGCTCAAGCGCCTCTAGCGAGAATCTTGCGCCTCTACAAAGCAGAGATGAGATGAAAGACAGTGCGGGCGACATATGAGAGGGCGGAGGAGATGGACCCCAATCAGCGGCGGGGAATAGGAAAGAGGACACCTAAGCTCTACCACCGCTGAAAAGAGGACACGTTTTGCAAAGGGTAAAAATCGTAGCACATCACCAAAACAGGATTTCACCGATGCAATCACCGGAAAGAAACCGGTAGCCGGTAACCCACGTTTACAAAAAAGGAAAGCTAGGATCAACCAAAACAACATAGCTGTAACAAATTGACACACGCGTCACGAGCTGATTCAAGAAACGAAGGGATAAATAGCTCATCTACAGTGTCTAAATCAATATAGAATGCACTAAATTGATTGTCTTTTATATAGGGTATAATTCAGGGAACGACTAGCACGCGCGCGCTCTGCGCTTCGCGTCAGCGCGCGGGATAGAGTGCAGGGCCGCTCCGCGCTTGACACGTGGCTGCGCAGCAAATAGCCTGTCCCCGTCCAACTACCCACCATTTAAACAGTCTCCACGTCTACCTACCCGCGTCATTAAAAAAGAGAAAAAAACAGTGCACCGCGACAAAGCACTGCCTGAATATCGCGCGGTGCAAAAAACGTCCAAGGCAGTCCATCGTGATAAAAAAGACATCGTGCAAAGCCGTACAAAAAGGCAGTGCACGAGCGGTGCACTCCGAGAATCATTTGTGGTGCAAAGCGATCCAAGGCAGTGCAACGCCGTACAACAAGGCAGTGCACGGGCGGTGCAGTGCCAGGATACCGCGCGGTGCAAAACCGACTCAAGGCAGTGCAACGTGGTACGAAAAGGCAAATGCACGGGCGATGTACTGTCAGGACACTGCGTGGTGCAATGTGATCCAAGGCAGTGCAACATGGTACAACAAAGCAATGCACGGAGGTGCACTTCCACGACACTGTGCGGTGCAAAGCGATCTAAGGCAGTGCAAAGCCGTAGAACAAGGCAGTGCACGGACGGTGCACTTCGACGCGCGGTGCAAAAATGATCCAAGGCAGTGCAACGCCGTCGAATAAGGCAGTGCACCGCGCGTGCACTGCCAGGATACCGCGCGGTACAAAATCGACTCAAGGCGGTGCAACGTGGTACAAAAAGGCAAATGCACGGGCGATGCACTGCCAGGACACCGCGCGGTGCAATGTGATCCAAGGCAGTGCAACATGGTGCAACAAAGCATTGCACGGCGGTGCACTTCCACGACACTGTGCAGTGCAAAAGCGACCCAAGACAGTGCAACTGAGGCATGAAAGGCAGTCCAAAAAAAGTTCGTCCAAACCTATCAAGATGGGATCTAGTTTTGTAGATCTCGACGCGACTAGCACAGATATGAAAATGAAACTTTATTTAGATACTCGGTTTGCTAGATATTTCAGTTTTCGTATTCGAATCTGCAGTCCACCAATGAAGGCGTACATGGCGGTGGTGTGGTCGACGTTTTCGCACTCGTTCCTGCATGCCAACCATCGTGTGAGGTAGTGTCTTGAGGTTTCTCCCTTCTTCTGGATGCAGACTTGCAAGTCGCTTGTCGTGGCAGTCTTTTGTAGGTGCCTGAAGTGTTTCTAAGCGGTCTTCGTCGAACCAAAAGATGGAATTCTTCTCGAGGTCACCGAGCGATCCGGGCGGACCTACAAGGTACAACCGGAGCATGCGGCAGGCGATGTTAGGTTCCTCCTAAGGTTACTGCATTATAGTAATCCTCAATCCAGGTATCCGGCCTTTCGGTGCCATCATAATGCTTCAGTTTCCGGGTAGCTTGAGGTTCATCCTTGGCTTTGGTTCCTCTCGAATCATCCTGCCAAAGCACTTGGGACCGATAGTCGGCTCGATTCGCGCGCCGCGCGCGGGCGTGGCGAGGAGATTGAGCGAGAGCGAGATCTCCGGCCGTCGCCTCCGCCTCCACCTCCGCCGCCACCGCTAGGTGGTGGTGAGGGTGACCTGCGAGGTGGTCGGTCCGATTTCTTGCTTCCGCCTTCCGATTCTCCTCGGCCTTCCCGGTCGGCTCCGCTTCGTGGGCTGCCTTCGCCATGGCGCCGGCTGCCCGGTCGTCCCAGCTCCGGCGAGGCTCCGGTCGCGGCTCCGGCGAGGCTCGGTCGCGCTCCTCATTCCGACTCCTCCGGGCTCGGGCTCACGATCGTTGTTCTGTCCGGCGAGGTTCCGGCGAGCGCTCCTCGTTGTGGATATACTTCATAGGTATACCATCGACATGGTCCGATTCCGCAAGCCCGGTGGCTCACAGATGGTAGTGATGGCTTATGACCCACCGGGCAGCCCGTTGCCGTTGATCCTAAAGGATGAAGTCCAGCCCAGGATAGGGAAGCCGGATCCCACCGACCATCGGAGGAAGTCGGATCCGTGAAGGTCCATGTGGAACCCGGATCCATGGAGGTGAGTAACCCGGATCCATGGAGGCCCAGGAGTAACCCGGATCCATGGAGGCCCAGGAGTAACCCGGATCCATGGAGGCCAGAGTAACCCGGATCCATGGAGGCCCATGTGGAACCCGGATCAGACGACGTAGGGAGGAAGGCATCTCCTTGACGTACACGGCAAGACCTTGTACCGTAGTTAGGCGACCTGTAATCCGGCTAGGACTCTCCATGTAAACCCTAGATCCGTGCGCCCATATAAGCCGGATCCCGGGAGCCCTGAGGGCAGATCTCGAGCTAGAGGCAGAACAACAACTCATTGTAACATCGCGAAAGCGCCCAGATAATTCCAGACAAGCAGCAGTAGGCCCCGTCATCGTGTGTGTCGGCCGGGTAAATCGCGTACCACCGTCCCGTGTGCACCCGCCCTATGGCCCCTACTTCTTCTCCCCTCGAGAGGATCCCTCCCAGGTACCGTCGATTAGGCAACGACGCTTGGCGCCCACCGTGGGGCCTGTCGGGAGGCCGGAACCGGGAGGGTTCCGCTATGGGAAGCTACGACGACACGATCGCGGGGGGTTCTTTACGCCGAAACTTCCGATCGTCCCTCCGGACGAGTGCTGGATTCCGGCTAAGACTGCCCCCGCCAAGCTCTCCATCGTCCCAATAGGCGGCATCCACATCTTCATCGGCGAGACTGTCGATTCCGACGGAAATGCACTGGTAAGTAATGTAGCTACGACCGCCGCCGAGCAGGACGCAGCTGCAAAGATCCGACCGAGTCGCTGGAGCTTTCCACGGAAGAATCCGCCTTAGACCTGGAAATTTCAAATTCTGGTTTTGGTAGCCGGATCCGTGCCTACGTTTTTGGTAGTCGGATCCGCACCTATATTTTTGGTTGCCGGATCCGCGCCTATGTTTTTGGTAGTCGGATCTGCACCTATATTTTGGTAGCCGGATCCATACCTATTTTTTGGTAGTCGGATCCGCACCTATATTTTTGTAGCCGGATCCATACCAAAATTTTGGTAGGTGGATCCCCACCTAAATTTTGGAAGTCGGATCCACACCTAAATTTTGGTAGGTGGATCCGCACCGACAGGACCGACAATCAATCTCGCACCGGCTCGACGGAACGCGAAAAACCGCCACGACCGACATTGACTCCGCTCAAACAGCTAAGTCCCTATTTATATTTCATATTTTAATATTTTATGATCATGAGATTAAGATTGGTTCACTCATATCCTGAGTCTTTTACCGCTTTCGCTGTTGGTCATATCTTTCCCACGATTTGCCTTGCGCACGTGAAAAACTTTGTACTATTTTTGCCGCTTAAGGCTCCAGTACGCTGCAAAATTTCCGCCTTCGGGCGTTAGCTTGAGTTTTCTGGCCTACACGTTTTCTGTTGTTTATATGTGGATTCCTTAGTAGTGACATTTCGGTACTTAAAACCGGCCTCTGTTTCTAAGGTTCTTGATTGTTTCGCTATTAAGCGCTATCGCCTCAGCAGATGTTCTGTGTTTAAAGTTTGCCGTCTCGCGAAAAGTCAAGCATATAAACCAGAAGAACGGATAAACCAGCACTTGCTTAAAACATATAAATTACATTAACTGTTCAAGATAGTCAAGTTGTTTCCGCCTTGACAGTTTTATGTTGTTCAACTGCTGCATAGTTTCAGCTTTAAAACATTTGTTCAAAGGCCATTTTTGTTCCGCCTTACATTTGTTCGTTGAACATGATCAAAGAAACAATTTAATACAAATATGTTTTTATGTTTATGTATCAGGTACATGACACTTGGACGTACAACAGTCTCCCGAGGTTAGGCGGATCCATGGCGTGCACAGCTGGAAAAGCAACTTGAGTCTTGATTCCGCTATGCTTTGCCGGAACCAACCCTCGGGGGCTGCGGTTTGATCTTAGGTGAAAAGTGTGTTTCCTTTCGGGTATCAGTGCTGGAAATTTCCGCCTAGATGCTTGGGATTTACGCTATTCCTAAGTCACATATAAAGATAAAGCTACTCTAAGAGCACCAAGCCGGATTTTCAAGTAAATTCACCTTGGCGCTCGGGGGCTACACCGATGAAGTTCTCTTTGGAGCAATAGGCCGGAAATTTTCCACCTTGACGCTTGGGGGCTAAGTTTCTGAGCATCGAGTCTCCTTGGAGCAAGCCGACTCAACGCTCGGGGGCTACATACATATGGTTATGTCAAGAAAAATTTCAAAGATGGCGAAAATCTGGCTAACTAGTCGGATCCGCACCTAATTTTTGGTAGTCGGATCCGCACCTATTTTTTGGTAGTCGGATCCGCACCTGAATTTTCGGTAGCCGGATCCGCACCTATATATTTGGTAGCTGGATCCGCAACTATTTTTTGGTAGCCGGATCCGCACCTAATTTTTGGTAGTCGGATCCGCACCTCAATTTTCGGTAGCCGGATCCGCACCTAAACTTTTGTTAGTCGGATCCGCACCTATATTTTGGGTAGTCGGATCCACACCTATATTTTGGCTAGTCCGATCCGAACCTACATTTGGCTAGTCGGATCCATACCGAAGATTACGTTGGATGGTGTCTCCGAAGAATCTGACCATTGGATCATGAAGTTTCCGACCAATACTTGGTTGGAGATACGAAGTTTGGAGTCCTTCAAGATTCTCTATTATTCGTTCAACCAAAGGATGAAGATACATGCGCAAGCTGAGCTGGATGGAAGAACGGTGAATCTTGGAGAACTCCGGGGCTGTTGTGGATATACTTCATAGGTATACCATCGACATGGTCCGATTCCGGCAAGCCCGGGTGGCTCACAGATGGTGGTGATGGCTTATGACCCACCGGGCAGCCCATTGCTGTTGATCCTAAAGGATGAAGTCCAGCCCCAGGATAGGGAAGCCGGATCCCAGCCGACCATCGGAGGAAGTCGGATCCGTGAAGGTCCATGTGGAACCCGGATCCATGGAGGCCCAGGAGTAACCCGGATCCATGGAGGCCAGGAGTAACCCGGATCCATGGAGGCCCATGTGGAACCCGGATCCGACGTAGGGAGGAAGGCAGATCCTTGACGTACACGGCAAGACCTTGTACCGTAGTTAGGCGACCTGTAATCCGGCTAGGACTCTCCATGTAAACCCTAGATCCGTGCGCCTATATAAGCCGGATCCCGGGAGCCCTGAGGGCAGATCTCGAGCTAGAGGCAGAACAACAACTCATTGTAACATCGCGAAAGCGCCGGATAATTCCGGACAAGCAGCGAGGCCCCGTCATCGTGCGTGTTCCGGGTAAATCGCGTACCACCGTCCCGTGTGCACTCCGCCCTATGGCCCCTACTTCTTCTCCCCCTCGAGAGGATCCCTCCTCCGAGGTACCGTCGATTAGGCAACGACACTCCCTGTTTCTGTTTTTTGGCAGCACGTTGTCGCGGATAATAATCCCACCATGCCCTGGGGGCCTGGTGTTTCCGGCTGGACTACGGCGGCGAGGGGGTCGCGGGTAACCATTAGGCGGAGGAGAGGGGTTGCGGTACTTGTCTCGTCCAGAGTACATTGCATCCTTTCCCTTTCCTGGATCTGATGGAGGCGTCCTTGATGGGACGGGGATTGGATTTGGGTGCTCTCTGGCTATCCTTCTGCGCTCCGAAGATCCGGTTCGCGATTCGTCATCTCGATGGCGACCGTCGTGCGCAGTGGAGACGCAATGCTCCGGGTTAGATTCCAATCTACGCGAAGTGTCTGCTTTGCTCTGCTGCCTCATTGCTGAAGCGACGAGCGTGCGAACGTAGTCGATGTCGATCTCCTCGTTCTTTTTCTTCAAGATCTCTGCAGCCTTCGTCATATTGTCCTTTGGGGTTGCGAGCGGCTGCTGTTCGACAGGGGTTGCGAAATTTATCCTGCGGGGAGGGATTGCTTCTCTGATGATTCTATCAGCCTCCGCCTGAGCGTAGGTCATTTTCACTTCCCACTCTTTTTTCATACTCTTGACTTGCTCGAGTGTTGCGGTGATTTCGCGATCCTGTCTTTCAAAGCGATCCATGAGATGCGCAGCTTCTTCCCTCTCATCCAATATAGCAGCTGCGGTATTGGCGATCTTCTTGGCTGTGGCCAGCATCTCCTTTCTAGTGGCCTCTAAAGCCTCCGGCGGCGTCGCCAGGGGTTATTGGCTTATTGAGAATATCCGAGCGATAACCGCATCTATACCGCTGCGCAACCATCTCTTCGTGACAGGAGTTCCTCCGAGGAAGAACCTGGGTCGCTCCGTGACATTGGAGATCCTTGGCGGGATGGATGAGGGTCGGATTGGTTGGTTGCCCCTTCTGATCCAGGTTGTCCCAGCGCCGCTACGGTTGCAAGTACTTGCTTAGGCTGGGCGGAGTCGACTTCAGGCTGATCACCGAAACCGTACTCCCCTAGCTTGCGGTTGAACTCGTCAAGATCCATGGAGGGGGTATCTCCGGAAATTGGGCCTGATTGCCCAAAATCGACTCTTCAACCGGAGTTTCGCTTTCTCGACAGCTCAGCCGATCCGGATCCGCGTCGTTTCCGGTGCCTCTACCGCCAGACCAGCTCCGTTCTTGAGGGGCGGTTCGGCGGTATGGGCCAAGAAGTGACGAAGTGGCACCTCTGCTTTTCTAACACTGAGACCCAGCGGATGCATTGGTCTTCCACCGTTATTTCCGCGGGGCGGTGGGGGAATTTCCGATCCGAGGCGGAATCTTCCTTGGGAAGCTCTCGCATCTCGATCGGATCTTCGCGACTGCGTACAGCTCTGCGGCGGTCGCGTCGTTACTTACGGTGGGTTTCCGTCGGAATCGACGGTTTCCCGATGAAGATGTGTATGCCGCCAATCGGGACGATGGAGAGCTTGACAGGTTTGTCCTAGCCGGAATCCAACACTCGTCCGGAGGGACGATCGGCAGATTTCCGGCGTAGAGGACGCGCCCCACACGATGGTGTCGTCGTAGCTTCCCATGGCGGAACCCTCCCGGTTCCGGCCTCCACGCCGCAGCCCCACGGTGGGCGCCAACCGTCGTTGCCTAATCGACGGTACCCGGAGGAGGGATCCTCACGAAGGGAGAAGAAGTAGGGGCCATAGGGCGGAGTGCACACGGGACGGTGGTACGCGATTTACCCAGCTTCGGAACACCGCACGATGACAGGCTTACTGCTGCTTGTCTGGAATTATCTGGTCGCTTTCGCGATGTTACAATGAGTTGAGGTCTTGCCTCTAGGGCTCCCGGGATCCGGCTTATAAAGGCGCACGGATCTAGGGTTTACATGGAGAGTTCTACCCGGATACAGGTTACCTAACCACGGTACAATGTCTTGCCGTGTACGCCAAGGATCCGCCCTTCCATCTATGTCGTACCGGATCCGGGTCCCTTAATGGGCCTCCGTGGATCCGGGTTCCTCCTCAATGTCGGTTGGATCCGGCTCCCTGCTCCTGGGCTGGACATCTTCCATCGGATCAACAACTGGGCCGCCCGATGGGCCACATGCCTCACCACCATCTGTGGGCCACCCGGGCTTGCCGGATCTAGGCACTGTCGATGGTACACCCATGAAGTATACCCACAACAGCCATGCAGCAACCTACTCTGCGCCCGCCACGTGTCGCGCTGGGATGATCCGCGGGAGGCTTCAAACACACCAGGTCGCGCCACTTGTCAGCGTGCGACGCGAAGCCGACCGCCCTCCCCTAAAGGACGCCTTTTTTCTAGTAAAAACGTTTTATTCAACAAAGAACTAACAAATGTCATACATCCGAAAATCTGAAGCCACCATGAAACACCTACACACCGGACATTGAGTGGAAAAAACATGCGAACATGACCTTGTGTCCTGGAATCGTGAAAACCCCTAATCAACTAGGAGCCAGGAACATCACATACCCTGATACACTCTCTAAGTGAAACCCCGATGCACACGCTACATAAGCCTTCAACTTCATCGAAAAGCTGAGCAATCTTTAGGTAAAAATCCGTATAATCTTTGTCGTCCTACCGTCAACGCCACCACAACACTAGACGGCCCCACCTCCGTGCACCATCCATCATCACACGTACGCCGCCAAGACCCCGTTGCACCATGCCTCCGAGATTCGACCCCGTTGCACCATGCCTCCGAGATTCGACGTCGTAGATGGTAGATACAACGCCGCTCCACCTTGGCCCCCATGCGAACCACGCGGAGACCGCCGCCCTGCCACCAAAGTCATCGACACGTCCGTCTAGCTGATGTATGTCTCCAAAGATGATGCCCCCATGGGGGTGACGACGCATACGTCGTCATCATCCAATCCGGGAAGCCCCCACAAAGCCTCCATTGAGGATTACGACACCCAGGGGCGCCGCCGTCAATGGTGCTCTTCTCCAGATCTTCCCTGAAAACAATGAAGTGAGAGATGCCTTCAACGAGGAATACGACGCCCACGGGCACCACTGCTGATGGTGGCATCCTCACCCGCTTCACCAGCTGGTCAACCATCTCCTCACCGTTGACCGCCATACCCCACGGGCAAATCCGGTGACCAACAGCGAAGGAGATCACTTGCTGCATGACCGATGATGGCCACGCACACGCCGAACCGAGGCGCCCGCTCGAGATCCGCCACCGCAGCCGCGACTGAGGGAAGCCCAGTCGCCGACATCCCTCCCCGCGCCATGGTGATCAACATCACCCATATCACGGCGACGCCAAAGGCGTTCCCGATCTCCACAGCGGTGGTGAGAATTCAGAGGACCATGAGGAGGTAGTTCACCTCAAGGGAGTACACTTGGCCCTCGTACTTGTCCGAGGTGTGCCACACGGTGGCGCGGGGGGAACAACTGAGGTTGATGGACTGATGGATGATGGAGAAGGTAGCAGAGATGAGCAACTGGCTGGCGACGATGGCGGCCAGTGTGGAGGCCACGAATATGTGCCAGAACAGGGGACCCGAGATGTTGTCTTAGAACATCGTGCTGAGTTCGACCGGGTACTTGATCATGTATGCCGCTTGGCCGGAGTACGCAAGGATCAGTGATGGGTACACCACTGTCGAGAACACCACCTGCATTAGAACTTTTTAAATTTAGAATTAACACATTTTAGGCCTACTGTTTTAGTTTGCTACTACTGTATATAGGAGTTGGGTACACCACCATCGGCAGTTTGGTGGCCGACCAGCTGCATGGCCGTCACCTGCATTGCTTTTAACCTGTTTGAGTGGCCGATGGGCGATGGCACCATAGAGCAAACCTGGTCCGATCGGCATCTAGCCGGCCGATCTGACCAAATTATGGTTTCAGAAAATTTGAAATCACGTAATAGTTGTATTCTAAAAAATGCCATAATTAGCTGATGGTCAGCACATATTTCTGCTATATCATACAACACATATTTATAGAGGATTCACTGGTTTAAGTGGATCGAGATATTTTTAAGTCTTAATCGACTTGCAAAATTTTAACTAAAATTTGTCAATGCGTTACCTGAATGTGTTACCTGTAATCATAATGAAAGTTTGCAACGGAGTGTGTTTGTGGTAACTTGTTCTTGTTCAAGCGACCAACCATGGCTTTTGCTTCGTTGTACCCTCTCTCCAAAATTTAGCTCAATGTACACGGCCAAGATATTATGATACCCCTTTGTAGGATAACTTATCCCTACAACTTTATGTTTAGAATGGAAGAGCCATCTTCCCTGGCCTGGCCACATGACCCAAAATTTCTGACAAAATCGTTGCAACCTTAAGGCGTGCAGTCATATCCGTTACACTGTGAACCAACTTCTCCTCTACATACATGTAAACATTTCAAAGAGATGAACCGTACAAGATTTGATCCAGAGTCCACTGTCTCCTGATTCTACCATCCTACCTTCACAATTGTAATCCCCAAGTCATGGATTGCTATACATGGTCGCTCCCAATTTTGTCTACGAGGAGTCGGACTTCTCGTCGGCATCTGTCTCTAACTGAAATTTCCAATGCATCTCATTTCTAAAAGTTGTCACCATTTAGGTGCTGGTGTCCCGTTTGTTCCGATGGCTTGTTCCGTGCCTGATTTTCTCACACACGCCAAATGCAGTTCCTGTGGCATCTTCCGCGACACGAGGGCGCCCGGGGCAGCAGTCTTGGGTTCGACGGAGGAGGTGGCCTCTTCTTTACCGGAGAGGGTCGGCCTGCAGTTGGTGGTGGTGGATTTTTGATCTATCACCGCCATCCGGCGGTGAGATGGAGGTGCATGGAAGCCGGCGATGGTGTCGCCGGTGGAGGGTTGGGTTGGCCAGCCCGGGATGGTCGCCGACGTGGGGGTCCGACCTGAATAAAGGCGGCGGTCCTAGGGCCTCTCTTGCGTGAAGAAGAGGACCTACCGGATGCCTAGACTCGTGATCTGCCGGAGTGTTGAGTTCCGGAAGGCTCCGCCGGCGAATGTAACAGTGCTTTGCCTGGAGTTTGCTGGATCGGAGGTATTCGGTCGTGCGCACCCATGCGTTTATCCGACCGTTTGGTTTTGGAGGCGCGAAGCTCTTTTTTTGTGTTGACATCAAGTGACTATGGATCCATGATGAAAGTCGGAAGAAGAGAATTTCATGAAGGTCGGAGGGGAGGACTAGCTAAGCGAGGTTCAAGTCTCCGCGCTGTCGAGGGGCTTGCTTGGTGTCCGGGCTTCACAACAGCGGTATGAAAGTGGGGGCGACAACACATGTGAAGAGAGTCCTACCTTTCAGGGTGAAAACCCAAGGTCTGGCCTTAACTGGTTGTGCATGATCTTGGTGGAGGTATTGTTTTGAGAGTGGAGACTATCTTCGGGTGAAAACCTAAGATCTTTGATCGGGCGACGACGGTGTTTGAGCACTGTTCCCTTCTTGGAGGCGTCATTTTTGGAGAGTCTGTAATTCAGGTGTTGTCATGGCGGTGGATGTATTGCTGTTGTTAGGCCCGAGATACTGTAGCGGGACTTTTGTTTCTTAGTTTTTTTTTTCCTTTTTTGGATGTGTGCATCCATAGTGTCATTAGGGTGGTGCGTTGTTGCAGGGGCTGGGGTGTAATTGGTATCTCTTGATATTAATATATTCCCTTTATCGAAAAAAATGCAGTTCCTGTCATTGCTTCTGCTACATGAGAAGTCTAGTTATTTATAAATTTGATGTCAAGTGTACACTTCAGTGCTTCACCAAACATCACATGCCAGTGCATTTGTTGTTGAGCAACTAAGATCTCTAAGGTGTTTATAGCATCCCCGGTTTATGTAGCCTCAGACCGCCACGAGCCTGGCTCCATCTTGGCTGTGAGAATAACCAATCACATGTTCTCTCTCTTTTGTGGAATTTTCTAGCCAACCTTTTTTCCCTTCCATGTCTTGCTTTTAGTATATAAGTAGAAGAGAAATATATTCAAGCTTATATCAGTACAAGCGGCTTACGTAACAACATCAATCACATAGTCAAGCTATCAAACACTCACGCACATTCCTATCTGTAATAAGGCTTTTTCAAACCCATGTTGATGCGTTTACATTGTCCTAGGGATGTTGATTTGTTTTCCTTTCTTCGAGTTCTGTGTTATCCTGCCACTAATAATTAATAATATTAATCATATGCCAATGTGGTTTGGCATATTTTCTTATGAGCGCATGATATGTTGTATAACTTGTTGGCGTTGCCACACCACATCTCATTTGCTATGTCGCTATATTATTTTATGGGATTTATTTCCCACGATTTTCCTATTTATATCAAAAAAACAAACTGAGAAGTTTCTTACATCTATGGTGTATTTTTCTCTGTTACTATTCAACTGTCTGCTTTACTATTCAACCGTGGCATTGGAAAAGATCGGAACGCCTCCTCTCGCGTCGCTCCTCCAGGCGACCGAGAGGGGCAAACCCTAGCCGCCACCGCCTCGTCCGTCCTCTCCCCTCTCTCCCTCCTCGTCCCCCCCGAGGTGCTGCCGGCCGAAGGCCGCGGCGCCGGTGAAGGGGGCGGCGGGGATTTGGCCCTCGGCTACGGCCCCCGACGCCTAGCACAGCCGCATGGAAGGAAGGTGGCCGGGCTGGGCTTGCCGGGGCAGAGGCCGCTGCCCGGCTACGCTTTCCACCCCCGACGCGTCTCCCCCTTGGTCGGCGACTCCGGCAGCCACTCCTCCATCCGTGGCGGCGGGTGGCTCTCGGGATCTGGCGGCTCGGTGGCGGTGGCCTTCGGTGCTGGAGGGGCTGCTGGTGGTGGTCTAGGCGGGGGCCCTGGACGCCGGAACGGCGGCTCCGGATGGTGGCAGCAGTGTCGTCTTCTTCGCGGAGAGCGGTGGCCCGTGGCCCTGGCCGTGTGGGCGGCAGGGTGGCGGCGAGATCTAGTCCGGGGTGTCATGGCGGCCGGTGAAAACTGAGCCTCGACCTCGTTCTTGGCGGATGATGGCGGCGGTCGACGTCGTTACCTTGTCGAAGGCGTCATCTTTGCCCGTCTTGGCACTACACTCGGCGAGTTGGGGATGCACGGTTGTCGGTGAAAACCGTGCTCCGACCTCGGTTGGCGGACGATGGCGAGGTGTCGCGCCGCTACCTTCTTGAAGGCATCGTCGTCGCAGTCTGCGGTCTCTCACTCGTGCTGCTCCGGGGGAAACCCTAGGTCCGGGTCTCCCGGATCGGACGATGGTGGCGCGCTACGTCGTTCTACCTCTTGGGGCATCGTTTTTGGAGCTGCTGGATGTTGGCGGATGTTGGTGGAGTGGTATTCATCCGCCATTGTTGGCGTTGAGTCTCGGTGGCATGGTGTGCAGGGCATCGACGACGGATGCGGGATGATGTATGCGTGCAGGATGGTGAAGCCGTCTGGCGTCATGGTGGCATCGACGGCAGGTCTTGCAAGGTTAATGCGATGATCTCTCTTGAAGATGGAGTCGAGGAAGACGGTGGTAGCAACTTCTGTGGTGTGTGTGTTGGCGTGCGCGCTTGACTGGATGTGCTTTTCACCTGCTATTGGACGGTTTGGAAAGGCATTTGGTTTTTGGATGATGTGAGTTGGTGTATTGTCACCCCCTTCATCCCACTGCAGGTTTAGTGTGGCTTCGAGGTTGATCTTTTGTATTATTCTTGTAAGGTTTTGTGAATAATCTAATAAAAAAAAGCCGTGTGTATCCTTTGAATGCAGAAGCTGGGGCGATATTTCCCCCATTTCGAAATTTTTTATTATTCAATTGTTTGTAGTAGGTGCAATTTGTAGATAAAACCGGCACGGTGGTGATTGATCATGCATTGGTTATAACTTATAACCAACCATTAAGCAAGCACTAATTCAATATTTTTAAAATGGTTTTGAATTTCTAGGGTTCTTCTTTTCAGTAATTCTCAAGTCTAATTTCTTTGAGAGACAAATAATTATTTGAGTTCCTGGGCTTTGTGACTCAACTTAGTTTGTTGCAATTTTTATTTCTCATTATAAGAGACTTCAAAAATAGATTAAATATTAGGTAAGCAAGTTGCCAATAGTAGATGTTGTAGTGTCACAATAACATCATTTAATAATCGTTTGACATAAAGTTATACAACCCATAGTTGAATGATCCACATCAAAGACATAAGTCGCTACAAGCAATAGTTCAATCTTTTGGTTGACCTCAAGTCTTGATGCAAAATATCACCTTTGAATCACTTGTCTAGTATCTCTGACTCTGCAGCCATGGACTAGCGAATAGCCCCCTGCAGCCTGTCGTCACAAGCATATAAAGAGAGACAGAGATGAGACATAGGAAAATGGAGGGTGTGGAATTACCTCAGTTAGGTCATCTCTGGCTGCCGGCGTTCCTCAATATTCCTGGGCGTGGTGGATAGGTGGAGCTCGATCTGCCGCTGCCACCATGAGCTTTGTGGTTTCGGGAAATATGAGGGATATCCACACCACACTACTAATGCGGGAAAAGAGACAGGTTTCGGTTTTGTTTAGGAGAGAAGGTGAGTGATGCAAAAAACATCTAGCGGGTGGTTCTAGCTAGGGACTTGCCTGTGGATGGTTGGCCTCAACCACCAGTTTTATGGTGGTTGGCCACAACCATCTTTCGAGAGAAGTTTTATCCTTTTAACCACCCACACACTACAAACCAAAGCCTATGGTAACCATCTAAAAACGGCTATAACTACCCACTGCGGGATAGCCACACAATCAAACACACCCTAAAAGATATCAAGAACAGACAGACAGGCACACCCTCCCCTGCGCCATACCCACGGACAACTTGATCGCCCAGGTGTGTCCAGCCGTAGAGAGACGGCAAACAGCGCCGTACTCATCTTCGAGAATCTATCACAACAACCTGCCTGCCCAGCTCTTACACATCTCCTTGTACCGTTTTCATAGAAGAAAAAGATGCCCACATCAGTGCCCATCGGAAGCACAACGCGCATATAACACAGGGAAAAAAGATATGCAAAGAACAAAACATGATGCAGCGAAACACACAAGGCCCTTATACTAGTTGATATACTATTTCCCACAAATATTTTTACCTTCTAGGGCAGACAGTGATGTTATTGTCTCATTGCTGTTTTAGCACCACTTCTGTCTGTTGATGTTCTAAATTGGCTTTTACCATCCATGTAACCTGGTTCTTTCTCGCCCGGTAAAAGATCTGTAGCAATGTTTTGTTTTCATCTGGTTCATTTTTGGACTGCTTTCCCAGAATGATATCGTAAATAAACCAAAGTGAATAAGGCGTTACGGAGGCCGGGTTTTAGTCGTCAGAAACGATATATACAATTGGACATCAAGTCTGTTGTCCATTTCATTATAGATCAATAATACGCTGGTCTGGTTGCCATTACTCTCTGATCTCTTTGATACAAATATAGTAGTCATATTTTGTGATACTGTGCTGATAACCTTGCTATTGACGTACGACTTGGCCGTAGAAGTGTATGAATTTTCTCGGAACATCTTTCCCCTCGATAGTTTGGCGATGAGGTTTCTCAACTCACTGAATCTCGATTGTATTACAAATTTCTTTTTAAACAAGTCTATTGAATTAGTCCAGTCTTTTAATTGGGTGGTGCATGGTGACGCCCTGGCATCTCTCATGGAACAAAGGGCATGCACCGGTTGCAGCCTATCCGCATTTGTGAGTCAGTCAAACTTTTGAAAGCACCAAGCAAAGTAGCTTCATGGTGCTCTCACCTTTTCCTAGACAGCACTTACAAAAACAGAACAAAACAAAAAAACACAAGCTCAAAAGACAACGGTCAGTGGCATCCGCTTGAAGTCATTCTGGTTTCCTCCGGACCTATGAATATGAATATCCTGCAGATCAAAACGGCCCTTTTTTATTGCGGGTAAAACAGCCTTTTTTTTTTGACCTGAACTACGACAGGCTCACGCTAGCCTGAACGCTTTATAACCAACTACATCCGGGATTCTGAAAATGGCCCTTAATTACCGCGAATAAAAGATATATGTAGAAGGATTTTGCAGGCGGCGCATTCATGTATGAGCCGGCGGATGAATTTGCAGCATAATTAGCCAGAGCCTTGCTTCGGACAGTTTGAGAAGTTCGGAATTGGTCTATGGTTTTGCAAAATCGCTTGGTTTGGCTTGCAGGTTCTTTGAGGGCCCTGTGGAGGATTGTAAAATAGCGTTCCTGTGAATCGGTTCGTATGGACAAATTGGCTGCTCGATCTGCTCTGAGTGGTCACCATCTGACTGAGCAGCCACACATAACATAATCAGCAAAGTGACAAACGGATGTTAATCTCGTGTCTGAGTTCTTGGACTCCCAGTCCCATGTCACCAAAGCGTGGAAAGCCATCCAAAAGGAGGGAGAAGGAGTCAGCAGGACGAAAAAGAAAAATAGAACGCGCTCGAGCCAGCACAACAATCACTGATGAACTGAACTCACCGAGCAGTGCAATCCCTGTGGTCGGCTGAGGAGATTGATAGGGCTGGACTTGGAGTCAGGGCGCGACCGCGCGAGCCGGCCGGGAGCCCCCACCAACCCACCATGTCCATGTCCGGGAGCTTGCGCTGCCGCACCTGCAGCGCGAGTTTCTTCCTCCCTGCCTCGTCCTCATCGTCCTTCTTCGCCCTCTGCCCCCGTTGCCTCGAGGTCTACCTCGATGACTCTCCTACGCCTGACCTGGTCTTGCGGCCTCCTCCACCCCCAATCTTGCCGCCTCCTTCCACCACCGAGGAGACCATGCCATCGTCGGACGATCTGCTTCCTCCTCCGCTTCCGCCGTGGCTGGTGCAGGGGATCCCGTCCCAAGATCCAAGGAGTTACCGCTTCATGTCATCAGACTCTCCGCCACGGCCGCCGCCGCCTATTCCGCCCGTCTGGGTGTGGCCGTCTTCTTCTTCTTCCACGTCGACGCCATGGGATCACCTCTTGGGTCCCCCCGTCCCAGTCGCTGATTCGGGCAAGGAGGGGCCGCCGTCGAACATGTCCGTCCGCCAGGTATGTCGCGAATCCCGAGTTCTTAGCACCCAAGAACAAGAAGAGCAACACAGGTCTTCCTCGACCTCAACCGCGGAGACCACGCCGGCGTCTCAGGATCTGCTTCCGCCTCCGACTTTGCCTTGGGATGATGAATACGACTTCAGCTCCTCCGACTCCGATAGCCAGAGCCCGCCACGGCCACCGCCGCCGCCGCCTCTTTACGCCTACGACCCCACGTTCGAGACGCCGCTCCAACGCGGCGGGTCACGAGCGGCGCCGTCTCCTGCTTTCGCCTACCAGGCCGCCACGTTCGACACGCCGCTCCAACGCAGCAGGTCACAAGCTGCTTTCGCCTACCAGGCCGCCACGTTCGACACGCCGCTCCAGCGCGGCGGGTCACCGGAAGCGCCGCCTCCTGTTTCAGCCTACGACGCCACGTTCGACACTCCGGTCCAACGCGGCGGGTCTCAAGCGGCGCCAGCGGCGTCCATCGCCGCCCTGCCCACCGTCATCGTCGCCGACGCCGCGCTGGTCTGCCCCATCTGCACCGACCCCCTGCCGATATCGGCGCCCGCGCGCAGGCTCCCCTGCGACCACATGTACCACTCCGAATGCATCGTCACGTGGCTGTCGCTGCGCAATTCTTGCCCAGTGTGCCGCGGCAGCATCCCGATGTTCGACTCCGCAGCCACAGATATTGCGTCGCCGTCCACCGACCCGACGCGGCCTGCCGGACGGAGGCGATTTCTACCTGGCGGCCGCCGGATCAGGAGGATCTGCAGCAGTTTGCTGAGACGCGTGGAAATTAGCCAGGATCGCCAGACGAATAGCAGCCGCGTTCGTCAGAGAGATAGCAGCGGCGATGTGCGTGTTTGATGGGCGACATTGTCCTGCACCTATACGATCGTTGGTGTCTCAACGCATCGCCCCAACATCGTAGTCTTGTCATGTATACAAGAACATGATTATTCAGTGTCTATGATACTTGGGGACTGTGTTCCCTGTAATTACAATAGAAGTATGGCACGGAGTGTGTTTATGGTTACATTTTGGCAATGTAAGAGACAACTCCCCCAGCCTAGCTACGATGTCATATGGGATGTACACACCCAAATTATGTCATGGTATGTGGCATAATTGGGTGAAGGTCAGCATATATCTCTGAACTATATCAAATGACGAAACATTTTGTACTACGGAGTATGTAAATCAACATAGGCACGAGGATTCACCTATTTAAGGTGACTGAGATTTTCTTTACTCTTATTCTTAGTAGATTTACAAAATTTAACTGAAATTTAATCTTACCATTACCATGTATTCTAAGATCATGATTATTGAGCGTGTGTCCATTGACACCTGGATGTATTTACGTACCTGTAATTACAATGAAAGTATTGCCCCAAAGTGTGTTTATAATAACTTCTTGCTCAAGCGACCAACCATTTTGGTAATGGAAGAGCCAACTCCCCAGGCCGGCCTACGATGTCATGGGATGCACACGGTCCAAAATTTACCACAAAACCGTTGCAACCTTAAAAATATTTGTACTGCGTTTCGCAAAAAAAAAAAAATCCATGTACACATGTAACATTGCAAAGATATTTATACAAGATTTGATCTAGAGTTCATTTTGTCTCTTGATTCTACCATTGTACTTTCAATAATTTTTTATCCCAGATCATGGATTCCGAAATGTACACGGTCACTCCATTTGATGAATTTGTATATGAGAAGCCGAACTTCATGCCATCAATAAGCTCTAACTGAAATTTCTAATGCATCCCATTTTGAAAGGTGTCTCCATTCAAATACTAGTGCGGCGCTCTACATGTTCCCCTTTTTTGCTCTCCTCTTTGACTTGTCCATATGCCGGTGTTCTCATTGTCTCACACAAGCTACTTGTAGTTTTTTGTTGTTGCGAATAGCTACTTGTAGTTTCAAACATTGCTTCTGCTACATGAGAAGGCGGTTATTTATAGAATGGGTGTTAAGTGCAGACTTTATTGTTTCAACAAACTTCAGTGCCAGTGTAGTAGTTGTTGTTGACGAACTAGTAACGCCTCCAATGTATTTATGGCATCCCAATTTAGGCGCTTCATACCGTCACGAGGCTGGGCTCCATCTTACCTGTGAAAATAGCCATGGTTATCTGTTTTTTCTTTTCTTTTGGAGTTTTCTAGTTAACCTATTTCCTTTTCTATCTTGCTTTTATAGCATCTGCCCTCGCAACAACACCAATCATTTCTTGAGAACACAACGAACTTCGAGAATACTTATCCAAAAGCAATGCTTCACAAAAGGGTACAATGTTCTTGATGTGGGTTTTTACCCCGAAGATCAGGTACAAGCAAACTCTAAACAATGTCTTCAAGAAGTTAAGAACGCGAAACACCACCGTTGCCAATACACTCAACTAAGGCTAGACGTAGGATTTTCACCCAAGAGCTCGAGGCCAAGTACACGACTAGCATCATCAAACAAAAATCTTATGACGCCGCCTCCACTTGCTGACTAGACAAGAAAATACGTTATGACCTTGACAAGCACAACATGGCCAATATGTTGGGTCACACGGTATAAAATACTTTCATAAAATAAAATCCTACCACTCATGACTATGATGCTTAGAGATTAGGTCATGGGTTTACCACTAGACATGCATATGAGAAACTTGATGTAGCGCGTCGGGTAGTGAAGTCTGACTCGCCTGATCCCTCGAACAAACTACAAATCCCATGACATGTTCGTCGATTATCAACCGTGCAATGCCTCTACAATATTCATATGTTCAGGGCAAAATGCCGAGCGGCGGATTGCTAGGTCCATTCACACAACTCGGGACAGTGGTGCCGTGGTGGCTAGGGTTTCCACTTCTTTGGCATCTCCGCGTTAGAGCAACTCTAGCAGATCCCGTAAAACGTCTGAAACTGTAAAATAACCATCAATTATCGGTTTTTGTTCGGTTTACCAGATCCCGTAAAATGGTGTGCCCCATGAAATAAGTAAGCGGGTCCAAAGATTTCTGCCCCCGGATGGTATATACACGGTTTGCGCGGCGAAACCGAACGCAACCCGCACCCCCTTCTCGATTTGGCGGGACAGATGTTTTAGCCAGCTCCTTTCCTGCTTCCGCGTTGTCGATGTCACCAATCTCCCTCCCCGCTACCTTTCTCCCACCACTTCCTACCGTAATCACCCCAATGGACCCCTCAGAGCTTCTGTCGGCCGCCGACCCGGTCGTGCAACCTTAACCGCCAGCTCCACTGCCCCGCCACTTTGCCATGGTGTCCTCGTGCCCTCCACCGGCACCACCGCGGTTGCGCCGACCATTCGAAGAAGGGAAGCGTGCGGGAAGCCACATCCTCGCCGTAGGTGCAACCCCAGTTGTTGCTGGGCCTGCCAAGGCGACGACGACTCACACTCCACGAGCTCGGTCGAAAGTGGGAGCAACGAAGGTGGGAGTGACAAAGGTGATGACGGTCGGAAGAGGAAGCAGTATGTGAAACAAAGCAGCCTTCCTCCACCCGCTCTGTCGGTGGCCGCATCCCAGGGAAACAACGTTGAGCATGCCCTTTACTTCCCCGACATCATTTCCTTTTCATGTTTTTATCATGAATAAAAATAAACTTAATCCACAATCTCGAGCTGAACCTTATCCCCTCCCCGCCACTGTAGCAGAGGAGATAGGCGATTTTTGGGCGTCTCCGTCGATCCACCGTGCGCGCCGCCGAGTCGTGGGATTCCTCTCCTCCGCCGGCCGCTTCGGCGGCGGGAGGGTGAGGGATCCCCGGCTCCGGCTTGTATATACGGTAGGGTAGGGTGGAGTTCTCGCCGGCGTCGCTCTGGAGGAGTTGGTGCTGCTGGTGGGTGGTTTGGTGTCGGGGCGACCTTCTCCGGCGGTGGAGCCCCTAGGGGCTCATCGTCGTCGCGCTCGACTTGCGGGGGCTCGAGGCCCGGCGTGGTGCTTGAGTCCTTCGGCCTCCCGTCGGATCTGTGCTGGCGGCGGATCTGGCGGCCGGAACTCAGAGCTGGGCAAGCCCGGCGGCTCCTCTCTGCATGGTGGAGAAGACGGCTACGGCAAGGTGGAGAAGATGGAGCGGGAGGGCACTCGCCGTGCTCGTTCATCGGTACAAGCTCCGTCGCTGCGCGGCGGACGGGCCTTTGCGGCGGTCTTCTTCAAGAGAGGTGCTCTCGGGGCGTGGTGAGAAGGGGGACGGCGGCCTTCGTCGCCATTGCCGGTGGAGCTGCTGCGGTTTGCTATGGCTCTGTATCCCCTACGTATGATGTGGTGTATTTCGTTTCTGTACTATGTACTTTGTACGTGGTATTATGTTGAATTTACGTGGGCTTTCAAAAAAAAAAAAAAAAAAACTTAATCCTTGAACGTTTCAGGGAATTCCACCATGCTGAATTTGCCACTCTTTGGCACATATTGCAAGGAGTCAATCTACATGAAGGGGTCATTGATACCATAACTTGAAGTTCCGATCTTATGT
Organism: Lolium multiflorum; assembly: GCA_030979885.1. Taxonomy (NCBI): domain Eukaryota; kingdom Viridiplantae; phylum Streptophyta; class Magnoliopsida; order Poales; family Poaceae; genus Lolium; species Lolium multiflorum. The sequence continues at coordinate 182,928,937 of CM061751.1, forward strand.
GAAGTATTCTAGCGTTGTCAGCCTACCTAGCGTTGTTCAACAGACCCATCCCTTAGACCCCTAGCTCTCTTGTATGGAACTATTGGGCCCTGCCAAAATGCATAATCTTTGCTTGTGGCTTACGCTTCAAAATAGGCTATGAACGATGAACCGCATTGCTACTGCGGGATGGACTCACAACACGCAATGCCAAATTTGCAAGGTAGCTCCTGAAACAAGATTGCGTCTTCTATTCAAATGTCGTTTCTCGAAAAGAATCTAGGCAGGAATCGCACAGTAGCTAAGAAACCCTCACTTATGATGGCAACTTCTAAGAAAGCAGATAGATATGGCATTTGGTTGCCCATTATCCTAGTGTCTCCTCCAAGGGTCTTGAATTGGCGGTCATTCTTGTTTGTTGGGAGATATGTAAGGAGCGAAATGACAGGGTGTACAACAATCCTTACCTTCCATGGTAATTGCAAAGATTAAGGAAGAAGGTCGTGCCTAGATTTTGGATGGGCTAAGAGCCCAGCCCAACATTTTTCTTGGGCACATACAATGGGCTGATGTCAGCCTTCCCTTAGAGATGCCACGTCAGATTTTTGCTTAGTTGGAGGAGAGAGAATGAAGAGAGAGAAGGTTGTCTTCCCTTATTTAAGAGATCATCTCTTACGAAATAAGGGAAGACTATTTTCTCTATTGTATCACATATGTCTTCCCTTAGCAACAAATTTCCTACCAAAATTTAATTATTAATATTAATTGCTAGAGATGGCAGTAAGAGATAACGCGTTGTATGACTTATATCTAATGTCTTCTCTAGCTGATGTGGCGGAGTAAGGGAAGGCATGTCTTCTCTACCATTGTACATACCTTAGGGACTTCCTTTGTGTGTGGTGTCACATGTGATGTCTTGTAGCGTGTGTGGTGTGGTTCTTTTCTTTTGTCCTAGGCCATATTTATTACTCGTTCTTAATCAACGAAAAGCAAGATTGCTTGCCCCGTTTTTTTTTTTGAAAAAAAAGATAAATTCTACTCGTCAGAATAGCAAAATATAAAATTAAGAAATGTTTCATTCCATGTTTATTTAGATTAAGATATTTTAAATTCAGCCGTGGCCTTAGGCGTTTTACACTTCATCGCTTCGATATGTATTACACCTTATTTTCGTTTTTCAAACTTTTGACTTGACAATACTATAAACAGATGTGTGTATCCTGGTTATGCAGAGGTCGGATGTAATTGCTTTTTAAAGTAATAAAACGCCCATTATCGAAAAAATTTAATTATAAACCGGGCGGAATTACAACAAACAAGAGAACATAATCTTAATAGTGAGGAGAAATTAGCTAGGCTATGGAATATGCCTGGCATGCTAGTATTAGAGGTATGCCATGGGTACTTGAATAGCATGACGCACTGCTTCCTAGTGCGCCATGGCTATATAGTTGTGGAGCACCGCCTTTTTGATGTGCCACGGGTCACACATCTATGTATGGTTGTTTTCTTAGTAGTGGAGGCAGGACAGGTCTCCAGGACGCCGCTGCGTGGTGGTGGTCGGGCGATGGGTGCCATGGACCAGCTTTAGGAGTGCGCCGGCATGCGGTGTAGAAGTGCTCCAGCGCCTCCTCCCTCTTGGATAGCTCCGCGGGCCACCACTGTGATGTCTCGCCGTGCTCCCGCTGCGGTGGCGATGACCACTTCGAGGCACTCTGCAGTACACCGGCTATCTTCGACACACACTCTACCGAGGCTCGCTACAGCTTGTGCAGCGGCACGGGCCACGCCAATAGCAGCTACGCCACCGGCAAGACGACCACCATCCCAGGGTCTCGCAGGAAACTAGCAACGCATCCCGCGCAGGACTACAACAGGAGCGCCACCAGCGCTTGGGTGGAGCTACCGCTTGCTCCCGCCGAATGTGACGGTGCCGTGTCCTCGTCGGCCGTTAGGTAGAGATCTGCGGCCAGTGTGAGGTTCATAACGGGGAGGACAGGAAGCCATGCGATTTGGTGCTTGGCTGTGGAAATTTGGTGCTCTAGCCATGTGTGCAGTTAAGGATGGCAATTTTACCCACGGGTATGGGTACCCACGGGTACCGTACCCGCATGGGCAGGATATGGGTACATTTTTATCCCCATGGATAGTACCCATACCCTATCCGTCAAGTCATGGGTAGGGCACGGGTATTGCTTTGTACCCACGGGTATACCCATACCCTGCCCATTTATTATCAATTTTTTATGTTACACGTCTACTTTTGTTGACTTATGAGTTACTATATGAGAATGAGATTTTTTTTTTAATTGTTATGTACTCAAATACCTATTATCGAGTTGAGATAGTTCATTTTTTAATTGAATTTATTATCGATAAATGTAAAATTGCGAGAAACTTATGTATAATTTAACCTACCCACCGGGTACCCAATGGGTACGGGTACCCGCCGGGTATGGGTATGGGTAAAGTTTTATACCCATGAGCACAGGTATGGGTAGAAGTTTGTACCCATCGACTATACGGGTATGGGTATGGTATTGCTCTACCCTGCCCATACCCATCCTTACGTGCAGTTGGTGGGGGAAAGGAGGAGAGAAGAGAGGAAAGAGAGGAAGGGGTGGACCTAGGAATTTATTTGACGACGTGAAATTGTTGCTCCGGTTGTGTCGGCGCGCCCGATACCCTCCCTTGATACATGGATTGATTGGGGCCGTCGGTACTTTTATTAATTGGTTTGGACCTAAATAATTGTTTGGGAGCTCTATTAGGTTTGTCGGTGGAGATGCTCTAATGCTAATCATCTTTCTATTCTTCGAAGATGCAGTAAATTTACGAGAAATGCATGTCTTCGATGTATGAGACCTGCCGTGTATAATTTTATTTCGATTCTTTGCGGTCGCTTGCTGCACTTTACTGAAACTGATTAAAACTAGAAAATGCACTTTTGGCACAAATTTTAAAGCAGCATTTGATGGCTAAGACTCCATGCACAGGAGAACCGCCGCGTTCATGAGTTCACACAGAAGGAGCTCTAAATCTGGCTCTAATATGATAGGTTAGGTAGGTTGTATTGACCTCACGGAGTCACGGTCAACGTTTATTAGAGCAATTCCAATAGTATAGCCAGCTGCTAGCTATAAGCCAAGTGCCATGTCATCTATAGCTAACATAGAGCCAACATATACAATAGTGAGCTATAAAAGTGTAGTACTTTTACAAATAACCACCTTTTAGTCTCACATAGTGCCTAGGAGCACGTGCTAGAGCTGGCTACAAGATAATAGCTCACTCCTCTTCTCTCTCCTAATCTCTCTCCTCCAACTAAGCAAACTTATAATATTTTATCTCTTATAGCCAGCTGAGTGTACCTTATTGTACTTGCTCTTATTTTTCACGGGACTCCTCGTCATCTCTTCAGCATTCATGTCATTATCATCTATGAAGCTATGCTACCAACGAAACCACATAGAACATGTTACAAATACAGACCATGCAAAATAATACTACAATAATATTCTTAGCTAATTTAAAATATGTTTCAGTTTAGATTCATTTGGGGATAATCCAATACTTATACAATATCAAATTCTATTTGTGCATATTTTTTCGTGGCATGGATAGATAATAAACTGCTTGTTCCACAAATATTTGTTTTCTACAATTACTAGTACAAATGCCCGTGCCTTGCCACGGGTCCTCAAATTTAATTTCTCAATGCAGATATGTAATTAGGAACTCGGTATGAAAATTTAAATCAAATCAGGGGATATTATAATGTACTACAATATGATAATACTGGGCGTAATAACAAGATAGTATTGTTGTGCATCTTCGTGGCTTCAAGTTCTAGGTCTTCTTGTTACTCTTTTGCGGTAAATCCCACACATGTGTTCTGGGCCATCAGACAACTCAACAACCTCTACTTTTGGATGTATTATTGTCTCACAAAATATGGGTGATGCAAACACATGTATAATTGAAGGAATACTTCTTTTCTGATTAGTCCAAACAACACTTTGATATTCATAAATATCCGAAGACAATCCTGGATGGTAGCCTTCTGTGTCAAACATACAAAAAGGGTTTAGCAAATCTTTAATAATGGTTGTGGTAAAAAAACTCCATTGGCAGGCCGATGGTGCGGATGCTAATTTTTTTAGGTGAGCGGCGCTGACGAACGAATTCGAGGGCGCGACGTAGAGGGATTTGGGGGCGCACCTCTCGTCCATGCTTGACGATGAGTATTGGTGGTACCGACGCTGTTGTTGAAGGTTGATAAGGGAGGAGAGAGGAGAGTAATAGGTACCCGTGCATTGCTACCTCTGTTTTTAATTTGTTGACAAATTTAAGGTATCTTCTAACAACATCGCATTGGTGTCTGGGTTAGTGGTTTCTTTCGACGCATCAAGAATATCTATTTCTGTCTCGTTCATGACCTATGAAAACAAACTACATATCGGTTAAGAAATTATGAAACATGCATAAAAAGAAGGCAACAATGCTGGACACACACACCTCGTTTGATTATGTTAGGCCAGGTGATTTTTATTCACCTCAACTGTTGCTCTATCGAACCCTATTGTCTCCATAATCATCATCTATTAAAAATTGAACAAATAAATAAATATCTTTACCGATGAATAAACTCTAAATTTGACTCGATAGACGCATTACTTATGAATTCATTTTTGGTACGCCCCAAATTTGCTAAAATGTACATCTAAAAGAAGGCTACAAGTCCTCTCTCGAGGTCTCACCGGTAAAAGGAAAAAAGTACAACATCCCCTCACGGGGACACGAGCCACTCGCCCACTCCCCCTCACTTCCCCATCTCCCATTTCTCTTCTTCCCAATGTAGTCGCCCCAGCTCCTGATGTCGCCCCCGCCCACTTCTCTCCCAGCTCGATCTGGCCGCCTCCTAGGCCTCTATGGTGTGCCACGCCGCCTGATCTCCCTGGCTCCCACGGGCTCGCCCCATCGCCAGTTCCTCGCATGGCATCGGCGGTCGGCCCTCCGCCTGCCGTGAGGAGGGCATGGGACCGGCAGGCGTTGCTGCTAACTGCTGCATGACGCCGGTGGTAAACGGCGGCGTGATGATGGCTGCGAGCACAAAGAGGGAGCGGCCGACGATGTGGCCGAGGAGCTGGAATTGGGACGTTGGGTGGAGGAGTTCATCTCCGCGCGCCGGCACCATCTCAGGATTGAATCCTCTCCTCGTTGTCGTCTAGAAGGTGGCTAGGCAGGGGCTCGTGGATCCGAGGGGATTTGTGGTTGCTGATTTGTGCGTTCAGAGCTGGTTAAGCTGAGAAGAAGCGAGGGGCAAAGCCTGCAGGTGATGGAATATATCAAGAACAGAACTACTGATGAGATTTGAGATCACATGGGAAGTTTGAACCAGCGTACTTGTCCGGTGAGTGCGGAGCCCTTTGGTCTCAATTTTTTTCCCGTTAGTTTATTTCACATATGTTTGAGTGGAAATCATAGATTATGCTTAGAAATATATATCATGTTCAGATCCAATACAGAGATGCAGGATATGCAACAGTTAATATGATTTGTCAGACTACTCATAATTCCCTAAAAGGTATCTTTATTTCCATCTGAAAGCATGAACAAAAAATGTCATACTCAGGCATCTACTTTCCAACCAATTTAGAGGGGAGACAACCAATATCTCTACTATCTATAAACAAGTTACTCTCTACTATTCCGAAAGCATGAACGAAAGCTGAAAGCATAGTAGAAGTTCTTCATCCGAAAGCATGAACAAAAGCATAAACATAAATTCATTAGTTCTTTTTTTGATGCCTTTAAGATAATTGATGATGCTGCAAAGTTATCTATACTATATGTATTCATTGGTTATCTGATTTTTGTACCAGAGACCAGTTCAAGACGTACATACAAATACGGATACCATCATTTTCCTTGGGCTGGAGTAACAGGATTTATCTCATCTAAGATTGATGGTTCAAAGTCCACACGCAAATCTCACACATCCGAGACATGTTGAATTCAGAGCTCCAGGCAGGTATATATCCATAACTAAATGTGTAAACCTACTTCATTTTATTCGCACATAGATTCACCTTGAATAACCAAATAGCGAAGCTGAGAAGTGCAAAATAATAAAAAGAACCGTTTTAATTTCCTTAAAATATTTGGTATCAATAAATTAGAGCACAACACCCATTACAACAGATACATAACAAAAATCTGGAATTCTAGGGATACATACCCGTTCCCTCATAGACTGAATTTGTGTGTTGTAGCCCCAAAAGAATAAACCAGTGCTTTGATATATCAGTAACCAATGCCAATAAACCAATTGTAGCTTTAAGAATTTAACGGAAGCAAATGTTGAGCACTCTATGAAAGTAGGTATGTTTTTGATCCACTCTTATATTCAACCCTGGAAATTCATTTGTCCTATGCATGATGGGTGAACTGGTATCTACTTTCTCCCCTAGATGCAAACTGATCAGTTTTGATTTGTCATTGAATTTTCTGACGCTTAAACGGTGCTCATCGTTTGGTTGTTCATTACTGCAGATTCAAAGGCTATTCTAACAAGTGGGATTACGTACCTTCACTAAATCTGATAACCCTAACAGAGGCTGTAAACCTAATGAGAAATACTCCCTGATCACACACAAGGTATTAAAACAGGTTAGATCTCAAAGCATGAAACAACAAGTCTCCTAACAAGTGGGGAGACAACCAAAGCACCATAGGTAAATTGTCAATTTACCATCAAAGTAAATTCCATGATTTTGATTAGAATGAAGAACCAAAGCAAACTGCACTTTTCAAGGGATTGATGCCACATAACCACAGTCTTAATTATGAGGCATTCCTGAACCAGCATACTATGAGAACTGAGTTCTAGCTTAGTGGCAACGCAAGGCGAGTGCGCAGCCAGCCCACCCGGGTTCAAATCCCCATCTCGCGGTAATTTCGCGGGGAGGGGCGAACTTTAATCGGGTTATCATCCTAGCGTCCATCCGCGGGGAGAGTCTCACTTCTACCTAACAACGTATAGCCAAGGGAGGGATCATTCTCCCGTTGGTCAACGTCTGAACCAACATACTATTTGGTAATCATGAATTCATGAGGGAAATAAAATTATCGATGCAACGTTCCTGAATAGGCATCATGTAGCACCACAAATTTTAACTTACAATAGAATTGTCGATATATCTCTTTGTGTACAAATTTGTGCTTGCTCGTGTGTTGAGGATACTAACATTCATTATGTACTAATACCAGACTAAGACTATAGTCACATATATTGGATGGCAGAAGGTACTACCAGATTTTACAGGTCCAAAGACACGGCCAGATCAAATATCATCAATGTACTCTTATGCAATGTTTAGTAAACCATTAGAATTTCAATGCTCTACCATCGGCGGGAAAGCATTGGTTGAACTGTAGTATTACTGATTTTGACTTAACCATGAGAAAGAACTTCAAATGTGTGTTCATGAAAAGAACCAAGGAAATCTCCTTAAAAATCAGAATTTATCTTTTTGATTGGTTCATCTAGATAGATACATTGTAGATATGATAATTAGGGAAAAGAAAAAGATGCGTTATCAAACATATAGTCGTATAGTACTAAAATCACCAGACACACACCACACATCATCTAGCACTCCCTATTTAGCATCTTCAAATACTTCATGCAAATACTTCAAACATTCAGGTATGCACATATAGTAAACTTTCATAAAGCAATGGTGATCTGAATTGCAGCTTTTGATATGATCGAGTCTGAATTCGGAATTACCTGTACCGTAGTATTTGTGCGGATGCGCTCCTCTATCTTCTTCCAGTTGCAGCCAAACCTGAAATCCACATGAATCAATCAGCTTGCTCAGCGACTGCAGAATAGCAATGGTGATCTGAATTACGTATCAGTGCCATGTCCTTGCGCTGACCTGTGAATGGCATCAAGGATTCATCACCTTCAGTAGATATCTCCCTGATGATTCCAGGCGATCTCTCGATGATGCCCTCGAATGCTTTCAGGTACCCTTTATATGCTTGCACCATTAATCGCCCAGCCATGCTTCAAGGGATTCTCTGATCTGGGACTTTTATTTCCAGGAGATTTCTGATCACAGGTGGGTGCGAAATCTCTAGATTTCTAGAATTTATATTTGATATAATTTTATTTCCTTTCTGATGCCCTTGAATTATGGGCGGTGATGATGCCCTGAAGTATGGTGCAGTGATGGAATGTAATCCCTGTAATTCTTGTTTCATGTGATTCTTGTTGCCTGATGGTACCCTGAAAGTATGGTGCAGTGATGGAATGTAATCCCACGAATTATGGTCGGTGATGGTGGACAACATTTATGGCACGGTGATGGAATCTCCTGTAATTCTTGTTGCCCGATGGTCGTCAGAAAATTTGTAATCCCTTGAATTATGGTCGTTGATGGTGGACAACATTTATGGTGCGCTGATGCATTGTTTGATGGTGTGGTGGAAGGGCAAAATGGTCAAATGAAAATATGTAGGACGAAATCTTGACCGGAGGAAACAGAACCAGTTCCTCCTTTTTATATAGTAGAGATAGAGACTCTAATTAGGGATAATACAGTACAAATTCAACACCAAAATTCATTTGTGCCTCTTTCTTCCTGGCAGGGCCAGATAATAAATTCTTTCTCTACAAAGATTTATTTTCCATAACTAATCCAATCATAAGCAATCCAATACTAATTCAATACCAAAATATGTTTGTGCATCTTTCTTCCTGGCAGGATTAGATAATAAACTCTTGCTCTACAAAGATTTATTTTCCATAATTACTCCAATAAGAGATAGCCATGCTCCAGTGCTTCAAAGTAACTAATTCTCTGATAAATTACATCTCTTCTAACTAAATTCATTATATTAATTCAATACCAAAATCTATTTGTGCATCTTTCTTCCCGAGAGGGCTAGATAATAAACTCTTGCTCCACAAAGATTTATTTTCTATAATTTCTCTAATTAGGGATAATCCAGTACAAATTCAATACAAAAAATCATTTGTGCATCCTTCTTCCTGGCAGGGCTAGATAATAAACTCTTTTTCTACAAGATTTATTTATCATAATTACTACAATCAGAAATAATCCAATACTAATTCAATACAAAAATTCATGTGTGCATCTTTCTTTCTTGGGGCACTAGATAATAAACTCTTGCTCCATAAAGATTTGTTTTCCATAATTACTCCAATCAGGGATAATGCTGTACTAATTTATTTACCAAAATCCATTTGTGGATCTTTCTTTCTCATAGGGCTAGATAATAAACTCCTGCCATCTGATGTTTTTTTTCATAATTACTCCAATCAGGGATAATTCAATCATCCACCGGTTCTTCAAAGCTTGATTAAAACTTTCTAGGTTTTAGTTAGTTTCTTTGCGGTTTGTTCGCTGCAATTTACATAAATTGATTAGAACTTAAAAAAGCACCGTGGCACACGATTCTTAAAACATTAGTTCGATACTAGATCTCCCATGCACGGGAGAATCGACGCGTTAGTATGCACCGCAGGAGCTCTGAAATCGGCTCTAAGGGCATCTCCAGCGGCGTGACGCATTTCGGACGCCAAAAGTGGTCGCGAGCGTCCGTTTGCGTCGCCCCGCGGACATATTTTGTCCCGTTCGTTTGCGTCTGGTTGTGCTCCCACCGGGGCGACCCATTTTTTGAATTGCAACATATTTAATAACATAGAAAGTAGTACATATAAATGCATAAAAACTATACAAAGTAGATCTATAGGCCTATACTACTTGCTTCCTGACGGGTCGGCCCCGTCGTTGCGTCGCTCTCGCCGCCTCCGCCGCCTCCCGCGCAGCCGCTATGGCTCGGTGCGCCGTCACGTCCTCGCGCAGTGCCTGCTCCAGCCTCGCGTTGGCGGCGTTGTCCTTGAGCGTCTCGAAAGACTCGACGATAGCCCTCTGCTCCACCGCCCTCTCCTCCGGCGTAGGCGCATCGGGTCATCGGAAGACCAAGATATCTCGGAGTCGGAGTCCTACGGCAGCGGCGGCCGCCACGCTGTTCCGCTCGGCGTCGACCGCCGCATGGCCGCCGCTTCCTCTCGCTTCCTCCTCCGCGAGTCGGGCCGCGCGTCCGTCACCGGGTCGAGGAGGCCGGTCTGTCGTCGTCGTCGAACTCCTTCTCGGAGCTCGAGGTCGGGAGGTGGAGTGGGAGGTGAAGGTGGAGGTGGAGCGCGGCCGCGTCCGGTGGTGCTCATGGTGGATCTAGTGGAGGTTGAGCGGAAGCGGCGCTACGGCAGCGGCGGCTAGGGTTTAGTGGGGAGGAGATGAGATGCTCGCGTCCCTGTTTATATAGGTCGGAGGAAGGACGACGGCCGCGCCACGCGTGGCATCGCTATTACTACGTGCGCAGAGGTAGGCGACGGCCGCGCGCTACGCGAGGCATCGCCATTTACGCGGCCGCAGGCTACCGAAGCGACGCCTCGGCGCCAGTGGCGAGAAGACGCATCGACGTTGGGTCAGCCGGCGGGCGACAAAACGTCCGCCGACGCGAGGACTTTCCGCGCCCGCGCGCGTCCAGAGACGCATCCAAGACGCATATTTGGGTCGGTTTGCGTCTCGACGGCCCAATCACTTTGCGTCGCCCGGAGGGTGACGCATTTCGGTCATGCAACAAACGCTCAGCGTCCATTTGCGTCGCGGCGCAAGAGATGCCCTAACATGATATGCTAGTAGTTTGTATTGACCACTCGGTCAACCTTGATTGTTTTTCACGGGACTCCTCCCGTTGGACTTCGCTTAAAGACGCGCTCATCGCAAAATCTGGTCAGTAATCACTCAGTCGTACTTAACACACATGCCCTCAAGCACGAGCTCTCATCCTTAAAATGAAAACTATGATCAAATGTAATTCGAGAGGCATGACCGATTCTAACTGCTGACCGTGTTTGACCGGCAGTAACACGACACGGCACGAAACATCCGGTGGCCATCCGCTGATAGCAACTCAAGCAATATTACATCTGTGCACACGTGAGCGGTGAGCCGAGCAGGTGGAACGGTTTCCATCCAACTCTATGGGACCTGATGTCTAAAGAGGGTAGAGTGGCCTACGTTCAGTTCATCCTCACTTCTTCGGTGGTGTACCACCTCTTGGCGCTCGACCTCGACCCTTGGTTCCTCAAAGCTGTAGACAAGATGAGGAGATCTTTCCTTTGGGCCGGCAGCGACGATTGCCCAGGAGGGAAGTGCACAGTGGCTTGGAACCTGGTGTGCCAACCGAAGAGACTTGGGGGCTTAGGGTTGCACAACCTGAAGCTTCTCAACACTGCGCTTCGAGCCAAGTGGGTGTGGCTTGCTAGGACAGACACCGAGCGGCCTTGGGCTGGGCTCAACCTCACCTCTGCTCCGGACTCCGTCGCCCTGTTCAACGCGTCTGTCACGATCTCGGTGGGATCGGGTGCCGCAATCCTTTTCTGGTCTGATCCGTGGATTGGGGGTGTTACAGCACATGCGATTGCTCCGGCTGTCGTCGCGCTCGTCAGACCTCGCCTTGTCTCTCGACGGACGGTGCAGCAAGGGCTGCCTGGCCATGCGTGGGTTCTGGACATCGCTGGGCCCCTATCTGTGGACGCAACCGTCCAATTCTTCCATCTGTGGGATGCTGTTGCAAGGGTGGAAGCTGGCGGAGAGAGAGATGTCTTCCGTTGGAAATGGTCGGCGGACGGAGTCTTCTCCTCCCGATCCGCGTATCGCCTGCTGTTTGAGGGAACGACAGCGCTACCTGGGGCGCCGTATATATGGGACTCGTTTGCGCCCATGAAGTTCCGCCTCCACGCCTGGCTAGCATTGAGACGGAGATGCTGGACTGCGGATCGTCTGATTAGACATGGCATGACAACCAGTGCGATTTGCCGGCTATGCTCTGCCACGGACGAGACGCTCAACCATCTGTCCCTCTCTTGTCCGTTCGCGATGCAAGTGTGGGCTGGAGTCTTTCACAGAGTGCATTCACAGCTCCACCTCCCGGATGCGGAACTGGAGGAATGGTGGCCCAACGCTGTCGACGCTCTGCCAGCGGGGCGGAGGAAGGAAGCCAATTCGCTCATCATGCTCATTCTTCGATCGGTATGGATTGAGAGGAATGAGCGGGTTTTCAACGATCGTTTTACACCTGCCTCTAGAGTTATCAGCGTCATCGTCGACGAGTGGAACTCATGGATGCAGTGTAGGGGTGGGCAGCTGCGAGATAGTTAAACCTCTCCTTTCCTCCCTTTGGCTATCTGTTGTGCCTCGCATAACGGTGGCCGATTGTAATCTGAACTTTGGTGGCGTTTCTCTTGCCTTAAGCTTAATATAAAACGCGCAGATCTCCTGCGGGTACTCAAAAAAAAAAAAACTCTATGGGACTGGCGTTGCCTTTCGCCGAACCACCCGAAGCGACCAGGAAGACGAAGCATCTTTGCACGGCACCCTTTCCCCGGCAGCGGTCAAACCGGCGTCTCGCCGTTATATAAGCGCGCAGCCCACGTCTTCCGGCCTCACAAACGCAACAACAAGCAACCTACTCTACCATCGACCTCACGGAAGTTTTCGCTCGGCCAATTCGCTCGTAGTATTGTGTAACCAAAGCTCGGGAGCTCATGGCAATGGAGTTTGAGTTGGTGGCGAGCCAGCACGGGGCGCCGCTCAAGGTCGGGCTGTTCGTGCTGGTGCAGGCGCTGGTGTACCTCATCCTCGCCCAGTCCTCCTCCGTCTTCTCCAGCACCAAGACCCTCGGCAAGTTCCGCCCATCGAGGTCCCTCAGCGCCCGCCGCATGGTCGCGCTGCTCTCCGACCTGCCGCTCGGCGGGGAGCCCTCGCCCCGCGCCGTCTCCGGGGAGCCGTCGCCCGTGGCCGTGCCCGCTCACCAGAAGAAGGATTAAAACCAAGCACGATTTGGGACAAGGTCCAGGACTAAGCCGGACGTAGGAGTTTGTTAGCTATTCACCATTCTTTGATTAATCGCTTGGTTCTTTTGTGATCGTATATGCAAATTACATGCCGTTTCAACTTGTACACACGACCATGTGAGATCATCTTTTGATTACAGTCATTCGTGTGCTTGTTAGAAGTCCAGAAGAGACTGGTTAACCCGATAGGAGCACGATTTGGGACAAGGACACGAGATGAGCCAATGTAGGAGTTTGTTAGCTATTCACCATTCTTTGATTGATCGTATATGCAAATTACATGCCGTTTCAACTTGTACACATGAGAACCATGTTTTTTTACAACTCACACGAGAACCATGTTTGTTAACCCTCTTGAACTTTTTTTTAAAACATTGTGCATATTTTTTTTATAAAGAGCATATATTAATATCGCGAAGATACCAATTACACCTAGCCTCTGTGACAACATCATGTCCTAATGGCATAAAAGATGCACACGTTCATAAAAGATAGAAGAATTACAAAAAAGAAAAGTTTCGCTACAAAGATTCATAACTTGAAACAACAACACTAACACCACCAAGACAACACCAGAAGATCAGCTTCTCCAGAAACGACGCCTCCAAGAAGGAAACAGTGCACGAACGATGTCATCGTCTGATCATAAATGTTAGGTTTTCACCCCGAAGAAAGTCCCCACTCTTAAAACAATGCCTTCAACAAAAACATTGCCACACACAACCAATTAAGGTCAGACCTTGGATTTTCACCCTGAAAGATAAGACTCTGACTTCTCTTATGCAGTCGCCTCCACGTACCAGTTGTTGTTTCAAGTCACGGAGCACCAAGCCAATTCCACCTCACAACGAAGATCCGACCACCATTGCTATTCCACCGATCTCGGATTCATGACCTTCTCCGCTAGCACCATGGAAAGAAAACGAGCTCCATGATATTAACAGCCAGAAGAGCTTCGAAGCGCTCCCTCTGAAACCAAATGGCCAGATAAAAAACATGGGTGCGCACGATCGAAACCACCTAATCCAGCAATTTTCAGGCATTATTCGCACAATGAATTCCTCTAGCAGAGGCTTCCGGAACACGGCAATCCATCCAAACTGGTGGGAACAAGCCTCCGACAGATCTTCAACTTGGTGTGAGAAGAATCCGAGGACCACCTCCTTTATTCAGATCGAACCCCAACGGAGCCAACCATCCCGGGACGGCCAAGGCAACGCCGGAGACACTAGGCGAAGAAGACCTCGCCAACAGCGCCCTGCAGTCCAACAGTCGGCCGTCCACCGTCGACAGCCAAGACCGCGGAGAGGACAAGGGTTGAACCGATCTAGGGTTTGCCCAACAGGCCAATCCACCTGCACCTCCAACGCCGACACGGCGTGCCACCGGTGGCAACCACCGCCGCCACCCCCGACCCAGGGCTCCGCCCGGATTGCCTAGCCACGGACACGTCTCCCGTTGCCGCCCCAGCAGTCCATGCAGCCGTCCATGGCGAGCACCGGACCATCGTTTGGTGGCTGGGCCCACCACTAGTCCACCACCGCGGCCAGGCCCGATGGCAGTGGCGGTGAGGAGAGCCGGCGCGGGGGGTTGCTGGCGGCGCGATGAGGGATTGCCTCTGGAGCCGCCCTGGGTGCGGCCGGAGGGGTCTTTTTTCCTTATGCTACTTCCGTTGTGTATATATAAATATTGTTTTGCGAATGTAGTACTTTACTAAACTCTCTTGGGCCTGTCTGGATCGTCCTTCTGGGCCTCATCATTAGCTTGTGGTCCATGCTTGTAGTCTTGGCTGCTAACCCATACGGCGTGCCCCAAATCCGGCTTGGAGACGGGAACGAAAATGTCTAGGGATTCAGAGTTCGATCCGTGCTCTGCATAATGGAAGTTGCCATTTTGGAAATTTAACTCGAGTCCGACTCCGATCAGTGCTCTGAAACTTGAACGGAAGGTGCCCTACTACACATCAATATATGCTACATGCAATCTCTTGATCAGATCCAAAGAACCATTGCTGCTTGAAACGATGAGCGACATCGACTTGGACTGCGGCAACTGCGACATCGACTGCGTTGAGTGGCTCTGCCTGTGCAGCGATGGATGCAGCGGCGACGGCGGCGGTGACAGCTGCTGCTGCTACTACGGATACGGAGGATCCTCGTCCAATCCCGGCAGCAATGCCACAGTCCATGACCGCCTTCGCTGTTGCTGGTGCATTATGCTGACCTTCATCGTCCTCCTCGTGGCGTCCGTCGCCCTCGTCATGGCCTTCGCCGTCGTGCACCCCGTCCACGTCACCGTGCAGGACGCCTCCCTCGCCCGCCTCGCCCTCGCCGGGCCCAACGGTACGGCCCTCGCTTACGAGGTGTCCCTCGCCGTCGCCCTGCGCAACAGCAACTGGGCCATGCGCGCCGAGCCTGGCGCCAA
Source organism: Lolium multiflorum (assembly GCA_030979885.1). Classification (NCBI taxonomy): domain Eukaryota; kingdom Viridiplantae; phylum Streptophyta; class Magnoliopsida; order Poales; family Poaceae; genus Lolium; species Lolium multiflorum. The sequence goes on from CM061751.1 coordinate 182,944,298, forward strand.
TGCCCCGCTCGACGCCGAGCTGCTCTTCGCCAGCAAGCCCTTGGCCAACGTCCGGCTGCTGCAGGGACGAAGCTCACGTGGCATCAGGCCAGGGAAGACGGAGGTGTACCATGTAGCGGCCGCTGGTGAGAGCGTGCAGCTGGGGAGCTCCGAGCTTGCTGATTTCGTGAAGCAGAGCGCAGCGGGGAGCGTGTTCCGGCTGGAGCTGAAACTTGCCGGCGATATCAGGTACCCGCCGCACCGCGACGTGCACAGGGTGAACGTCGCCTGCCCGCTGGAGCTGCGTCTGTCGTCTGCGACCGCGGTGGCCAGGTTCACCAAGATCAAGTGTGTGTGATCATGTATCGCGAACGCAGTGATTCCACCCATACGTTACGGCACCGGGCTTATCGAATCAGTACTATATTTTTCATGATACACTGGCGAAACTTATTATTTTCTCTGAGTTTTTCTTCCATGTAAATTGCCTATGAGACTCTTATGGAAATTTTTATTTAGGTTTGTTCCATTTAATTTGTCTCTTGTATCTTGGATGCATCATTTTATTTCTAGATTGGATGTTGTACTATATGATTGCAGCATGTTAACATATTTATTGAGGTTTTATTAATGCTCATTCACATATCCGGGGAAGTTATTTTTTTTTCAAGTTTATTGTTGTAATATGAAATTTTGCTGACTCATTGGAAAACTCTATGGATCTGGAATATTTTGTCAAATAGGCATGCATTATGTACGAAACTCTTGTTAGTATTTGTCCAAAGGGATTTGGAGCGCGCCGGATATTTGACCGCTCCCAGCCGCACCCTCAAAACCCTTTTTTTTTCATTGGACGCGGTCTAATACGGTGTACGGCATCCCGTGCCCATCTCTGCTACACATGGGACGCTGCGGGGGCGCCGGACGCAACGAAAAGCGATAAGGCGAGGGCTAGGCTAGCCGTGTCTGACAAAGAGGTTTGTCGTGCACCCATCGCCTACCCCTTGGCAACGAAAATAAACTTTCGTGCAGCAACGTTGCAGTTTCTCCAGACGCGCAGGGAGACGCCTCGTCACGCCTTGACCTGCATGTCGATGTTAATGCAGGCCACCGCCCCCTCGCCTACCTCCGGCGTATAAAATTGGGTGCTCACTCGTTGCCCCTCACACACAACCCTAGCGCCCCACATCTACAACCCTAGCCGATGGCAGGGGCAGCTTTTCTGCACACTCGCCGTCACCTGCACGCTCGCTACCGCCTGAGGAAGAGGAGACGGAGTTCCTCCACGACAAGTCCTTTGAGTTCGTCGTCCTCATCAACGATGACCCTTTCAACAAGAAGAAGCTCCCAGGCAAATTCAACGAATTTCTCGCTGGCCGGGAGCCGGCCGAGGTAACCCTGCGGGGAAGCAAGCTGCAGATTTTTCCGGTGCCCATGGAGATCTTGTTTGGCCGTGAAGGAAATATGTACCTCCACACCTGTTTTAAGAAGTTGGTCCGCGCCCACGACCTAGAGGTCGGCTACTTGGTGAATTTCTTATATGAAGGCGATGGCGAGATGAACGTGAAGGTGTTCGACAACGAGTTTTGCCGTATCCACTACCACGTCGACGATAGTGAAGAAGACGAGGGCCAACAAAACATCTAGTCTAGGTTTTTTTATGCCCTCCCTTGGTATATGCCAAGGTTTCTGGATGTTCTTCGTCGGTCGTTTGAAAGTATTTTCCATATAAAGAGACAAAGCATCTCCAAAAATTATGAATAACAGATTTATTTTAAATAAAATAAAGTTTGGGGGTCGCATTTAGGGGACATGTCTAGGGAGAGACCCCCAAATGTGATATCATGGTACATTATCTCCAGAGGACTGATCGGACGAACACGGTTTGGAGGACCAGACTGAACATGCTCTTAGTGACGAGAAAATAGTTAGCCTCAAACGCTAGCAGATGATTGGTAAGCTAAAGCCAACAAGCTTACAACAACGGGAGTTCAAAAGAAAAGGAAAGAACAACGGAAACAGAAGAGTTACATTCTGCCAAGTTACCACCAAGCAAGAGAGATTCAAAAATATAGTAGACAGTAAAACTGCACTTCTACACTTGTGACCACTGATCATGCCATTATTGTCATCGACCATTCGGGCTTAGCTGATTGGCGTTTGAGTTGGTTTACCTTTGGTTTTAAAGCTTTCTTGGATAAGACCGGGCTGACTCGGCAGCGAGTCGGAAAGTTCTCTTTCGTGGGTGACTAGCTTCGTCGTCCTTCGGTTTGAAAACACCTGTAGAAAAAGGCAGCCGGTCCAGTCTTTCTAGATTCCATAATCTTACAGAGCTGAGAAACAAATAAAGAATGACGGTCTATCTACAACATCGTGTTTTGGTTAGTGGGTCTAGATGCACCAATTGTAAAAATAGATTTTAAATATATTTCAAAAATCTGGATTTTTTTTTTGAAGATGTACATATATTCGCACAAAAAAATCGTGGAAATACTTACTGTGGTCTGTTTAAAAATGATACACTGGTAGAAAAAAGGGCTTCGGTCGCGGTTCCCAACTGCCATTGGTCGCGGTTGCGCAACCGCGACCAATTAAGCGCGACTAAAGGCCCCCCCTTTAGTCGCGGTTCCTTACGAACCGCGACTAAAGGCCCGTCCGTGGCAATAGCGCCAGGAGGACCTTTAGTCGCGGTTCTGCTGGCCAACCGCGACTAAAGGCCTCCGCAGGGTTTAGGGTTTAGCCTCTTCTTCACCTTCCCCTTCACCTTCCCCTTCACCTTCAGCATCCTCCATGAAAGTATCACCGAAATGATCAAGATAGTTTTCATCGATGAAATCATCCCCTTCTTCATCTTCTTCCATTATAACCCCTCTTTCTCCATGCTTGGTCCAACAATTATAGCTTGGCATGAAACCGTGCCGAAGCAGGTGCAGGTGAACTTCTCTTGAGGAAGAGTAACCCTTCTGATTCTTACAGTCAACACATGGACAGATAACAAAACCCTGCTTGTTCGCATTAGCCACTACGAGGAAATCTTTCAAACCCGTAGTGAACTCGCCGGAGAGTCGGTTACCGTACATCCATTGCTGATTCATCTGCATTATTATAATATAAAATATATAATTAACCATCATGCATTTGTTAAACTAACTAGCTACAAACAATAGAAATTAAACAATGAACTACACACATGCATATTTTATCAATGACACATATATATGAAAGGTTCAAGTTGCTAACCGCGATCGAGGAGGAAAAAATAAATGAGGAAGCTCAAGTGTGGCTCCGACACTTTATATCATGTTTGTTTCATGCTCTTGGGGCATTTCATCAAACACTTTGTGTGCATAAGAGGAGCCAAAAGCAAACCTACACCCTTGTGAAGTTTGTGAAGAGAAGTGGCACCAAATGGCTAAGTGCTATGGACTGAACGGTATATATAGGGGTTTAGTCGCGGTTGGCCTGGCCAACCGCGACTAAAGGCTTCGTTTTAGTCGCGGTTGGCCAGACCAACCGCGACTAAAACTCCTCCCGTCCACCAGCTGGCCACCGAGCGCCCTGGGCCCAGGACTTTGGTCGCGGTTCGCCTCCCGAACCGTGACTAAAGACTCCATTAGTCGCGGTTCCTATATTTTTGCGACTAAAGGGACTGGACGGAAGCCTCTTTTTCTACCAGTGATAGAAAGAAAGAAAGTCTGCTAAGTAGACTTGAATGTATATGAAGAACAAATCGATCTAGATACAAGGGGGGAAATGATTATATTGGGATATCTTTCGTGATTAAAAAGCTATTCTAGAGTTCAAACCCTTCGTCCTTTTGGAGATCTGCTCTGACAATTGGTTTTGTTTCAACGAAAACTTCGAAAGCAAATTACACTTTTTTTTACCTGAACTAGATCACACTAGGGTATATTTTAACCAACAACTAAGATATTTTCCTATAAGTCAATAACACATACGCTGTCACTCATTTTGTAAGAAATAACCGAGTAGTGACTTTATTGTCAATATGGTGTTGCAACATTATAGTTCTTCCGGTGATAACTTTGGAGACGCAAAAAAGGCATCGAACGTGAGAATATGGTCTGGTTTCAAATATCTCATCGAGACAAACAGGGCGTGAGCCCGTAAGTAAAACTGTCAAATAGTTTGAGAGTTAAAATATTTTAATTTTTTTTTTGAAATACAAAATATTTTAAATTTTTATTCTACATGAATCATGATGATGTCATTTTTTTATTTACTTGCGCATGCATGCAATGGCGAGCATAAGCTTTGCCACATTCAATCTCCTATCAGGCATTTGAATTTTATTGTTAAATTTCATTGATTCATTCCAAACAAATAGTCATTGAATCACCAGATCTTATCCAAATTCAACATTCCTTCATTTTCTCATCCTCTAACCCTAACACCCTTCATTGCCTTTTTTTCAGTCTCTCCTAGTCTTCTACGTGTGTATTCCTTCCTTCCTCGTCTTCACCCAACCATCACACAGATCCACCCATCGGATGCCTCCCTCTTCCACAATCAGCGGTGCTAAGTCGCGCCCCTTCCTCCAACCATGACCGCCATGACCCTATCGCGACCCAAGGCCGTCTCCTCTAGGTGTGGTTCACCGAGAAAATGAATCCTTTCGGTAGATATTCTTGCTTTTGGTGAGATCTGGAACGTGAGGGCCGCCATAACATCTCGTCTATGCCGATTGTGATCGTGCACAAAATTAGGCTAGAGACAGGGCTATGGGTTAAGACCGACCCACGCATTTACAATCTCTTTCACTAGGAGCGTAGGCTTCTGTTTTGCGCCACGACATATCGTGGCCAGTTCAGATCCACATATATGCATAGGGTGCACAGGCTAGCGGGTAAAAAGTACTTTTTTCAAGTAAAAAAGCCATCTCTCGCCAAATGTGCATCCTCGAAGAAATGAATTTTCTCGAAAGTGGCACCCGCATGCTCAAGCTCCGCCATCTTTGTTTGTAACCTTGTAATTCACTTTGGTATCCAATTGAATGGCCAAAGTTTTCGCTTCCGTCTGATGATATTCCACGGTATCCTTCTGTTGAGCTTTGTTTTAAAGAAGAATAAATATGCACGCACATTTTAAATTCTGGTCGCTTGCTCAAGCATAGGCTCATATTAGGCGGGACCGATTCTTACTGTTTGGTTTGACCGGCTGCAACAGAGATCGAGACGGCACGAAACATGATCCAGCAGCAGCCATGCGCCATCCGCCGATAGCAACTTCGAGCAATATAATATGCGTTGCACACGTGAGCAGTGAGCGCCGAGCAGGTGGAACGGCCTTCATCTGGCGTTGCCTTTCGCCGAACCACCCGAACCTCCACACCTGAAGTTGGCAGCTGATGAGGACGAAGCATCTTTGCACTGCACCCTTTCCCCGGCAGCGGTCAAACCGGCGTCTCGCCGCTATATAAGCGCGCAGACACATCTCCCGGCCTCACAACCACAACAAGCAACTTACTCTCGATCGAGCAATCTCACGGAAGTCTTAGCTTAATCGATCGATTCGCTCGTATCGTGTGACCAAAGCTCGGGAGCTCATGGCAATGGAGTTTGAGCTGATGGCGAGCCAGCACGGGGCGCTGCTCAAGGTCGGGCTGTTCGTGCTGGTGCAGGCGCTGGTGTACCTCATCCTCGCCCAGTCCTCCTCCGTCTTCTCCAGCACCAAGACCCTCGGCCTCCGCCCGTCGACGTCCCTCTGCGCCCACCAGATGGTCGCGCTGCTCTCCGACCTGCCACTCGGCGGGGAGCCCTCGCCCCGCGTCCTCTCCGGGGAGCCGTCGTCGCCAGTGCCGGTGCCCACCCACCAGAAGAAGGATTAGATAGCCAAGCACGACTTGAGGCCCACGCACGGACTTAGCTAGAGCCTAGAGGGGAGATGTACGTTGCTGGTTTCGAGCTGCTACTGGTTTGTGCCTGGTGTACGTAGGACTTTGTTATAGCTGCTCGCCATTCTTTTGTTTGTTTGGTTTGTTCTTTTGGGATTGTGCGGGCAAATTCGATGCCCTTTCGACTTGTACATGACCATATGACCATGTTGAAGTTACATTCCAATCGTGTGCCTGTCTTAGGAGGAGAGGCTTGCGAATTGTGATGCATGAACGGAAGAGTTGTTCATCATGCATTTGCTTATCCGTGTGATTGGGCCACTTCAAGTTCTCCACCACAAGACCACGCGGCTGCATCGATTTTTCAGAACGTGCGAATACGAAAGTACTGATTTCAATACGGCTTTGCTAGAACACATTCTAGTTCATATGACTATCCTTACAAGTTTGCGTGAAAGGGATCTTTCCAAATAAAGTTGTCCTTGAATTTTTTTTAGATAAAGAATGCTTTATTACTTAAAAGTTGATTGTATTTGTAGATTTTTTTTTTGAGAAACATAGTACGCGCATACACTCACCCGTATGAACGCACACACGCACACCCTACTCCTAATGCTCAAAGTCTTGCCGAAGATCGCCAAACGAAGACCCACCATACGAAGATAACAAAGAGCGTCGCCACCGCCTGATCTGAGGACCTAGGGTTTTCACCTGGAGCCCGTAGAGGGGCAAAGAGAAGCCCAACGATGCCTTCAAGAAGGTCACGATGTTTGCGGACGTCGCCATCGTGGCCCAAGCGGGCAAGGGTTTCCCCTCGGCAAAATCTCTCCTCCTTTTACAGATGGGACCAACCAATCAGTCCACCTACTATCTTCTTGCATCCTTTAATAAACCATGTTAGGTAGCTTTTCTGGACGCGGCGTTTCTGCTCCAAGAGCATATGCTCTTGATTATAAAATCATTTTTAAACATATTCAAGAAGTTAGAAAAACAGTAAAAAATGGTGCATGCGCATTTTAATGTTCTATGTGCTCGCAAAGTAGTCTCACAAAAACTCAACATTTTTTGTGATAAGTGTAAAAAAAATAAAGTTCGTGCTAAAAAAGGCTCTTGACATGGACATATTCTTATTTTTTTCACAAATGACACAAAAATATCGATTTTCCATGAAACTTGGTGTGCTCATGTAGAATGACGACATATACATGAGAAAAAATCACAAATTTGTTGACATTTTAAATGATGTTTTACAGCAGAAGCATCCGCATCCTAGAATGTTTTTTTTTTGGATTTCTGAGTTTTTCTATCCTTGTATGATTTATAGTAGAACTTATGTGTGTTAGCTTCTCTACCTTCCACACTAGTAGATTTATTAGTTCCCAAATTTGAAACTTAATGTCTTTTGAACTAGAACTCTAATTTGTTAACCATTTGAATATTTGGGTTTGTAGTGAATAAAGCTTCAAAATAGCAAGATGTTGAATATATTTTAACAATATACGAAAATCAACTTTTGAATCTTGTGGTACTTTGAAAAATTTGATGAAACAATATGTTTGAAACTTATTTTCATCATAGTTAAAAATAGTTGGAAATTTCCGGAGAGTTCAAACCATAAAATATATTCATGAAAAGAAGAGAAAAAACATAAACTTTCAAGTTCAAATAATAAGGGTAACACATAATGATTGCATTAATGTCAGAGCCAGAACTCGGATACATAGTATATTTTGCATCTAGTTTTAAAGAGGTTTGTTGTGCATCATCATGTTTGAATGTGTCTCATGATATTTCAAACTTGTATTATATGTGTTTGATACATTTATTATATAGAAAAATGCTTAAATTTTGTATCTACTTTACTTTTGTTTAATTGAGTTTCATGAAGTTTCAAAATCCATCATGAAGTTTCATCGTGCTTCGAAATGTAGATTTTGAGTTTTGTTGAAGAAAAATCTATTTGGACTTATTTAAAAAGATAACGTCAATATAAGTACACATGTTCAAGCATATTGTAAATGTGATACTTATTCCAAGATGAATGGCCTTTTTAAATTTAAAATTGTAAATTAAATCGGTGTTGTAATGAGTGGAAGAGAGAGTGCTAGGTGTGTGAAGAGAGATTTCTGCATTGTTTAATTGGTTTTTACAATACATCATGACATTTTATTGTGTTTCAAAATGCAGATTTCTAACTTTGTCCAAACAAATGTATTTTGGGCTTGTTTAAAAGACACCGCCGAAATAAATGTGTAGATCCAAACAAGATTGTTAATATGATACTTATTCCAACATATATGGTCCTCTTAAACATAATATTCAAAAATTAATCGGTGTTCTAATGAGTGGGAGAGAGTATTGTTAGGTGTGTAGAGAGATTCTTGCATGTCAGACCATGTAACATAGAAGTAAGAACATCTCAGTGAACACACAATTGGAGATATAATTCTTATCCAAATCTCAAAAACATTGTGTGGTTTTGGAATTCATGGGACGTAGTGTGCATGAGAGTATGGCATTTCTCCATTTCACACCTGTTGTAATAATACACATGTTCGAAACTAACACATAACACCAAATTGCTTTGCAATGTATAAAAAAGTTGCAATCAATTGTTTAAACAGCCATCACTACAACAAGTTTACAAATGCACTATACTAGTTTACCAAATTCACAAAGATAATACAAATATTCAAAGATGTGCATCAAAAAAAAATTTAATTCTCCCTTTTGTGTCATGACATATTCGACGAAGAAGTGTACAAACATGCCTCTAATGTCCGCAAGTTCTGCATACTTGCATCTATTATAGGCAAAATATGCAAATGTTTCGTTAGATAAACCGTATTTGTCTGTGTATAGGTACAAAGTATGCAAGATATAGAATTTATTAATTTGAGGTAATTACTAATCATAGGGAGGCCCACGTTGCTTTCCATCTTGCACATATTGTGGAGGGGTCGAATCTCATCATTGTCTTGCACACATAAAACCCATAAAGGTTGAATGCGTGTGGTTGTTGAGAACACCACAAATCGGTCATGAAACTTGCTCGCATTGATTATGGAGTTTAGTAGCGATTTTTAAGAAAATAGAATATTATAGTGAAAAGTACCTGTCTCCCGCCCATAAGCTTTACATGATTTAGTTAATGAGATCCAGGAGCAATCCCTTTCTTCCAGAAAAAACAAACTATTGCCGAAAAAATGTAGATGTGTGCCAAGCTCGGCTAGTAATCTCCTCTCTATTTCACTATGATACCTTCGTACATAAATGTATTTGGTGAATGCACTACGTCAGATCATGAGATGGCTTAGGCTATCAACACATCAAATATAAATTATAACGGTTTCTCAAAAAATAAGATAAATAAGAAAATGGCTTAATCATGACTTAGTATGGGATCATATCATGTGAAAATGGACTACTTCTTGGAAATCTGAAAATTCTGGTTATGGACCACTAGATCATGTACGGACGGCCGGATCTCACATTTACTCTATCACACATTTTATGCGTAAAACTCAGGAGCGAAGATACATTTCACATATATCACTTGTGAGTCTGTTCACTACATGGTTGTGAGTTGGAACCTGGAATTAAGGATTGAGAACCAATAAATTGCATAGACCATGAAACTTAAGATAAAATCATGATTTATTTGACATTTTTGAATCTCAAGAGAACAACAAACATAACAAAAGCTTCATTTCACCGTTTGACCGTTGTGGACATAAAAAGTTGAACCAAACATTTAGACAAAAAGAACCCATCAACAAGTTAAATATGCAGCCAGACCACGCCGTACAAATTAGCGAGAACTGATAAGGTGACCCTATTGGGCTGTTGTACCATTCATATCAAAATCAAAACAGATAAAATGCCAAGAAGAGGGGAAAGAAAGAAAGTGGGGATGCAGACGTCCGCACCTTGATTTGGACAAAATCTTCCATGGCTACCGGCACATCGATGGACGGATCCCTTGGGGATAGAGCTTCCAAAAGCGGCGCTCCAGATCTGATTCACCACATCGCGCCGTTGTGTACGACCTCACCAAGAGCACTATCCACACATTATCGTCGATGTACCAGCTCGAAAACAAACTCTCCATGTATCTACTCAACATCAATCGCCCGTCGTCGTTTTGGGGAATGAGAGCGGGCATGGATGAGAGGTGGGATAGAGAGAATAGGACCAAAAATGGGATGGAAAAATTATTAGAGTACCTAATTACAAAATGAAAGGAGGTCGGATGGTTGGTCGTGATCTAGCCGAATCCAGAATTTCCAGAGTTCTAGAAACTAGTGTATTTTCACTAATACGTTCCCGACTGAGAGCATCTCCAACGGTCCTCCACATAGCCCTCCCAATAGCACTTTGGAGATCATAGAGAGAGAAATTGTCCACACCAGCGGTCTCGAAAAAGCGTCGGCCTTTTTTAGACCCCAATAAAAACGCCGGCACGCCCGCAACAATCCCTTCGCGAAGGGAGCCGATTGGGAGCGCCGACGTCCAATTTGTGCTGAAAAGTTGCATCTGCCCCACTTACATGTGGCATAGCCCTCTAAAGATTATCCTCTCTCCTACTTTCTCTGTCCCCACTTACATGTGCATGCATGGTGCCGGCGTTTTTATTGGGTTAATTGGTGTGAGACGCGGTTCCCAAATGGTAAGTGCATGCAGCCGGCGCTTCCCATAGCCTGCTGCCGGCGTGCATGCCGACGCTTTTTTGGGGAGGACCGGTGGAGATTCTCTTAGTATACCACTTAAGAAAGAGTTTCTGAGGGCTCATGTACTTTGTTGGATAGCCAGAGGAAGGCTTAAAGAAAATGTTGATCCACGTTGGGACAACCTATTAAAGAGTGCAGGTCTAGGCATCATTGTTCGTGATCATCTAGGCCAATCGATGATCTTCACTTGGAAGCTGATCTAGTTATGTGTTAGTGCACTACACGCGGAGATGCCTTTTTGTTTGGAGGGCTTAAAGCAACTTATTGACTTGAGACGTTGGCCGATGATCTTGGAATTGGATTGTTTCCGAGCACTGCACACGATGGCGACACAAGGAATGGATTGATCTAGTAGATGGACTATGTAGAGTGAAGCCCGAGAATTACTAAAAGTTAACCAAGATATCAAGGTTTCGAAGGTGGAACATGTGAGCAATGGCATTGCACATGTTTTGGCGTAGTTAGGCAAATCAAGATCTAGTGGTTTTTTACATGATGAAGCCCCAACCCGTGGGTTGGTGCTGACCACGACGATTGTAAGAAATTTATGAGGGGCATATCTGGTGCAAATGGCACAAGTTTTGCAAATCTGAAAATTGTTGTTGGTAGCTCATGTATGAATGGACAGATTATAGGCTTCCACCCACGAGCATCTACTCAAAGCATGTTTTTTCAGAAAAACCCCTACAAGACTATCACATGGCCTGAACACGGTAGCCAAGCCAGCAAATTAGGAACATGAACATACTTTGATGCTTCTTTAAAAGTTGAAATTTCTACTTCCAGTTTCGTGCTTCTTGGATCCCGATTGCAACATGAACATGCAAATTTTGGGTATTTATTATTTCACTGCTGACTAATTTGGACTGGAAGAAAAAAGATCTTACACCATCCCGTTGTTATTTTTATCAGATCTAAACGATATCAAGAAAAAGCCACATAAATGCAACATGCAAGATACAGAGGAACCAAAGGAAACTTCACCAAACAGTAGATTCGGTCCTGCTCCTACTTTCCTACATACAAGAATATTGGTGGCATGCATGTATCACAGGCAGATTAGATCTGCTCCTGTCATGGACACAAGATCAAATCTGAATTTCCTAGCAGCACAAGACTAGGGGTGGCACCATAGCTGTTAATTAGGAGTTGCCATGAGAAGATGCATGTGTTGGCCAATAAGGAATTGCATCAAAAGTACTAGATTTACTTTGCAACACTGGAGGTGGGGAGAGACATCGGCAGATGTAGGGGAAGCAGATGGAGAGAGAACTAGAAGAAGCCATGGATTGACAGTTTGTTGTTACTTTAGGGACTTCTCTGCGAAATCACCCAGAGGTAGAATGTTGGGCACATATCCGACCGTTAGTGCACGATCCAATGACTCCTGTTGTCATTTTCAGATTTGCAGAACTTGTGCTATTTTCACCTGATACGTTCATGACATTTATGCCTAATTAATAAAACTCGTATTTCCTGTCAAAACAAAAAAGTGAACCATAGTGAAGTCTGTGGTTTGGCGGCCCACAAAGGAAATTAAGATGCATGACCTTGTTTTTTCAGGAACGGTGATAATTAGGAACCAGTGTCTCATGGAGAAAATAATGCGGAGTAATTTAATTGACTGTGAAAAAATATTAAATTAGAAACCATGTGGGATGATGGAAAAAATATATAGGTAGAAATAAGTATAATAACAAATTTAACCTTGAACATACGGAAACAGAATAAATCCCTTGTCTAGTTGATTCAACGGTGCTTCGAGAAGATAATCATGCTGGATTATGCTTACCTAGCTTATCTAACCGTGCCTAGTCTACTTTGATGTTTTAGCTAACTTCACAACTACTTTTGGGTAGTAGATTGTATGCTAATTTCAGGACAACACAGCTCCAGAATAATAAAGTGAGCCTTCATCTCACATGGTTCTTAGGGCCTGTACCATGGATGAGAGGTGCCACATGAAAAAAAAAAATCTTAGTTGGAGAAGAGAGAATAAAGAAAGAGATTGTTGTCTTTCTTTATTTAAGAGATGATTTCTTATAGAACATAAAAGAAGAAAGTTTCTTCACTATACCATACGTTTTCGCCTAGGAGTATAATTTCTTCCTGAATTTAATTAATTTTCATTAACTGTTAGGGATGATGATAACACAATATAGTGTATTGTACGACTTTGTCTGGCGTATTCTCTACATAATGTCGATGGCTTGCTGATCCAGGCTCCGGGTCCAAACTATGAGGATCACACAGCAAAGTTATTGATGTTTGGCTATGGGCCAGTGAACACCAAGTTAATTCATCATCTTATACACCGCTTCGTATGTCCTGCAGCAGGCTGTACCGAAAATTGTCCTACATGTATACTTTGCGTGATAGTGGCACTGGAGTGCCGTTTTGGTAGAGCAAAACCCAAGTGAAATGTGTGTGTCCTACAGCTCACGGTCACATGGAACTGACCGCTCGATTCCGAAGTTCCTTGGCAGCAATGTCGGCAAAGCGAAACAGAAAAAAAAAGGTTTTCCTGACTCACCGCTCATGAACTGATCCCGAGATATCGAAGCGGTGCCGACTGCAAAAAAAGAAGCGGTGCGCCTAGAAAACAGCACACACTTTGGCTGGTCGCTGGTGGCAACAGCGAAACCCAATTCAGATTCCACCATTTGCAGTGTTTGTAACACCATCGTCCTCATCTACAGCTTCCCAAGAAATTTTTAGGGCGCCTTTGGTAGCCTGCATTCTTCTTGACTCGCATCAGGTCAGCAATTTTCGGTTCGTTTGGATGCCTGCAGCTCACTGCGTTGTTGCATGAATCGGATTTTAAAGCATCCCGGGACAGGTTTCTGGAGGAACGTCCGGAATGGCAGTTTCTCCGGGGCCAGGTCCGTTGCGGCCAGAAACCTGCACGCGTGGAGAAGGAAGGCGGAGACGCCGCGTCCTTTCGAGAACACGCGCCATAATTAGGCTCACCGCTCCCTCTCCTTCCTCTCACTCGCGACCTCCCCCAAACTGTCACATCACCTGGCGGCTCCTCTTACCGACCAATCCGCCGCACCGCCATACGGAGGACCACCAGTACCGGAGGAAGGAGACATCGGCGACCTCGAGCTCGACCTCGTCCTCGGCCGCGACCTCAAACTCGTCCTCTTGCCCGCGACCTCGACCTCGTCCTCGACTGCGACCTCGACCTCGTCCTCTGCCGAAAGAATGGCGGTAACGACCTCTCCTTCTCACGTTCGTACTCGTTCTTGCACAACATGCCTTTCTCAGACATTTTCGACGACATAAACATTAGATCTGCTAGGGTTTCCGTTAGGATAGCGGTCGGATTGACGTTTGCAAGGTGTTCGTTCACATTTCTTGATGTTCTTGTCCAGTTTTGCTTTTCACGGTCTCGATTTGGTTAGATCTGTGAGTCTAGTATCGGATTGCGGTAGATCCTTACTAGATCGGGCTTTGGATTGCAGAAACTGGCAGATCTTACTGTGCATGCAAAGAGGGGAAGAGTTTTTTGTACTGGGGTTTAGCATGTTCAGGTTGCTGTGCGGAGTGAGTCGCGGTAGTTTCTTGTAGATTGTGTACTTTCTGATTGAACTAGGCCGATGATTCTAACCCGTAATCATAGTATGAGGAGATGATTGATCTGAACCTATGGCATCACTGAACATCACCATGCCATTTGTTCAGATCAAATATCTCCTCCATATGTGCTCATTGTATGAGGCCTATGCTACCTTGCTTTCCATGTTTGTACTTCTTCACTTGTTCAATGGCCAATGATTCAACAATGGTACAATGGAAGGTAGGGTGGTGCCCTCAAACTGAGTCGTGTGTGCCATATTTGTTGCACACTAGACTTAGTTTGCGAACAGTCCCTTTGCATGTCGTGTGATCCTACATATATGAGGCCTCCTTTTGGTTTGTCTAGTGCATTGGCCAATGATTTAACAATGGCACACTGGAAGGCAAGGTGCTGCCCTCAAAGTTAGTCGTTGGTGTGTGATATATTGCACACTAGACTTAGTTTGAGGGCAGTTCCATGAGATGCCGTGTGATCCAATGTATGAGGCATCACATGTTTCCAATGTTCGTTTTGTGAGCAGGCACACCTCTAATAGCATGTGTTATTGTGGCAGACTGAGAAGCTCAAGCTTGGGTCACCTGAGTCCCCCGACAACGGACCGTCCAAGAAGAGAAGGGCGGCTAATGTCGGCCACTTCCAGCCGGACGTAGGGCCGGACCAGTTCCTGCGCATCGTCTTCAAGCCAACCTTCAGCCGGCTACGGATCCCTCATGATTTCGTCAGATGGTTCGGAGAAATCCCTTCAAACATCATCGTCACCACCAACACAGGCTGCTACTGGAGGATGACTACGGTGATGGAAGGCGATGACACTTACATCGACCAGGGTGGGCGGCCTTCGCCGTCGCTCATCATTTGCAGATATGCCAGTTCCTCGTCTTCCAGAAGGTGTCCACCTTCCAGTACAATGTGATCATCTTCGACTACACTTGCACTGAGGTGATGACCATGTGCCGTTACCATGGCGACGCCACCAGGTGTGTCGTCTTCCAGAGTCATGTCTGAAGCTCCTGGTGTGTGTACTTGCTGTTCCAGTCGTCCTATGATCGTCTATGGTGTGTCCTGAACAATGATCGTCCTTTGTCTTGAACTATGACCATCCTGTGTCCTTAACTATGAACGTGTTTCAACTATTATCACTGCTAAGTTTGTCTGAACTGTGAACTGTGTTCTTCCTTGTGCTGTTTGATCGCTGGTAACCTCACCACCGAAGGTAAGAGGTAAGCAGAAGCAGTTTCTGGGTTGCAACCAAACAACAACGGCGCCGTTCTGCGCTGCTACGAGGCCTCAAAACTGACCTACCAAACGGGCAGAGCCCAAATCTCCACGGGGACGGAAAAACTCTATGCAGGCCACCAAACAACATGGCTTTTATGGCCCATGGCCCGTCTGGAAAGTGATGCAGCCTACCAAACGCGCCCTTATCTTCTCCCCCGGATTGGGTTGCCGTCCCCTCTTCCGTCCGTTCAAATCCATGATAAGACGTCGCCAAACCAAGAACCCCAATTCTTTCGTTTGTATGATGAATCTGTAGTGGCTAAAATTCTTATGTGCTATTACCTCTGTTCCGAAATGTAATTCCTCTAAAATAAGCTAGTTTAGATTTCTAAAATGGCTTAAATTTTTGGAATGGAGGTAGTACATGGAAGTTTGCATCCACTAAAACCTCTTCGAGAGACTCCCGTTTTAGTTTTACTCTGAGAGCTCATTTGATTCATGGGATAGAAAAAGCATATGAATAGGAAAAGTATACGATTGTTTTTTTTTTTGAAAAACACAGTACAAACGCAGACGCTCACATACACGCGCATGCACTCACCCCTATGAACGCACACACGCACACCCTATCCCTATGAGCACCTCCGGAAGACTGAGCCGGCGGATTGGATCTTGAAATTCCGAAGTCACCATATCCCGACGGAACGTCGCCTCCCACTGAATGAATATTCCGCCTTTATGAGACACACATATGTCAAACCTGGGGTTTGAACTCTGGTGGGCTGGGGGTACAACCACCCACCTAACCACCCAACCTCAGGTTGGAAAAGTATACGATTGTGATGTCATGCCTACCTAAATTCTATGGAAAAATGAAGTTTATTTGATTGTACCAAAGAAATTTTCCATGAGTATGACCTAATATTTTTTCAAAAGGATTTATACTACACAATTTCTATAGTCCTGTAGGGTAGGTTCCTATAAATTAAATAGATTGTATTATAACTTTTTTTCTATAGGATCCAAATCATACACAATTCCTATGCAAATTCTATAAATCAATAGAGGCTTGAAACAGTCGACAAATAAAAATCATGTTTATGTAAATATACTTGACATTGCAACCTCACACTTTTCAGAAATCCTATGGGCAACCTCGCAAACCAAAGAGTGGCCACAGTTGTCCTGCAGCACTTTCTACCAATTTTTTTTTGTCCCATCGGTATTCTTTGCGTGTTAGTGTAGCAGTAGAGCAAAACCCAAACTGAAACATGTGTATGTATATGCCAACGTCTCACGGTCACATGAACTGACCGCTCGATTCCAAAGTTTTCTGCAGCAATGCTCGAGCAAAGCGGAACAGAACAAAGGTTTCCCTGACGCACCGCTCTCGTTAACCGATCCCAAGGAATCGAAGCGGTGCCGCCTACAAAATTGCAAACGTTGGCAGCAGGCGGACCATAACCCAATTCAGATACCACCATTTGCAGGTTTGCAGCAGCAGCATCGTCGCCCACATCCACGAGAAGCCCTTATCTTCTCGCCTGGATTGCAGTCCGTCTTCCATCCGTCCAATCCGAGATAAGACTCCCCCAAACCCGCTCATCCATCCCTCCCAAAATCAAGAACCCCAATTCTTCTGTTCGTATGATGAATTGGTAGTGTGCATTGGCAAAGAGAAGATTTGGAGCAGAGGTGCAGTCAAAAAATAGTTTCTTGCAGTGATATATAGTCCGAGAAAGATACCTAGCAGGGGATTAATTCAAGGTATTTTCGGGAGTCCATTATTGGAGCTGTGCCATGGATCTGGCTGCCCCACCAACCAATCACCCCAAACCTTTATCCTCCGTTATCCTACGCCGCCGCCGTCCTGGAATAAACAAGTGCTCCGCGAGCCAACAGCGACTCGTCTCGCCTCCACCACTCCCTCGCCACCACTCACTGCAGCTGCTTCGACCTGACCCGCCCGGGCGCGCGCAATCCGTGGTCGCGAGATCCGGCACCGGCACCGTCGCCGCGCCACCGCTGCCGATGACGACGCCCGCGCCGAACCCGACGATCCGGAGGCTCGACGTGGCCTCGCCGGTGCCGGCGGACATCGACATCGCCAACTCCGTCGAGCCGCTCCACATCGCAGACATCGCCGCCGAGCTCGGCATCCCGCCGGAGCACTACGACCTCTACGGCAAGTACAAGGCCAAGGTGAACAAACATCCGGTTCTTTGACCGATTACCGGAAGGACCACCGGCGTTCGGTGTTGTGATCATGTGACGGCGATCTGATTCTGATTTGTGCGGCTGTTTGGTGATTTGCAGGTGCTCCTGTCGGTTCTTGACCAGCTGCAGGGGCAGCAGGATGGGTACTACGTGGTGGTCGGCGGCATCACGCCGACGCC
Source organism: Lolium multiflorum (assembly GCA_030979885.1). NCBI lineage: Eukaryota > Viridiplantae > Streptophyta > Magnoliopsida > Poales > Poaceae > Lolium > Lolium multiflorum. Next base: position 182,962,058 of record CM061751.1, read on the forward strand.
GCTCGGGGAGGGCAAGTCAACCACCACCGTAGGGCTGTGCCAGGCGCTGGGGGCGTTTCTTGATAAAAAGGTGAGATTTTTAGAATCGGTCCTTCCAATGTTCTGCCCATTCATTTACCTCAGTGCCAAAATTTATGAAGAAAAACTACATCCTTAGTTCCTTACACCAAATTGCAAATTCAAGATATTGTTCTAATTAAGAAGCACCTATCAAACCGGTGCTGATCACCTAGTCGACGACTGACAAACAAAAACAATTCTAAAAGGGTCTCAGTCACATTATGTCATTAAAGTTCAGTTGCAACTCATGACTAGCACAAATAACGATGCAAATCGAATGGTGTAAAACTTGACTGAGCAGGAAGTTCTCAGCTAGCTGAGAACTAGCAAATCCCCCGGAAATTATTTGATAATGGGTGTCAGGGACTTCGCAGTTTGCGTATCAGTTTGATTAATTATTTCTGAAATTTTGTGGGCATGAACTCTGTATGGAGCTGTAGAACTATATGGTAGAACGATATCTTATGACTATCCGTGCTTGGGAAAGAAAAGAAAAAACTTTCATTCATCATCTCTTTGCATAGAAAACATAGTATAATAATGTGGACTGGCTTATCTGTTATTCATATTGATGAATTCCTATCGCTGTAATAGACAGCTTCTTTCTGTTTTTTTCCCTTTTTTTTGTGCAAGGGAGACTGCTTCCTTCTTGTGACCACCATTGTATCAAAGAAGTCGTGAACTTGTGAGATATAGTACTATTCAAGGCTATGATAAATAGACTACACAATCCAGAACATACGGAGCATATTGTCATGTATGGCTGTCTATTATTGATATTGATATGGTTTACTATTTTACCGTCTTTTGTTGTTATAGGTTGTCACTTGCGTCCGTCAACCATCACAAGGGCCTACCTTTGGAATCAAGGGGGGTGCTGCTGGAGGTGGCTACAGTCAAGTTATACCCATGGATGAGTTCAATCTCCATATGACTGGAGATATCCATGCAATTACAGCTGCAAACAATCTTCTTGCTGCTGCGATTGATACAAGGATTTTCCATGAGAATTCTCAATCAGACAAAGCTCTATTCAATAGATTGTGCCCACCAAACAAAGAAGGGAAAAGGCGCTTTGCTGATGTAATGATTCGACGCTTGATAAAACTTGGCATTTCAAAGACAAATCCTGATGAGCTTACACCAGAAGAAGTCAGACGTTTTGCAAGGCTTGATATTGACCCTGCGTCCATCACCTGGAGACGGGTAATGGATGTTAATGATCGCTTCCTGCGCAAAATCACAGTTGGACAAGGGCCTGAAGAAAAAGGTATGGTGAGAGAAACAGGCTTTGACATATCAGTGGCAAGTGAGATAATGGCTGTATTAGCTCTTACAACCTCCCTTGCTGACATGAGGGAAAGGCTTGGAAGAATGGTCATAGGGAACAGCAAGGCTGGTGAGCCGGTTACTGCTGATGATCTTGGTCTTGGAGGTGCTTTGACTGTCCTAATGAAAGATGCTATTCATCCCACCCTCATGCAAACACTTGAAGGCACTCCAGTGTTAGTGCATGCTGGACCTTTTGCTAATATTGCTCATGGGAACTCTTCCATAGTTGCTGATAAGATTGCGTTGAAGTTGGTTGGGAAGGGTGGCTTTGTTGTTACAGAAGCTGGTTTTGGTGCAGATATTGGAACTGAGAAATTCATGGACATAAAGTGTAGGTATAGTGGATTGGCGCCACAGTGTGCCATTATTGTGGCCACAATTAGGGCTCTTAAAATGCATGGAGGGGGGCCAGATGTTGTTGCTGGGAAGCCTTTAGATCATGCATATGTGAGTGAAAATGTGGGTCTTGTTGAAGCTGGATGTGTCAATCTTGCTAAGCACATCTCAAACACAAAGAGTTATGGTGTCAATGTTGTAGTTGCAATCAACAAATTTGCAACAGATACCGACGCTGAAATGGAAGCTGTGAAAAATGCAGCTATGGCAGCTGGTGCTTTCGATGCTGTTGTCTGCTCCCATCATGCACACGGTGGTAAAGGAGCGGTTAGTTCTCTTCCCTCTATAGATTGTTATTCAGAGGTTCTATACATGTCATCTCTTTATGGGGAAATATTAAGTGTGTATCTATTTTACGTTTCATATATTGTCTTCTATTGCTGAAGGTTATTATGAATGATGTTTCTGTTAGAGTACGTAATGGGCTTGGGCTGGCGCTATAGCCCATTAGTCTTAGGGTTAATTAGAGATAAGGGTCCCTTTCTTAGGGGTCAAGTAAACCTCTCTATATAAGGAGAGGAGACGTATCAATCTAATGAAGCAAGAATTAAGAAGGAAATCCCTTCCCTCTTGCCCGGCCGTGGGCAAAAGGCCCCCGGCCGGCCTTCTCGCGCCCTCGCAGCCCTCTCTCTCCCTCCCAAACCCTAGCAGCCACATAACACTTGGTATCAGATAGCTCTCGTTCGATCATGTCCAGCCCTCCACTGAGTTCTTCCCACCCGCCGCCGCCGCACTCCGACGTCCCCGCCGTTCTCTCCCCGGCGGAGATCTCCACAGCCCTCCGCGATCTCACCACTACTGTCCAGGAGATCCGCCTCTTCCTGGCCGGTCCCTATAGGCCGCCGCCGCCGGCGGCGCTGCTGCCGTGGCAACCGACGCACCAGGCGGCCTCCGCCGCGATCGCCGGGCCGCTGCAGCCGACGCTACTGCTGTCGTCGCCGCCACCCGACGTCGGGCTGCTGCAGTCCCCGCTGCCGCTGTCCACCATCTTCGGGCCGGGCCCTACCTCGGCGCCCGGGGTCCCTCTTCTCCGGCAGCCGGCCGCCTTCTTCCCCACCGGGACGCTACAGCAACAACAGCAGCTGCTGCCGCCGCCACCAACGCCGCTGCAGCTGCTGTCCTCACCGACGCTGTCCCTGCCGTTCGGTGGGCAGCTGCAACAACAGCAGCAGCAGCAGTTGCCGTCGCCACCAACACCGCCGCCACCGACGCCGTCCCTGCCTTTTGGCGGTGTGGGAGCGACCTTGGCCCCGGGCTCTACATCGACACCGCCCGGGATGCCCTTCCACCAGGTCCGTTTCCCTCCGTCGCCGTCACCGCTTCCGGCTTGGATCGCTATCCGCCACGTATCGGCGGCGGTGAGGCTGCAGGCTGCTGCGCGCGGCCTCCTAGTGCGTCGGCGTGTGCGGGAGATGTGTGATCTGCAGCTGCAGCTCCTCCAAGTTGCGCTTCGTTGCGCAAGGGACCTCGATCTCATCCGCTGCGTTGGGGATCTTGGGCGTGCGGTTTCCCCCACGGGCGGCGGACATGCTGTTTCTCCCGCGGGCAGCGACCTCAAAATCTGCGCCATCGACAATCATCCAGCGGGGAGAAGGCATGGTGTCACCGACATTAGCGCACCGCGTAGCACCACTGCATTCTGCCGCCGGCCGCCGCGCGAGCTCCTTTTGTCCCGCTGGTTTCCATGGGATCCAGGTGGCTGTACAGGTGCACGTCCGACGGGCGGCTGGTGTCCACTTTATGTTCAGGGGTCAATAATAAAGCATCCTAGTCCATTTCATGTTGAGAGTAATAAAACAAGCCGAGATGTAAAAGACTCGTTTTTAGGTGTTAGATTTGTGTTGTGTCGAGTCATGGTTTATTTAGGTTGCAGCTCGAGGACGAGCTGCATGTCCAGGTGGGGTGTAGTGTTAGAGTACGTAATGGGCTTGGGCTGGCGCTATAGCCCATTAGTCTTAGGGTTAATTAGAGATAAGGGTCCCTTTCTTAGGGGTCAAGTAAACCTCTCTATATAAGGAGAGGAGACGTATCAATCTAATGAAGCAAGAATTAAGAAGGAAATCCCTTTCCTCTTGCCCGGCCGTGGGCAAAAGGCCCCCGGCCGGCCTTCTCGCGCCCTCGCAGCCCTCTCTCTCCCTCCCAAACCCTAGCAGCCACATAACAGTTTCTGTACTTGACTGTTCTTTAGTGTTTAGTTAGGTTTTTCAACTTTTATGCTTCTGTGCTTGTCTACATAAGTTTCAAAGTGGTGACTGCACCACACAGATGCTATGCCCGTGCATTATTTTATTTCACCTCTGCATTATTGTCTTGCAAGTTGTTTTCACAAGAAACATGCTTATTTCTTCTGAACGTTTATGAAGTCTATAATTTACAGAATTGAACCACTTGTCTAATTCTATCATTCCATTTAACTGTATACAGGTTGATCTTGGACTTGCAGTTCAACGAGCATGTGAAAGTCAGGCAGAGCCCCTGAAGTTTTTATATCCCTTGGAGTCTAGCATAAAGGAGAAGATCGAGTCAATAGCTAATTTCTATGGTGCTAGTGGTGTTGAATACTCTGAACAGGTACTTGCGTACATTCTTTGTGAGATTTTTTCTAGTTATTATGTCCTCAGCGCAAATATGGAACCTCAGCATCCAGTTGCAGTCCATGGAAGCATTAGATTTTAATTTATTCTTCTGACTTCTCTATCTCTTCCCTGTAGGCTGAAAAGCAGATCGAGATATACACCAAGCAGGGCTTCTCCAACCTCCCGATATGCATGGCGAAAACTCAGTACTCCTTTTCGCATGTCCCATCCATGAAGGGCGCACCCTCTGGCTTTGTTCTGCCGATAAGAGACGTGCGGGCCAGCATCGGAGCCGGCTTCATCTACCCACTCGTCGGCACCATGAGCACAATGCCCGGTCTTCCTACAAGGCCCAGCTTCTATGAAATCGACATCGACACAGCCACCGGGAAAGTCATGGGTCTCTCATGAGCTTTGCCAGCACCATCTGTGGAGTGGGCCGTGCTGTCGCGAAATTAGATGTGTGCAGTTTCAGTTTTTTGGACATTCCTGAAAGGTAGAATAAATAAAGAGCCTGATCGGCTTTGTGCGATTGTAGAAGACTGGTGTTGCATTTCAGTTACCTGATGGCTGTCAATTTGGTTGAACCTTGCTGTTGTGCTCAGTTCATGCGCTCTGTGTTTGATATTTCATCCTTTTTATTGTCCTTTGCTGGTTCTATACGTACTGAACTACATTTTTTTAGGGAAAACACATTGAATTGCCTTTGGTTTTTAGGGAAACGTACTGAATTACCCGTGCATTGTCCAAGATTCTTTTCACTAATCTGGCCCTTCTCCAATCCTTGATATAAGGTGTACTCCGTATTAGCTTTTGGGAAAAGTCAAACATACTATATTTGGGAAAATTATAGTCTCTATGATAATTTACACACGTAAGATGTCAGATGTTATTGAAAGCCTCTTGATCATTTCGTTTCACCATCCACTGCGACAGGCTACATTGTACGCCTAACTTTTTTTTAGGGACATTGTACTACACGTAACTTTCCTTTTGTGTTTGCACGGTCAATTTTTCCTCGCCCAGCGGTCAATCACCATGATTGCTGTGACCCGTATACCTGGCCGGGCCAAGGAAAGGCCGGCGGTCAAAATTCAGGCCCAAGCCCGGCCTGACCCAACCAATTACCCACTAAGCCCATCGGGCTGCGGGCCGGTCCGTAGTGTTAATTGGCATTTCCGGGCTACCCAGGCCTGGCTGTCGGACCAACATTTCTAGGTCCACGGGCTGGGCTTCGGGCCGGGCTGCCCATGGCCAGGTATGCTCGTGAGGGTATAATCACCATGATTACTTGGCAGGATTTAGTCGAGATTTAACAGCGTCATCATCAGCGTTAGGTGTCACGAAAAAGTAACCAAAACTTGTACCTGTCCAAATGAACGGGCTCCACGGAAATTTAGAGCCGAGTCACTCTCTGTTTTCTCCCTGGGGAAAAGAGGGTCGTCGAGGCACGAGAAACACCGAAACATCATAGGGTGTGGAATCAGCAAGCTAAAGAGCTCGCCTACACACAACTACACAAGCGCAAGGTATCTTGTATGCCCCCACACCATGCTTGGCCGAGACATCTTCTCAATTGAAATGATGTGGCAGCAGGTAGTTTGGCTTGTTTCTCTTGCTCTGTTTAAAGCTATACGGGCTCGGACAAACATGCCGAGGATGAGATGGTTCTCACGACTTAGGCGACGCTTGGTCCGGCCCAAAGTCCTGTTTATGGCGGGATCACCTCTATCCTCACCCATGGTAGGCCTCGGTCGGCGAGGGATGGCTCCACGCGCCCGCATCTGCCACACTTCCCCTTCACAGCCCTCACCAGCTCATCGCACTCCACCATTAGCCAGAAACCTCCACCTCAAATCCATGGCAAATCGGAGGCTTACGCTGGTGATTGTTGCAGATGAAGACACGGGGAACCTTACGATGGCGCGTGAGGGGTCGGATAGGAAGAACAGGAGGTGGGATTTGGTGTGCACTTGCTTTCTTTTCTGCATTGCACTACCTTCTGTCGTAGTGCATGGAACGGTGCACTCGCAGTGCCTTTATGTTTGGTGTTCTACTCCCTTCGGTCATAGTGCCCAACGCGGTCTGCGTTGCACTACCTTAGGTCACAGCCTTTTAGTTTCATGTTATAGTGCCTTTAGTCGCACGCACGGCACGGAGCACTTGCACTGCAATGCACTAAGTTTCTATCCTATGATGCACTGCCTTCGATCGCAAAGCATAGGTTGGTGTACTCACATAGTGGCGGACACAGGATAAAAACTAACCGGGGGCCTCATGTATAGGAAAACCATTACACTGCATTCCTCCCTAACAATCGACAATCACTTCATTAGTAATTGTCTCCAACAATGATTTTCCGTGAATAAAATGAGGCCACGACTCATATAGTCATCAACAATTTTGTTACGAAGTGAATTCTTCACAATCTTCATAGCTCATAAACATATCTCAATGGACAACACCAAAAAATCAGGATTGGATCTCCTATTCCTTTTCTTCTTCCGAACGAGCCTGAAAGGAAAATTAAAACCGCGAGGCTGATGTGGTCCCCAAATTAAATATTTCCTCCTTATCTTGTTATGTTTATTTGGGATGATAATCTGCCATTCTCTTTCTTTTAGCTTGTTTATAAATCAACTATTTGAGGCACAACATAGTTTTATCTTTGTACTGCTGCTGCTGCATTTTCATTTAAACTCTTGGTGGTGGTGTTGACCAACAATGGTGTTGACATTTGGAGGGCTGAACATGTGTGGATTTCTTTATCAAATACCTTTTCATTGTCCTCTTTCTTCTTCCCTATTAAATAACTGAAACACTTACTGTAAGAATCTATAGATGACAAGTCTAACACTCTCATTGTGTAAGTACTAGTATGGATTGCCAGATTGCACTGCAAAGGGATTCCTAAATTCAGCGTTTTTTCTTACGGGACACACATAAATCCTAGTGTGAAATTGAATTTCGCCCAATTAGTACTAGTAGGGATGGATTCATGGATTGGATATAACATGCAAAGAAACAGAATTGAAGAAATATTGACAGACTGTATGATCCAATCAAGACTGCAAATACTCAAGAACTGAAGAACCCTACTGTTGTGTGTTGTTTTGATCAGATCAGTGTACTTGTGCTTACTTTGAGACTTGACTTTACTTCTGGATGACGATTGGTTGAGGGCATCACCGATGGGCCGGCGACCGATCGCATGACGGATCGGCGGAGCAGTTCCTTTGGGAGCGCCTCTCTGTTTTTGTTTCTCGAAAGGTCCCGCCACACCTAGAGCACTTCCCTGGTGACTATCGAGGCTCCGCAGGCAGTCCTTCTTGTCCATGTAGAAACTGATTTCTTTGAATCCCTTCTTGAACCAGTCCGTCTCCATGATCTGCAGCAGCGTGATCCGGTGCGTCGTGTTTGGCTGGAGGATGCGGCGCACGATGCGCACGAGGTCGAGGTTGAAGGAGCGCGATCAGCGGAAGTCACCGCGTGGTGTGGTACAGCGTGTGGAGGTCGTCGTCGCGGAAGGGCTTGCGGCCAGTGGCGAGCACGAAGAGGATGATGCTGAAGGACCACGCGTCCGCATTGGCGCCGTCATACCCCTCACGCAGGAACACCTTCGGGGCCACGTACAGTGGCATGCCGACGGTGAGCTATACATTTCAATATGTACATCGTTCATTTTGTAAGTATAACCCTAGGTTGTAACTACTCTATTCAGTTTTTTTAAAACTTTAACAGTAGGAAAGGCTTCTACTGTTTTAATATATTAACAAAGGGTCAAAGGACCCAGAACTTACATCTTTACAAAGTTGTTGCGGAGAAATATAGGGAGGTAGAGGTGTAGAGTGGTGTAAAGTGTTAAAGAGTGGCTATCAGGTTATTAATAAAAGGATGCAGATCCTTCTTGTATATGTGCTCCAACAGAGTAAAATCTTGCTTGAATCTTCTGGACCAAGAGTCAACATCTGGATCAATGCTATTGAAGAGCTTACTGTTTCTCTCTTTCCATATGCTCCAGGAAGCAACAATCACCATTTCCATGTATAGGGGTTTTTGCTAAGAAGCATGTCTTTTTTCTAAAATCTCTAGTCTATCCCCATTTTGTGCCCAAGTCATCTGTAGCTTGCTCCAGCATGCTTTACTGAAGTCACATTAAAATAGCACGTGCTCAATTGTTTCTTCAGGTGGGGAAGAGCACATCAGGCAATTATATGAGGAATTTAGGATATAGTTTCTTCGCTTTAGCATGTTTCTGGTATTCAGTCTATCCACCAACATTAGCCACCAGAAGAATTTGAGCTTAGGGGTGCATTTGGACTTCCATAGCCAAGAAAAGGCAATATGAACAGTACATTCTCTGAAGCAGAATTTATAGTAGGCCTTGGGGGAGTATTCCACAGCACCCCATTCATATGTCCAAGAATCATGTGTATCACTTGAAAAATCAATGTAAGCAGTTAAGCCTTGTAATGTTCTAATTTCATCAAGAGCTTGTGGTGTCAGAGGCAGAAAGAAGTTCTGTGACAGCTGTTGAGAAGTTAGAAAATCTCTGACTGATATATCCTCATTTTTGGTGAAGGAAAAAGCTCTGGGGAATTCTTCTGAATTTATATCTTGTAGCCATTTGTCCTTCCAAGAAAGTGTATTTCTTCCATCATTAATATGGCTCATGGAGATTCCTCTAAATATGGGAGAGAGATTAAAAACAGTACGGCACCAATTTGATCCACGGGGGGGCATATTATGACGTACTTTCCCATTATAATAAGTATTCCACAACAGTTGAACCCAAGGTGTATCTGTTTTGTTATAAAGTTTGTGGAGATATTTGAGGAGAAGTCCTTCATTCCGTATTTTGAGATTTAGAACACCAAGTCCTCCCTTCTCCTTTGGTTTGCAAACCATATCCCAAGCAGCCAGGGAATTACACTTCTCTCCATCTTCTGTTTTCTTGTTCCAAAGACAGTGTCTTCTTATTTTCTCCACATGTTCTAATATTTTTGGGTTAATTTGAATGGAACACATGGTGAAGTTTGCAATGGAGGTCAGTAAAGAATTAACCACTATGACTCTTCCACTGTAATTCATCATTAAGAAAGTTGTTGAAACTCTTCTCTCAATCCTATCCACCGGAGGCATCAGATCTTGGACAGTTGGTTTAGTTGTACCTAGAGGTAGTCCTAAATATGTAAAAGGAATTGTGGCAATATTGCATCCCAGAAGACCAGCAAATAAAGTTGCTTGTTGGGTGGAAAGATTTATTGGTATGAGGGAAGACTTATGGAAATTGATGTGTAGACCAGTTGAATCTGCATATTTCTGCATGATTTCTTTCATAGCAAAAATCTGAGTAGTACATGCCTTCATGATAATAAGTGTGTCATTAGCATATTGAACCACAGGAAAATCCATTTGGTATGCAGTTTATTTGCCCCCACGACGAGTATACACACATTTAATTATTTACATTAAACTTGTATACTTTTTATAAGTTATTTTTATTAATTTATGTCATATTTACTTATGTTGTGCTAAATTTAAAATGTATGTTTTGGTAGTTTTCATTAGTTCTTTAATACATTTACGGATTAAATATGTATTCAAATCAAAATCCTCTCAAACATAAGAAAACCAGAAAATACAAAATGCATGTCTTTCCGGATCAAGTTTTATCAATTGCATGAATGTAATGTATATGTATGTGTGTGTACCCTTACCTATCTTGGTTGTGATATATATGATAGAGGTTTCTAGTTTATGATAGGTATACTCGAACAGAAAAATATCTAGAGTGTATATGATGTTTGAAAGGATCTTGCCATTCAAACATTGGCCCGCAGTTGTCATTTTGTTGTCAAATGTTTCTTACATATAACAATTATACTGATCTATTGATGATATGTGTACGCTATGTCACTATGTGCTTACTATGGTGTGCACAAGCTGCGGGAGCATGCCAAGCGCCGGTCTAATTCGCCTCGCCACAGGCCCGTTGTTGCACATGCAGTGGAGCGGCACCAGGCGTGGACTATACAACGACCTCAAGTCCGGCGGGGCTGTTTTTACCGTGAGGAATTGATGGGGGACTTTCGTGTGTGATAAGAAAATAATATTTGGGGCCTTTTACAAAATAAAACCGGCTTTTAGGTTTTCACTTGTCACGTGGGCCTGACATGTGGACCTTTCTGGTGACAAATCATGTTAAACAACTAAACATGAACAATCAGTGCTATTTTCACACACCATCCCCGAAAGAAGTATTTATGTGTCAAAAAACTCTAAAGTGGTGGTTATGCGATAAGACAGTCTTAAATGTGGTAGTTTTTTTTTTACATTTTCTCTAAACCGTTGCACGTCACTCGGAAACAACTGTTGCATACTCCTAGACCAAACCACGTCATGACGCCGCACCCTAGATCTAGACTACTGCTATCTCCACGAGGCCAACCCCCATTGGTCCATCCCACATCCCCTTCGGCCGATGCGGCCGCTGGAGAAGAAGGGGAGGAGCCGTAGTCAAAGGAGAGCCTCTCAAGGAGAACGAGGGCAGAGAACGGGAGGGGAACGGGAGCATTCCTCAACGGCAGGAAATCAAATCGATCGTCCACGTAGGGCGAGTTTGGTAGTCTGCATGCCCCTTGGCTCGCATCGGCACAAATTTTTTCACCCCGTTGGTTACCTGGTTGACGCCGCGTTCTTGCAGGAACCGGTTCTCAAAGCACCCTCGGGCCAGGCCCTGGAGAAACGCCCGGTTCGGCCGTTTCTAGCGAACCACCCCCGTTTCCGCAGAAGTGGAGAACGCGGCGTCCTCGCAGAGCCTCCGCGGGAGATGGAGGGAGCTCGCGCGGGACGGCGAAATCTCGGCGCCATGAATTCGGTCACCGCACTTAAATTTTTGCCACCGTATATAGGGGCGGCTCTCTAACCGGAAAATCGAAATCCCCCATTTCCCCCCATTTCGAGCTCATCCCCCATCCCCGATCTAGCGACATGGCCGGCTCTACCTCACCCGCACGGTCGGAGAGGCTTGCGGCGGCGACGGCGGCTGTGGCGGTGGCTACTGGCCGCAGAGGATGGTCGTCTTCTTCATGTGCATCGATGACTTCGGTTGTGGTAAGCTTCTACAAACCCTAGCCTTAGATCTAGATCTTTTGGGTACACAACCGGGGTCTGAACGAATCCATTGTAGGACATTCCTTCGTCGCCGGTGGAGGTTGTGGAGAGTTTCCAGGTTCCAACTGACTCTACGACGGGGACGGTGGTGCTGCTTGCATCTTCCACTGGGACGGTGGTGCTACCTGCATCTTCGCCAGGGTCCCCTGCTTTCCCTACCTCGGTGCTGCGTGTGGCTCCTTTGACTGTAAGGCCGATCTTACCTACCTCGATGTTAATTGATGTGGTACTGATAGTTCATAGATCTGCTAGTGCTTAAGGATTTTCATGTGGTAGTTCATTGATTTGCTAGTGCTTAAGGATTTCCATGTGGTAGTTCATTGATTTGCTAGTGCTTAAGGATTTCCATGTGGTAGTTCATTAATCTACTAGTGTTTGTCATGTAGGCGATCATACCTTTGGGATCCCCAGATCTGTCTGCGCCAACTGTGAATGCTCAGCCAACTCTGATAGCAAGCAAACCAGCCATGGTTTGGAAACCTGAGCTATCAGAGTTTGTGCTGAACCGGTTGGTTCAACGTAGCGCGGCTGCTTCAACATGGGATTCAAGGAGCAGCACATGCAGAAGGTAGTCACAGATGTTCTTGCATTCGCCGACGTACATGTCACCACTCTTCATCTGTACAACCACATCAGAAACTGGAGGACGAAGTGGAGCGTCATCATGAAGATGAAATCCGATCGCATTCTGGACTGAAGCAAGATGGTTGCTGCTTCTACGGCGGTGATGAAGGGCCGGTGGACGAGTACATCCAGGTACGAAGCCTCATTGAGTTCCTGCATTGATCTGAAAGTATATATATGTCAATGTCGTCCGCACTAACAGGTGTTCCTTGTGGATTGCAGCGGTACCCGAAGCACCATCAGTACGTCGGCACCCCGATCACCAACTACGCTCTGATGAAGACGATCTTCACTTCCCGGTTCGTCTGCAAGGCGCAGCTGTTCCAGCCTAACTTGTTGGTCAGGGCTATCGACTTCTGCAATGAAGTCGAGTATACCGTCTATCGTAAGTTGCGCCACCGGAGAGAAGGACCCGACTGCAACCGCCGCTAGTGCTTCGCTCTTCTCATGATCCGCTGATTTTGGGAGGTGATCTTGTATCCCTCCATTAGTTAGGACTTGCTACAACCTGATCCCCGGTTTGTAATGATGAACTTCTTCGAGGTGGTATATACTAACCCCTTGATACGTCTCCGACGTATCGATAATTTCTTATGTTCTATGCCATATTATTGATGATACCTACATGTTTTATGCACACTTTATGTCATATTCGTGCATTTTCTGGAACTAACCTATTAACAAGATGCCGAAGTGCCGTTCCTGTTTTCTGTTTTTGGTTTCAGAAATCCTAGTAACGAAATATTCTCGGAATTGGACGAAACAAAGACCCGGGGCCTATTTCGCCACGAACCTTCCAAGACCGAAGATACGAAGTGGGGCCACGAGGTGGCCAAACCACATGGCGGCGCGCCAGGGGCCCGCCGCCCGTGGTGTGGGCCCTCGTCTGCCCCCCGACTCGCCCTTCCGCCTACTTAAAGCCTCCGTCGCGAAACCCCCGATGCGAAAACCACGATACGGAAAACCTTCCAGAGACGCCGCCGCCGCCGATCCCATCTCGGGATTCGGAGATCTCCTCCCGCACTCGGAGAGGGGATTCATCTCCCGAGGACTCTACACCGCCATGGTCGCTCCGGAGTGATGAGTGAGTAGTTCACCCCTGGACTATGGGTCCATAGCAGTAGCTAGATGGTTGTCTTCTCCTCATTGTGCTTCATTGTTGGATCTTGTGAGCTGCCTAACATGATCAAGATCATCTATCTGTAATACTCTATGTTGTGTTTGTCGGGATCCGATGGATAGAGAATACTATGTCATGTTAATTATCAAGTTATTACATATGTGTTGTTTATGATCTTGCATGCTCTCCGTTTCTAGTAGAGGCTCTGGCCAAGTTTTTACTTTTAACTCCAAGAGGGAGTATTTATGCTCGATAGTGGGTTCATGCCCGCATTGACACCGGGACAGTGACAGAAAGTTCTAAGGTTGTGTTGTGCTGTTGCCACTAGGGATAAAACATTGGCGCTATGTCCGAGGATGTAGTTGTTGATTACATTACGCACCATACTTAATGCAATTGTCTGTTGTTTAGCAACTTAATACTGGAGGGGGTTCGGATGATAACCTGAAGGTGGACTTTTTAGGCATAGATGCAGTTGGATGGCGGTCTATGTACTTTGTCGTAATGCCCAATTAAATCTCACTATACTTATCATGTCATGTATGTGCATTGTTATGCCCTCTCTATTTGTCAATTGCCCGACTGTAATTTGTTCACCCAACATGCTTTTATCTTATGGGAGAGACACCTCTAGTGAACTGTGGACCCCGGTCCATTCTTTTAATACTGAAATACAAATCTGCTGCAATACTTGTTTTACTGCAAACAATCATCTTCCACACAATACGGTTAATCCTTTGTTACAGCAAGCGGTGAGATTGACAACCTCACTGCTTCGTTGGGGCAAAGTACTTTGGTTGTGTTGTGCAGTTCCACGTTGGCGCCGAATCCTGGTGTTGCGCCGCACTACATCCCGCCGCCATCAACCTTCAACGTGCTTCTTGGCTCCTCCTGGTTCGATAAACCTTGGTTTCTTTCGAGGGAAAACTTGCTGCTGTGCGCATCATACCTTCCTCTTGGGGTTCCCCAACGAACGTGTGAAATACACGCCATCAAGCTCTTTTTCCGGCGCCGTTGCCGGGGATATCAAGACACGCTGCAAGGGGAGTCTCTCAATCTCTTTACTTTGTTTTTGTCTTGCTTTATTTTATTTACTACTTTGTTTGCTGCACTTATATCAAAACACAAAAAAATTAGTTGCTAGCTTTACTTTATTTACTATCTTGTTTGCTATATCAAAAACACAAAAAAATTAGTTACTTGTTTTACTTTACTTAATATCATGCATGTTTTTATTTCACTAGTTAAGCATAATGGAAAACAACAAAAATATGAGAGATCTTTATGAACTTTATCTTGAATTAGGACATGATGTGTTTGAAGAGAGAATTAAAAAACCCATGGAACTTTATATGCATGCTAATGGGAATGTTATTACTATGGATGCTTTGAACACCATTGTTGCTAATGCTATGGAAAATTCTAAGCTTGGGGAAGCTGGCTCTGATGAGCATGATCTTTTAGTCCCCCAAGCATTGAGGAGAAAATTTTCTTTTATGATTACAATATGCCTCCTATATATGATGATAGCCACTTTGTTGAATTTGCTCCCACTACAACTAATAAAATTGATTATGCTTACGTGGAGAGTAATTTTATGCATGAGACTCATGATAAGAATGCTTTATGTGATAGTTACATTGTTGAGTTTGCTCATGATGCTACTGAAAATTATTATGAGAGAGGAAAATATGGTTGTAGAAATTTTCATGTTACTAAAACACCTCTCTATGTGCTGAAATTTTTGAAGCTACACTTGTTTTATCTTCCTATGCTTGTTACTTTGCTCTTCATGAACTTGTTTATTTACAAGATTCTTATGCATAGGAAGCATTTTAGACTTAAATGTGTTTTGAATTTGCCTCTTGATGCTCTCTTTTGCTCCAAATACCATTTCTTGCGAGTGCATCATTAAAACTGAGCCCATCTTAATGGCTATAAAGAAAGAACTTCTTGGGAGATAACCCATGTTTTTACTCCAGTATTTTTGTTTTATATTTGTGTCTTGGAAGTTGTTTACTACTGTAGCAACCTCTCCTTATCTTAGTTTTATGTTTTGTTGTGCCAAGTAAAGTCTTTGATAGAAAAGTAAGTACTAGATTTGGATTATTAGCCAGATTTCTTTGCTGTCACGAATCTGGGTCTATCTCCCTGTAGGTAGCTCAGAAAATTAAGCCAATTTACGAGCATGATCCTCAGATATGTACGCAACTTTCATTCAATTTGAGCATTTTCGTTTGAGCAAGTCTGGTGGCCTAATAAAATCCATCTTTACGGACTGTTCTGTTTTGACAGATTCTGTCTTTTATTTCGCATTGCCTCTTTTGCTATGTTGGATGAATTTCTTTGATCCACTAATGTCCAGTAGCTTTATGCAATGTCCAGAAGTGTTAAGAATGATTGTGTCACCTCGAACATGTGAATTTTTATTATGCACTAACCCTCTAATGAGTTGTTTCGAGTTTGGTGTGGAGGAAGTTTTCAAGGATCAAGAGAGGAGTATGATGCAATATGATCAAGGAGAGTGAAAGCTCTAAGCTTGGGGATGCCCGGTGGTTCACCCCTGCATATTATAAGAAGACTCAAGCGTCTAAACTTGGGATGCCCAAGGCATCCCTTCTTCATCGACAACATTATCAGGTTCCTCCCCGAAACTATATTTTTATTCCGTCACATCTTATGTACTTTGCTTGGAGCGTCTGTTTGTTTTTGTTTTTTGTTTTGTTTGAATAAAATGGATCCTAGCATTCACTTTGTGGGAGAGAGACACGCTCCGCTGTAGCATATGGACAAATATGTCCTTAGGCTCTACTCATAGTATTCATGGCGAAGTTTCATCTTCGTTAAATTGTTATATGGTTGGAATTGGAAAATGATACATGTAGTAACTCTAAAATGTCTTGGATAATTTGATACTTGGCAATTGTTGTGCTCATGTTTAAGCTCTTGCATCATATACTTTGCACCCATTAATGAAGAAATACTTAGAGCTTGCTAATTTGGTTTGCATATTTGGTTTCTCTAGAGTCTAGATAACATCTAGTATTGAGTTTTGAACAACAAGGAAGATGGTATGGAGTCTTATAATGTTTACAATGTGTCTTTTATGTGAGTTTTGCTGTACCGTTCATCCTTGTGTTTGTTTCAAATAACCTTGCTAGCCTAAACCTTGTATCGAGAGGGAATACTTCTCATGCATCCCAAATACTTGAGCCAACCACTATGCCATTTGTGTCCACCATACCTACCTACTACATGGTATTTATCCGCCATTCCAAAGTAAATTACTTGAGTGCTACCTTTAAAATTCCATCATTCACCTTTGCAATATATAGCTCATGGGACAAATAGCTTAAAAACTATTGTAGTATTGAATATGTACTTATGCACTTTATCTCTTATTAAGTTGCTTGTTGTGCGATAACCATGCTTCTGGGGACGCCATCAACTATTCTTTGTTGAATATCATGTGAGTTGCTATGCATGTCCGTCTTGTCTGAAGTAAGAGAGATCTACCACCTTATGGTTAAGCATGCATATTGTTAGAGAAGAACATTGGGCCGCTAACTAAAGCCATGAATCATGGTGGAAGTTTCAGTTTTGGACACATATCCTCAATCTCATGTGAGAATAATAATTGTTGCTACATGCTTATGCATTAAAGAGGAGTCCATTATCTGTTATTCATGTTGTCCCGTATGGGTGTCTAAGTTGAAGAATGATCAAAAGCGAGAAATCCAATGCGAACTTTCTCCTTAGACCCTTGTACAGGCGGCATGGAGGTACCCCATTGTGACACTTGGTTAAAACATGTGCATTGTGATGATCCGGTAGTCCAAGCTAATTAGGACAAGGTGCGGGCACTATTAGTATACTATGCATGAGACTTGCAACTTGTAAGATATAATGTACATAACTCATATGCTTTATTACTACCGTTGACAAAATTGTTTCATGTTTTCAAAATAAAAGCTCTAGCACAAATATAGCAATCGATGCTTTCCTCTTTGTAGGACCATTCTTTTTACTTTTATGTTGAGTCAGTTCACCTATCTCTCTCCACCTCAAGAAGCAAACACTTGTGTGAACTGTGCATTGATTCCTACATACTTGCATATTGTACTTGTTATATTACTCTATGTTGACAATTATCCATGAGATATACATGTTACAAGTTGAAAGCAACCGCTGAAACTTAATCTTCCTTTGTGTTGCTTCAATGCCTTTACTTTGATTTATTGCTTTATGAGTTAACTCTTATGCAAGACTTATTGATGCTTATCTTGAAGTACTATTCATGAAAAGTCTTTGCTTTATGATTCACTTGTTTACTCATGTCATTACCATTGTTTTGATCGCATTCATTACATATGTTTACAAATAGTATGATCAAGGTTATGATGGCATATCACTTCAGAAATTATCTTTGTTATCGTTTTACCTGCTCGGGACGAGCAGAACTAAGCTTGGGATGCTTGATACGTCTCCGACGTATCGATAATTTCTTATGTTCTATGCCATATTATTGATGATACCTACATGTTTTATGCACACTTTATGTCATATTCGTGCATTTTCTGGAACTAACCTATTAACAAGATGCCGAAGTGCCGTTCCTGTTTTCTGCTGTTTTTGGTTTCGAAATCCTAGTAACGAAATATTCTCGGAATTGGACGAAACAAAGACCCAGGGCCTATTTCGCCACGAACCTTCCAAGACCGAAGAGCATACGAAGTGGGGCCACGAGGTGGCCAAACCACATGGCGGCGCGGCCAAGGGGGCCCGCGCCGCCCGTGGTGTGGGCCCTCGTGCCCCCGACTCCTCTTCCGCCTACTTAAAGCCTCCGTCGCGAAACCCCGATGCGAAAACCACGATACGGAAAACCTTCCAGACGCCGCCGATCCCATCTCGGGGATTCTGAGATCTCCTCCCGCACCCCGGAGAGGGGATTCATCTCCGGAGGACTCTACACCGCCATGGTCGCTCCGGAGTGATGAGTGAGTAGTTCACCCCTGGACTATGGGTCCATAGCAGTAGCTAGATGGTTGTCTTCTCCTCATTGTGCTTCATTGTTGGATCTTGTGAGCTGCCTAACATGATCAAGATCATCTATCTGTAATACTCTATGTTGTGTTTGTCGGGATCCGATGGATAGAGAATACTATGTCATGTTAATTATCAAGTTATTACATATGTGTTATTTATGATCTTGCATGCTCTCCGTTTCTAGTAGAGGCTCGGCCAAGTTTTTACTTTTAACTCCAAGAGGGAGTATTTATGCTCGATAGTGGGTTCATGCCCGCATTGACACCGGGACGGAAAGTTCTAAGGTTGTGTGCCGCCACTAGGGATAAAACATTGGCGCTATGTCCGAGGATGTAGTTGTTGATTACATTACGCACCATACTTAATGCAATTGTCTGTTGTTTAGCAACTTAATACCGGAGGGGGTTCGGATGATAACCCGAAGGTGGACTTTTTAGGCATAGATGCGTTGGATGGCGGTCTATGTACTTTGTCGTAATGCCCAATTAAATCTCACTATACTTATCATGTCATGTATGTGCATTGTTATGCCCTCTCTATTTGTCAATTGCCCGATGTAATTTGTTCACCCAACATGCTTTTATCTTATGGGAGAGACACCTCTAGTGAACTGTGGACCCCGGTCCATTCTTTTAATACTGAAATACAAATCTGCTGCAATACTTGTTTTACTGTTTTCTCTGCAAACAATCATCTTCCACACAATACGGTTAATCCTTTGTTACAAGCAAGCCGGTGAGATTGACAACCTCACTGTTTCGTTGGGGCAAAGTACTTTGGTTGTGTTGTGCAGGTTCCACGTTGGCGCCGGAATCCCGGTGTTGCGCCGCACTACATCCCGCCGCCATCAACCTTCAACGTGCTTCTTGGCTCCTCCTGGTTCGATAAACCTTGGTTTCTTTCTGAGGGAAAACTTGCTGCTGTGCGCATCATACCTTCCTCTTGGGGTTCCCCAACGAACGTGTGAAATACACGCCATCACCCCTCGTGATGAACCTGTGATGCATCACGAAGTAGTTGCTTCGTTCGTGATGCATCGCCCACTAAGTACTAGTTTAAGTACTAGTTGCTGTGTATTACCGGCATCTTTTCTGATGAACTGAATCTCATATGTGTTGTTATTCAGTACTGGATAACCTCACCACTCTAAGTGAAGGGGTTACCACATCACTGAGCTATCTGCAACCAAACAGGCTGTGGGCTGCACGAACAGGGAAGAATGGGCTGGAAACGGGCAACCAAACGATGGGGCATGAGTTCCTTCTCCGGCGCGCAAAAGGCCGGACAGGCTACCAAACGACCCGCCAAAAATACCCCATGATCCGTTCGCGATGCGCAATGGCTCCCATCTCGCTAGCGCAGTCATGCAAGAATTCGCCCAGGCAACCAAACTCGTCCGTAGAGTTTGCCATGGGCCTTTGGGGTCGACATGCACAACACTGCACTGGTTGCAGTATGATACTGTATAGGCATGGACCGGTCGGTTCCGACCCGACGGATGGATGGAACGAGGAACGAATCACGCCCAAGAAATCGTCTTCCAACTAAAAGCATCTGCGATGGGACCGGCCGCAAGCCACGGCCGGCGAGACGAGAAGTTGGTTCGGCCATGCCAAGCCAGCGCGCGGCGAGACAAAATGCAATCCCTATTCGCCGCTCATAGCGGGAGCGATTCGCTCCCGCTTAAGCGACGGACGGAGTGGGCCGGCCCATTAGCGCTAGTACGTACGGGCTTTCCTTTTGTTTTCAGATTTTTTGAGGGTTCTCAGGTTTTTTCGTTTTTGTCTGTTTCTTTTTGGTTTTTGCTGTGTTGGTTTTGCTCATTTCGATTTTTTTTCAGATTTGTTTCCTGTTCTGATTTAAAAAACGTGCATATTATAGATTTCTTCAAATTCGAATTTTGTTCAAATTCGAATTTCGTTCAAATTCGAATTTCATTCAAATTTGAAATTTGTTCAAATATGAAATTTTGTTCATACATGAAAATTGTTCAAATACAAAATTTGTTCAAATACGAAATTTGTTCAAATTTGAAATTTGTTCATTTTAGAGTTCTTTAATCAAATATGAAATTTGCTCAAATTTGAATTCTGTTCGATTTAAATATTTTTCAGAATCTAAATATTTGTCAAAATAAAAACTGAAGAAAACTCGAGCATCTCTAAAGAGCTCTAAGCTCCCAGGGTTGCCAAAGCCTGCGGTGGATTGGCAGGTCGCTTTCATTGGGTCCATTTGCAGGTGAGTTACCGCTTGTTCCTTCCGTGTATGCAGTATCGTCTGGACCGACTCGAGCTGAACCGACTCGATCCTGTCCGATATTTCCTTCCCTCCACCGTCCTCATTGGTGCTGCCACAGCCCTTCCAATCTTCCATCCGCAGATCCCTGCGGGTGCCTGCTGCCACTCCCGTCAACAATCTCCTCAGATGCCTATGCTTTCCTATTGTTGATGCAGTTGTGTCGTCGTTCGTTCCTGGTTGCTGCGTCGACGCGTTCCCTCCGAGCTGGTGGCCTTTGGGGCGTCCCTACCGGCGGTGTTCTCCAGGTGATCGACCCTGCTTCCTATCAAGGTTTGTTCTTTTCCCCCCTGGTCCTTACTTCTTTTCGCATTTGATTCGCGAGTGCGGCCTTGAGCGGCGGCTATTCTTTCAGTCGGGCGGGGGCATGGCGTGCCATGAGGTGAGGGAGGGTCGGATATGGGGGCGGGTCGTCGTCGTCGTCGCCGTAGGACGGATGTTCGTGGAGACTAGAAGCGCGTCCTCAGGACAGTCGCTGACCCGCGGGGAAATTTTCCAGCCGGTTTCGCTGGTCCCCTTTTGTGGATTCAATCTAGGTTTCATCCGTGTTGTGAGTGGGATGACCTAGGGCGTCGTCTTGCTCGTGTGACTGTTTATCTTTTCCTTTTGATATTTTATTGTTGCCACGGTGCTCTGTGGTTTGGTTATCCATTCTGGTCGGTCCTGATTCGGTATCTGACCATGCAATTTGTCTTCTGATCTGGTCTTGTTTTCTGCGCATTCTCTCTGATTTCTCTTATCTTACAAGTCTAGATTGTCTGAAAGATGACTGGTGATAAGAAATGGAACAACTGAACTTTTGTGCATTGTGAAGTCAATCAGTTCTCTCTGACAATTCAGGGTTTGCTTTCTGCTAGCAAGTGATTGATTTTCTGCAGCATATAAGCATTAGGAGATTAGGTCGATTTGTGGTTCACAACTTGTGTGATGTAGCTCCAGACTTATTTATGAATGTTATCTTTTTACCCTAATAAAAATTGCTTTAGAGTTGGGTCTCTTTGCACCACAAGAGTATATTATTGTCTCGTGTGCTGTACTTCACCGGTTTGCTCTTATGAAGCTACTGAACATTTCTCTCACATGACTCTGAGGTTTTTTCTCTCCAAAATAACTTGTTTCAACGGTCATAATGCATCTAATTAAAAAGAAGATGAAGAAGCTCGGTTAGTGGGTACAACTTTAGTTATTTATGTTTCCTACAAACAAATGACAGTAAACAATTTTATGACAGAAAAAAATATGTCTGATAGTGAATGATTATAAAATATGTGGAAGCTTTATTGTAGGTTGGGTATTTCTTCTAATTTGTTTACTGAACTCAGATGTACTGCATTTAGTATTTACTGAGGCAAGGAACTTGGGAGATAACTCATTTAACTCTCTGACATCTGGTTCGTATAGGTTGTCAGCCAATAAGATTAGAGATGGCGAAACATCATGTTCTGTGAAAGGCTGATCAAAGTTCTGGCGTATTTCTCTGTTACATCTATCCACCTCAATCTCTTCCAACTGCGTGGCAATTTTACCGATTTCAGATATATATTTCTTATAGAATTTTTATGTTCTTCGATGTCATGATCTTAGTACAAAGCTATAGCTTAGGCTAGCCATGAAAGATTTGCCTTAGAAGTTTATTCTTATGTATCATATTGTGCTTCTTCTCTTAGCTCCACTGCAATGTTTGTCTCTGAATTATGACCCCTTACTCACTGTACTATTTTAGCGGATCTTAGGGACAGGTGAGACATTTCAAGATGAATTATTTTCCCTTTGTTTTAATGCAGGACCCTATCTTGACCTTGCGTTAATTTTGTACTAAATATAAGTACAATGACACTGATTTCAACTTCTGTATGATGCATATGTGCTTCGGTTGACCTACTAAACATCTTACAGAGTTCCAAGCTCCCTGGCTTTGAGAGCATGTGGTTGCTTGGGGCGTTGTAGGTTGGGTTGGGCCTACCGGTCACAGATACGCTTTTGGTCGAGCGTGGTCGGGCATTATTGGTCAAAATGTAAATGTGAAGGTGCGTGTGCAGGTCGATGTGCTAGCTCAGCAAGAGACGCGCGGGTTGGCATCGCGCGGTCGGTTCACTCCCCACTTTGACCGTGAGGCTGGTTTCTTCCAGGTGTTCATGGCTGTGGTGATGATTTTCATTCACATTATGGTCCTCTCCTGCCTCAGTGTTGCTGTGTTACCTTTCGTGTGAGCGGCCATGATTGCAAATGCTACGTGTCCTTGGGCTGTCCAGATTTTCCTGTCTTTTCTTTTGGTTTTTTTTCCAATGTGGTTGGGGAGGCTGGTTCCGGTGGGGTGGGCCGCTAGCCATGGTTGTTGCGTGTCCACTTAGGTAGGGTTTTATGTTCTCTGGCCTCGATGTGTCTCTTGGTGTGTCAGATGACCGCCAGATGTGTTCTCTGTGTGGCTACGTTGTGCCTTTTGCTGTTGATTTGTGGGTGTATGGGGGCAGTTTCCAGTTAGACTTGTGTTCTATTCACTGTGAGGAGTGGTTACCTCTGGCGGCCAGTGGTGGAGTTACATCATCGGGAACAAGGGTGCACTGAGGATGGCACAACAGATATAAACCAATTTCAGGGGATGCATATATGGTGAAAAAATGCTGAAGCTACAGTTTCTACGAGAACAATTCATGGTTGTGCTGAAGTGAGTTTCTGTAGTTGTACCCTGACTGCCTGGAGATATTGTTTTGTAGTTCTATTCAAGTGAGCTTATGTGTATAAAAAGGAGTAAGCATAACAAAATTTTCAACAAGCTTTGGAGAACGATGTCCTCTTGCGTTCCAACTAAAAAAATTCAGTATGACGTCATAGTCATGTACTCAGTCAAAATAGTTTGTGTAAGACACTGCAAAAAGTATCACCGAAATGCTCAGGTTAGGCATCGAACTTCGAGCACACATGAAGATTATGTGTCCATTTGCCCATACCGTGTGTACTCGTGTTTATTTAATGAACTGTAACGTCTTGTTACAAATTAGCTACGTATTTTTCTTGGTTGGCTTACACAAACTCGACGCCTAGCTTTTTGTTACATTGTATATGCAGTATCGTTAAGTTTTTCAGAAAAGTGATTGATTTCTTGGAAGAGAATGGAAAGTTGAATGAGAAACTGTAGTTTCGTTCAGAATTATATTTGCTTCATTTTTATTGTTTTGATATGATGTAACACATGCTGTTGTAAGTTGTTGCTACCAAGTTCAGATTCATACACAGTATTATCTTTCTGTATTCTCATGCCATTGTCATAGATACTATGTTTCTTAGTTTTATTGTATTTGTTTCATGTATTTTCCTTTGTATTCACTGTCTGCAACAATTACATAGGTTCAGAGTGTTTTCCAACTAATCCCTTACTCCAGTGTTTGTTTATGCTGGCCAATTTGTACAATATATCCTTAACTTCTGAAATCTCCTTTGCACATGGCAGCACACCTGCTTCAATGCTGGATCAACCTACCCTCCAAACAGTTTTAACAGGGTAAATCATTCTTTATTTTTGATTTCAGCTTACCATTGTGAATACTACTATTTTTGGCCGTACGGCATAACAGGATAACAGTTGTGGAAGAAGCATGGCCAAAATCGCATTCTATGACATAGCTAAAAGATATCTTTCTTCTATCACAACTCTTATCATATGCCAAATTTATCAAGTTTCTGTGTTCGAGTTAGAATTACCTCTTGGAAGAAACAATGAAGCTAAAACTATCAGCTAAGATTGGCTTGCATTTTCAGTCCTCACATAAATTTGTAGAATCTTCTCACGTGCAACTTCTAGAGATGTGATAAAGTAATATCGTTTAAACTAACTTGCCTTGTTTGGAATATAGGTTACCATTTAGGCCCTTTCGGTTATCTAACTGGCACATCCTGAAATAGCTTTAGCAGTTTCATAGTTCTATTGTAGACCAGTGTGTAGCTCAGAATTTATAATTTGGAACCAAGTTAAATGATCGTTGATGCTTCACACTCTTCCGCTGGGCGGTGCAGGGGGGAGAAGTGCTAGGGGAGAGAAGAGGGTGCCATCACTGCTTGGCCACTGACTTATTGTCGCCGTTGCTGCTTGGGAGATGCATATAGAGTCTTGGTGCTTCTGCTGGTTTCTGATTGCTGAGATGAAGTGAGAAGAATTTATTAGAGGCGGCAGCTACTTTGCTTGGTGCTGCTTCTTTCTGAGAGGACCTTCCGTAATTTCTTGTGGGTATCTAGAAGGAAAAGGTTGGCTTGAATCCTCGGTTTCTAATAAGATCCAAAATAGTTGGACTATTCATTTATGTATTGTTATAGTGACTTAATTTTCTATTGCAATGGCAATTTAAAATATTTCATAATGACTTAATTATTGGTACTATTCATTTATGTATTTTCGTATGCCTTATGCATCATGGATAGTATGAAAATCTGGAGACACCAAACACCATTTATGTCCATATTAGAAACTTGCAAAAAAGTTGCCCAAATTGCTACTTTTTTTTGCATATAGTGGTATATAGTTTGTGTGTCCTTTTTTTTTGAGGTAATATAGTTTTTGTTTCCTAACAAAGAAGAAAATGTTGGTTAGATGATTGTCGTCCTATGAAGATAGAAACAATTAACAGTATTATGCATGCAAAGGGAACCTAAGTTTTTGGCCTTTTTGGTGTAATGTTCAGTCAAAGCATACTTAGGTGTTCCTAATAGTTAAGTTTTCGTACTACGTCTGAAGCCGAAATATGCACAAAATTGTACCTTCATTGACGTTTGGATCTATGTTTTGTATATGAATTCTTGAGTTCAAAGTACAATTATAACTCTATGTCTAGGAAGATTTTGAGATTCAAAATCCAACATTATTCACATAGGTTTTGATTCGGACATTGTGCTTTTGTCATACGTCTTCATTGCACTTGACTAAATAAGAAATGGACTCACAACATGCAACAACAAAAAATACACAAATCACCATGTTTAATATATGGAAAAAGAAAGTACATATTTGTGACAATGGTAAAAAAACGCGCGCAACAACGTGCGCTAGGTCCTTCTAGTACCATCTACTAGCCACGGAAGGAACGTGTGCGAGCGGAGGTAAATGGGCCTGGCCCAGGAAGCTTTCCCTTGAGCTCTCTGCTGTCGACTCGCCCAGCACCGCGCCGCCCGGATCAGTGGATGGCACCGGCCGACGGGCCAATTGACAATTAAGCAGTGTGGGCCCGC
This sequence comes from Lolium multiflorum, assembly GCA_030979885.1. Taxonomy (NCBI): domain Eukaryota; kingdom Viridiplantae; phylum Streptophyta; class Magnoliopsida; order Poales; family Poaceae; genus Lolium; species Lolium multiflorum. The sequence goes on from CM061751.1 coordinate 182,987,900, forward strand.
GTGCCGTATGCTCCCGTTTATGCACGCCTCGTACGTGCGTCACCTGCTCCGTGAACCCGTGGGTACTGTACGACAGTACGAGGCCGTAGTCTAGTCTAGGTATTGCGACATGTCTGCGTCGATCGACGGGCATGAAGGAGGGCGTGATTGCTGCATGGCTACAATAATTGACGCTGCACGCACAAGCGTGACAACCCTGACATGCCGAGCACGGCCATGGGATGAGCCCATGCCCACAGCACCCTGCTCACTGCTCGCTCAGCAGTTTGACTTGTGCCTTCACGATCATTGGCCTAGGTTGGTCTACCAATAAGTCAAACTTGCCTCTCTCTTTTTCCAAAATGGGGCATCCCAGTGTTAACACCACACTAGTTTGGAGATCTATTCCTCAACAGTTCAACCTATAAGCCAGGAATCACAGGGTTCTAGCCATTAGGGCATCTCCAGCGGCTTGACGCATTTCGGATGTCCGAAATATCCGTTTGCGTCGCGTGGCGGACGCGAGACAGACTTTTTTTTGTCCGCGCGTCCGTTTGCACCTAGGGGTGGCTCCAGCGGCCCGACGCATTTCCGTGTTTGCATCAATTATGAAGTTTCCAAACAACAAAATAAAGAATTCAACCAAGTCATACTTATTACATTTAAATTTTTAAAAGTCTACATGAAAATAAGATAGTATTTCTCTAGGCATGATCTTCATGGCTAGCCAATGTCCACTGATGCTCAATCAGATCCGTCTGGAGCTGTTTGCAGACATTCTCGTTAGTGACTTCTACATTCATATGTAGATAGTCATGCCAAGATGAAGCTCCAGGAAGTGGCGCCACCAGCTCACCTTGGAATTCCCAGTGGTTCTCATTGCGGCCATCAGGACGCTCGTTCTCAACAATCATGTTATGCATGATCACACAACATGTCATCACCTCATGCATGGTCTTCAGCGACCATGTTCTTGCCGGGTGACGGACAATTGTCCACCGAGCTTGGAGCACACCAAATCCGCGCTCCACATCTTTCCTGCAAGCCTCTTGCATCTTGGCAAACCACATCGTCTTCTCGGAGTTTGGATTACGGACAGTCTTCACCAATGTGGCCCAGTCAGGGTAGATGCCATGAGCAAGATAATATGGCTTGTCATATGCATTTCCATTGATCTCATAGCTCACCCGGGGAGCTTTGCCTTGCATGAGCCGGTTGAAAACCGGTGATCGGTGCAACACATTGATGTCATTGTTGGAACCGGCCATCCCAAAGAATGAATACCAAATCCATAAATCTTGAGATATGATAGCTTCAAGAATGACAGTCCGTCCCTCCTCATGCCCGTTGTACGCACCCTGCCATCCAAATGGACATTTTTTCCACTCCCAGTGCATGCAATCTATGCTGTCAATCATTCATGGGAACCCTCTAGACTCGTTGATAGACATGAGCCGCCTTGTATCCTCAACAGTTGGCTCCCTACAGTAATACTCTCCGAACATGGCAATCACGGCTCAGCAAAACCTGTACATGGCCTCAAGGCAGGTGCTCTCACCCATTCGAAGATATCGAATATATCCGCAGCCATTCCATATGAGAGCATGTGAATAGCGAGCATTTTTGGTATGAAATGAAGCCTAGCGCAGTTGAATCGGGCCTGCATTAGAAGTAGGGGTCATAGCGACGCCCGTAGAATAACCAAGAACAAGTCCCTTGACATCCTGCGGCGCCGAAGACTTTTTCCGGAACACCGGATTGGTGAGGTGGAAGTAGTCCTTGTGGAGGCGGGCCTGCCCATCCACTCTGTTGCGCGGCAGTTTTTGGAGCGCCTTCACAGAGCCCCGTGCTCCGCCCGGGTTTGAGGTGAACTCGTGGATCATGGAGGCCACAGTAGTTGTCAATGTCTGCGTCGACTGATCGGACTCCTCGTCGGAAGAGGAGTCAACGACCTCCGCGCGGAACTTGTCCAACATCTACCACATGTCCATCTGCGTGGGTACGAACTGCGGATCAATGGCCGCGCACAATAGCGGAAACACGAGTAAGAAACCTACTGACGCAATTGACCGAACAGGTCGTGGGCGGCGAGGCTGGACGGCGCAACCGACAAGATTTGGCCCCAAAACAGCCGGCAGGTACGCGGCGAAGTCAAGCCCGAGTACGATCATGCTCTCCCGCGCGGCGACAACGGAGCCGACGGCGAGTACTGCGCGCGGGCGGCGCGGGTGGGGCTGGGGTGGTGGCGTCGCACTAGGGCAGCAAAGAAGGGGAAAAAGAAATCGAAGCGGTCGATTTCGCTGTCCCTGACTTTGGGACCGGGTAAGAAATGGAGGACGCTTGGCGCGTCCGCGGAGACGCAAACCTGGCCCGGACGGGCCGGTCATTTTGCATCGCCCCGCTGGAGCAGGCCCCAGAAGCATTTCCGGTCACGGCGGATCAAAACGGTCGCTCAATGTCCATTTACGTTGCGCTGCTGGAGATGCCTTTACGGAGAGAGAGGGGAACACTTGAGGAGGAAGACGGAGACAAAAGCAAGGAGGTCCTAGTCGTCCAATTCCAAGCCAACCCGGTCCGTAGCCCTCCCGTGTGTATATGTAGTTGGTCCCTTCCGTGCAGTGCAAGCCCACTCCAGTGCAGCCCAGCCCAATAAGAGTATTGGTTCCTAACACTCAACCTCTGCATCCAATAGGTGCATACGGTTTCTATTAATTTATTTAAAAAGTATGGAGGACATAAAAGTTATACTTAATTATCACATCTCATAGATTGCATAGGTCGATCTTGTGTCAACAATCTAAAGAGAGAAAACAAAATACAGCGCCAGAGCATCATAGTGAAATTCTTCTATCAAGCTGCCAACCACAATGACCGAGAGTAAATCCTGAGATACCATTTTCAAACGATCGCACCCAAAATTCATCTATGGAGGGTGTTCCTCCGGCTGGACCGCTGGAGACATAACCACGTACAAGTTCAATTTATGCACTCATCTGTTCCGCTTTAATTAACGTGAGGGAGACAAAAAAAAAAAAGAACAACGAGATTCAGTTAGGTCCAGAATCAATTAAATCGAAATGAAAGGAGTACATATTTACTGCTTCTCGCACGTCGTCTAATCTGGCCGGATAAGTTTAGGGACGACGATGTGCGTCCATGAACCATATATGTTGACTGAACGAGCTTTGGCTACTTGGCCTACGGACTGCACTGTGCACGTCAGCGCTTAACAAAACAAAAGTAATCGACGCAACGAACCTCCAATGGGACATGCAAACATGACCCTGGCACCATGCAGGCAGTATAACGTGGGGAGGGACAGGGGCAAAATGGACGGAAGCGGTAGCAGCGAAAAGTCATTTTTGATCCTGGGTATCAGTGTTTTTATTATATTAGAAAAATTGAAAGTCGTGGAACGAAGCATGTAATTTCACCAACCACATTGCTATTCTTGACTGCAAGCTAAAACGTCTAGCAAAATGCCGTGCTACCTGGGCAAATAACTACATCGGTGACATTAGAAGACATATGCTAGTTGGATAAGAAATCATCCTTAGGCTAGACACGGCTCAAGAATCGCGTCATTTGTGTGTAGAGGAAAAGGAGTTACACTCTAGCCTTAAGGCTAGGGAGGTGGGACTTGCCGCGATCAATAGAATTAGAGTAAGACAAAGAGCAAGAATTAAGTGGCTCAAATTAGGAGATGCAAATACGAAGTACTTCCACTCCAGAGCTACACATCGTAAGCAGAAAATTAGAATCCAGTCCTTGCAATCGGACAACGGAATTGCAACATCCCCGCTTGAAATTGAAGAAGCCACGTTTGAGCACATGAGCAAGATTATGGGCACAAGCATACCATGCGCTAGCGCTTCCAGTGAGGAAATCTAGGCCTTTCAGTTCTGAACCTTTCAGAGCTTGATGCGGTATTCACCATGCAAGATTTAAAAGTTGGGATTTTCGAATCACATGTTGATAGAGCGCCTGGACTAGACGGTTTCTCAGGAGGGTTCTTCAAAACTTCATGGAACATCATCAAAGAGGACCTGCTGAGAGCTCTGAACAAGTTCTATGATCTGAATGACCCATCCTTTAATAGCCTCACCATTGCGTTCTTCGTCTTGTTGCCAAAAAAGGAAGCCCCTTCTCGAATTTTCCATTATAGGCCTATCAGTATAATCCATGCTTTTGCTAAACTGGTTTCCAAAATCCTTGCGGCAAGGCTGCAGCCTAGGATGGATGAGCTTGTGTCGCCATGTCAAAGTGCATTTATCACTAGAAGAAGCATCCAGGATAATTTTCTGTATGTGCAGAACCTTGCCAAGCATTACCACAAGACCAAAACGTCTACTCTGTTGTTGAAGCTTGATATAGCAAAAGCTTTTGACACTGTCTCTTGGGTCTACATTTTGGATATGCTGGAGGCACGTGGCTTCCCATTACGATATAGGAATTGAATCGTGCTCCTTTTTAGGACGACTTCCTCCAAGGTTCTTATTAACGGGGTTCCGGGGCGCATCATTGAGCACCAGAGGGGTCTAAGGCAAGGGGTTTCTCTATCCCCTTTCCTTTTAATCTTGTGATGGAGCCCTTGAAACAAATGCTTGATCTTGCAACTGATGGTGGGGTCCTGTTCAAGCTCCGTGGAAAACAGTGCACCTTCCGAGCTTCATTTTATGCTGACGATGTCGCGCTCTTCATCAACCCCTCACAGCATGACATTGAAGGACTCTGCGAGATCCTCGTAGGCTTTGGGAGGGCCACAGGCCTCATAACAAACCTGGCCAAAAGCTCGATAACTCCGACCAGCTGCAGTAACATCAATGTAGAAGGCCTTGCTAGCGCCATTGGCATCATGGTTACACCTTTTCGTGCAACTATTTGGGGATGTCCCTATCGATCAAGAAACTTACAAAGGCCGATTGGCAAGCGCTACTCGACAAGGTTGATAGATTCCTTGCCACCTGGAAGGCACGGTTGATGAGCAAAGTTGGTTGCCTGGAGATGCTGAATTCTGTTCTCACCTCTCTTGCGGTTTATCTAATGACGATCACCGAGATGCTGGCCTAGGTTAGAAAGGAGTTTGTCGAAGGGCATGGTTATGGGCTGGGAAAGCAACCTGCAATGGTGGCAAATGTCGGGTCAGCTGGAAACAAGTTTATAGGCCCAAAGCCTTGGGAGGATTGGGCGTTCATTGTATCCAAGCCTTCGGTGCCAACCTTCGGCTTAGATGGATGTGGCAGAAATGGAAATAGCCCAACAAGCCGTGGGTGCATATGAAGATCCCGGTGACCAAGAAGGACATGGCCAAATTTGCGGCTGCAACCAGCATCAAGATCGGCAACGGTGAAACTATGAATTTCTGGTCTGATAGGTGGCTGGTTGACCAGATGCCTGCTGAGATTGGCCCTGAAGTTTTCAAAATTTCCATAAGGAAAAATAGGATGGTAAAAGATGCCTTGACAAATGAAAAGTGGCTCTTGGATCTTCATCATAATCTTGACGTCCAACATTTGCCGCAGCTTCTTAGGTTGGCTGAATTGGTTGAGTCGGTGCAACTTACAAATAAGCCAGATGATATTATGTGGCAGTTTGGGAGCAAGCAAGTCTACACTGCACGTATAGCATACATGACCCAGTTCTTGGGCGCAGGCAAGACGCAAATTCTTTATTTGGACCCTTTTGCTAAACCATGTTCTCACGGCCGATAAGCTGCTACAAAGGCAATGGGACAATGAGTATTTTTGTTCGTTGTGCTTGAGAAATCTTGAAACGGCCACTCACCTATTCACAGAATGCCCCTGCAGTTTAAAATTGTGGGCAGCCATGGCAGAGTGCTTCAACATGAACCATCTGAAGCCTTCTTGTTGGATTGGCAAGGACATGTCTGTCGATGAATGGTACAAGTCCCTCTCAGATAATCAAACAAAACTTTAAAGAAAAGAGACCTTCCCAGCCACGAATCTGGTTTGCTGGGAATTATGGAAAGAACAGAATATAAAGATTTTTGAAGAAAAAAAAAGGAGTTAGCTTTGCCTGCCTTGATCTCTAGAATTAAGGACGAGGCTGCTGCGTGGAGACTGTCCGGTGCTCCCCTTCTTTTAGTTGCGGTGTATGGAGGGACACCTTTCGACCCGGGTTGAGTTCGGTGTTTCCTCTTTCTTTCAGGATGGACCGCGTTTGGCCTCCTACACCTTTCTAAAACTTTTCCACTAAATGAAACATCAACTAATGAAAGTTATATTTATATGTTTCAAAAAATTATGTAATACGATTCTAAAAGGATTTGATAATTTATCCCACTAACGTACAAAAATCTTAATTACAAATATTTGATTTTCTAAGCTACACAAAAATGATAAAGTCTGATTTCCTTTTGGAGATTTGAATCACCATATTTAGATCCACACATTTGTTATTTTTATGTAGCCCAAAATACATATTATTTTCAGTTGATAGTTTACACGCTTGTGAAATACAATACTAGCTATATCATCAGTTAGAAATATGATTTTTCATTATTTTTGTAAAGAAATCACTTGTGCCTATATGCACCAAATCTCTATCCCACTAGCAGCCATAACTAAGTTGGCTCTTGCTTGCTCTGCTTCCCTTGCCCCGGCGCGGCAGCCGTAGCTAATAGCTGAGTGAGCAGAAGGCCGTGTTGGCTCTAAAGGATTTAAGTCTAAGAGCATCTTCAGTCGCTAAAGTATCTCCCAAACAATGCTCGATTTAGTGTTTCGAGGACGCGTTTTTTTCATGCCTCGTTTGGGGACGTCGCTCTCCAGCCGCGTCCGTCAAACAAAATTTAATATTTTTAAAATTTAATCGAAAACAATTGAATTTATTCTAATTTGCTATATATTACATAGATTCGAAAAAAATTCGATGAAATTTAAACCTAAACCCTAATCTAGTAGTACTTGCGGCGGCCAGAGGGGTCGTAGTACTCGTGGAAGTTGTACATATCGACGACGACGTCCTGCTTGCCGCGCTCGTTGGGCTCATCGACGGGCTCGTCCTTCACCGTGTCAGTGGGCCCAGTTTCGCTGTCGTTGGTGAGGTCGATGAGCGGCATCCTATCGTCGCGGATGGACATGACGATCGCCGCGTCGAGGTTGCCCCTCCAGGCGTCCTTGTCGTTCGACGACACCATGAACGCCGCGTGCAACCCTGGGCAGTCCTCAGGGTCGTTGCTTCTGGCCATGAGGCGCTGCCGCCGCTCGTACTCCGCCATCCGCTCGTACGGCCATCCTCCAGCCGCCTCTGCTTGGCAGGCGCATGTCCTGCGGGACATGGTACCGCGCGCGGTACAGCGCCCACGCCTCCACCGCCGTGAGGCTGCCACGCCCGAAGCCGTTCACCGCGAGGATGTTCTTGCGGGAGGACGACATTGGCTCCGAGAAAAGAGGTGCGACAAGATTGGAAGCGGCGAGATTGGAATGGGGAATGTGGCGAGAGGAAGGAGGGGGCGCTCTTTATTGTACAACGGGGGCAGGCGAGGCGGCAGCGGGGCGTTGGCCGCAATAAACGCCGGCGCGGATGGCCACGTGGCCATGCACGACGAGATGCTTCACTGCGTCGCCTGAGAAAGCTGGGCGCTATTAACATCGCTTGACCGGAGGTAGGCGACGGGGTTTTAGACTTCCGTGTCACTCAGAGGCGGATCCAGGGGGGGGCGAGCGGTGGCCAGGCCACCCCCATGCTTCGGCCACCCCCATCGAGATGTAGCAGGGGACAGTACTTATATGTAGGTGTATTAGGCTTAATTCTCCGGCCATTAGCACAAGGCCTAATTATATAATTTTAATCCTGTCCAGCCGTGCTCTCTTGGGCCAAGCCCAAAGCTATAATGCAAGGTCCCAAAAGCCACGATTGGTGCACGTACAGGCAAGGCAAAACAATTGATGCACGTATCTTGCTCCGTAACCTCCGTTCCAATAGGTTTGCTAATCTACACGATCGTATCCTTCTCATCGCCTGCTGCTCAGCCGCCGGCCCGCTGTTTCGTTCATCGATGACGACGGAACGACTAACCTGCCGGCACTCCTATAGTCCTAGATAATTCCTAACCTGATCACTCCAAGTCTCCAAAGGTATCCCTCATATTCTTGTTCGACAATTACGTGCTAGTTTAATTACTGAATCTACTAATTGTATGTACTAGTTTATTGACTTGTTTGATAAGCCGGGTCGTAGATCTTCATTTAAACTAGTAGAAATGTAATTTCCTTTTTCAGTATATTGTTACACTATGAGATCTGTAATATACTTATAAGAATTGCTATTTTTTCGTGATGTATCTCTCTTATGTTCAATGTTTTTTGTCGCCCGGCCCCCCCGATGCTCAAATCCTGGATCCGCCCCTGGTGTCACTGACGCGTCAGGTCAGCCACTTGTCGCCTCACTTTTCGCGGCGTGCACGGCGCGTCCCCTGTGAACCGAAAATGGACTCGGGGAGGCGGATACCGTATTAGGTCGCGCCGGATAGAAAGGGCCTTTAAGACGCGCAGTTGAATACGAAAAATAGCTCTAACATGTTATATTGTGCCCGTTGTCGATGGATAGCTGTTTTCTCCTATTTTTTCTAGCTCTATGAGCCGAAAGTTTAGATGTCTCACTGTACTGTTTGGCCACAATGTGAACCGTGTTTCCATGTAATTAAAAACTTTCATGTTCTTTGCCAGCCGAATGTCCACAACTCCTAGGCATTCTTTTTCTGAACCGGGGCAACTCTCTGGCTACGTCGTCAATACTTGTAAGCTCTCCACAACAGTTCAAGTTTTTTTTTTTTTTGATAACCTCCACAACAGTTCAAGTTAATACTGCAAGGATTGAAATTTTGAATTGTTCGCCCACGTCCTAAGGCAATATGTACGACACGACTCGTTATCCACAATTTTTTGACGGAATAAAAGAGTCCTCACTTTGATTCTTCCCCTAATCAACATCCAATCAAAAAAGGGTTACCTTTGTCTAGTTGTGCACACCTCCCGATCGAGTCTGCACTCACATGCCTAATACCACCCCTGTTCATGATCTTATATAAGTTGCTAACCGAGAAAGTTGGGAGGTGGCGTTTTAACTCATGATCTTATTTTTTCTTTAAAATGTTAAGAAATTCTAAAATAAAATTCAGGTGTACATCCTGATATTCTATGTTTGTAAACAAGTTTTCGTGGGAAAACAACACTTTATGTGAGTATAAAAAAGACAAAAAAAAATTGTTTCTTTACGCAATCGTGTTGGAGCATCAAAATTTATCATTTTTATATGAGATCCTGAATTTTTTTGTGCGAACATAGAATATCTAAATATACATGAAATTTTTTATTTTAGAACTTTTTTACACTTTAAAATGTATTTTCACACAACAAGTGCATATGCACCCTTGAGCCGAGTTGTCGGTTTTATCAATTCTACAACCTATCTTATCACTTTCTGAAGTGACTGGTTCTTAAGAACGAGAGCAAAGCCTCTTTTTCTCGGTCAGACCGTTTAGAGGTGATAATGCCGGAAATACGCAGCGGGACTCAGGTACTCCTGAGCCCGTTTGCATTGTACGTATAAAAAACGGGTATTTTCGTGACTTCAAAATTTTAGATAAAAAATTTGCATGTAAAGGAGGCATGTACGCATGTACGTGCTAAATTGCGTACCAAAAATCGAAAATATGTAGGCTGGGGAAAATCACAAGTTCAAAATGAATAGACTGAAAGGATCTCGTAAGTTTATAAACGGTCGGTGACTTAGTCCGCAGACACCTTGTAAATCAGCAGCACGCATGTTCTGAACAACGTTTCTAGATGTGTCAATAAGCTCACTAATCTGCTTCCAAAGCTCTGGTTTCGGTAATTGATCTGTCCCCGAATCCATTTCTTGCACGTGTGTAGTGTGTACGCATCACTCATCTATCTCAGGGCAAGTTGGGTTCAGCTAAGACACGAATGGACGAATTTTAACAGCAGGCAGTCATTTTTGCGAACTTTATCGCCCAAAAGAAAACACATGATAAAGCACCAGCCACGGTGACCAAATGAACTATCGCATCACCGTCACCCAGTGGCAGAGCCAACAGGGTGGAACGGTAAAAGCTCCACCCTAAGATTTGTCCCAGCCCATATATCTTATGTAGAAAATAAGAGAAAAATTAGAAAGCTCGACCCAAGTAAGGTCTGCTCCACCCTAAAAATGGACTGGATACGCCACTGCCCTCACCCCTAGTCCCCTACCTGCCGCAAGTCAAATGTCGAGCTGAGCACGTCACACAGGAGCCACAGATACAAATGAGGAACTGGTCAAGAGTCAAATACCTCGCCAATAGGGCGACGCCTGTTCGTCGACATGGACGTGGCTCGACTCATTGCGACATGGACGTGGAGCCACAGATACATTGTTTCCTGGAACGACACAGGCTCACTGTCGAGCGCTGCTCGGCTCATCGCGACACGCATGAAATGCCTGTCTCACAAGTCCGACGCAGCAGGTCGCTTCGCCGGTCAGTCAGACGCAGCGAAATTGTTGGCAATTGTACATGGTAGCAACAGGTGCAGGGACTTGGTCAGAAGACGTTTAATTAAGTGGAGAAAAAATGACGTTTCCTCCGGACGCAGCCAGGAGTTGAATTTAGCAGAGAAGCGTGCACCAAAGAGATTTTCTCGCACACGATTGGCCATAAGCTGTGTTCCGTTTCAAATAAAAAGACTATAAGCTGTCTCTGAAGAGCATTATTTATACTTGCAACAACGATAGCCGTGCTACATTGTTAACAGTGTGCCAACGTGCGACACCTCGTGCGTGGAGTGGAGATCATTGCTCGGATGTGATGTGATGTGGGTCGGTCTTCTTCTGTATAGTTTCTGGGTGTTCTTATGCGCTGGACCTACCATGATGGTGCGTGTGCTGCCGGCCGGGTACTAGGGCTATGTTTGGAAGCCTGAGTTCGATTTGAAGCTCACTGAGGCAGTTCGTGTGAGATTATCTGCGATTTCGAAACGAGCCATGATTTAGAATTAGCATGTTATTTGTTAGGTCGGGCTGCATGCTTTGGCCAAAAAAGTTTTATTTATTTATTTGCCTACAGCCAACACCAACCTCGATGAAGATAAAACTATACATATTTGGTACCATCTAAGCAACAGGTCACCTCTTCTCTATAACGGATAGCCTTACCATACTATCACATCCCATCGCACCGAAATCACAGTTCATCACTTGCACACTTACGGAGCTAGCAGTTCCCAAATTCAGCCCTAGCTACTTCAAATGTTAGTTCATAACGACATTCGCGAGCGATTACGAATGGTTGTTTATCATCATAGGGTAGATCAACATACAAGGATCAAACAGGGGTTCCAGAAAGAGGGGATCAAAGAGGGGTTATTCTTCTTCTTCTTCACATTTTCACTTCACTTCTTCTCCTTCTCAAATGGTGGTGTGGCCTCTGGCTTTTCACATTATGTTTGCCCACTCGAGTCTCTTCTTCTTTCAGGCTTCATTGTCGCATGCCAACACGCCATGGCCGATCGCAACTTCATCAAAAGTGACAACCTCTTCGAAGAAGTCATCCTCGCCCCAATCTAGAATCCAATTGTGAAAACTGCGGCAAGAAATGACCAACTTCACTTGAGTGTCAAAAATGTGTAACGGTTTCTGGTCAAGGACCTTGAAGCTGTTCTTCAATGCAACAAAGATCCTCTCAATGGTGACTCTAAGGTTTGAGTGTCTCAGATAAAACAACTCTTTCGCATTCTGAGGTCGGTTCCTTGTAGTAAAATCGTTGAGGTGGTACCTTGTTTTCCTGAAGGGAGGTAGACACTACTAGGAAAACCATTATAGGTAGAAATGTATTTTGTGGCGCACGAAAAAAAGATGGTCCACAAAAATTATTTTTGTGGTGCACCAAAAAATATGCTCCACGGAAATTTATAATTTCTGTGGCGCATGTAGCGCTGGTGCGCCACAGAACTTTGCCTTTCTGTGGCGCATGTGGACAGATGCGCCACATAACCTTCATGGGGCTCACGCATATGCGCCACAGAAGTACATCTTTCTCTGGCGCATGTAGGCATATGCGCCACATAAAGTTAAAGGAATTTTTTATCCCCACGCAACTTCACCCCCCCCCCCCATCACCCTTTTTAGCACTGTAAAATATAAAAGAAATAGATAGAAATTTTAAATAAAAAAAATCCTTCTAGGTGTCCATGTATTATGTCATCTAGTACCACTGAGAATTAATAAACATGAATTTCGAATTTTTTTGCAAAATTGTGTTGCAAAATCATCAAACTGGATTTCTGGTTGCATACGAACTAGAAAAAAACGCACAATATATCAAAATGGCCGGGGGAAAATTATATATCTGAATTCACCCGGGCTTGCCCGGTTAGAAATTTTTTAGAATCGCCAAATTCAAAAAGAGTAAAAAGATACGGCAAAGTTAAGATTTTTTCCTGCAAAAATAAAAAAAAAGAAAAAAAAAATCGGTGGCGCACCATATGCCCTATGCGCCACATAAATTTTAAGCCGAATTTTGAATTTTCGGTGGCTTTCTCCTCCTCCACTTCTTGTTCTTCTCCCTTCTCCTCCTCCTACTCCTCCACTTCTCCATTTGTCTCCCTTCTCCTCTTTCTCCTCCCTTCTTCTCCCTCCTCCTTCTCCTCCTCCCACCACCTCCTCCTACTCCGGCGACGATCTCCTCCTTCGGCGACCTACTCCTCTCCTCCTCCGGCGACCTCCTCCTCCTCCACCCACCCACCACCACCACCTTCTCCTCCTCCTCCGGCGAACACCACCACCTCCTCCTTCACCTCATCCTCCTCCTCCTCCACCACCACCACCACCACCTCCACCACCACCACCACCACCACCTCCTCCTCCTCCTCCTCCTCCTACTCCATGACCTCCTCCGGCCGGCCTCCTCGGCCTCCTTCTCCACCCACCCACCCACCCTCCTGACCTCTGGCAAAATTTCAAAAAAAACCGGCAAAAATTCTGGCGGCCCCAGATCCAGATTTAGATCTAGATCTGGATCTGGCCGCCATTTTAAAAAAAAATTTAAAAAAAATCGGTGGCGCACCACAGCTAGGTGCGCCACAGAAGATTTATGTGGCGCATGACAACCTGGTGCGCCATAGAAGTTTTAAAATTTCGGTGGCGCATGTAGATATGCTTCACAGAATTTAAATACTAGTCGCATGACAACTGTGGCGAGAGGGATATGTGCCACAGTAGTCAGATTTGGTGCGCCACAGAAGAGCTATTTTCCAGTAGTGAGAATATCATGTTGGCATGCATATCCAGCATCTCCAGGGAAGAACTTACTCTCAGGGATTTGCAACTCATCAGGCCTTCTGTCGGATAGGATGCTTGCATCATGAGCTGAACCCTCCCAGCCAGCAAGCACATATGTGAAGCTCATATCGAAATCCACAACTGCTAGCATATTCTGGCTGGTGTAGTGCTTCCTCCGGCTGAATGCTGCAGACATTTATCTCGGTACCTTTGCAGTCACATGAGTACCATCAATAGCCCCAATGCAATCATGTCAAACAATTAGCACATAGTCATGTTTCTGACAATACCACACATCTCATAAGTAGAACGAATATGATTTTATACCCACCCTAAAATACGAGAACCACCTATAGATGTTCTTGATCTTGGGTGGTGTGGTGTTTGATTTTGGCTTGATCATTTCACCTCTGAGCTCCCCTACCGCGTACAACACCGCTGGAAGTACCGAGAGATAGTCTCCGTGGATCGCCTGAGTGTGCTATGGATGACTCTGAACCTCTAGTTATAACCCACGACATGAAGACACATTGCGACTTGTTCTTCGATAGAGGTGTGGATGCTATCAATGAGCAGTCCTCTATCCCTGAACGTTTTCACAAGTGTATAGAAATGGGCTCTTCTCATCTGAAGCATCTGGCTAGCCTCTACGTTGTTGCAGTTGTAGATGTAGTTTGTGTTGGCCATCCTCTCCTGATCTCGTGGTAACATAGGTCCGTACATGGCCGGAGGAAAAGTAGCACACTTAACTGCTCTCTTGTGCACCATTAGGATCCAGGCTTGAATCCAAATGATGAGTGTTGCGGCGTGATGAACAAGCTGAAGCCGGTCGATCTACTCAAACAAGATCTAAGCATTATGAATGATCTTATAGAATCCAACAAGTCCAACATAAATCTAACACTATAGTAGAGCAGAGGAGTTTTCCTTACCTCCGACATGGCAAACGATGGAGACAGTCGGAAGTCGGAGAAGATGTGCATAGGCTCCGCCGCGGATGAAAACGACAACCCTGGTACTGCGCCGGAGACCGCATGGAGGAGCTCCTCGTCCAGAGCATGGCTAGGGTCAGATGCGCGAGGCCATATCTGGATCGCCGCAGCTGCCACTAGTGTGAAATTTGGGGAAAGAGAAAACTTGGGAGAAGGCTAATGGAGAGGGTAACCGAAAAGGGAGGTTACCTCTACCTTTGCCGTGCAACGTCGCTCGGATTTCGCCTTCTCCCGCCATGCCGCGGCCGAGCGTACGCCCGAACACCGTTGTCGATTTTCCTCGCGCCCGAACCTGTCCCCGAAAAAAATGGTCAAACTAGACGTTTCTTTCAGGCTTGTTACGGAGATGGTTTAAGAACCGTGGTATACAACAACGTGAAGATGACCAGGCATTCAAATAGCCCAAAAACTACACCCACATGTGAGCCAAAGTGTGCCCAAGCTACCAAAGAGGCTATAGATGGGCCAAAAGGTTTGCTCGCGGTCGGCTTTTCTATGTGCATGTCTATGACTATGAGTGGATGCCTACTTTGCTTTGCTAATACTACCTCGGTTTGTGTTTAATCAACGCAAGTACGATACATGCACACAACTCACGTCAATTTAATCCGAATAGAGGAAGTAGTACCACAAGATTCAGAACTTTTCTTTTTCTGTAATCTCCACTGCTAGTCAGCTTTCCACTGAACAAAAGAAAAATGCTACCTTGGAAGTAGTACGCATTTCAAGGTAAACTTTGATCAAATAAATTGGATAACAATAACTAGATTACTCTATATATAGCACATACGTAATTGATATGGTTAGAATTGTATTGAATTTATGGGATGAAGCCTACTCGCATGGGTAGCTACACACCCATGCATCATACCAATATGCAAGCCATATTGACTTGTTTTAGCTCGGTTTTCTAGTAGAACGTGAAATTCTAGCGTACAAAAGTGGTTTCTGAATTTATTTATACACATAGATAAATTTTTGGTCAAAGATAAAACACGGAAAACGAGATCACCTTATTTATTCGAACCTTTTTTTGCCAATGGACCCCATATTTCCTTTTTTTCATAAATTTACCATGTTTCTAAACAATTTTGATATGAATTGTGCAATAATTAAAATAAAAGTAAAATAATTCATATAATTTAAATAAAATAAAGTTCAAGTCACTAGTAGGAAAACCCTTATAGGCGGCACCACAGATATTTATTTTGTGGCGCACCAGGCAAGGTGCGCCACAGAAATAGCTTAATTTTGTGGCGCACCGTGAAACACTGCGCCACAAAAACTTGGTGGGGCCCACACCCTGTCACGCCCAATCATTGGTTTCACTTTTTCTACGGCGCACCGCACTTGTGCGCCACAGAACGTATTCTGTGGCGCACTGGCCTAGGTGCGCCACGAAATAACGTGTTCGTGGCGCACGGCCTCGGTGCGCCACGAAATAACGTGTCCTATATCATGGCCGTACCCCTCCCTCGCCCGTATACCACTCTCTCCCCTCTCCCCTCCCCGCGCCGCCGCCTTCCATGGCGAGCGCCGCGCCGCCGCCGCCGCCTTCCTCCGCGAGGGCCGCATGCCGCCACGCTCCACCCACCCCCGCCACCAGGAGGAGGGGCGGCCGCGCATGGAGGAGGAGGAGCCGCCGCGCTTCAAGGTGGAGGAGCCGCCGCTACCTCCACCCCTGCTGTCGTCGTCGGTGAGCTCCTCCACAAGCCGCCGTCGTCGGTGAGCTCCCTCCCCTCCTCCCTCTTCCTCTCGCGCGAGCACAAAGTGCTCGATGAAATGCTGCTGTGATTTTGTGCTGCTGTTGTGCTCGATGAAATGCTGTTGTGCTCCCCTTTTCTTATTCTATATAACTTGGCTAATTACAGAGAGGGGAGAAGTTGGTGTTAATTGATGCCATTTATCTGGTATGTGCACATGGATTGAATTATGATCCCATTGCTTGCAGTTGTTGCCTGTCAAGCACTGCATGAAAGCCTTGATTAAGTGTAGGTCATGCTGCTATTGCTTGATTAATTGGTGCTATGCTTGTTACCGATGGAGCTATAGTTGATTAATTGGTGCTATGCTTGTTACTGATGCTGCTATATTGCTTGATTAATTGGTGCTATGCTTGTTACTGATGCTGCTATATTGCTTGATTAATTGGTGCTATGCTTGGTACTAAATGGATTTGATTTGTTTTCCAACCTTTGTTGGAAACAAATCCAAAGTCTGAACCTGTATAAGGAGATGAGGACTTGCTTACTGGTGTGGATTGCTTATGCTGTGTTGTGACCTCATTAGCTCTTGCTACTACCACTGGTTGCATCTCATAGTTGGATAATTGGTTCGTTTTGGTGAAAATAGAGATATTCACAGTAGGGAATCATGTAAATGAATGCCACTGTGGTATCCTTTGAAGAAAATGGGAAGTTTTTGATGGTTTAAAAGACTAGGTGATGCTAGGTTATTAAGTTGGCTGTCAAGGTTGGTTTTATCTGGTTAACTTGGATAGGCTATGTGTTCTTGCTTACTTATGCATATCCATCTCTACTGGATTGACTAGCTCAGGCTTGGCCTCTCTCTTGCCAGCATCACTTGGTTACTACCAAGTGATGAGTAATCCCTTATGGTACCCCAGCTTTGTTTTGAACTCAACTGAGTAATGATAAATTTCTATTTCTTGTTGGCTTTGATGAAAATAGAGATATCCACGTAGGGGATCATGTAAATGAATGCCACCGTGGTATCCTTTGAAGAAAAAGGACTGTTTCTGATGGTTTTAAAAGGCTAGTTGGTGCTAGGTGATTCAGTTGGCTACCAAGACTTGTCTCATCTGGTTGGGATATGCTATGTGTTGTTGCTTGTTTAGGCATATCTATCACTTACTGGATTTACTGGTTCTTGATTGGCCTCTCTTTTGCCAGCATCACTTGGTCTATATACCAAGTGATGAATAATCCCTTTGGAGCATCTGCTCCATGCATGCTATGTGTGTTTGAGCATCTTGACTTATGTCACCATGGTTGCTGGTTTGTTGGTGTTTTTGCACTTGCCGATGATTAGATGGTTGGTCGATCACTCGTACACTCGGGGGTGGAGCAAGTGAGCCTGGTGTGATGGCACAAGTATCAATATTTTGTGCATCCTACCTGGCCTCACTTACTCCATCCTGGATGTTAATATTTGTTTCGACCAACAAAGTATGAGGCATTCCATTTAGTTCATACTAGCTACTTCTTAATTGCATTGGCCTTTCTTCCATTTTAGTGCCGATGATTAAATTGTTTGGTCACTTGTACACTCTGGGGTGGGGCCAGTGAGCCTGGTGCGATGGCACAAATATCAATCTCTTGTGCATCCTACCGGCCTCACTCCCATCCCGAATGTTAATATTTCTTTCGACCAACAAAGTATGAGGCATATGATATCTAGTTGAGATACCACTTGGCTCTTTCTTCCATTTTAGTGCCGATGATTAGAATGTTTGGTCACCTATACGCCGCAATATACTTTAGACGGGTTTCCCCTGCCGTTCCGTGAACGAGTCTTTGACGAGACAACAACGCCGACTGCCTCCGGCGCATCACCACTTTTCTCTCGCTTCAGTACGTGAACGAGTCCTTAATGCAAAGACGGTGCCAGCCTCCCTAGCATCATGCCGACAGTCGCCAAGTGTCGCGCTCGCACTTCTTCGCCTTTGCCTGAACGAATAGATAATCGTTGGAATAAGGAGGCGATGACGGCCGATCGCAATTTAATCTTGCGACCAGCCGTCATTGGTTTTCTTATTCCAACGATCGCCTATTGGTTCACCGGCAAGAAGGCGAGGTGGCGCGGACACACTCCGCGGCAACGCGCCCGGCATAATGTGCAGGCCGCACGGTCTTTGCATCAAGGACTCGTTCACTGGATGGCAAGGGACTGCGTGGTTCTGCGCCGAGAGGAGATCGGCGTTGTTGTGTCGTCAAGCACCCGTCACGGAACGGCGCTGGGGCCCTTCTGCAAAGTATATCTGCGGGTATACCGCAACTATGGTTTCGACCATAGTATTTGTGTTGACCAACAATGTATGAGGCACTTATTCCATTTTGTCATTCCATTTGCTTTGAGATTTTCAAAATGCCGATGATTAAAATGTTTGGTCACCGTACACGGGGGTGGCGTAAGTGAGCCTGGTAAGATAGCACAAATATCAATCTCTTGTGCATCGGACTTGGTCTCACTTACGCTGTCCCTGAATGTTAATATTTGTGTTGACCAACAATGTATGAGGCATTTATTCCATTTCTCTTGTGCATCGGACTTGTTGGTCTCACTTTCTTCCATTTTCATCATAGTAGGAACTGGATGAAGACCCCGATGCAAGCGAGCCTGGTGGGTAGAGATGAGGGAGCAAAGGAGGAACCGGATGAAGACTACTTTGTATCTCGAAATTGTGAATTTTGTATGAATATAGAGTTGTATGCAAAACATTTGACACTTGCCACTATATATGTATCTCGATCGGGCTCTAAGTAATGTGATGATGATGTCTATGTTATATCTGTGCAATGTACATGATATTTATATTATATCTGAATGTTGTTGTATATAACCTGTATATTGCTGTCTATAAACTGCATGTGTATAGCAGGCAGCACAAAATCGTGTATAATACAAGCAAATTATGTGGCGCACCGAAAACCAATTCTGCACACGCTTTTCTCGTGGCGCACCTAAGAACACGTGCGCCACAAAGCTTAATTCTGTGGCGCATGGCGCCACAGAAACCTTATTTTTGTGGCGAAGTTTCTGTGGCGCACCTCCCATGCGCCACAGAATCCATTTTTGGTGCGCCACTGATGAGGCTTTTCCTACTAATGAGTCGATTAAGACTCATGCGGTGTCTTCTTTGTGCACCCACAAATGATCTATCAAATCATTTTTGTAGCCGGCGAAGAACAATTTCGTCACGGATCTCCGTATCCATGGCGATTAAATCAGCGTACAACACTAGCATCTCATGATCAAAAAACAGCAAGACCAAGGACCCTGGTAATCATACGAATGATCATCATTTCCTAGATATCCACGCTCATTCTCATGATGATGTTGTGCATGACCACAAAAGCATTAATCAGTCTCCTCCTGTTATAAAAGCGACAAGCAAATAACGAAGAACGAAACAAGAACACACGCAGGGGACACAAGATTTAACGTGGAAAACCCCTTCCAACACAGAAGGGGAAAAAAACCACGGGCGCCAACAGCAAAACTTCACTATATCGAGGTGTTTACAAACGCCGTGGGTTATCTTATAATCTGATAAACCCTAGCCGGCGGCTTACAAGATGTATATATAGGCGGTGCCAACGATCCGCTACGCTTTGGCCCAAGCCTCGGCGACGGCTCGCTCCGCTCGTCGAAGTTAGCCTCCCTTTAGTATATGAATTTGGATCACAATACAACAAACTCCACCTTGAGACAAATTCCATCTTGTAGCATGAACTTCAACAATCTCCTGAACAACAAAGAGAAAACACTTGCTGGCGCCAATGCCACTTGGGCTAAACCAACCAAGCTCGAGCAAAGCTCAAACTTGGAAACAGGAACTGCTTTGTCATCATATCAGCAGGATTATCATGAGTACTTATCTTGCATACCTTCAGTTTACCTTGAGCAACAATGTCGCGAATATAATGGTACTTGATATCAATGTGTTTTGTCCTCTCATGGAACATTTGATCTTTAGTAAGGTATATTGCACTTTGACTTCAGAAAACAAGTTAATGCAAGAATCATCTCCACAAAGCTCAAGCATACAAACCTTTCAACCAAACAGACTCTTTGCCAGCTTCATTAATTGCTATATATTCTGCTTTGTCGTAGATTGGGCAACAACAGATTGTAACGTTGCCTTCCAACTCACAAGCACATCCACCAACAGTGAACACATAACCTGTGAGGGATCTTCTCTTATCCAAATCGGCAGCAAAATCTGAATCCACATAGCCAACGTGTCCCTCACCGGTCTTGCCAAACTTCAAGCAAGCTTTGGATGTGCCACGAAGGTACTTGAAAATCCACTGAACAACTCTCCAATGTTCTTTACCAGGATCAGCCAGGTATCGACTGACCAAACTCATAGCATATGATAAATCAGGACGAGAACAAACCATGGCATACATCAAGGAACCAACAACACTAGAATATGGAACTCGAGACATGTACTCAATATCTTCATCTACTAGGACATTGCAATGCTGACAATTTGAAGTGAGAAGCAATTGGTGTACTAACAGACTTTGCATCATGCATATTAAAACGATGAAGAACTTTCTGAATGTAATTTTGCTGACTAAGAAATAACACACTAGATTTTCTGTCTCTTGTAATTTCCATACCTAGTATTTTCTTAGCAGCACCAAGATCCTTCATCTCAAACTCAATACTTAACTGTGACTTTAAAGTAGTGATCTCTTTCTTGCTCTTGGCAGCAATCAACATATCATCAACATATAACAGCAAGTATATTGGTGATCCATTAACAAACTTGATATAAACACAACTATCATACTTAGATCTCTTAAACTCATGTGCAAGCATAAATGAATCAAACCTTTTGTACCACTGTCTTGGAGACTATTTCAAACCATAAAGGGACCTCTTCAACTTGCAAACAAGATCCTCCTTACTAGGCACAACAAAACCTTCGTTGGTCCATGTATATCTCCTCCTCAAGCTCACCATGCAGAAAAGCAGTCTTTACATCTAGCTGCTCAAGCTCAAGATCACGCATAGCCACAATACCAAAGAATGCACGAATGGAACTATGCTTCACAACCGGAGAGAATACATCATTATAATCAATACCTGGAATTTGGCTGAAACCTTTGCTACTAACCTTGCCTTATACCTCGGAGGCTCATTAGGAGACAAACCTTCCTTTCTTTTAAATATCCACTTACAGCGGACAGCCTTCTTTTGTTTAGGCAAGGGCACAACATCCCATGTGCCATTCTTGTCAAGCGATTGCATCTCCTCTGCATAGCAGAAATCCACTTCACGGGTCAACGGATGCAACGGCATCAGTATATGTAGCAGGTTCAGTATCATGCTCCACCTGTTCAGCACAACTCAAAGCATGATGAACAAGATTACATTCTTCAATTAAATGAGGACGTGGACCTTTGTTACGCCTCGGTTGACAAGGTATTAACTTGTCAATGCCTACGGGTTGTAGACTAGGGTTTAGTTGGAAGTAGAGGGCAAGTAGATCTCGAAGGTTTCAGCCGAAAAGTACTCGACGAATATGAAACTAGGGTTTGAGAAACAATGATTCGATGCTTTATCCTCGACTTCCTTATATAGGAGGCGGAGCCGAGGATTCGACACAAGTTACGAGTCCGAGAAGGTTTCTAACTCCTCCCGCAAGATTACAAATAATGCTTCCTATTACAACTCTAGCTTTCCTTAACAATATATTGGGCTTCCGAATCTTCTTATTCTTCGGTAGTGGGCCTCCAAGAACCCGGGTACTATCTTCGCAGGCCCATTGGGGATGCCTATGTCAGTAGCTCCGAGATTTTGCTTGAATCGTAGAGTCGGGAAAATCTCCACCGTTTATTTTTACTCGACAACTTAAAACTTTTCTATATTTTTTCACATAAATTTCTATATTGTACAGGGATAATGGTAATTGGGGCTAGTTCATCTCGACGGATCAGGTAGTTAACTGCTCTAGTGGCAATCCGCAAAACCTACTTCAAAATCACGTCCCCGGACATGATCTCGGGATACTGTAAACTTCGACAGGTGCCGCTTAAGGTCTTACCATTCGCGAGTCCCCTATATTTATCGGCACCTAACGCGTCCGTTAGGATTTTCTTCATTCTGATACGGATAAAAGTAGCAAACCGACGTCGAGAGTGCCACGCCACAGAACGGATCGAGGTCTTACCTTCGCAGTTTTGCGGCATTCGAAATTGATCGCAACTTTGGTTTGAGAATATATTATCGAGTGCTTATTCGCCTGTTGGAATGGCACATTTTATTGAGTCAAAGATGATTTATATTGCTCTCCCGATGGGAGTATATGCAGAGTTATTTATAACTCGAAATATACTCTTTTGCTCTTCTATCTTTCTTCTTTTCATTCTTTCTTTCTTTTTTATAATTTCATCGGGCACAGAACGCGTTCCCGATGGGAGTAGCCCCCGAGGCTACACAAGGACTTGTGCTTGGTTGTAGGCTCCACGCCTTATGCTATATTTTCTTTCTTTCCCGAAGTTTTATAATTTCTGGGTGCGCGAATAGCGCTCCCGATGGGAGTATCCCGAGGCTATGAACAAATATTTGTATTTGATCATAGGCTCATGCCATTTCTATTTTGTCTTTCTTGATCTTTTCATTTTTTCAAAGTAGCCCCGAGCATTTGATCAAAAACTTGTATTTGATCAAAGGCTCTCCAATATTTTTGCATGTCGCCTTTTTATGCCGTGTTGAGTCGAATTTTCTCTCTCGACAAGGTGACGTTATTGCTGACGATAGCCACGATTGCGAATCCGAAAATCGCGAGAAGTTTTCTCCCACTCGCCTTGCGGGCCCAAATTATCCATTATCTTGACACGTCGTGTAGGTGGGGGACACACGTCCTCCGCTTTTCCTGGCGCACGACGTAACTTCTCCGTGTTAAAATACTTTTTACCCTTGTTTCCACGTGGTTATCATCTGCCACACACTTTTTCCATCCAACGGTCCGCCTCGCCGCACCTCTATATAAGATCTCCTTCTTCTTCCTCGAGCACTTGCTCGCGCCGTTTCCTGCTCTTCTCTGCAAAACCTCCTCCTGCGCCCCACAACGTCCTAAGCTCATCTTCTCCAAGCTGCATTCCTGCGCCATTGTTGATGCCACCGCGTCGGTTGATCAAGCACAACACGCCTGAATCGTCAATGGCTGCCGCAGATCTGGGAAGCGCGGAGTGGAAAAGGTCCAAAATTTCCACCCAGGACATCAATCTCTTGAAGAAGTGGGGATTAGCAGAAGAAGGCGCCTGTGCTTCCCTAGTGAAGAAAGCTACCCAACCCTCCAATGGGGTATCGGGTAAGTTTCGTCGACCATCTCATCCGCG
The DNA here is from genome assembly GCA_030979885.1 of Lolium multiflorum. NCBI lineage: Eukaryota > Viridiplantae > Streptophyta > Magnoliopsida > Poales > Poaceae > Lolium > Lolium multiflorum. The sequence continues at coordinate 183,011,265 of CM061751.1, forward strand.
GTCTTTCCGCCCCCATTCATCCTTTCCTCCGTGGATTGCTTTTTGTTTATGGTCTTCAACTTCACCACCTCACGCCTAACTCTATTCTCCATATCTCCATTTTCATCACCCTCTGTGAGGCCTTCCTTGGCATCCAGCCTAACTGGGCGCTATGGAAGCGCATTTTCTTTTGTCGCCGCAATGGCTCTCCCAATGTCGCCTATAATATAGGCGGCGTTGTTATTTCTATTCGCCCCACGTCGATTACTTCGACGTCAAACTCCCCGACTCAGTTCAAGGGTGGCGCAAGAAGTGGTTGTACATTCAGAGGAGAACCATGGATGTGAAGACAACATCCCTCCTTTCGATGGTGCCGAGAAAATCCTTCGCCGCGCCTCCTGGGATGAAGAGGCTACCGAGGAAGAAAAACATCGACAGAGGCCTTGATGACTCGCATACATGAGTTGCAAAATACTCGCGGCAAAGAATTGTCACGTATCCAAATCACAACGTATTTTCTTAGAACCGAGTGCCTCTTCACGCTCGCAAATACCCCTCTGGAAGTATGCTGGCGACGAGGACGCAGATCGGTTGTCGGATTTGGAGGTCAAGGACTTAGAAAAGCTTGTCCGAAAAATCTCCTCTCTCAAAAAAGATTCTGTCCCTTCTTCTTTGTGTAAAACCGTACACACCACCAATGCGTCCCAAGGTAAACTTTGTCGATTGATTTGTTATTGCCTTGCTATATTTTTGTAACTCCTTTTTTGACATCTTCCCCTGTTTTTGTATAGAACCATCCAAATCTTGTCTCGCTTCCTCCCCTTCCTGAAGGTGGAGAAGTCGAGAAAGGGTCGTTGTCACCGACGACAACCAAGATGCCCCCTCTTTTGTGAATGAACCACAGATTCTCAAAAATCTGCGAGGTCTTCTGAAGGCACCGCATCGGCACAATCTCCTCCTCCGCTGTTTCTCCAAAGAACAAAAGGAAAAGGAATGATGTCGAAGATTCCGGCACCTCCAAAGCCGAAGAAGCTGTGCCTTCACGTCAGAAGGCAGCTTATGATCCATACCTCGAGGCCCTCATCAGTTCGTAAGTCACCTTTTTTTTTGTACTCGAAGATTTTTTGTCTACCTTGTTTTTTACGCTGCCAACATGTAATCGCAGTGATGATGAGGGAGAAGTACCAGCTTTTGATGTGGCTGCTCGAACGAGTACGTCACATACTCTAGTTGTTTCGGAGACGCCAGTTGAAGGAGAGGAATCCTCGCCTCCTCAACAAACGTCGGCCCACTCCTCCTTCAAGCCCCCTTGTCCCTTCACCGAAAAGGACAAGGATTGAAACAATCCCGAGCCTACTCTCCAATTGAGTAGCTCCTCTAACCTCTTGGATGATGTAAGTTCTTAATTTTCTTGTCACTCTATATTTCCTCTGTTTGCTTCTTTATGCCATCATATTTTTCCCATACCGACATTTTCTTTCTTTGTCCTTCTTTGACAGCCTATGATCAAAGAGCTTATTCGCATCGGTGCCCAATTCATTGGGTACCGTGAGTATGCCAGTAAGACTGAAGGTAATAATTCTTTGCTGGCCCTTGTTTATAACTTCTTGCTCCTGTTTTGTTGCAACTTGACTATTTTGGCAGAAAAACTTGCGGAAGCCAACAAGCTTGTCGACACGCTTGCTCAGAAATTAGAGCAAAGTGAAGCGGCTCGCAAGAAGGCTGAACTTGATGTCGCAAGGCTAAAGCGGAGGCCGATAAGGCCAAGTCACTGTGTCAAAGATCTGCAAAAAGAATTGATGATGCCGAAACTGCTTTGAACGAGCACAAAGCCGCGCAGGCTACTCGTGAAAAGGCGATCATCAAACGCTTGAACACGCAGAATCGGCGCTTTGTCGGTAATTTTGTCGATCCATTCTATTTTTCTTAGACTTGCTCTCTTTTTTTTTTGTTGACCAACATATATTTTTTGCGACAGGTAAAACCAACCAAGAATTTGAGCTTGAAGATCCCGACAACGATCCTCTTCTTGATGCGCTCTCTGTCCTTGAGTTTCATGGAACCGAGGCTCGCGAAGGCATTGAACAGGCTGACGCAGGATTGTCCCGGCTGTTCCCCTATTTCTTCCCGAAAAAAGCGGAGCCCAAGACTTTCCTTGCTCTTGCCAAGGACTTCAATCCACAGAAGATCTTGGACTGAAGATGCGCCAGGAGAACATGAAGATTGTTGCGAAAGCACTGTTGCCTTGGTCGCTGATAGCCAACAAACTATCGACTGGGCGAAAGTAGGCGACACAGAGCAGATAGATCAGGCAAAATGGAAATCGTTGATCAAGGCGGCAAAGCCCAACACGAAGAAAATCCTGTCCTATCTCGGGATCAAGCCATCTTCAACTCCTAGCTCATCAAAGCCGGAGGTCTAGTTGAATGCCCCTTCTTTTTATTTTTTCTGTTTCTTTAGCTATTGTCGTCATATTGGCTTTGGCGACAATTACCTTAGTAGTCCTTTTGAAGAACTCCCTCTGTAATATCTATGTAAATTTCTTGAGGATCAATGGAATTCTGTCTTGTGCAATCCTTTAATATTGGAATTTTCTTTTCCAGTTGATATTTGATAACTACTCTGCCAATCCTCATTCTGCCGATACTTCTCCTGCTTCCTCCTTCTCGAAGAAAACACTAGTCAACGATAACCTCATCGAAGGTTCTTCCAGACAACATTTTTCGCAAGATTTGCAAGAACTGCGCCAACAACTCCAATCCATGAAGAAACAAACTCTTGTGATGATGGAACAATCTCGGCAAGCATCCGAGAGAGAGAATATTGCTCTTCAACAGGCAAAAGAAGCCATTGCTGCAAAGGATGCTGCTGTTGCTGAGGCTACCAAAGCTTCTTCTCGAGAAAATTATATGCTTCAGCTAATGACTGATGCCAGCCTGGACATGACAGGTATGTTTCCTGTTCATAACCATGCTGGATGTTGTTTTTGTTATTTTTCCTTCCTTGACAGTTTATTTGTTGTACTAGGCTCATTTTTGGATACTGCTGCCGAAGATCAAGGTGTTGAAGCTCGAGCCAATGTTCTGCTCAGACTGGCTGCACAACATGGTTCTAACTTCTGGGTTACTCCTGAGCGTACTCCGCCAAATTGTCGATTCCAAGATCGTGCGGCTCAGGTCCGTGACTTCCTTGACTTCTGTACAAAGACTTTATTTTTAGTTTATGGAACCATGTTCGCAACAAGATGCCGTAAACTCTTCCTGCATTAATGGAAAAATTTCGAGATGCTCCTCGAATCCATGGCTTTGTGCGGGCTCAACTCTCTGCTGGCGCGAGATTTGCTATGATGATGATAAATATTTGCTATCCAAAATTGCCCATGAATCAAATTGTTCCCACGTGCCTGGCTAAAATGTCGAAGAAAAAGAGAAACATGGGCAAGATTGATGATCTGGTGACTCCTGTAGCCGTAGATATGATGGATGAACTTCTTCGGATGGACGCCGAGTTTTTTGTGAAGGGTAGCTATGCCGAGCATAGTACTCGTCCTTCCGATGAACGGATAACCATAGACCATGTGCTAGGTATCCATTGAGGGTTTTTTCCTTTTTCTTGCTGTAGTTTCACCATTGATACGTCTTTGTAAACATGATCTATGTTGTAACCTCTGTAAATATGTATTGTTTCTATTTTTGATCGTCGAGCCCCCGAGCCTTTGGCTGGAGCTTATACTTGTTTTGATATCCCAAAGATTTTTCTCTCATTGCGAGAAGATATATATATTTTGCTGTCGATGGGCACGAGCCCCCGAGTGTCTTGGTGGTGACGTTCTATATTTTTGTTGCGAGGTTTTCAGACCAAAGCAATAAAATTTTGACGAGTACACTATATTTATAGTTGTTTGCTTCCGATGTTCTATTTGGCGAGGTATTCTTGTACCAAGGCGAAATATTTCGGTAAGTCTAGTTTATCTATATTGTATATATTTTGTAATTTGAAAGCATTGAGCCCCCGAGCGTGTCGAAGAATAAGAAGTATATCTCCACTATCTTTATTATATTGCAGCACCGCGAGCCCGCCTCATTAAAAACCTTCCGGCCCCACTCGGTGCCCCAAAAGGAAAAGAGTGCGTCTCAAAACTCGCGGGCGTTTCAGTACATTGTATTTTTACCGAGGAGGACTATATTTCGACTCTAAGCGTAGAACCGCCTGAGCTGCGCCACGTTCCAGGGGGTTTTTCTCGGGAGCCCCCGTCTTCTTGTCCTTGATCCCGTACGCTCCTCCGTCGATGACTTCCGTGACGACGTAAGGTCCCAACCATGGTGACTCGAGCTTTTCAATACTTTGCTGGTTGAGCAGTAGGACCAAATCGCCGACCCTGGAAAGATCCGGGGCCGCAATCGTCGACTGTGGTAGTTCTTCAGGTCTTGGTGGTACTTGGTAACTCGTGATAGTACTTCATCTCGAGCTTCATCGAGTGCATCCATATCATCCTCCCGAGCTTTTCGTGATGTTTCCTCGTCATACTCTGTTACTCTTGGAGAATCGTGCTCTATTTCAATTGGTAGTACTGCTTCAGCTCCGTGGATGAGGAAAAATGGAGTTTCTTGTGTCGCCGTATTTGGTGTTGTCCGGATGCTCCACAAAACACTTGGCAATTCTTCTGGCCAGGTGTCGAGCCGCGGTCCCAGCAAGTTTTCTAATGCCATTGCAGTATGATACCATTGGCTTTTTCGACTTGACCATTGGTTTGGGGATGTGCAACCGACGCAAGTGCAATTTTTGATGCCTACCGCACAAGACGCCTTGAACTCCTTCGACGTAAAGTTGCCATTGTCTGTGACAATGCTATGAGGCACTCCGAACCGAAAAACGAGGCCTTTCACAAACTTTATTGCCGATGCTGCATCCGGTGAATTTATTGGCTTCGCTTCTACCCACTTGGTGAATTTGTCGACAGCAACCAACAGGTACTCATATCCTCCTGGCGAAGCTTTGTGCAACTTGCCTACCATATCGAGTCCCCATTGGGCAAAGGGACACGACAATGGTATTGGCATCAGCTCCGCCGCCGGAGAGTGAGGTTTTGCGGCGAATCTCTGGCACGCGTCGCAGGTTCGTACTATCTCTTTTGCATCCTCGATTGCCGTCAACCAAGAAATCCTGCTCGAAAACCTTGGCTGCGATAGCTCGATCGTCGCGTGGTGACCACATATTCCTTCATGCACATCCTTTAGGATTATCCTTCCTTCTTCGGGTGTGACGCACCTTTGCAGACGCCTGAAATACTTCGCTTGTATAACTCCCCTTTGACCACTGTGAAAGCTTTGGATCGTCGAATAATTCGCCTTGCCAACCGGATCGTCGGGTATTTCTTTCCGAGGATATACGATATGTACGCTTGCATCCAAGGAACTTCTACCATCATCACAAGCTCTTGGTCCTCTTCGTCCTCCACGGCTTTGAGGGGCGCCGAAGTTTTTTCTTCCTTTGCTTTTTTCTGCGCCTTCTTCGGCTTTGTGGACCTCTCCGCTATTTCTTCCCAAAATACGCCCGGGATTGGAAGGCACTGCGACCCGATGTTTGCGAGAACGTCGGCTTCATCATTGCTCAACTGATGTGATTTACCTCGCATCCATCAAACAGCTTCTCAAGCTCATTGTACACCTCCTTGTATGCTATCATGCTATCATTGACCGCATCACATTGGTTCATAACTTGCCGAGCCACCAATTGTGAGTCGCCAAAGATTTTTAGTCGAGTTGCGCCGCAAGCTTTCGCCATCTTCATCCCGTGTATGAGGGCTTCGTATTCTGCTTCATTGTTGGATGCGTTTGGGAACGTCATGTAGGACATATTTTAACTTGTCGCCTTCTGGTGATATAAGTATCACTCTGCGCCAACTCCTTCTACTCTGGATCCGTCAAAGTTCATGGTCCAAGTTCTCGACAAACTGGGGGTCCCGTGTTTTGCAGCTCCATCCACTCGCAATGAAATCGGCAAAACTTGCGACTTGATTGCCTTTCTTTTTCATACGTGATATCCCGAGGGGAAAGTTCTATTCCCCAAAGGGAGACACGCCCGTAGCTTCTGGATTGTTCAGTATATTTGAGAGGGGTGCTTCATTGACTACTATTATCGGGTGTGCCAAAATAGTGGCGCAACTTTCTTGCCGTTGTAATCACTCCATATGCTAGTTTCTGGTACTGCGGGTACCGCTGTTTGGAAGGCGATAAAACTTCACCGATGAAATATACCGGCCTTTGCACTCCATGGAGTTTTCCTTCTTCTTCTTCGACAACTAGCACCGTGCTAACCACGGGGTGTGGCCGCAATGTACACAGAGAGGTTCTTTTTTCCTTCGGCGCCACCAAGACTGGTGGTGTCGAGATTGTGCGTTCAGATCCTCGAAAGCTCTATCGGCTTCTTCGTTCCACCGAATTTCTCCCCTTGCTTTATTAAAGCGTAGAACGGTAACGCTTTTTCTCCCAACCTGGCGACGAATCAGCAAAGCTGCGACTCGCCTTAACTGTTGTATTTCTTTCAACTTTGTTGGCTTCCTCATTGTTACGATGGCTTGTATTTTGTCGGGATTTGCTTCAATCCCTCTTGCTGAAACTAGGAAACCAAGAAGTTCTTTTGGGACGCGAAGGAGCACTTCGTCGGGTTCTTGAGGCAGAATTTGTCGAGGTTGTCAAAGGTTTCCTTGAGATCCTCGATCAGTGTTGTCCCTTTTTGATGTTATGACGACATCGTCGATGTACACTTGCACATTTTTTCCAATCAGGTCGCCAAACACTTCGCATCATCCTCCGATATGTTGCTCCCGCGTTTTCAAACCAAAGGGCATTGTTCTATAGCAAAACACGCCGTAAGGTGTGATGAACGCTGTTTTTACTTCATCTTCTTCTTTAATCTAATCTGGTTATAACCAGAATATGCGTCCGGAAGGAAAGACGTTCACATCCTGCCGTGGAGTCGATAATTTGTCGATCCTCTGAGGGGAAAGTGATCCTTTGGACAATGTTTATTGAGGCACGAAAGTCGACACACATGCGAAGGACTTTCGTGTTTTCTTCGGCACCATCAAGTTAGCTACCCAGGTGGCCTCTGTGGATATTTCTTTAATGAAACCAGCTTCTCTGAGTCGATCAATTTCTGACAACATGGCTTTGCGGTTTGGTTCCGAAAAACGCCGCAAAGGTTGTTTGATTGGTCTCGCTATTGGATCCAAGTTTAGGTGGTGCTCGCAAGTTCCCTGGTACTCCTGGCATGTCAGCTGGACACCATGCGAAGATTTTCCAGCTCTCACGGAGGAACTCGACGAGCGCGCTTTCCTATGCGAGGTCCATGTCGTTTGCGATGGATGTCGTTTTTTTGGATCCGTCGGGTGAATCTCGCACCTCCTTAGAATTTTCTCGTGTTGAAAGTTGATTCTTTATTTGGCCTTCCAACGTCTGGTAGCACGTCGTAATCGTCATGAGCCTTGACGCCAAATACTCAGCTTGCATCCCGAAAGTTTCGATATTCGATGAAAATCCTTATCACATTTATCGGCTAGGCGAAGCTTCCTTTGATCGTGATTGGTCCCTTAGGTCCAGGCATCCTCCACAACAGGTACGTATAATGTGGTACCGCCATAAATCTAGCATATGCTGGTCGTCCCAACAGAGCGTGGTATTGTGACGGAAATCTACGACTTCAAACTCCAACTTCTCGATTCTGTAATTTTCTCGGGTCCCAAACTGAACGTCGAGATTAATCTTCCCCCGGATAGCTTGGCTTCTCCGGTGTGATACCGTGGAATCTCGTGTCTGTTGGCTTCAAGTTTGCTAGGGATATGTTCATCTTTCTTAATGTATATGCGTACATAAGGTTTAAGCTGCCGCCATCTATAAACACGCGAGATACGTCAAATCCTGCGATGACCGCCGGTAGTATGAGTGCTGACTGCCCTGTCGAGGAACTTGTGGGATGATCTCTATAGTGAAGCCAATGTCTTGCCCCGACCAATTAAGGTACTCGATTGGTGGAGGCATTTTCTCGCCATGAACACCGCCGCGAGATTACTGAGTTCTATTGGATGGCCTTCCTTCGAATCATCGAGACCGCTCCGTTAGAGTTAGGATCAACGTAAGGCGGTGGTGCAGTGCCGCCGCTATTCTGAGCTGATGTCGATTGTCGTCCGTAATCGCGGGAGGAGGTGGCAAGTGAATCTCACTGGTCTCGAGATTTCTTTGCGCGCCTCGAGCATTAGCATGCCCCGCATACCTTAGCATTGCCCGGAAATTGCGACAATCCTTTCAGATGTCCCGACCGTCTTTTTTCCGTTGTCGCGAGGAAAAATGCATCCGACACGGCCCGTTCATCATCTCTTCAGAGATACGAAAGGCCTCTGGAACCTTGGCCCGCTATTTTGCCTATTGTTTCGGGATTCATCTCTATTGTCGCTTCGTTGCTCATTACTTCTCTGGTAATCATCTCTGTTGTTTCCTCATGCGCTTGCTCGGAAACCAGCCGAGATTTGTCCTGGAGCATCATAGCTTGAGTACTACCGAGGAAATCGTCGCCTTGGTTGATAATTTTGACCGCGGTCTTCCTCTGGCGACCTATGCCGTTTGTTGTGGACAGCATCTTCTCCATCTGCCCATCTATTTGCTATTTCCATTAATGCTGATACTGTCTTTGGATTGGTCCTTCCCAAATCCTCGACAAAATCTCCACGCCTGATCCCTGCGACAAACGCATCTATTGCTCTCTCGTCGATATATTTTCTGCGAGTTTTTGATGATGTTCCACCTTTGGATATATTTTCTCATTGGCTCGTCTGGCTTTTGTCGGCACGCTCTCAACTCCTCTAATGACGCAGGTTTCTTGCATGTGGACCGGAAGTTTTTGACGAATACGTCCTCGAAGCTTTCTCAGCTGTCGATAGATCCTGGAGGAAGTTTCTTTATCCAAGAGCGGCTCCACTCAAATGCACCTGGATGCTTTGCATAGCTGTTGCTCTGGTTCCTCCTGTGAGCTTTACCGTCTCGAGATAATCAACTAGCCAATCCTCTGGATCTTGGAGGCCGTCGAATTTCTTGAAGTTATCAGGTAATTTGAATCCCGAAGGGACTCGAGTTTTTCGAACTCTCCTTGTGAAGCATGGCAAACCACACATATCCTCGTCATTTAGCTCGGGGACTGCGATGTTCCCTTCGCTTTGTCGCGCTCCGTCGACCCTTGCTTGCTGCCGTGTCCCTTGCTCCACTTGGTCCTTCGGGAGCTGTCGTTGTCGCCGCAGGTCGTGGACTATTTTGCCTGCCGTTTCTTCGGGAGGTGTTGATACAAACGCCGGTTCCCATGGCTCCAACTCCTGCCATTGCCATGTTATATAATGCCTCCCTTGGATCTCCGGGGTGGCCTGGATGCAAGGATGAAAGCTTGTGTCGCCATATACCCAGCTTTCGGTGTCTTGGGGATGATGTTCCCTCTCGTGTCTATCGACATAAAAGACATGTCGAGGTTTTGAACCAAGTGTTCTCTTTCTCCTTCGGGTACGTTTTGTAACCTTGATCTTGCTCATTCCGAGCTTCTCGTGGCTATCACCCGAAGTTCTAGAATGTCGACTCAGCCCGCTCTTCGCCTACTTGATGCGAGGCTGCCTCCTTTCTTCTCGTTTAACTCACCGTCTGTTTTCCACTCCCTTGCAGCTCGTGCGAGCTATATTGATATGCTTGTAATTTTCCTCGTGGCTATGGTGGCCATTGGTTCGGAGCCATCTATAGCTCTTGCGGCTCTATCCCATGCTGCTTGCGGAAGTTGGACTCTATCCCGCGGCTGTGGCCCGATATATCTATTGCCCAGGCCTCGCCGTCGAGGGATCGACGTATGGATTTCCCAAATCGTCGAAAAGCCTCAGATGTTTCCTCCTGGTCATGGCTTGATTCTCCGATGACATAAATCTGATGATACTTTGTATTCCGATCTATGTTGGGTTTGGTGACACCATCATTAAGATTGGCGAAGACCTTGCCCACTGTGGTAGATTTGTCGATGAAGTTGTAGTTGTCGACACTGCTTGAGCCATCGCTTATATAGGAGTCCGCAGATGACTCAAACGACATGTCGTGAAGATCTTGGCGAGTTTTCTCTTGTCATGGTGCTGATGAAGTGTGACGACGAAATTTCTTCTCTCTCGATTCGGTTGACGATGTATAGCTTGGAAAATCGGAATCGACCGCCGACGATCCCGATGAAATCGGAATTTCGACACGATACGATCCCTCTTTCTCGACGCGAAAGTGAAATCTTCCGAACGTCATCTCCATAGGCTCCTCCAGATACGCATATGCATCCAAACGGGAGGGCGGGTGAGGAACAAAATCAACAAGACCAGTTGCAATCTGTTTACCTCGATCCATTGCATTGCTTGCGGTGACGAAGTCGACGATCTTGAACGTGCCATCGAGACCAGATCCTTGACGCCTCTAACAGACGGCGCCAATTGACAAGGTATTAACTTGTCAATGCCTACGGGTTGTAGACTAGGGTTTAGTTGGAAGTAGAGGGCAAGTAGATCTCGAAGGTTTCCCGGAAAAGTACTCGACGAATATGAAACTAGGGTTTGAGAAACAATGATTCGATGCTTTTTGTCCCTCGACTCCCCTTATATAGGAGGCGGAGCCGAGGGATTCGTATTGTACAAGTTACAGAGTCCGAGAAGGTTTCTAACTCCTCCCGCAAGATTACAAATAATGCTTCCTATTACAACTCTAGCTTTCCTTAACAATATATTGGGCTTCCGAATCTTCTTATTCTTCGGGTAGTGGGCCTCCAGTAAACCCCGGGTACTATCTTCGGCAGGCCCATTGGGGATGCCTATGTCATCGGTCTATCAGCAGCAATGGAACTATTTGTTTGCTGCAAAACAGGTGGTGACTGCTGAACAACAATGTTATCAATTTCAGCAACATCATTTTCTTTCTTTTATCTTTGTTCTGCAACTTCCAGCAATCATCAATATTGTGGCTAGTTTTCTTACAGTACTTGCAGAACTTACCATCTCGTCCCTTGGACTTTGAGTGACCTCTGTCGGTCTTGCTCTTATCTCTTGTAGTTGTGTAGTTGTTTTTATCCGTTCGCCTGAGCTTTTAGATGATGAACCCTCCGCCACACTATAGATTTCATCTTTTCCTCTGCTGGAGGGCCTCATAAACTTCGGCAAGGGTTAGTTCATCACGCCGTATAACAAGGTGTCTCGAAAATTCGCAAAAGAATTAGGCAACGAGACTAACAGTATAAGAGCTAGATCCTCATCATCATATTTTACCTCCATGGATAGCAAATCAGAAATGATCTCTTTAAAGATCGATAGGTGATTCATCATTGACGCACCTTCTTGCAGCTTGTGCGAGAACAACTTCATCTTCACGTGCATCTTACTGGTTAGATCTTTGGACATGCAGATCGATTCCAGTTTCAACCATAGCGCCGCTGCGGATTTCTCAGCCAGCACTTCCTGCAAGATATTGTTGGATAGATGAAGCTGAATTAATGAAAAAGCCTTATGGTCTTTCCTCTTTTCATCGTCGGTCCAGGTCTTGGCATCTTTCTTGCCAAAACCATCAAGAGCTTCATCCAGATCCGAAGATTGGGTAAGTATCGCCCTCATCTTCACTTGCCACAGAAAATCTCGTGGTGTAATCCACTGCGGTAGATCGAACTTCAAGAAAGACATGTCGCAAACCCTAGATTAAAACACGGGCTCGATACCACTTGTTATAAAAGCGACAAGCAAATAACGAAGAACGAAACAAGAACACACGGGGACACAAGATTTAACGTGGAAACCCCTTCCAACACAGGAAAAAACCACGGGCGCCAGCCAGCAAATTCACTATATCGAGGTGTTTACAAACGCCGTGGGTTATCTTATAATCTGATAAACCCTAGCCGGCGGCTTACAAGATGTATATATAGGCTGCCAACGATCCGCCGTACCGCTGGCGACCCGCTCCGCTCGTCGGTTAGCCTCCCTTTAGTATATGAATTTGGATCACAATACAACACCTCCCACATCTAATCTCAAGAGCAAGCTAGTAAGACCAAGGTAACGGATAATAGCATGAACAGATTGGTGCACAACAAATGGTGCTCGACATCTTTAATGCAACTCATGGCGCGAAGCATACTATGACATTTTTTGACCTAGAGGTTCGGATATTGTCTTCACCCATATCAACCATCTTGGATAGATGCCATCGGCTAGCTAGATAGTATCCTGTGGTATTCCGGTTGCCATTGATCTCATAGTTTACTCTCTGTAGCACGATCTTGGCGCGTGGTAACGCACCTACGTCGGGCAAGGAAGTTGGCGGTCACGCCAGATGTAGTTGCACGGCAACAAGGAAGAAGGGAAAGGAAGGCGTATGCGGCGTGGGAGATGAGAAAAATGAAGTTGTCTGATTCGGGTTATGTTTTTTTTTTGTCATTTTGCGATTTGAAAGTGACTGCATGGTGTTTATTTGGCAGGTGACCGCTAACTAACAATCCTCATTCTTAACTGTGTGTATACCTTGAGGAAGGAACATTTTTTCTATGCTTTTTTTCTCTCGATTAAATGTTTGTTGCAAAGTAACAGTTTTCTGTCATGCATGCTTTCTCACCTAAGAGGGAGTGTCCCGCGTCTGCTCTTTCATACCTTGCCTACTGGAAGGGGGTTACAAACACTTGCGGAGGCAGAGGGACTAGCAGGGGCCACGATCCAGCCTAGCATGCAAATTTTCGTTACTACACTCTGATTTAGTGATTTCCAAATTTTGTATTCTACCAAGTGTGGCATTTATTACAATGGACTTCAGCAATATATGTTCCGAGAGGGTCTAAGAGTAGAGAATTTTTAGGGCATGTGCAATGGTTGATAAGACTTGTCATATCTTAGACCGACACGTAATCTAGATATAACAATAAAACATGATGTACAATGTATAATTTTTTAGTCTTATTTCTACTAGCCAGACATCCTAAATATTTTTTTTTCGAAATGGGGGAAATATCACCCCAGCTTGTGCATCCAAAGGATGCACACGTTTTTTTATTAGATTATTCACAACACCTTACAAAAACAATTACAAAGATCGAACTGAAGCCACCTAAACTAACCATAGCTCGCTAATCCTACATCACCAATGAGGGGGGGGGGGGTCAATGAACAGAGCCAACACCCGGACATCACACCAACATGCATCATCAAAAAACGAAGGCCTCGACAAGTCGCCCAATGGCGAGTGATTGCGCGTAGTTAACACGTCCGTTGGAAACCCCAAGAGGAAGGTATGATGCGCACACCAGCAAGTTTTCCCTCAGTAAGAAACCAAGGTTTATCGAACCAGTAGGAGCCAAGAAGCACGTTGAAGGTTGTTGGTGGCGGAGTGTAGTGCGGCGCAACACCAGTGATTCCGGCGCCAACGTGAACCTGCACAACACAACCAAAATTTTGCCCCAACGTAACAATGAGGTTGTCAATCTCACCGGCTTGCTGAAACAAAGGATTAGATGTATAGTGTGGATGATGATGATTGTTTGCAAAGAATAGTAAAGAACAATTGCAGAGATTGTATTTCAGATGTAAAGAATAGGACCGGGTCCACAACACTAGTGGTGTCTCTCCCATAAGATAAACAGATGTTGGGTGAACAAATTACTTGGGCAATTGACAAATAAAGAAGGTATAACAATGCACATACATATATCAGATGAGTACTATGAGATTTAATCAGGCATTACTACAAAGTACATAGACCGCTATCCAAAGATGCATCTATGCCTAAAAAGTCCACCTTCGTGTTATTATCCGAACCCTCCAAGATTAAGTTGCAAACAAATGACAATTGCATTAAGTATGGTGCGTAATGTAATCAACACAAATATCCTTAGACAAAGCATCGATGTTTTATCCCTAGTAGCAACAAGACATCCACAACCTTAGAACTTTCTCACACTGTCCCGCATTTAATGGAGGCATGAACCCACTATCGAGCATAAATACTCCTCTGGAGTCACAAGTATCAACTTGGCCAGAGCCTCTACTAGCAACGGAGAGCGTGCAAGAACATAATAAATAACATATATGATAGATTGATAATCAACTTGACATAGTATTCAATATTCATCGGATCCCAACAAACACAACATGAAGGATTACAAATAGATGATCTTGATCATGATAGGCAGCTCACAAGATCTAACATGATAGCACAATGAGGAGAAGACAACCATCTAGCTACTGCTATGGACCCATAGTCCAGGGGTGGACTACTCACACATCGATCCGGAGGCGATCATGGCGATGAAGAGACCTCCGGGAGATGATTCCCCTCTCCCAGCGCCGGAGGCGATCTCCTGAATCCCCCGAGATGGGATTGGCGGCGGCGGCGTCTCCGGAAGGTTTTCCGTATCGTGGCACAGGGGGGCTCGCGACGAAGGCTTTAAGTAGGCGGGAAGGCAGGTCAGTGGGGCACACGAGGGCCCCACACAACAGCCGGCGCGGCCAAGGCCCAGGCCGCGCCCCCCTGTGTGGGCTGCCTCGTGGCCCCACTTCGTGATCCTTTCGGTCTTCCGGAAGCTTCGTGGAAAAATAGTGACCCCTGGGCGTTGATTTCGTCCACCCGAGAATATTCCTTACTAGGATTTCTCAACCAAAAACAGCAGTAAACAAAGAATCGGCTCTTCGCATCTCGTCAATAGGTTAGTGTTTAAAATGCATAATAATGACATATAATGTGTATAAAACATGTGAGTATCATCAATAAAGTAGCATGGAACATAAGAAATTATAGATACGTTTGAGACGTATCAAGCATCCCCAAGCTTAATTCCTGCTCGTCCCGAGTAGGTAAACGATAACAAAGATAATTTTGAAGTGACATGCTATCATAATCTTGATCATACTATTGTAAAGCATATGAGATGAATGCAGCGATTCGAAGCAATGATGAAGATAATGAGTAAACAAATGAATCATATAGCAAAGACTTTTCATGAATAATACTTTCAAGACAAGCATCAATAAGACTTGCATAAGAGTTACTAATAAAGCAATAAATTCAAAGTAAAGGCATTGAAGCAACACAAAGGAAGATGTAAGTTTCAAGCTTGCTTCAACTTCAATATATTTATCTCATGGATAATTGTCAACACAAAGTAATATAAAAGTGCAATAGGTAAACATGTAAGAATCAATGCACACATTGACACAAGTGTTTGCTTCGATAGAAAGAATAGGCAACTGACTGAACAATAAAGTAGAAGATAGGCCCTTCGCAGAGGGAAGCATTGATTACTATATTTGTGCTAGAGCTTTTCATTTTGAAAACAAGAAACAATTTTGTAAACGGTAGTAATAAATCATATGTGTTATGTATAAGATATCTTATAAGTTGCGAGCCTCATGCATAGTATACTAATAGTGCTCGCACCTTGTCCTAATTAGCTTGATTAACACGGATTATCATTGCATAGCATATGTTTCAACCAAGTGTCATTAAAGGTACCTCTATGCCGCCCAGCTGTGGTCTAAGGGAGAAAGCTCGCATTGATTTCGCTTTTGATTATTCTCAACTTAGACATCCACAGGGACAACATAGACAGCAGATAATGGACTCCTCTTTAATGCATAAGCATTCAACAACAATTAATTTTCTCATAAGAGATTGAGGATTAGTTGTCCAAACTAAAACTTCCACCATGAATCATGGCTTTAGTTAGCGGCCCAATGTTCTTCTCTAACATTATGCATACTCAAACCATTTGATCATGAAAATCTCCTTTACTTCTGACAAGACGAACATGCATAGCAACTCACATGATATTCAACAAAGGTAACAGTTGATGGCGTCCCCAGCAAACATGGTTACCGCTCAACAAGCAACTTATTAAGAAATAAGACACATAAGTACATATTCTTCACCACAATAGTTTTTAAGGCTATTTTGTCCCATGAGCTATATATTGTAAAGACAAAGAATAGAAATTTAAAGGTAGCACTCAAGTAATGTACTTTGGAATGGCGGAGAAATACCATGTAGTAGGTAGGTATGGTGGACACAAATGGCATAGTGGTTGGCTCAAGGATTTGGATGCATGAGAAGAATTCCTCTCGATACAAGGCTAGGCTAGCAAGGTTGTTTGAAGCAAACTCAAGTATAAAAGGTGCAGCAAAGCTCACATATGAACATATTGTAACTATTATAAGACTTTACATTGTCTCCTTGTTGTTTAAACACCTTAACCAGAAAATATCTAGACTCTAGAGATCAATCATGCAAACCAAATTTTTAACAAGCTCTATGTAGTTATTCATTAATGAGTACAAGGTACATGATGCAAGAGCTTAAACATGGACTATATGAGCACAAGAATTGCCAAGTATCACAGTATTCAAGACATTAAACCATTTACCACATGCGGATTTTTCGTTTCCAACCATATAACAATGAATGAAATAGTCCAACTTTCGCAGTGAACATTAAAGATAAAGCTAAGAACATATTTGTTCATACAAAACAGCGGAGCGTGTCTCTCTCCCACACAAAGAATGCTAGGATCCGATCTTATTCAAACAAAAACAAAAACAAAAACAAACACACGCTCCAAGTAAAGCACATAAGATGTGACGGAATAAAAATATAGTTTCACTAGAGGTGACCTGATAAGTTGTCGATGAAGAAGGGATGCCTTGGGCATCCCCAAGCTTAGACGCTGTCTTCTTAAAATATGCAGGGATGAACCACGGGCATCCCCAAGCTTTGACCTTTCACTCTTCTTGATCATATTGTATCATCCTCCTCTCTTGATCCTTGAAAACTTCCTCCACACCAAACTCAAAACAACTCATTATAGGGTTAGTGCATAATCAAAATTCACATGTTCAGAGGTGACATAATCATTCTTAACACTTCTGGACATTGCACAAAGCCAATGACATTAATGGGACAAAGAAATCCATCCAACATAGCAAACAAAAATAAATAAAAGGCAGAATCACAAAACAGAACAGTCCGTAAAGATGAATTTTATTGAGGCACCATACTTGCTCAAATGAAAATTCCCAAATTTAATGAAAGTTGTGTACATATCTGAGGATCACGCACGTAAATTGGCAGATTTTTCTGAGTTACCTACAGAGAGGCAGGTCGAAATTCGTGACAGCAAGAAATCTGTTTCTGCGCAGTAATCCAAATCTAGTATTGACTTTACTATCAAAGATTTTACTTGGCACAACAATGCAATAAAATAAAGATAAGGAGAGGTTGCTACAGTAGTAAACAACTTCCAAGACTCAAATATAAAACAAAGTGCAGAAGTAAAATGATGGGTTGTCTCCCATAAGCGCTTTTCTTTAACGTCTTTCAACTAGGCGCAGAAAGTGTGTATCAAGTGTTATCAAGAGACGAAGCATCAACATCAATAGGTATCTTAGATGTTCCATCATCCATAGTGGTGCTAAGGGCTTTGTCAATTTTAGGCCTATAATAGTTTTTTGGCTTAGGCATTTTAGAGGCATACATGAATTTTTGCTCCTTACCCACATAAGCTTTCTCCTTAAACTTAAGAGAAGAAAAAGTTGAACCCAAGGTTCCCATAGCTTCTTCCAGTTCACTAATCCTATGGGTTCGATTATCATGAGTAGCACAAGTTTCTAAAACAGCAATTCTCTCATTAATTCCACCTAGAGATTTATCAAGTTTATCGGTGCTATTAAGTAATATTCCCAATTTAGTCTCAATACTTGGAAGATCTTTCTCTATGACCTCCAACTTTTTCATGACATCTTCAAGAGAGACTTCAATTTTAGTTTCATTAACAGGTGGTATTCCAACTAGACTCTCAATGATGCAACTAGCTTCTAAAGCAAGAGTGCCTAGGAAATTACCTCCCGCAAGAGTATCAAGAACATACCTATTCCAGCTAGAGATACCAACATAAAAGTTCCTAAGTAGTATAATAGTGGAGTGTTTCTTAATGCACCTATGATGAGCATCGCTAATTCTATACCAAGCATCTTTAAAACTTTCTCCCCTTGTTGCTTAAAGGAACGAACTTCAACTTCCGGATTACTCATTTTTAGTGGTAGTAAATAAAGCAAACTAGATAAAGTAAATGCAAGTAACTAATTTTTGTGTGTTTTCAATATAGAGAACAAGACAGTAAATAAAGTAAAGCCAGCAACTAATTTTTTTGTGTTTTGTTTTAGTGCAGCAAACAAAGTAGTAAATAAAATAAAGCAAGACAAAACAAAGTAAAGAG
The DNA here is from genome assembly GCA_030979885.1 of Lolium multiflorum. Classification (NCBI taxonomy): domain Eukaryota; kingdom Viridiplantae; phylum Streptophyta; class Magnoliopsida; order Poales; family Poaceae; genus Lolium; species Lolium multiflorum. The sequence goes on from CM061751.1 coordinate 183,029,538, forward strand.
ATTGGAAGTGGGAGACTCCCTTTGCAGAAGTCTTGATCTCCCCAAATGGCGCCAGAAAAAAGCTGGCGCAAAGTTGACGTGGGAGTTAGAGATCTCTTGTGGTGTAACTTTTCTTCAGCCCGGCAACGGCGCCTAAAAAGAGCTTGATTGCGCGTAGTTAACACGTCCGTTGGGAACCCCAAGAGGAAGGTATGATGCGCACAAGAGCAAGTTTTCCTCGCAAGAAACCAAGGTTTATCGAACAAGAGGAGCCAAGAAGCACGTTGAAGGTTGTTGGTGGCGGAGTGTAGTGCGGCGCAACACCAGGGATTCCGGCGCCAACGTGGAACCCGCACAACACAATCACAGATTTGCCCCAACGTATGGAGGTTGTCAATCTCACCGGCTTGCGAAACAAAGGATTAGATGTATAGTGTGGATGATGATGATTGTTTGCAAAGAATAGTAAAGAACAATTTGCAGATTGTATTTCAGATGTAAAGAATAGGACCGTCCACATCACTAGTGGTGTCTCCCATAAGATAAACGATGTTGGGTGAACAAATTACGTTGGCAATTGACAAATAAAGAAGGCATAATAATGCACATACATATATCATGATGAGTACTATGAGATTTAATCGTGGCATTACGACAAAGTACATAGACCGCTATCCAAGATGCATCTATGCCTAAAAAGTCCACCTTCAGTTATCATCCGAACCCCTCCGTATTGTAAACAACAGACAATTGCATTAAGTATGGTGCATAATGTAATCAACACAAATATCCTTAGACAAAGCATCGATGTTTTATCCCTAGTAGCAACAAGACATCCACAACCTTAGAACTTTCAGTGTCCCGATTTAATGGAGGCATGAACCCACTATCGAGCATAAATACTCCCTCTTGGAGTCACAAGTATCTTCAGAGCCTCTACTAGCAACGAGAGCGTGCAAGAACATAATAAATAACATATATGATAGATTGATAATCAACTTGACATAGTATTCAATATTCATCGGATCCCAACAAACACAACATGAAGGATTACAAATAGATGATCTTGATCATGATAGGCAGCTCACAAGATCTAACATGATAGCACAATGAGGAGAAGACAACCATCTAGCTACTGCTATGGACCCATAGTCCAGGGTGGACTACTCACACATCGATCCGAGGCGATCATGGCGATGAAGAGACCTCCGGGAGATGATTCCCCTCTCCGCAGGGTGCCGGAGGCGATCTCCCGAATCCCCGAGATGGGATTGGCGCGGCGTCGAAGGTTTCCGTATCGTGGCCTGGACCGGGGTTTCCGACGAAGGCTTTAAGTAGCGAGCAGTCAGGCCACACGAGGGCCCCACACAACCCGGCGCGGCCAAGGCCCCCGCGCCGCCCTAGTGTGTGGCTGCCTCGTGGCCCCACTTCGTGATCCTTCGGTCTTCCGGAAGCTTCGTGGAAAAATAGGACCGGGCGTTGATTTCGTCCATTCCGAGAATATTTCCTTACTAGGATTTCTCAAACCAAAAACAAGAAATAACAAGAAGGCTTTCGCATCTCGTCAATAGGTTAGTGCCGGAAAATGCATAATAATGACATATAATGTGTATAAAACATGTGAGTATCATCAATAAAGTAGCATGGAACATAAGAAATTATAGATATGTTTGGGACGTATCAGCGAGCAGGTGGCACAACCGGTCCGGCAGACCCTCGGCGCGTACCATCATACACACTCCAGAAGTCCTCGCCGCCACTGTCTTCCGCATATCCATCTTCAGGAGAGATCAATGCAATGACCTTGCGAGGCCTGCCACCAACGACACCACGATGCCAGACGACACCACCATCCTGCGCACGTCCATCACGCTGCGTCCGTCTCCGAGGCTCCGCTGCGCTAGATGACTTCCTCCAGGTATCACTTGTTCCAGAACGATGCCCTCAAGAGGGAAAACGACACCAGAGGTGCCACCATCATCTGATCTGTATCCATATCTGGGGTTTCTCCGGAATAAAGAGGTTGAGGTCGGATCTGTAGCATAGATGCCTTCAACAAGGTGATGATGCCAGAGGACGCCACCATCGTCGGCTCCGACAGAATTGGAGCCCGGTTCTCACCGGCCAGACCCCACTCCAACGTTGCAGATCCGCTTGAAGAAGAGTCGAGGCCATCTGCCGCACCATCGATGTGGCACTGTGGTACCCGGCAGCACCACGAGCAAGCCCTCCTTGCCGGTCAGCCGCCACCACGCTGGCCGCCAAAGCAGTTCGAAAGGGGACAAGGGGACGAGGAGGGCCCCCGCCGGCGTTGGCGCTGGCCAGACTTTGCCCGGGCGCGCCCCTTGGCGGCGGCGGAGGAGGGAGGAGGCAGGTGGAGGGGGTGGGATGCGCGGCGGCTGGGGTTTCCTCTCCCGCCGACCGCGTGGGGGCCGACATCCTAAATATATGGTGAAAAAGATTGTGCAAAGAGATCGTCTCTTAATTAAGAGAAGACAAATCCTTTTTTTGGCTTTCTCTTTCCTCTACCTCATCGTTTATCTTACGTGGCACTGCTAAGATATCATCATTATAGAAGTCAATGCACAAAAGAAGCAATGGATCCATTATTCTAGGCATGCAACATCCCAATCCTTTTCTTCCTCATTTGTGGCTTCATCACAACAAATTGTGGCAGAGTGGGAGAGCTCAACCAACTCCCTCCCGCACCCCCTCCCTCCCGCACCCCCAAAACCTAACTGCCTCCCACCGCTGCCACCGGTGGCGCCACCGGGCAAAGACCGTGGGGCGTGGAGGCGGCGGCCTTTCCTCGTGTCGCGCTGGGGACGGCGGCCATGATCTCCCGTCGACACTGCGGTCGGTCGAACGAGGATGGCTGGGTAGCGGAGGCCAGACCTGATATGTGCTGCGCCCCCCCCCCCCCCACCAGCCTCCCATCAGCGGTACGCCGGTGGTGGCTGGCGCTGCGGCCGGTCGGACGTGGATGGCTGGGCGGCGGCGGCCAGTCCTGATCTGTGCTGCACCCCCCGTCTCCCGTCGGTGGCACGCCGGTGGTGGCTGGTTGTGGGCAGCGGCCAGGTCCTTGATCTGCGCCATCCCCCCGCCTCTCGCCGGTGCGTGGTGGTGATCTTGGGCTTCTCCCGCGGCACGAGGTCACCTGGGATAGGAGCCTTGGGTTCGACGGTGGAGGCAGTGTTGGGATTCGTAGCATAGAAAACAAAAAAATTCCTACCGCGAGAACGAATAACAAGCCAAGATCTAATCTAGTAGATGGTAGCAACGAGGCGAAGATCATCATACCCTTGAAGATCGCTAAGCGTTAACGAGATAGATCTCATGGTTGATGTAGTCGATCACTTGCCGCTTACGAAAGCGCATAGAAGATCTTGATGGTACCATAATCGGGCAACACCTCCGCACTTGGTCACATGTTTGGTGTTGATGACGACGTCCTTCTCCCCGTTCCAGCGGGTAGCGGATGTAGTAGATCCTCCTCGGAATCCCGCCAACACGACGGCGTGGTGACGGTGGTGGTGGAGATCTTCGGCAAGTCACAAGGCGGAGAATAGGAGGGAGGAGTGGCTAGGGTTTGGGGAGAGGGGGGCACTTGGGGCGTTGGCCTTGGGTGCCCTTGGGTGGTGCGGCTCTGGTGTGGCCGGCCCTTCCCCTCTCCCTCTCTTTATATAGGTGGAACCTCATAGGGTTGCCCCAAAACCATATTGAAGTCCAACTCCAAAAACTGCCTTTTGGGTGAAACCTAGTGGAAGTGAGATTGCTCCATTTCCTTCTCCCTAGGCTGGCTAAGGTGGTGGAGTCCACCATGGACTGCACCTACCCTCTTGGTTGGCTGGTTAGGGTTGGTGGAGTCCATCCGGGACTCCACCTTCCATAGTGATTTCTTCCGAAAGGTTCTAGAATATTCTAGCGCCTTCCATAAATGCACCGGATCATTTCCAAACTTGGAGAGTGACTTCCTATATATGAATCTTATTCTCCGGACCATTCCGGGACTCCTCGTGATGTCCTGGATCCCATCCAAGCCTCCGAACAACATTCGAACACCATTCCATATTCCATATCTACTTAAAACAACATCAAACCTTAAGTGTGTCACCCTACGGTTCGAGAACTATGTGGACATGATCGAGACTCCTCTCCGATCAATAATTAATAGCGGGATCTGGAGATCCATAATTGAAGGGATTCGTAGCATAGAAAACAAAAAAATTCCTACCGCAAGAACGAAAACCAAGCCAAGATGCAATCTAGAAGATGGTAGCAACGCGGGGATCACGAGACTAACCCTTGAAGATTTCCAAAGCCTACGAGATTAGATCTCGTTGTTGCGTAAGATGATCACTTGCCGCTTTCAAAAGCGCGTAAAGATCTTGACGGTGCCACAGTTTGGCAGCACCTCCGTACTCGGTCACACGTTCGGTGTTGATGACGACGTCCTTCTCCCCGTTCCACGGGCACGAAGCAGTAGATCCCCGAATCCCGGCAAGACGACGGCGTGGTGGCGGCGGTGGAGATCTCCGGAGGTTCGCCAAACCGTATGCGGGAGAGGTGGAGGAGGAGAGGCGGCTAGGGTTTGGGGAGAGGGGGGCGCCGGCCACTAAGGGGTGCGGCCAAGGAGGCTTTGGTGTGGGCGGCCCCCTCCCCTTGGTCCTTATTATATAGGTGGAACCACCAAGAGTTTGACTCCAAGTCTTCGAATAAGACCCCAACTCAAAAACTTGCCATAAGGACGAAACCTACCCAAGGTGGGACTCCCACCCCTTCCTATGGTGGAGTCCACCTGGGACTCCTCCACCCCTTGGTTGGCCGGCCATGCTAGGTGGAGTCCCTCATGGTGATTTCTTCCGGACTTTTCTAGAACCTTCCATAAATGCACCGGATCATTTTCAAACTTATAAAATGACTTCCTATATATGAATCTTATTCTCCGACCATTCCGTAACTCCTCGTGATGTCCTGGATCCCATCCGAGACTCCGAACAAAACTTCGAACTCCATTCCATATTCCATATCTACTTAAACGACATCAAACCTTAAGTGTGTCACCCTACTGTTCGTGAACTATGCAGACATGGTTGAGACTTCTCTCCGACCAATAACCAATAGCGGGATTTGGAGATCCATAATGGCTCCCACATATTCAACGATGACTTAGTGATCGATTAAACCATTTACAAACAATACTGATTCCCTTTGTCACACGATTTTACTTGTCCGAGGTTTGATCATCGGTATCTCTATACGTTGTTCAACCTCATCTCCGACAAGTACTCTTTAATCGTACCGTGGTATGTCATCTCTTATGAACCATTCATATGCTTGCAAGCTAACTAGACGACATTCCACCGAGAGGGCCCAGCGTATATCTATCCGTCATCGGGATGGACAATATCCCACTCTTGATCCATATGCCTCAACTCATACTTTCCGAATACTTAATCCCACCTTTATAACCACCCATTTACGCAGTGGCGTTTGATGTAATCAAAGTACCCTTCCGGTATAAGTGATTTACATGATCTCATGGTCGAAGGATTAGGTAACTATGTATCGGAAGCTTATAGCAAATAGAACTTAATGACGTGATCATATGCTACGCTTATTTGGGTGTATGTCCATTACATCATTCATCAATGACATAACCTTGTTATCAATATCATCCAATGTTCATGATCATGAAACTATGATCATCTATTAATCAACAAGCTAGTTATACAAGAGGCTTACTAGGGACTCCTTGTTGTTTACATAACACACATGCATCAATGTTTCGGTTAATACAATTATAGCATGGTATGCAAACATTTATCATAAACATAAAGATATATAATAACCACTTTATTATTGCCTCTTGGGCATATGTCCAACAATAATAGCTCCCACATATTCAACGATGACTTCGTGATCGAAAGTGAAAGTTCAGAGATGGTAAACCTAGAGGGGGGTGAATAGGTTTCTACAAGTTTTTAATTATTTCTTTGCAAGTTAGGCTTTGCGGAATATAAAGGTGAGCCTAATGCAAACTAGGTGAGGCACCCTATATGATGATACACGTAACTCACGCACGAAGGCTCTCACAGGCAGATATATCACAAGTAAAGAGTTCGGTTAGAGATAACCGATAGCACGCGGAGAAGAAGGTGTATTCCCGTGTTCCCTTCCTTTGCAAGAAGGTACGTCACTTTTGGAGAGGTGGGGGTTTCACGAAGGATTCCCCAGTGCCACGAAGGCTCACCTTCTTCTCCTGAGCCTATCCCACGAAGGAATAGCTCTTTTTACTTGTGGTAGACTTTGAGGCAGCCTCCAAACCTTCACAATCTTTTCAGGAGCAAATCCACAGCCCGAATGCTTCCGGACCTGTTTGCCCACCTAGGGTTTCCAAGAAACCCTACAGAGCATGTATCTTGATGAATACAAGGGGGAACATGATTTGGCTCGGTGGAAGTATAGATCAAGACCTCCTCTATCTTTTCCCCAGAGGGATTCGAGTTTGGGTGGATGAGAAGGGAGATCTGAGGCTTTTGGTGTTTCTATCAATGGAGTATGAGAGAGAGAGCTCAAGAATGCTTTGTATAGTGCCTAAATGTTTGAGGTAGGTGAAGAGGTATTTATATGGTCACTTGAAATCCAAACCAGACCGTTGACAACTTGTCCAACTCAGTTTTCGCCAGAAGGGTCACCACCCGGGGCCGGGCCATCCGGTGCAGGTGGTCCAACCGGGTTCGGCGGACCATCCGGTCCAGACCGGACTCGCGCCGGCCGTGACCGGCGGGTCTTGGGCTACGACATGCCCCCGCTGCCACCGGAGCAGAGCCAGAGCGCCGGCACTGGCCCACAGCCGGACCAGTCCGGTCCAAACCGGGCCATAAGCCGGGCCAGTGCCGGGCGAAGGTGAAAACTCCCCTGGAAGGTGCCCGGTTGGCACCGGTCCAGGAGCTGGTAAGGCTGGCCGGGCCATGCCAATTCAACCGACCTCCTGCCCCGAGGCTGAACAACTCTTCTTCATTTCTGTCGAAGTGGGGGGTCTCCCTTCACCTTCTTGTTCCATTGATACACCATGATGCCTATTTGGCTAATACCTGGGAATAATCTCATAGACATGTATTAGACCAATTACTCTAGGAACTGTGTCATTGTTACCAAAATAATGGATAAGGGTAAAATACCCTTACAGAAAGAACCACTCACACAAAATAACAATTCCCTTTGTCTCGCGATATTTTACTTATCCGAATTTTGATCGTCGGTATCTCCATACCTAGTTCAACCTCATTACCGATAAGTACTCTTTACTCGTACCGTGATACGATATCCCTTGTGAGCCAGTCACATGCTTGCAAGCTAAATGGATGTCATTCCACCGAGAGGGCCCAGAGTATATCTATCCGTCATTTGGATGGACAAATTCCACTATTGATCTAACTGCCTCAACACTATACTTTCCGAACACTTAATGCTACCTTTATAACAATCCATTTACGTAGTAGTGTTTGGTGTCATCAAAGCATCCATCCGGTGTAGGTGATTAACATGATCTCATGGTTGAAAAGATTAAGTTACTATGCATATTAAAGCTTGAAGCATAAAGAACTAAATGACTTGATCATATGCTACGCTTACTATGGGTGTATGTCCATGACATTATTCACCTAATGATATGACCTTGTTATTAATAACATCAATGTTCATGATCATGAAACTATGATCATCTATTAATCAACAAGCTAGTTTAACAAGAGACTTACTAAGGAATATTTTATGTTTACATAACACACATGTATTAATGTTTCCGGTTAATACAATTATAGCATGAGATGCAAACATTTATCATAAACACAAAGATATAATAGTAACCACTTTATTATTGCCTCTTGGGCATATCTCCAACATGTGGCCCTCTTCTTCGCCGGAGATGGTCGGCCTACGGATGGTGGTGGTGGGTCTTTCGATCTGTCACCACGTACCGTCGGCGAGGTGGAGAGGCTTGGAAGCCGGCGACGGCTGCTGTCGGCGGTGGAGGGCTGACGTTCGGCTGCGGCGGTGCTTAGGGCGTGTGCGTTGTCTGTGGACAACGCGATCTGCGCTTGGTGTCTCCGGCGGCAACTGTGGCCAGTCTGGGATGGTCACCGGCGTGGGGGGCCGACCTGAATAAAGGCGGCGGCCCTAGGGTCTCTCTTGGGCGAAGATGAAGACTGGCCTGAGGTTGCTCTTCTCGATCTGGCAGGAGTGTTGAATTCCGGAAGGCGCCGGCGGCAAATGTAACAGTGCTTTTTTGACTGGAGTTTGCTGGACCAGTGCTATTCAGTCATGCGCACCCATGCTTTTATTCCGGCCGATTGGTTCTGCAGGGAGAGGCGCGAAGCTCTGGTATGTGTTGGCACCAAGAGACATTTTAGTCCATGATGTAGTCAGGTGAAGGGAATGACATGAAGGTCGGAGCGGAGGACTAGCTAAGGGAGGTTCAAGTCTCCGCGTTGTTGAGGGACTTGCTTGGTGTCCCGGGCTCCGCAGCAGTCGTATGGAAGTGGGGGCGGCAGCACAGGTGAAATTCAGAGTCCTACCTTTCAGGGTGAAAACCCAAGGTCTGGTCTTAACTGGTTGTGTCAATGACCTTGTTGGAGGCATTGTTTTGAGAACGGGAACTATCTTCAGGGTGAAAACCTAAGATCTTTGGTCGGGCGACGACTGTGATGTTGCACCGTTTCCTTCTTGGAGACATCGTTTTTGGAGATTCTGTAATTCAGGTGTTGTCTTGGTTGTGATTGTATTGCTGTTGCTAAGCCTAGGATGCTATAGCGGGATTTTTGTTTCTTAGTTTTCTTTTCTATTTTTTGTGTGTGTGCATCCGTACTGCCATTAGGGTATTGCGTTGTTGCAGAGACTGAGTGTAATTGATATCTTTTGATATTAATATATTTCCTTTATCGAAAAAACTAAAATCAGTGGAAAACTACCATCGGTTTCATAAAAAAAAATCTGGGGAAGTTTTTAGCACGAGAGTTGTCTTTTCGGTTGGGCCTCCCTCATAAAAATTTCCTGGCTCGGCCGTTGGTTGCAAAGATCACAAATCTTTGGCCGTGCATGCTTCCTCATGTAAGCGGGGGCTTTCTGTGTGTGCTGTTTCCATAATCAGTCTGAACTTCAGTATGTTGGGCGTGGCAAAGGTCGCAGTCTTGTATTGTGCATGCTTCGTCACGTAAACGGGGGCTTCCCACGCTTGTACTCTTTCCATAGCATTGTCTGCAGTGAGAATGTGAGATGTGCAAGTTTTTCGTTGGTGTGTTTGTTTTGTTGGAGAGTTTTTTCGTGTTGGCCATGCTGTGGACCTGCGGTTGGAGCGGGCATGGCCCTTCTATATCATTTGCGCTCGGTTTCTAATTAATTAATTATTATCTGGACAATCTTCTTCTCATCATGAAACTAGCAAACCTTTTGACTTGGCTTGCTTAGAAGAATGTTTAAGACATGAGCCGTCGAATCACATCACATCAAGCCACTCACACTCTACGCTAATTAGCCTCGCATCGTTTGCCCACGCCAACTTGAAGGCTAGGTGGAGAGCTCACTGACTCACTCTCGGTACAAGACAAGAACCCCGACGTGCCAAGGGGGGCCTCAAGCACCATGCTGGGAGGCAGCGTCCAGTGGCCGGTCCGAGTCCGCGTCCGGCCGAGAGATTGACAGGAGGCGGCATCCGGCGAGCAGGGAACATCGCAGAGAGACAGGATGCAACTTCCCAATCAGCTTGCTCCCCAACCCTGAGGAGAGAGGCCCGGGCCCCTTCCTAATCTCATCGTGATGCCCCTTTCACTGCTCGATCGTGCGGTTCTGTAGAATGATTGGTGCCGCCCGATGTCGCCTAGTTCGATCGGTTCTGTTGTAGTTGCTTGCAGGGTTAGTGGCCTGGCAATCTGCGAGACCCATTTCGGAGCTAATTGTTGGCACGATGTTTCTCGGGTGGGAGATGAGAGATTCCGGAGCTGTGCAACGTACGGCTATTTACACAGAAAGAAAGAACGCACGAAATGACCCTCCAGCCAAACTATTTCACGTCCTAACCGTGTGGCGTTATTCGTAAGGGCATCACACATGTTTATGTGACGTCCGTGGAAGCGGCGCTACACATCGTCGAGCATGCCACATATGATAGGATGTGTGGCGCTCTTGCGAAGAGAGTCACACAAAAAGGTGTGGCAACGGCACACAAAAGAGTGTGGCGCTCTTGCGAAAGGAGCTACACAAAAAAGCTAGAGGCGTGAAATAGTTTGGGATCATTTCGTGCAATCCTTATCCAAAAGGATTATTTTTGTGTAAATCGCCGCACCATACTGGCTAAGGTTTAAAATAGCGTGTTCAATGAAATAGTTGCAGCCTCGTTCAAACACTATGAACGCTATGTCATGCTAATAACATGCTATGTTTCAAAATGTGTTTAAAAAAAATACCAAATATAACCTAAAAATAAAAGATTTTACTAAAAAGGTTGGATATATAATCCAAAAAGACTAAATCATACGTACATAACCACATACAAAAAATCGATCTCCAATTTTTCAGAAGGCTAACATCAGCATTTCACAAACAATATAGTATAAATTATTTGTTAAAAATCATCAACATTAACAATATTATCTTCTGATTCAGAAGAAGAACCAAGAGATTGCAGTTTATCACCATGGAAAAATGAAAACAAGGTAGCTTGAAAAAATAGCGCGCTAACGCTATGAAATTTTAGCACGATATAGCATGCTATTTCGCAAACAGAATCATAGCAAGCAAGGTTATTAAAATTAAGCGTGAACCCTCTTAATATAATATAACGTGCTATTAACGGAGAAATTATTTTAAACATTGCTACCGGCTCTTTCATGTGTGTCCGAAAGTAAATTTTATAGTAGGTGATGAATAGAATACAGTGCGTGCCAGTAGCTAGGTGAACTGCCATTACAGCTTCATTTCTTACATTTTTTAAAGACAGATAGCTAGGTGAAGTGCCATTAGCTGCCCAGTATCTACACTACACTTCATTACATTGTGCGTCGAAAACCTATTTTGGTTCATGATGTGCTATCAGTTATTCCTATACAAATTAATTTGAGTAGGGTTTTATTGGATAAAAAATAGCATGTGTGGTACGCCTAGTGCAGCGATTAGTGGCGTCCCTCAAAGAGATTTGAGGCGTGCCGAACGTTTGACCTCCTACAGTTATGCATCCAAAGCCTATTTTTATCCAGCGCGGCGCAATACGGTGTCCGGCATCATGAGCCCGTAATCGCTACACATGAGACACTGCAGGGACGCCGGACAGAACAAAAACCACCGTGGGTGCCTACCTGCCAGTGACCGTAGACAATACCGTTGCTTCGCGCCTTTCTTTCGCGCCGCGCGTCCTCTCCTTCGCCTCCCACCCTCCAACACCGCTCAAATCGCCCGCTAACGCAATATATACTTCGAGTGCATTGGACTCCACCGCGACCCCTGACTCCCTTGCCTCCCTTTTCGCCGCCGGTGGTTCACCTATTCTGGCCAGAACCCGGTGGCCACTCCCCCACTTTGCCGCGTGCTGAAGGTGTTCAATCGTTTGTCTGGTAGGCGCCGCCCGTCATTCTTCGTTGTCCCCACTGCCACCGTAGACTTTTAACTATTGATCTTCCTCATAGACATGGATAGCGATGATGAGATGATCCAACAAATGCTTGCTGATGACGTAGCCTGCGATGACGATGTTCGTGAGCACTTGGGGTGATCATCGCTTGCCTTCAAAAAATGCTTGATGGAGTCGTGGAGAATAAGAAGAGGCCGCGCCGTGGAGGTTTAAGTCCGGGAAGAAAAAAGTCGAAGCCCCGACAGAGGTTGGAGGATCATACTATGTTGTACAACGACTACTTCTTCGACACTGCAACACATGCCGGCAATTTTCGGCGGCGCTATAGGATGAGAAAGGACTTGTCATGGAAATCCTTCATGGTGTGAGAGAGTTTGACCCCTACTTCAGGAAGCAATATTATCTCGTAGAGCATCTATGGAAGCTCAAAGGAGAGGCATCAACAGCGCTGGTGCCTTGATCTAGCCCAACATCTATTTGTTTGCTTTGTTGTTTGTTAAAGGTTTAATTTATTTGATGTTTAAATAAAATCTTCAAAAAAGATTGGAAGGATGCTTTTGGGGGATGGGGCTCGAAACAGACGCGCGCCAAAAGCGACAACTAGCAACGGCGTCCCCAAATGCTCAATCCGGCGTTTAATCCGGATTCGATTTGGGGACACGACTGAAGATGATCTAATGTCGATCATTTTAGCAAATGAATCGGGTAAGTTTGTTTGGTCGTTGACTTCTTCGTGTTCTTGTTCGGTTAACTTTTTACTCACAAGGGTGGATCCAGAAAAATATTAGAGTGGGGGCAAATCATTGAGTGAGGCACATATTGCATGAATTTAACAAATTTACGAAAATTTCTTTACAAATTCAAACAAATGTTTGTAGAACTCAAAAACTGAGTGGCCGTTGGGCTCTACCTGGGACCCCCTGCTTATATATGGATTTGCTAAATGGACATACGGTTTTGCTACACAAGGTAAAAGTTCCTTTAAAAATTAAGATCTTGAGGATTACGTTAGAAACTCATCTTGACTTGAGAACAATCTAGCAAAGCCTACGCGGAATGAGTGTACGAAATGTGCTTTTCATGATTCTCATCTGTCTATCAATCATTTATTTTGCGTGCCCTTTTGCAAAACTGATATAGAGAGTGATTCATTTTACTTTTAGTATAGCACCACCTACTAGTGTAACAAATATAGTTGGTTATATATTTGGTTATTGGTAAAATGAGATGGATAAACAAACTAAAGCGCACAGTCGAGTTTGGACTTGTCCTTTGATTTGGGCTTGATGGAACTGCAAAGAATGACATTATGCTTGTCAAAAGAGAAAATATGGTTATTTTTATAGGTTATTCGTATAGCTAGCGGTTCTAAGTTGCAATGAGTGTATAAAGATTCCGAATTCAGCCATCTGGTTGGACATGCCATCTTCAACCAACCTTTTCCGTGGTTTACTATATGACTATCTTTAGCTGCTCAGTCCTTCTTTTCTGTTGGTTGATTTTCATGCACACGGTTTATGATCCATGAGATGTAAACCACAACTATGAAATGTTGAAAGTCTACAATAGAAGTTATTTGTATCGATTGATGTAGAAGCCAGGGCTATGTTTTTTTCTATAAAAAAAAAAGTGTTTCCAAGATGGTTGTACTTGCAGGCTGGTGGAAGTCTTGTGTAAGATCTTAACGTAGATGGGTTGTCGATGAGTGAGCTGGAAGCGTTTACAAATTCCTAAAACTAATTATATGTCCTGTCAGTCAGCTAATGAGTAATGAAGCTTATGACTGTCTTGACCAACACCACGCGAGACACTGATACCGCAGCTACTCCTGTACGAAAGAAGTTTCAGTTGCACCTTAACCAAAAGCGCCATCAAGACCGGGCCACGTTACCATCACCGGAACGGAACGTCTGCCGGCCCTATCCGATCAAGACCGTCGCGTTCGACGGATCGGCATCATCGCTTAATCTTCTTCACACCCGGAAGTAAAAGACCCATCAAGAAGAACCGACGGTCTCGTTTCCCTCGGCGGTAAGGAACCATTAATCGATCTCCGACGAAGTCGCGGCCTCTTTGACTGACCGGTCGCTGTAATTTGCTGCTGGCCGGTCGTAGGCCGGGGGCGTTTCTGGCCGGGCATTGATTGATGGATCGATCGGGGAGCGTGAGGAAGGGCGGCCGTGATCCGGGGAGAAAGATTTCTGGGGTCAGAACTGGCCTCGTCTCTCTCACGGTGGAGGACCCGTGTAGAGAGTGAATGATTCTTCGCACTCACTGCACTCCGAGCCGTGTCACGAACTCTGCATTTATTCGTTTTATTATTATAATCACCTCCTCTCCTCTTTGTCACGCGTGAAATGGACTACTTCCTCTATCCTTATTCATTCGTTAGGCTAGTCATAGTGGGGAGTAACTTAGACTAGTAACATGACATATGTTACTAGTCTAAGTTACTACCTCCATAATGTGTAGTAACTTATATGTGGTGTCATGCATTGTGTCATTTACTATGGTGTAGACTCAACTTGTCTTGGGGTGTGTGATGTTATGGTAACATAGCTAGTTACCATAACACTCTCTTTCTTCATTAATTGTCATGCCATGTCACCAAAATATCTTGGGTTGTGTGATGTTACTAGCTAAGTTACTTCCACTATGAGCAGTCTTATTAATCGCATCATTCCCAGAAAGTGTCTTTGATACATAGGCACCAGTGCTCTCTTCAATTTCAGATTTTTGAAAATTTTAAAATCTCACACTTCTTTGTCTCTAAAGATTATGCTGTTAAATATATAAATAGATATGTACAGTATGGGTGTATACAAAAATATCCGTTAAAAATACGTTGTATTTTGGGAAATATAAAAAAGACAAATTTATGATAGTAAATGGCAGTACAATAGTATTAAAATAGTATATCTTTTTGTTAGAAATTTGTTTATTTTGTATTTCTCAAAATTCAAAGAATTTTTTACCGGGACTTTTTTTTGCGTAGACTCCTCCTGTACATATCTATCTACATATTTAACGTTATATTTTTTTGGAGAAATAGAAGTGTGAGGTTTTGAAATTTTGAAAATCTGAAAGTGAAGGGAGAACTGGTGCCCATGTGCACCAAATCCCTATCCCCTTGTCACACGTCAAGTGGACTACTTCCTCTATCCGCGAGTAAATGTAAATTTTCTTTTTTAAAAAAAGTGAGATATTCTGAAATTTGACCAAATTTTACAAAGAAATATCAACATATTTTATATCATATTACAATACTATATTATTGAACTACATGTTAGGATGAATCTACAATATTAATTTAGGGTCATAAAATTGTGCTACTTTTTTCATGGAGATAGACAAATTTAAATAATTGACTTAAGACATGTCTAAACATACATTTATTTGTGGACGAAGGGAGTACCAGGAAATTTTACCTAACCTATTAACTAAGGAGAAGTTTGACAAGATAATCTAATAGAAGGTAAATATAAAATTCTACCCTGACGGGACCAATTCACCCAAGTGCTTAGCACCCCCGATCAACCACAAGCGGGTATCCTCTTAATTTTATCTAGGATTACTAGGGGTGGAACATACTTATTGAGGAACACCCTAGCATTATATGCATTCCAAATATCGCAAGTAATGAGTAAGGCGAGGAAGGCAATGGCCTTGCGGTTCAGAATGGAACCATCTGCACGACTGTACCCATGCTCCACCAACTCTTTATTGTGAGACCCGGCTAGTTAGCTTGGAAGAAGTTCGGGGATGACCAACTGATCTTTAATGGCACACCAAAGATGAGTGAAGAAACAACAATGGACAAATAAGTGCTAAACGGATTCTGTAGTTTGCAAACAAAGGAGGGCTCAACCCACAATTTCGGCATCCTCGTTTGTCTAAGCTATTGATGACCCAAAAGTATAGGGGGTGTATCGTAGTACTTTCGATAAATGAGAGTGTCGAACCCATCGAGGAACAGAAGGTGTTGACGAGCAGTTTTGATCGAGGATTCACTGTAAACACTAGTAAACAGGTTTGCAGGGGTATTTGGTATTGCAGATAAATAAAGTATGAGTAAATAAAAAGCAGTAATAATAATTGCTCCATAAAGATCTCACTTTCGTGATCCTCCATAAAGACCCCACTTTTGTTTCAGTACGAGTAAATAAAATGTAGTAATAATAAAATGCAGTCAATTTCCTTACTTTCCTCCATAAAGACCTCACTTTCCTGATCCTCCATATATTGCTGCAAAGCATTGTTAGGAGCAACAACAATAGAAGCAAGTTGTTCAACTCTAAAATCTTCAATAGGAAATTCAGTTTTATAAGGAGTTTTAGCAAACTTAGAAAATTAAACTCATAAGACTCTCCATCAAATTTAGTAAGAATTTTCTCCTTCTTGCAATCTATAATAGCACCACAAGTATTCAAGAAAGGTCTACCAAAAATTATAGAACAAGTCTTACTAGCAGCTGAACCAAGTACTAGAAAATCAGCAGGATATTTAATCTTACCACATAAAACTTCCACATCTCCAACAATACCAATCAGAGAGATGGTCTCTCTATTAGCAAGCTGAATAACCACACCAATTTCTTCAAGTTCACAAGAACCAATTTCATGCATAATTTCCCTGTAAAGCTCATAAGGAATAGCACTAGAACTTGCACCAATATCACATAAACCATAATAGCAATGATCACCTATTCTGACAGAAAGCACAGGAACACTAGTTTTCCTGGATTTACTAGGATGTGAAACAATATTAGAAACATCTTCACAAAATATAATATGTCCATCTTCTACATTTTCAGTAACCAAGTCCTTTACTATTGCTACCGCAGGTTCAATAGTTATTTGTTCATCAGGTTCTATAGCTTTCTTTTTTTACTTTTATTAACCACACTTGTTACAATAGAATGTTCCTTTACCTTAGCAGGGAAAGGTACTTTCTCAATATAAGGTTCAGGAAAAACACGATCATCAGTACAAACTTTAATATTTCTAGCAGAAACACAATTAACAATATCTTTATAAGGTGCATGGTACTTGTTCCACTCCTTTTTGGGAACATCAAGATAAGAGGCAAAAGCCTTAAAACAATTTGCAAGAATTTGAGAATCAAGACCATAAACAGCACTAGTATTACGGAAGTCATCAGTTTGCATAAAAGATTCAATGCATTCATAATCATAATTAATACCCGACTTTCTTCCATTATCATTCTCCCATCCTTCAGTATTCTCCTGAATGCGGTCGAGAAGATCCAATTTAGCTTCTTCTTTGATACGTGTAAATGATCCAGAACAAGAAGCATTCAATAAATCCTTATCATGAAGAAAAAGCCTTGGATAGAAGTTATTAATAACAATATTACTAGAGAGCTCATGAATGGGGCATTTGAGCATAAGTGACTTCAATCTCCCCCACGCTTGGGCAATAATCTCTCCATCTTGAGGCCAAAAATTATATATTTGATTCCGATATTTGAGAGGTACAATTCCCTCCCATCCAATAGATCGGTCATTCTTCAGCATCTTATACCATTCCGCAGCTAATACATACTTGTGATTATACCTCTTGCAAGCATCTGCAACTACAAGAAAGTAATTAAGATAAATCTAACCACAGCCTTAAACTTAGTCGACGTTCACATGACACCACTAGAAGAATAGCACCACAACTTAAATATCAAATCATTGCATATTACTCAACATAGTTCCACTACTAACAACATGACTTCTCCCATGTCCTCAAGAACTAAACGAATCACTCACGAGACATCATATGGATCATAATCATAGGTGATATAATGATGAATAACAATCTGGACATAAACCTTAGTTCAATGATTTCACTCAATAGCATCAACTACAAGGTGTAATCAACACCGGGAAAGTTTCCCCTATGAACTAGACAAGTATCAAGCCCAAGATGTTACAGCGGGATGGCGTGGAGACGGCGGTGATGATGGTGCTGGTGGTGGAGATGATGGTGATGATGATCCCGATGAAGTCCAGCTCGATGGCGGTGACGATAGCGACGATCTCCCCCTCCGGGAGGGAATTTCCTCGGCAGAATTCTGCCTATCGGAGAGTTTTTCTTTCTCTCTGGTTCTCCGCCCCATAGCGGTGGCAGAATATTTCTCTCGTTGCTCCCCCGATCTTAGGTTTCCCGAGGGGTTGAAATACGCGAGGGGCCATCGTCAGAAGTGGGCTAGGGTGCCCAGACCATGCCTAGGCGCGGCCCGAGGCTTTCTCCGTCATCTGGAAAAATAGGATTTTCTGTATCTTTGCTGGGAATTGTTAGTCTTCAGAAATATGGTGCCCTGACGGTCCTTTTTGCAGCAGATTCCTGGCTCCGGCAGTTAATTCTCCAATAATCATCAAATGCAAAAATAGATGGAATAACATAAGGATCACCTCTATATATGAAATATATCAATGAATAACAGTAAATTATGATATAGACTAGTGATGAAAATTGGACGTATCAACTGCCCCCAAGCTTAGACCTCGCTTGTCCCCAAGCGAAACTGAACTTACTAAACCAGACCACGGGTTTATGGAGTGAACTGTCGATAAACAAAATACAGAAAAAAAGCATCACACTTACCAATACACAAGTCATTATAGACAACAACTTCTTATATAATTCAACTTGCAATGAGTAAGGAGTCACTAAATAGAGGTGCATAGAGGAAGTCATAATTGATGGTAGCAAACTTTTGTTCTTGGTTAGAGAACAATTAACAAATTGAACTTATCTTTCGAGCAGAGTCTTTATATTAGAGCTTATTGCAGAAATCACATGCTCAATCATTTCAATCTCTTGTCAATCATAAATAGCTTTTCGAGTTATATTCATTCAGATAAAATTATTGTGCTACACAAGAAAGAATAAAAGAGAGGATTGAATGGATCAGCATATATAAATGGTTGGATCAAAACAACTCAAATGCTCGCTTGAGATAGAGGTAAATAGGTTTACTGACTCAACATAAAAGTAAAAGAAAGGCACTGCACAGAGGGAAGCAAGATTGCTCATGTGCTAGAGCTTTTTGTTTTAAATGCAATAGGAGTGTTGAAATATTTTTTTGAGAGATATGCATGTCTATGTCAACGAATGGCATCAAACAATCTATCGTCCTTTCATATAGTGACCTCAAGAGCAACTCCCATGTAGTTCTCCGTTGCACACCATTATTTAGGATCTCTCCAGTACATAATGTGCGGAGCATTGTTTCTTTATTTGTTTATTTTATATTTGGGATGGGCACCCAGCGCCTTGCTCTTTTTTGCAAAATTAAGGACTTAGCACATTATTCATGCTAGTCATGAAAAGACAATAAACCATTCAATACTTCCTCATGAGCTAAGAACAAAACACAAAACAAGTAGTAATGTTTGAAGGTTTAAAGGTAGCACACAAGCAATTCACTTTGGAATGGCAGTGAAATACCACTGATGGCGTGTAAGACACACGTCCGTTGGGAACCCCAAGAGGAAGGTGTGATGCGCACAGCAGCAAGTTTTCCCTCAGTAAGAAACCAAGGTTATCGAACCAGTAGGAGTCAAGGAGCACGTGAAGGTTGTTGGTGGCGGAGTGTAGTGCGGCGCAACACCATTCCGGCGCCAACGTGGAACCTGCACAACACAATCAAAGTACTTTGCCCCAACGTAACAGTGAGGTTGTCAATCTCACCGGCTTGCTATAAACAAAGGATTAGATGTATAGTGTGGAAGATGATGTTTGTTTGCGAAGAACAGTAAAGAACAATTGCAGTATATTGTATTTCAGATGTAAAGAATGGACCGGGGACCACAGTTCACTAGTGGTGTCTCTCCCATAAGATAAATAGCATGTTGGGTGAACAAATTACAGTTGGGCAATTGACAAATAAAGAAGGCATAACAATGCACATACATATATCATGATGAGTACTATGAGATTTAATCGGGCATTACGACAAAGTACATAGACCGCTATCCAGCATGCATCTATGCCTAAAAAGTCCACCTTCGTGTTATCATCCGAACCCTTCCAGTATTAAGTTGCAAACAACAGACAATTGCATTAAGTATGGTGCGTAATGTAATCAACACAAATATCTTTAGACAAAGCATCGATGTTTTATCCCTAGTGGCAATAGCACATCCACAACCTTAGAACTTTCTCTCACTGTCCCAGATTCAATGGAGGCATGAACCCACTATCGAGCATAAATACTCCCTCTTTGAGTTACAAGTATCAACTTGGCCAGAGCCTCTACTAGCAACGGAGAGCATGCAAGAACATAAACAACATATATGATAGATTGATAATCAACTTGACATAGTATTCAATATTCATCGGATCCCAACAAACACAACATGTAGCATTACAAATAGATGATCTTGATCATGATAGGCAGCTCACAAGATCTAACATGATAGCACAATGAGGAGAAGACAACCATCTAGCTACCGCTATGGACCCATAGTCCAGGGGTGAACTACTCACACATCAATCCGAGGCGATCATGGCGATGAAGAGCCCTCGGGAGATGATTCCCCTCTCGGGGCCGGAGGCGATCTCCGAATCCCGAGATGGGATTGGCGGCGGCGGCGTCTGGAAGGTTTTCCGTATCGTGGCTCTCGACTGGGGTTTCGCGACGAAGGCTTTAAGTAGGCGGAAGGGTAGGTTTAGGGGCGACACGAGGGCCCCACACAACAGGGCGGCGCGGCCCCACCCTTGGCCGCGTGGCCCTGGCGTGGCGGTGCCTCGTCGCCCCACTTCGTTTCCCTTTCGGTCTTCTGGAAGCTTCGTGGAAAAATAAGACCTTGGGCGTTGATTTCGTCCAATTCCGAGAATATTTCCTTTGTAGGATTTCTGAAACCAAAACAGCAGAAAACAGCAACTGGCTCTTCGGCATCTCGTCAATAGGTTAGTGCCGGAAAATGCATAAATATGACACATAATGTGTATAAAACATGTGAGTATCATCATAAAAGTAGCATGGAACATAAGAAATTATAGATACGTTTGAGACGTATCAAGCATCCCCAAGCTTAGTTCCTACTCGCCTCGAGTAGGTAAACGATAACAAGGATAATTTCTGAAGTGACATGCTATCATAATCTTGATCAATACTATTGTAAAGCATATGAGATGAATGCAGCGATTCGAAGCAATGGTGAAGATAATGAGTAAACAAATGAATCATATAGCAAAGACTTTTCATGAATAATACTTTCAAGACAAGCATGAACAACACTTGCATAAGAGTTACTCATAAAGCAATAAATTCTTAGTAGAAAGCTTTGAAGCAACACAAAGGAAGATATAAGTTTCAGCAATTGCTTTCAACTTCAACATATTTATCTCATGGATAATTGTCAACACAAAGTAATATAACAAGTGCAATAGGTAAACATGTAAGAATCAATGCACACAGTTGATACAAGTGTTTGCTTCTAGGATAGAAGGAAGTAGGTAAACTGACTCAACAATAAGGTAGAAGATTGGCCCTTCGCAGAGGTAAGCATGGATTACTATTTTTGTGCTAGAGCTTTTCATTTTGAAAACATAGAAACAATTTTGTCAACGGTAGTAATAAATCATATGTGTTATGTATAAGACATCTTATAAGTTGCAAGCCTCATGCATAGTATACCAATAGTGCTCGCACCTTGTCCTAATTAGCTTGGATTAACATGGATTATCATTGCATAGCATATGTTTCAATCAAGTGTCACAAAGGGGTACCTCTATGCCGCCTGTACAAGGTCTAAGGAGAAAGCTCGCATTGGATTTCTCGCTTTTGATTATTCTCAACTTAGACATCCATACCGGGACAACATAGACAACAGATAATGGACTCCTCTTTAATGCATAAGCATTCAACAACAGATAATATTCTCATAAGAGATTGAGGATTAATTGTCCAAACTGAAACTTCCACCATGGATCATGGCTTTAGTTAGCGGCCCAATGTTCTTCTCTAACAATATGCATACTCAAACCATTTGATCATGAAAATCGCCTTACTTCAGACAAGACGAACATGCATAGCAACTCACATGATATTCAACAAAGGTGTAATAGTTGATGGCGTCCCCAGAAGCATGGTTACCGCTCAACAAGCAACTTATTAAGAAATAAGACACATAAGTACATATTCTTCACCACAATAGTTTTTAAGGCTATTTTCCCATGAGCTATATATTGCAAAGACAAAGGATAGAATTTTTAAAGGTAGCACTCAAGTAATGTACTTTGGAATGGCAGAGAAATACCATGTAGTAGGTAGGTATGGTGGACACAAATGGCATAGTTTTTGGCTCAAGGATTTGGATGCACGAGAAGAATTCCTCTCAATACAAGGCTAGGCTAGCAAGGTTGTTTGAAGCAAACTCAAGTATAAAACGGTGCAGCAAAGCTCACATATGAACATATTGTAAGTATTATAAGATTTTACATCATCTCCTTGTTGTTCAAACACCTTAACCAGAAAATATCTAGACTCTAGAGACCAATCATGCAAACCCGGGGTCTTCCCCCCGACACGTTGCTAGTAGAGACAATGAGCGGCAATAGACAGGGAGCAGCAATAGTAGGTAGGTATGGTGGACACAAATGGCATAGATTTTGGCTCAAGGTTTTGGATGCATGAGAAGAATTCCCTCTCAGTACAAGGCTTTGGCTAGCAAGGTTGTTTGAAGCAAACACAAGTATGAACCGGTACAGCAAAACTTACATAAGAACATATTGCAAGCATTATAAGACTCTACACTGTCTCCTTGTTGTTCAAACACTTCACCAGAAAATATCTAGACTTTAGAGAGACCAATCATGCAAACCAAATTTCAACAAGCTCTATGGTAGTTCTTCATTAATAGGTGCAAAGTACATGATGCAAGAGCTTAAACATGATCTATTTGAGCACAACAATTGCCAAGTATCAAATTATTCAAGACAATATACCAATTACCACATGGAGCATTTTCTGTTTCCAACCAAATAGCAATAAATGCAGCAGCTTTTAACTTTAGCCATGAACATTAAAAGTAAAACTAAGAACAGCAGTGTTCATATGAACGAGCGGAGCGTGTCTCTCTCCCACACAAGCATGAATTTATTCAGAGAATGAAAATAACAAAACGAAAATAAAAGCACACAGACGCTCCAAGTAAAGCACATAAGATGTGACGGAATAAAAATATTGTTTCACTAGAGGTGACCTGATAAGTTGTCGATGAAGAAGGGGATGCCTTGGGCATCCCAAGCTTAGATGCTTGAGTCTTCTTGAAATATGCAGGTATGAACCACGGGACATCCCCAAGCTTAGACTTTTCACTCTTCTTGATCATATTGTATCATCCTCCTCTCTTGACCCTTGAAAACTTCCTCCACACCAAACTCAAAACAAACTCATTAGAGGGTTAGTGCATAATCAAAAATTCACATATTCAGAGGTGACATAATCATTCTTAACACTTCTGGACATTGCCCAAAGCTACTGAAAGTTAATGGAACAAAGAAATCCATTCAACATAGCAAAAGAGGCAATGCGAAATAAAAGGCAGAATCTGTCAGAACAGAACAGTCCGTAAAGACGAATTTTTCAGGGGCACTTAACTTGCTCAGATGAAAATGCTAAAATTGAATGAAAGTTGCGTACATATCTGGGGATCACACATGAAAATTGGCAGATTTTTCTGAGTTACCTACAGATAGGCCTACTCAAATGACAGCAAGAAATCTGTTTCTGCGCAGCAATCCAAATCTAGTATCAACCTTACTATCAAAGATTTTACTTGGAACAACAATGCAATAAAGTAAAGATAAGGAGAGGTTGCTACAGTAGTAACAACTTCCGAGACACAACAAAACAGTAGCAAAATAAAAACATGGGTTATCTCCCAAGAAGTGCTTTCTTTATAGCCATTAAGATGGGCTCAGGAATTTTAATGATGCACTCGCAAGAAATAAGAGTTGAAGCAAAAGAGAGCATCAAAAGCAAGTATGAAACACTTTTAAGTCTAACCCACTTCCTATGAAAAGTAATCTTGTAAATAAACAAGTCATGTAAGCACAAAGCAACAAGCATAGAAAGGCAACACAAGCACAATTTCAAGATTCTCAACATAAAGAGGGAAACTTAATATTTTTAAGATGCATATAACCATGTTTCCCTCTCTCATAGTAACTTTCAGTGGCATCATGAACAAACTCAACAATATAACTATCACATGAAGCATTCTTATTCACATGCATAAAAGTGTCATTACTCTCCACATAAGTGATATGTCTCCGACGTATCGATAATTTCTTATGTTCCATGCCACATTATTGATGATATCTACATGTTTTATACACATTATATGTCATTATTATGCGTTTTCCGGAACTAACCTATTGACGAGATGCCGAAGGGCCAGTTCCTGTTCTGTTTTTGGTTTCAAATCCTAGTAAGGAAATATTCTAATCGGACGAAATCAACCCCAAGATCTTAGGATTACATGAAGCTTCGAGAACACCGAGAGCCGCTGAGGAGGGCCCTGTGGGCCCCGCACGACGGTGGCGCGGCCGAGCCTTGGCCGCGCCCCCTGGTGTGTCGCCCGTCGCCCTCCGACTCCGCCTCTTCGCCTATATAAAGGTCCCGACCTAAAACCCACGACACGTTCGACGAAACCGAAACCTTCCAGCCACCGCCATCGAAGCCAAGATCCGGGGGACAGGAGTCTCTGTTCGGCACGCCGCCGGACGGGAAGTGCCGGAAGGCTTCTCCATCAACACCACCGCCATCTTCATCAACGCTGCTGTCTCCATGAGGAGGGAGTAGTTCTCCATCGAGGCTCGGGGCTGTACCGGTAGCTATGTGGTTCATCTCTCTCCTATGTACTTCAATACAATAATCTCATGAGCTGCCTTACATGATTGAGATTCATATGAGCTTTGTATGACAATTTATCTGTGTGCTACTCTAGTGATGTTATTAAAGTAGTTTATTCCTCCTGCACGGTGTAATGGTGACAGTGTGTGCATCGTGTAGTACTTGGCGTAGGCTATGATTGTGATCTCTTGTAGATTATGAAGTTAACTATTGCTATGATAGTATTGATGTGATCTATTCCTCCTTTCGTAGTGTGAAGGTGACAGTGTGCATGCTATGTTAGTACTTGGTTTGGTTATGTTGATCTGTCATGCACTCTAAGGTTACTTAAATATGAACATTGAATATTGTGGAGCTTGTTAACTCCGGCATTGAGGGTTCTTGTAATCCTACACAGTTAGTGGTGTTCATCATCCAACAAGAGGGTGTAGAGTCTAGCATCTATCTATTTATTCTTATGTGATCAATGTTGAGAATGTCCACTAGTAAAAGTATGATCCCTAGGCCTTGTTCCTAAATCTGCTATATTGTTTTTACTCATCTTTACTTCCTGCAATATTACTACCATCAACCGCACGACAAGCACTTTTTGGCGCCGTTACTACTGCTCATATTCATTCATACCACTTGCATTTCACTATCTCTTCGCCGAACTAGTGCACCTATTAGGTGTGTTGGGGACACAAGAGACTTCTTGCTTTGTGGTTGCAGGGTTGCATGAGAGGGATATCTTTGACCTCTTCCTCCCCGAGTTCGATAAACCTTGGGTGATCCACTTAAGGGAAACTTGCTGCTGTTCTAAACCTCTGCTCTTGGAGGCCCAACACTGTCTACAAGAATAGAAGCACCCGTAGACATCAAGCACTTTTCGCCGTTGCCGGGAGGAAAGGAAAAGGCACTCATACTCCGGTCTCAGATAGTACTTTTCTGTTGCCGTTGTGTGTGTGCTCGAAGCTATTTCCTTTAGATCCTGCAATTGCATCTTTTTGTTTCTTGTTTACACTAGTTTGGCATAATGGACAACAATGAGCTTCTTATTCTATTTCCTGATTTAAGACATGGATGGTTTGATGCGAAAATTAAAAAACCTATGGAACATATTAGTATGAACGCTTTGAACACCATTGTTGATAATGATATAGAAAGTTCTAAGCTTGGGGAAGCTGGTTTTCATGATCTTTTTAGTCCCCCAAGCATTGAGGAGAAAATTTTCTTTGATAATACTTTGCCTCCTATTTATGATGATTATAATGATAGTGGTCTTTTGGTGCCACCTACTATGGAGAGTAAATTTTGTTGTGATTATACTATGCCTCCTACACTTGATGAGAATAATAATGATAGCTACTTTGTTGAATTTGCTCCCACTACAACTAATAAAATTGATTATGCTTATGTGGAGAGTAATAATTTTATGCATGAGACTCATGATAAGAATGTTTCATTTGATAGTTATATTGTTGAGTTTGCTCATGATGCTACTGGATATTATTATGAGAGAGGAAAATATGGTTGTAGAAATTTTCATGTTACTAAAACACCTCTCTTTTTGCTGAAAATCTTGAAGCTGCACTTGTTTTATCTTTCTATGCTTGTTGCATCATGCTTCATGAATTTGTTTATTTACAAGATTCCTTTTCATAGGAAGCATGTTAGGCTTAAATGTGTTTTGAATTTGCCTCTTGATGCTCTCTTTGCTTCAAATACTATTTCTTGCGAGTGCATCATTAAAACTGCTGAGCCCATCTTAATGGCTATAAAGAAAGAACTTCTTGGGAGATAACCCATATGTTTATTTTGCTACAGTACCTCTATTTTATATTTGTGTCTTGGAAGTTGTTACTACTGTAGCAACCTCTCCTTATCTTAATTTTGTTGCATTGTTGTGCCAAGTACAGTCTTTGATAGTAAGGTTCATACTAGATTTGGATTACTGCGCAGAAACAGATTTCTTGCTGTCACGAATCTGGGCCTAATTCTCTGTAGGTAACTCAGAAAATTATGCCAATTTACGTGAGTGATCCTCAGATATGTACGCAACTTTCATTCAATTTGAGCATTTTCATCTGAGCAAGTCTGGTGCCTCTTTAAAATTCGTCTTTACGGACTGTTCTGTTTTGACAGATTCTGCCTTTTATTTCGCATTGCTTCTTTCGCTGTGTTGGGTGGATTTCTTTGTTTCATTAATGTCCAGTAGCTTTGTGCAATGTTCAGAAGTGTTAAGAATGATTGTGTCACCTCTGAACATGTGAATTTTTGATTATGCACTAACTCTCTAATGAGTTTGTTTCAAGTTTGGTGTGGAGGAAGTTTTCAAGGGTCAAGAGAGGAGGATGATATACTATGATCAAGAAGAGGAAAAGTCTAAGCTTGGGATGCCCCGGTGGTTCATCCCTGCATATTTCAGGAAGACTCAAGCATCTAAGCTTGGGGATGCCCAAGTGATGTCTACGCACGCTTCTATTCCTGTAGACAGTGTTGGGCCTCCAAGAGCAGAGGTTTGTAGAACAGCAGCAGTTTTCCCTTAAGTGGATCACCCAAGGTTTATCGAACTCAGGAAGAGGTCAAAGATATCCCTCTCAAGCAACCCTGCAATCACGATACAAGAAGTCTCTTGTGTCCCCAACACACCTAATACACTTGTCAGATGTATAGGTGCACTAGTTCGGCGAAGAGATAGTGAAATACAAGTAGTATGGATGTATATGAGTGGTAATAGCAATCTGAATAAAATATGGCAGCGAGTAAACATGCAACAGAACAGTAAGTAAACGGAGTTTCGATGTTTGGAAACAAGGCCTAGGGATCATACTTTCACTAGTGGACACTCTCAACATTGCAATCATAATTGGATATAAATATAAGCACTTCACTATGCTACTCTGAATTACTCTCTGGCAAGATAACGAACACTAATTCATCATGTAGGCAAACCTTAAAGATGTATTCCCAAGTACTAATGAACACCCCACGCTGTCACTTTGAGCATTCATAGGAGGTACTAACACACCACAATTTCATAGAGACATCCAACTCAAATCATAACTCAGTGAATAAGTATTCTCTGAAATATAGCCTAAGAGACCCACACGGTGCACACATTGTCACCTTTACACACGTGGGACAAGGAGTCTCCGGAGATCACATAAGTAAAATCCACTTGAATAGCATAATGACATCTAGATTACAAACTCATCATATGGATCTCAATCATGTAAGGCAGCTCATGAGATCATTGTATTGAAGTACATGGGAGAGAGATTAACCACATAGCTACCGGTACAGCCCTTAGCCTCGGGGGAGAACTACTCCCTCCTCATCATAGGAGACAGCGATGGCGATGAAGATGGCGGTGGTGTCGATGGAGATGACTCCGGGGCAATTCCCCGTCCCGGCGGTGCCGGAACAGAGACTTCTGTCCCCCGAACGGAGTTTCGCGATGGTGGCGGCGCCCCTGGAGTCTTTCTGGAGTTTCGTCAATTGGTATCGCGTTTTTAGGTCGAAAGGGGTCTTATAGGCGAAGAGGCGGCGCGGGAGGGCACCGGGCCCCTCCCCATAGGCCGGCGCGGGGGCCTGCCCGCGCGGCCTTATGGTGTGGGGCCCTCTGGCCTCCTCCGGTCTCCTTCGGTGTTCTGGTCCGTCTCGGAATTATGATGTTTGGTCTTCGTTTCGTCGAATTCCGAGAATATTGCCGAACAGCCTTTCTGGAACCAAAAAAGAAAACAGGAACTCGGCACTTCGGCATCTCGTTAATAGGTTAGTTCCGGAAAATGCATCAAAACGATATAAAGTGTGAACAAAACATGTAGGTATTGTCATAAAACTAGCATGGAACATCGAAATTATAGATACGTTTGAGACGTATCAAGCATCCCCAAGCTTAGTTCCTACTCGCCCTCGAGTAGGTAAACGATAACAAGAATAATTTTTGAAGTGACATGCTACTTACATAATCTTGATCATACTATTGTAAAGCATATGAGATGAATGCAGCGATTCGAGGCAATGATGAAGATAATGAGTAAACAAATGAATCATATAGCAAAGACTTTTCATGAATAATACTTTCAAGACAAGCATCAATAAGACTTGCATAAGAGTTACTCATAAAGCAATAAATTCAAAGTAAAAGCATTGAAGCAACACAAAGGAAGATAAAGTTTCAGCGGTTGCTTTCAACTTCAACATATATATCTCATGGATAATTGTCAACACAAAGTAATATAACAAGTGCAATAGGTAAACATGTAAGGATCAATGCACACAGTTGACACAAGTGTTTGCTTCGGGATAGAAAGAATAGGCAAACTGACTCAACAATAAAGTAAAAGATAGGCCCTTCGCAGAGGGAAGCATTGATTACTATATTTGTGCTAGAGCTTTTCATTTTGAAAACAAGAAACAATTTTGTCAACGGTAGTAATAAAGCATATGTGTTATGTATAAGACATCTTATAAGTTGCAAGCCTCATGCATAGTATACTAATAGTGCTCGCACCTTGTCCTAATTAGCTTGGGTTAACACGGATTATCATTGCATAGCATATGTTTTAACCAAGTGTCACAAGGGGGTACCTCTATGTACAAAGGTCTAAGGAGAAAGCTCGCATTGGATTTCTCGCTTTTGATTATTCTCAACTTAGACATCCATACCGGGACAACATAGACAACAGATAATGGACTCCTCTTTAATGCATAAGCATTTAACAACAATTAATTTTCTCATAAGAGATTGAGGATTGATTGTCCAAACTAAAACTTCCACCATGAATCATGGCTTTAGTTAGCGGCCCAATGTTCTTCTCTAACAGTATGCATACTCAAACCATTTGATTGTGAAAACCGCCCTTACTTCAGACAAGACGAACATGCATAGCAACTCACATGATATTCAACAAAGGTAAAAGAGTTGATGGCGTCCCCAGAAAACATGGTTACCGCTCAACAAGCAACTTACTAAGAAATAAGACACATAAGTACATATTCTTCACCACGATAGTTTTTAAGGCTATTTTGTCCCATGAGCTATATATTGCAAAGGTAAAGAATAGAAATTTTAAAGGTAGCACTCAAGTAATGTACTTTGGAATGGCGGAGAAATACCATGTGGTAGGTAGGTATGGTGGACACAAATGGCATAGTAGTTGGCTCAAGGATTTGGATGCACGAGAAGAATTCCTCTCAATACAAGGCTAGGCTAGCAAGGTTGTTTGAAGCAAACTCAATTATAAAAGGTGCAGCAAAGCTCACATATGAACATATTGTAGCTATTATAAGACTTTACATTGTCTCCTTGTTGTTCAAACACCTCAACCAGAAAATACCTAGACTCTAGAGATCAATCACGCAAACCAAATTTTAACAAGCTCTATGTAGTTATTCATTAATGAGTACAAGGTACATGATGCAAGAGCTTAAACATGATCTATATGAGCACAACAATTGCCAAGTATCACATTATTTAAGACATTAAACCGTTTACCACATGTGGCATTTTCTGTTTCCAACCATATAACAATGAATGAAATAGTTCAACTTTCGTAATGAACATTAAAGATAAAGCTAAGAACATATTTGTTCATACGAAACAGCGGAGCTCTCTCCCACACAAGCATGATGGATCAGATCTTATTCAAACACAAAACAAAAATAAAAGCACACGACGCTCCAAGTAAAGTACATAAGATGTGACCGAATAAAATATAGTTTCAAGAGAAGAAAGTTGTCGATGAAGAAGGGGATGCCTTGGGCATCCCCAAGCTTAGATGCTTGAGTCTTCTTGAAATATGCAGGGATGATCCATGGGGGCATCCCCAAGCTTTGACTTTTCACTCTTCTTGATCATAGTATATCATCATCCTCTCTTGATCCTTGAAAACTTCCTCCACACCAAACTCAAAACAAACTCATTAGAGGGTTAGTGCATAATCAAAAATTCACATGTTCAGAGGTGACACAATCATTCTTAACACTTCTGGATATTGCCCAAAGCTACTGGAAGTTAATGGAACAAAGAAATCCATCCAACACCAAAAGAGGCAATGCGAAATAAAGGCAGAATCTGTCAAAACAGAACAGTCCGTAAAGACGAATTTATTGAGGCACCAGACTTGCTCAAATGAAAATGCCCAAATTGAATGAAAGTTGCGTACATATCTGAGGATCAAGCACGTAAATTGGCAGATTTTTGAGTTACCTACAGAGGCAGATCGAAATTCGTGACAGCAAGAAATCTGTTTCTGCGCAGTAATCCAAATCTAGTATTGACTTTACTATCAAAGACTTTACTTGGCACAACAATGCAATAAAATAAAGATAAGGAGAGGTTGCTACAGTATTAACAACTTCGAAGATACAAATATAAAACAAAAATACTGTAGTAAAATAAACACATGGGTTATCTCCCAAGAAGTTCTTTCTTTATAGCCATTAAGATGGGCTCAGCAGTTTTAATGATGCACTCGCAAGAAATAGTAGTTGAAGCAAAAAGGCATCAAGAAGCAAATTAAAAACAAATTTAAGCCTAACATGCTTCCTATGCATAGGAATCTTGTAAATAAACAAATTCATGAAGCATGATGCAACAAGCATAGAAAGATAAAACAAGTGTAACTTCAAAAATTTCAGCATAGAGAGGGGAAACTTAATATTATTAAGATGCATAGAACCATGTTTCCCTCTCTCATAATAACTTTCAGTAGCATCATTGATGAAATCCACAATATAACCATCACTTAAAACATTCTTATCATGGTTCATATGCATAAAGGTATCATTAATTTTGGCATAAGAAAAACTCTTCTCATTAATAGTAATTGGAGCAGGATCATTATCAAGAATTTGAACATGGTAAACAAGTTGCATACTAAGGGAATGATTTTTAGCGATCCCACCATAACTATGACAAGTTTCATAAGGATAATTATAACATGTGTCATAGCATTCTTTATAATAATCATCAAAGATTGGAGGCATAGTGTCATCATAAGAAATAGAATAGTTATCTTTCACAGTATGTTCATCTGTGACCATACCATCATTGTTACTAGAAGGAGATGTATCAAACATATAATGATCAGTAGCAAAAGGATTTTCAAACACCTCATCCCCAAGCTTAGAGTTTTCTATATCATTATGGGAGGAAGCATGGATAGTACTGATACTATGGCAATTATTAACATCATCATTTTCAGAATTAGTTTCCCAGAGATTTCCAATATCAAAAGTAGTGTGCTCTTTCAAATCATGATCACTAATGTAGGTAAAGGGCATAAGAAGATCATTGTATTCAGATTCATTATCATAATAATCATCAGGAGCAACATACTTACGGTTACCTGTCGTTATCTCATACACGCGGGGATATGCCGTTACCTCTTTCTCTTTATTCCCCTTCTTCTTCTTCTTCTTCCTTTCCTCGTTCCCTTCTTTAGCAGGGAGAGGCTTGATGAGGGGCTCCTCCACATAACCTGATTTATTTCCAGAAACAATAGAAGAAACTTGGGAGGATTCCTCCTTTTCATTAATAAGTTCAAAACACACAGCGGTCCTATCATATTTTGGCAAAGTGTCCTCTTCTAAAATATTTTGTATGTAAGTATTTGTATGGCAATTATCAATGCAATAAGAAAGACACCCATGCAGGACATCATCAATATCAAGATCACTCATATGTAACAAAGAGATTTTTCTTGATAACTCTTCACACCACAAAAATAAAGTGAGTTCATCATGCTGATTAGGAGTAATTTCATCATCACAATACAAATTTGCAGCACTCATGGGGTGCGAATTATAATTGGAGGAGCATTGAAAATTAAAATGACCCACTTCATGACAAAGTTCACAAATAAAAGGATAGCTGGCACAAACTTTTTTACCAAGATCATCTAGAGCCCTAGACCACTTTCTAGTTTTTTCATTAATATGGTGGATACAATATTCATCTTCGATTTGATTAATTCCACAAGGTCTATGCATTCCACAAAAATTAACATGCTTATAGGAAATAGCATTCTTAGGAGTTTGAGCATGTTTATTGCAATCATTAACAACAATTTCATCCTTCATGCAAGCATCTTTAAAAGGTTCATGATACTTATCAAAATTCTTCTTAGGCAATTCAAAATGAGAGGCAAAAGCTTTATAAAGATTTGCAACAACTTGAGAGTCAAGACCATAAGTAGCACTCATATTTCGAAATTTATCAGTATCCATAAAAGTTTCAATGCATTCATAATCATAATTTATACCTAACTCTTTACCTTTGTTGTTCTCCCATCCTTCAGTATTCTCCTGAATCCGATCAAGAAGGTCCCATTTAAACTCTTCTTCATTGCGTGTAAATGATCCAGAACAAGTAATATCCAGCAAGGTTTTATCTGAAAGAAAGTCTTGCATAGAAATTATCAATGATGATATTACCAGGAAGCTCATGAATGGGGCATTTGAGCATTAAAGACTTCAATCTTCCCCATGCTTGGGCAATACTCTCTCCATCATGAGGCCAGAAATTATATATGCGGTTTCGGTCTTTGTGAATTTCACTTGGATGATAGAATTTAGAGTAAAATAGAGGCACAATATCCTTCCAATCAAGAGAATCCCCATTCTTCAGCAATTTATACCAATGCGCCGCTTTACCAGACAGCGATATAGAGAATAGTTTCTTCCTAACTTCATCCATAGAGATACTGCACACTTGAATAACCCGCATAATTCATGCAAAAACAGTAAATGATCTCCAGGATGGACAGTTCCATCCCCTTCATAGCGGTTATCCATAACATGTTTAATAATTTTCATAGGTATTTTATACGAAACACTTTCAGCAGGTGGATTTAAAATATCAGAAGCATCATTAGAGTTATCGCATATGGGAGATGAAGCATTATCAGAGCAAAATATTTCTTCCAAAGCTGAGGAGCAAAAAATTTTTATATAAACTAGCTTCCCCAAGCTTAGACTTTTCCATGGCATTAGCAGTAATTGCATTCATACTAATAACATTGCTACTATCATGCAGATAAGGTTCCATAGGTTTTTGAATTTTCGCATCAAACAATTCATATCTTAACTCAGGAAATAGATTAAAAAGCTCATTGTTGTTTTCCATTATGCCTAACTAGTGAAAAATAAAAACAAGAAACAAAAAGATGCAATTGCGGGATCTAAAGGAAATAGCTTCGAGCACTCACACACCGGCAACAAGACTAGGAAATAGCTTAGTAGTCGGAGGATGTGAATACCTTTTACCTTACCTCCCCGGCAACGGCGCCAGAAAATAGCTTGATGTCTACGCACGCTTCTATTCCTGTAGGCAGTGTTGGGCCTCCAAGAGCAGAGGTTTGTAGAACAGCAGCAAGTTTCCCTTAAGTGGATCACCCAAGGTTTATCGAACTCAGGGAGGAAGAGGTCAAAGATATCCCTCTCAAGCAACCCTGCAATCACGATACAAGAAGTCTCTTGTGTCCCCAACACACCTAATACACTTGTCGGATGTATAGGTGCACTAGTTCGGCGAAGAGAGATAGTGAAATACAAGTAGTATGGATGTATATGAGTGGTAATAGCAATCTGAATAAAATATGGCAGCGAGTAAACATGCAACAAAACAGTAAACAAACGGAGTTTCGATGCTTAGAAACAAGGCCTAGGGATCATACTTTCACTAGTGGACACTCTCAACATTGCAACCATAATTGGATATAAATATAAGCACTTCACTATGCTACTCTGAATTACTCTCTGGCAAGATAACGAACACTAATTCATCATGTAGGCAAACCTTAAAGATGTATTCCCAAGTACTAATGAACACCCCACGCTGTCACTTTGAGCATTCATAGGAGGTACTAACACACCACAATTTCATAGAGACATCCAACTCAAATCATAACTCAGTGAATAAGTATTCTGTGAAATATAGCCTAAGAGACCCACACGGTGCACACACTGTCACCTTTACACACGTGGGACAAGGAGTCTCCGGAGATCACATAAGTAAAATCCACTTGAATAGCATAATGACATCTAGATTACAAACTCATCATATGGATCTCAATCATGTAAGGCAGCTCATGAGATCATTGTATTGAAGTACATGGAGAGAGATTAACCACATAGCTACGGTACAGCCCTTAGCCTCGGGGGAGAACTACTCCCTCCTCATCATAGGAGACAGCGATGGCGATGAAGATGGCGGTGGTGTCGATGGAGATGACTCCGGGGGCAATTCCCCGTCCCGGAGCGGACAGAGACTTCCCCCGAATTGGAGTTTCGCGATGGTGGCGGCGCCCCTGGAGTCTTTCTGGAGTTTCGTCAATTGGTATCGCGTTTTTAGGTCAAAAGGGGTCTTATAGGCGAAGAGGCGGCGCGGAGGGGCACCAGGGCGCCCTCCCCATAGGGCGGCGCGGCCAGGGGCCTGCCGCGCGGCCCTATGGTGTGGGGCCCACAGGCCTCCTCTCGGGTCTCCTTCGGTGTCCTGGTCCGTCTCGGTGAATTATGATGTTTGGTCTTCGTTTCGTCGAATTCCGAGAATATTGCCCGAACAGCCTTTATGGAACCAAAAACAGCAAAAAACAGCAACTGGCACTTCGGCGTCTCGTTAATAGGTTAGTTCCAGAAAATGCATCAAAACGATATAAAGTGTGAACAAAACATGTAGGTATTGTCATAAAACTAGCATGGAACATCAGAAATTATAGATACGTTTGAGACGTATCACCAAGGCATCCCCTTCTTCATCGACAAATTATCAGGTTCCTTCTCTTGAAACTATATTTTTATTCGGTCACATCTTATGTACTTTACTTGGAGCGTCTGTGTGCTTTTATTTTGTTTTTGTTTGAATAAATGCTTGTGTGGGAGAGAGACACGCTCCGCTGGTTCATATGAACACATGTGTTCTTAGCTTTTAATGTTCATGGCGAAAACTGCTTCGTTAATTGTTATATGGTTGGAAACGGGAAATGCTACATGTAGTAATTGATAAAATGTCTTGGATAATTTGATACTTGGCAATTGTTGTGCTCATGTTTAAGCTCTTGCATCATATACTTTGCACCCATTAATGAAGAAATACATAGAGCTTGCTAAAATTTGGTTTGCATAATTGGTCTCTCTAAAGTCTAGATAATTTCTAGTAAAGAGTTTGAACAACAAGGAAGACGGTGTAGAGTCTTATAATGTTTACAATATGTCTTTTATGTGAGTTTTGCTGCACCGGTTCATCCTTGTGTTTGTTTCAAATAACCTTGCTAGCCTAACCTTGTATCGAGAGGGAATACTTCTCATGCATCCAAAATCCTTGAGCCAACCACTATGCCATTTGTGTCCACCATACCTACCTACTACATGGTATTTCTCCGCCATTCCAAAGTAAATTGCTTGAGTGCTACCTTTAAATTTCCATCATTCGCCTTTGCAATATATAGCTCATGGGACAAAATAGCTTAAAAACTATTGTGGTATTGAATATGTACTTATGCACTTTATCTCTTATTAAGTTGCTTGTTGTGCGATAACCATGTTCTGGGGACGCCATCAACTACTCTTTGTTGAATATCATGTGAGTTGCTATGCATGTCCGTCTTGTCTGAAGTAAGGGAGATTTACCACTCATTTAATGGTTAGAGCATGCATATTGTTAGAGAAGAACATTGGGCCGCTAACTAAAGCCATGAATCATGGTGGAAGTTTCAGTTTTGGACATATATCCTCAATCTCATATGAGAACATTAATTGTTGCTACATGCTTATGCATTAAAGAGGAGTCCATTATCTGTTGTCTATGTTGTCCCGGTATGGATGTCTAAGTTGAGAATAATCAAAAAGCGAGAAATCAATGCGAACTTTCTCCTTAGACCTTTGTACAGGCGGCATAGAGGTACCCCTTTGTGACACTTGGTTAAAGCATGTGTATTGCGATGATAATCCTGGTAATCCGAGCTAATTAGGACAAGGTGCGGGCACTATTAGTATACTATGCATGAGGCTTGCAACTTGTAAGATATAATTTACATGATACATATGCTTTATTACTACCGTTGACAAAATTGTTTCATGTTTTCAAAACCAAAACTCTAGCACAAATATAGCAATCGATGCTTTCCTCTTTGAAGGACCATTCTTTTACTTTTATGTTGAGTCGTTCACCTATTTCTCTCCACCTCAAGAAGCAAACACTTGTGTGAACTGTGCATTGATTCCTACATACTTGCATATTGCACTTGTTATATTACTTTGCATTGACAACTATCCATGAGATATACATGTTATAAGTTGAAAGCAACCGCTGAAACTTAATCTTTCTTTGTGTTGCTTCAATACCTTTACTATGAATTTATTGCTTTATGAGTTAACTCTTATGCAAGACTTATTGATGCTTGTCTTGAAGTACTATTCATGAAAAGTCTTTGCTTTATGATTCAGTTGTTTACTCATGTCATTACCATTGTTTTGATCTTGCATTCATTACATATGCTTACAATAGTATGATCAAGGTTATGATGGCATGTCACTCAGAAATTATCTTTGTTATCGTTTACCTGCTCGGGAGCAGAACTAATTGGGGATGCTGATACGTCTCCACGTATCGATAATTTCTTATGTTCCATGCCACATTATTGATGATATCTACATGTTTTATACACATTATATGTCATTATTATGCGTTTTCGGAACTAACCTATTGACGAGATGGCGAAGGGCAGTTCTGTTTTGCTGTTTTTGGTTCCAGAAATCCTAGTAAGGAAATATTCTCGGAATCGGACGAAATCAACGCCCAGACATCTTAGGATTACATGAAGCTTCCGAACACACGAGAGCCGCCGGAGGAGGGCCTGTGGGCCCAGAGCACAGGGTGGCGCGGCCCGGGCCTGGCCGCGCCCCCTAGTGTGTCGCCGCCTCGTCCCCTCCGGCTCCGCCTCTTCGCCTATATAAAGGTCCACGACCTAAAAACGACGACACGTTCGACGAACCGGAGAAAACCTTCGAGCCGCCGCCATCGCGAAGCCAAGATGCGGGGACGGAGTCTCTGTTCGGCACGCCGCCGGGACGGGAAGTGCC
Organism: Lolium multiflorum; assembly: GCA_030979885.1. Lineage (NCBI taxonomy): Eukaryota > Viridiplantae > Streptophyta > Magnoliopsida > Poales > Poaceae > Lolium > Lolium multiflorum. Next base: position 183,067,084 of record CM061751.1, read on the forward strand.
CCGGAAGGCTTCTCCATCAACACCACCGCCATCTTCATCAACGCTGCTGTCTCCCATGAGGAGGGAGTAGTTCTCCATCGAGGCTCGGGGCTGTACCGGTAGCTATGTGGTTCATCTCTCTCCTATGTACTTCAATACAATAATCTCATGAGCTGCCTTACATGATTGAGATTCATATGAGCTTTGTATCACAATTTATCTGTGTGCTACTCTAGTGATGTTATTAAAGTAGTTTATTCCTCCTGCACGGTGTAATGGTGACAGTGTGTGCATCGTGTAGTACTTGGCGTAGGCTATGATTGTGATCTCTTGTAGATTATGAAGTTAACTATTGCTATGATAGTATTGATGTGATCTATTCCTCCTTTCGTAGTGTGAAGGTGACAGTGTGCATGCTATGTTAGTACTTGGTTTGGTTATGTTGATCTGTCATGCACTCTAAGGTTACTTAAATATGAACATTGAATATTGTGGAGCTTGTTAACTCCGGCATTGAGGGTTCGTGTAATCCTACACAGTTAGTGGTGTTCATCATCCAACAAGAGGGTGTAGAGTCTAGCATCTATCTATTTATTCTGTTATGTGATCAATGTTGAGAATGTCCACTAGTGAAAGTATGATCCCTAGGCCTTGTTCCTAAATACGCTATGTTGCTTGTTTTTGTTTTACTGCATCTTTACTTCCTGCAATATTACTACCATCAACCACACGCCAGCAAGCACTCTGGCGCCATTACTACTGCTCATATTCATTCATACCACTTGCATCTCACTATCTCTTCGCCGAACTAGTGCACCTATTAGGTGTGTTGGGGACACAAGAGACTTCTTGCTTTGTGGTTGCAGGGTTGCATGAGAGGGATATCTTTGACCTCTTCCTCCCTGAGTTCGATAAACCTTGGGTGATCCACTTAAGGGAAACTTGCTGCTGTTCTACAAACCTCTGCTCTTGGAGGCCCAACACTGTCTACAAGAATAGAAGCACCCGTAGACATCAATAAGCATAATCAATTTTATTAGTAATAGTGGGAGTAAAACTATCACAACCATCATTGTAATCATCATAAATTGCAGGCATGGTATAATCATAATAAACTTTATCCTCCATAGTAGGTGGCACCAAAATACCACTATCATTATAAGCATCATAAATGGGAGGCAAATTATCATCAAAGAAAATTTTCTCCTCAAAACTTGGGGGACTAAAAATATCACAACCAACTTCCCCAAGCTTAAATTCTTCCATAGCATCAGCAATAATAGTATTCAAAGAGTTCATGCTAATAACATTGCTACAATTATTTTGCAAACAAAGTTCCATGGGTTTTTTTAATTCTCTCTTCAAACACATCATGTCCTAATTCAATATAAATTTCATAAAGATCTCTAATTTTTTTGTTATTTTCCATTATGCCTAACTAGTGAAAAATAAAAACAAGAAACAAAAAGATGAAATTGCATGATCTAAAGGAAATAGCTTCGAGCACTCACACACCGGCAACAATGCTAGGAAATAGCTTAGTAGTCGGAGGATGTGAATACCTTTTACCTTACCTCCCGGCAATGGCGCCAGAAAATAGCTTGATGTCTCACGCTTCTATTCTGTGAAGTGTTGGGCCTCCAGCAGAGGTTTGTAGAACAGCAGCAAGTTTCCCTTAAGTGAATCACCCAAGGTTTATCGAACTCGGGAGGTAGAGGTCAAAGATATCCCTCTCAAGCAACCTGCAATTACGATACAAGAAGTCTCTTGTGTCCCCAACACACCTAATACACTTGTCAGATGTATAGGTGCACTAGTTCGGCGAAGAGATAGTGAAATACAAGTAATATGGATGATTGTAAGTAGTAATTGCAATCTGAAATAAAGATGGCAGCAAGCAAACATGTAGCAGAACTTGTTGGAAACGGTGTTTCAATGCTTAGAAACAAGGCCTAGGGATCATACTTTCACTAGTGGACACTCTCAACAATGATCACATAAATAAATAACTTCTCTTCACTTATGCTACTTTCAAAGACTCTATTGTTGGATAACAAACACCATTCATTGTGTAGGGCTACGAGAGCACTGATGTCTACGTTCCCCCTCCTTTCCTGTAGACAGTGTTGGGCCTCCAAGAGCAGAGGTTTGTAGAACAGCAGCAAGTTTTCCCTTAAGTGGATTACCCAAGGTTTATCGAACTCGGGGAGGAAGAGGTCAAAGATATCCCTCTTATGCAACCCTGCAACCACAAAGCAAGAAGTCTCTTGTGTCCCCAACACACCTAATAGGTGCACTAGTTCGGCGAAGAGATAGTGAAATACAGGTGGTATAAATAAGTATGAGCAGTAGCAACGATGCCAGAAAATAGCTTGGCGTGTAGTTGATGGTGGTAGTATTGCAGCAGTAGTAACACAGTAAAACAGTAAACAAGCAGCGATAGCAGTATTTAGGAACAAGGCCTAGGGATTACACTTTCACTAGTGGACACTCTCAACATTGATCACATAACGAATAGATAAATGCATACTCTACACTTTTGTTGGATGATGAACACATTGCGTAGGATTACACGAACCCTCAATGCCGGAGTTAACAAGCTCCACAATAATGCTCATATTTTAGTAACCTTTAGTGTAAGATAGATCAAAAGACTAAACCAAGTACTAGCATAGCATGCACACTGTCACCTTCATGCATATGTAGGAGGAATAGATCACATCAATATTATCATAGCAATAGTTAACTTCATAATCTACAAGAGATCATAATCATAGCATAAACCAAGTACTAACACGGTGCACACACTGTCACCTTTACACACGTGCAGGAGGAATACAACTACTTTAATAACTTTGCTAGAGTAGCACATAGATAGTAGTGATACAAAACTCATATGAATCTCAATCATGTAAAGCAGCTCATGAGATTATTGTATTGAGGTACATGGGAGAGAGATGAACCACATAGCTACGGCGAAGCCCTCAGCCTCGGGGATGGATTACTCCCTCCTCATCATGGAGGCAGCGATGGCGGTGAAGATGGCGGTGAAGACGGCGGTGGAGATGGCTCGGGGGCAATTCCCCGTCCGGCGGTGCCGAAACAGATCCCCCGAATTGGAGTTTCGCGATGGCGGCGGCGCCCTGGAGTCTTTCTGGAGTTTCGTCAATTGTGCGTTTTTAGGTCGAAAAGGGTTATAGGCGAAGGCGGCGCGGGAGGGTGGCAGGTGGCCCCACCATAGGCCGGCGCGGCGAGAGCCAGCCCGCGGCCCATGGTGTGGGGCCCCAGCCCCTCTCCGACTCTTCTTCGGTGTTCCGGGAAAAATAGGAGGTTTGGCGTTGATTTCGTCCAATCCGAGAATATTGCCGAACAGCCTTTGGAACCAAAAACAGCAGAAAACAAAACTGGCCTTTCGGCATCTTGTTAATAGGTTAGTTCCACAAAATGCACGAATATGACATAAAGTGTGCATAAAACATGTAGATAACATCAATAATGTGGCATGGAACATAAGAAATTATCGATACGTTGGAGACGTATCAGCATCCCCAAGCTTAGTTCTGCTCGTCCCGAGCAGGTAAAACGATAACAAAGATAATTTCTGGAGTGACATGCCATCATAACCTTGATCATACTATTTGTAAAGCATATGTAGTGAATGCAGCGATCAAAACAATGTATATGACATGAGTAAACAAGTGAATCATATAGCAAAGACTTTTCATGAATAGCACTTTCAAGACAAGCATCAATAAGTCTTGCATAAGAGTTACTCATAAAGCAATAAATTCTTAGTAAAGGTATTGAAGCAACATAATGGAAGATTAAGCGGTTGCTTTCAACTTGTAACATGTATATCTCATGGATAATTGTCAATGCAAAGCAATATAACAAATGCAATATGCAAATATGTAAGAATCAATGCAAAGTTCACACAAGTGTTTGCTTCTTGAGGTGGAGAGAAATAGGTGAACTGACTCAACATAAAAGTAAAAGAATGGTCCTTCAAAGAGGAAAGCATCGATTGCTATATTTGTGCTAGAGCTTTTATTTTGAAAACATGAAACAATTTTGTCAACGGTAGTAATAAAGCATATGAGTTATGTAAATTATATCTTACAAGTTGCAAGCCTCATGCATAGTATACTAATAGTGCCCGCACCTTGTCCTAATCAGCTTGGACTACCGGATCATCACAATGCACATGTTTTAACCAAGTGTCACAATGGGGTACTTCTATGCCGCCTGTACAAAGGTCTAAGGAGAAAGCTCGCATCGGATTTCTCGCTATTGATTATTCTCAACTTAGACATCCATACCGGGACAACATAGACAACAGATAATGGACTCCTCTTTTATGCATAAGCATGTAACAACAATTAGTAATTTTCTCATATGAGATTGAGGATATATGTCCAAAACTGAAACTTCCACCATGAATCATGGCTTTAGTTAGCGGCCCAATGTTCTTCTCTAACAATATGCATGCTTAACCATAAGGTGGTAGATCTCTCTTACTTCAGACAAGACGAACATGCATAGCAACTCACATGATATTCAACAAAGAATAGTTGATGGCGTCCCCAGAAACATGGTTATCGCACAACAAGCAACTTAATAAGAGATAAAGTGCATAAGTACATATTCAATACCACAATAGTTTTTAAGCTATTTGTCCCATGAGCTATATATTGCAAAGGTGAATGATGGAATTTTAAAGGTAGCACTCAAGCAATTTACTTTGGAATGGCGGAAAATACCATGTAGTAGGTAGGTATGGTGGACACAAATGGCATAGTGGTTGGCTCAAGTATTTTGGATGCATGAGAAGTATTCCCTCTCGATACAAGGTTTAGGCTAGCAAGGCTGTTTGAAGCAAACACAAGCACGAACTAGTACAGCAAAACTCACATAAAAGACATATTACAAGCATTATAAGACTATACATCGTCTTCCTTGTTGTTCAAACACCTCACTAGAAAATATCTAGACTCTAGAGAAACCACTCATGCAAACCAAATTTTAACAAGCTCTATGTATTTCTTCACTAATAGGTGCAAAGTATATGATGCAAGAGCTTAAACAAGAGCACAATAATTGCCAAATATCAAGTTATTCAAGACATCATACCAATTACTACATGTAGCATTTTCCGTTTCCAACCATATAACAATTAACGAAGCAGTTTCAACCTTTGCCATGAAAATTAAGAGCTAAGAACACATGTGTTCATACGAACCAGCGGAGCGTGTCTCTCCCACACAAGCATTTATTCAAATAAAAACAAAAACAAAAGCAAACAGACGCTCCAAGTACATAAGATGTGATTGAATAAAAATATAGTTTCAAGAGAAGGAACCTGATAATTTATCGATGAAGAAGGGGATGCCTTGGGCATCCCCAAGCTTAGACGCTTGAGTCTTCTTGATATATGCAGGGGTGAACCACCGGGGGCATCCCCAAGCTTAGAGCTTTCACTCTTCTTGATCATAGTATATCATCCTCCTCTCTTGACCCTTGAAAACTTCTTCCACACCAAACTTTAAGCAAACTCATTAGAGGGTTAGTGCATAATCAAAAACTCACATGTTCAGAGGTGACACAATCATTCTTAACACTTCTGGACATTGCTCAAAGCTACTGGAAGGTAATGGAACAAAGAAATCCACCCAACACAGCGAAAGAAGCAATGCGAAATAAAAGGCAGAATCTGTCAAAAACAGAACAGTCCGTAAAGACGAATTTTAAAATGGCACCAGACTTGCTCAAATGGAAAAACTCAAAACTAATGAAAGTTGCGTACATATCTGAGGATCACTCACGTAAATTGGCATAATTTTCTGAGTTACCTACAGAATTAGACCCAGATTCGTGACAGACAGCAATGCTGTTTCTGCGCAGTAATCCAAATCTAGCATCAACTTTACCATAGAGACTTTACTTGGCACAACAAAACACAAAACTAAGATAAGGAGATGTTGCTACAGTAGTAAACAACTTCCAAGACACAAATATAAAACAAAGTACTGTAGCAAAATAGCACATGGGTTATCTCCCAAGAAGTTCTTTCTTTATAGCCATTAAGATGGGCTCAGCAGTTTTAATAATCCATTCGCGGGAAATAGTATTTGAAGCAAAAGAGAGCTTCAAGAGGCAAGTTCAAAACAAATTTAAGTCTAACATGCTTCCTATGAAGAGGAATCTTGTACACAAATGAATTCATGAAGAACAAAGTGACAAGCATAAGAGGATAAAACACGAGTAACTTCAAGATTCTCAACATAAAGAGGGAAACTTAATATTATTAAGATGCATATAACCATATTTCCCTCTCTCATAATAACTTTCAGTAGCATCATTGATGAAATCCACAATATACCCATCACTTAAAACATTCTTATCATGGTTCATATGCATAGAAGTATCATTAATTTTGGCATAAGGAGAGTTCTTTTCATTAATAGTAATTGGAGCAGGATTATTATCAAGAATTTGAACATGGTAAACAAGTTGCATATTAAGGGAATTGTTTTTGGTAACCCAATCATGACTATGACAAGTTTCATAAGGATAGTTAGAACCTATATCATAGCATTCTTTGTAATAAACATCAGAGATCGGAGGCACAGTGTCATCATAAGAAATAGAATAGTTATCTTTCACAATCGGTTTATCTGTGTCCACACCATTATTGTTATTAGAAGGAGATGTATCAAGAACATAATGACCAGTAGCTAAAGGATTTGCAAACACCTCTTCCCCAAGCTTAGAGCTTTCTATATCATTATGGGAGGAAGCATGGATAACACTGACACTATGGCAATCATTATCATCATCATTTTCAGAATTAATTTCCCAGAGATTTGCAATATCAAAAGTAGTGTGCTCATTCAAATCATGATTGCTAATGTATGTAAAGGGCATAGGAAGATCATCGTATTTAGATTCATTATCACAATAATCATCAGGAGCAACATACTTACGGTTACCTATCGTTATCTCATATACGCGGGGATATGCTGTTACCTCTTTCTTTTTATTCCCCTTATTCTTCTTCTTCTTCTTCGTTCCCTTCTTCTTCTTCTCCTTCTCCTTTTCCTCGTTCCCTTCTTCAGGAGGGAGAGGCTTGAAGGGTGGCTTGTCCGCATAACCTGATTTACTTTCAGAAACAATAGAAGAAACTTGGGAGGATCCCTCCTTTTCATTAATTAGTTGAAAACACACAGCGGTCCTATCATATTTTGGCAAGGTGTCATCTTCTAAAATATTTTGTATGTAAGTATTTGTATGGCTATTATCAATGCAATAAGAAAAACACCCATGCATGACATCATCAATATCAAGATCACTCATATGTAACAAAGAGATTTTTCTCGACAGTTCTTCACACCCCAAAAATAAAGTAAGTTCATCATGCTGATTAGGAGTAATTTCATCATCACAATACAAATTTGCAGCACTCATTGGGTTCAAATTATCATTGGAGGAGCATTGAAAATTAAAATGACCCACTTCATGGCAAACTTCACAAATAAAAGGATAGAGGGCACAAACTTTTTTACCAAGATCATCTAGAGCCCTAAGCCACTTTCTAGTTTTTTCATTAGCATGATGGATACAATATTCATCTTTGATTTGATTAATTCCACAAGGTCTATGTATTCCACAAAAATTAACATGCTTATAGGAAATAGCATTCTTAGGAGTTTGAGCATGCTTATTGCAATAATTAACAACAATTTCATTCTTCATGCAAGCCTCTTTAAAAGGTTCATGATACTTATCAAAATTCTTTTTAGGCAATTCAAAATGAGAAGCAAAGGCTTTATAAAGATTTGCAGCAACTTGAGAGTCAAGACCATAAGTAGCACTCATATTTCGAAATTTATCGGTATCCATAAAAGCTTCAATGCATTCATAATCATAATTTATACCTGACTCTTTACCTTTGTCGTTCTCCCATCCTTCAGTGTTGTCCTCAATCCGATCAAGAAGATCCCACCTAGCTTCAACCTCCTTGCTTGTGAAAGATCCCTCCGAACACGCGTCCAGATAGTCCTTGTGTTGTCCTGAAAGCCTCGCATAAAAATTATTAACAATAACATTACGGGGAAGCTCATGAATGGGACATTTGAGCATTAGTGATTTCAATCTCCCCCATGCTTGAGAAATACTCTCCCCATCACGAGGATAAAAGTTATAAATATAATTCCTATCAATATGCACTTCATGCGGAGGATAAAATTTAGAATAAAAGAGAGATGCAATTTCCTCCCAACCAAGAGAATGTCTATTCTCCAACAATTTATACCAATGCGCCGCTTTACCAGACAGCGAAACAGAGAATAGCTTCTTCCTCACTTCATCCATAGAGATACCTGCACACTTGAATAACCCGCATAATTCGTGCAAAAACAGTAAATGATCTCTAGGATGGACGGTTCCATCCCCTTTATAGTGATTATCCATAACACGTTCAATAATTTTCATAGGTATTTTATACGGAATACTTTCAGCAGGTGGATTCAAAATATCAGAAGCATCATTAGAGTTATCGCATATGGGAGATAAAGCATTATCAGAACAACTTTTCTCCCCTAAAGATGGGAAGCTAAAAAGATCACAAAAACTAGCTTCCCCAAGCTTAGACTTCTCCATAGCATTAGCAGTAATTGCATTCATACTAATAACATCGCTACTAACATGCAAATAAGGTTCCATAGGTTTTTTAATTTTCGCATCAAACAATTCTAAATCAGGAAAAAGATTAAAAGCTCTCCGATTTTTTTGTTGTTTTCCATTATGCCTAGCTAGTGTAAACAAGAAACAAAAAGTTGCAATTGCAGGATCTAAAGGAAATAGCTTCGAGTACTTACAATGGCGAAAATAGCTTAGTAGCCGAGATCCGGAGTGTGAGTACCTTTTACCTTTCCTCCCCGGCAACGGCGCCAGAAAATAGCTTGATGTCTACGTTCCCCCTCCTTTCCTGTAGAGTGTTGGGCCTCCAAGAGCAGAGGTTTGTAGAACAGCAGCAAGTTTTCCCTTAAGTGGATTACCCAAGGTTTATCGAACTCGGGGAGGAAGAGGTCAAAGATATCCCTCTTATGCAACCCTGCAACCACAAAGCAAGAAGTCTCTTGTGTCCCCAACACACCTAATAGGTGCACTAGTTCGGCGAAGAGATAGTGAAATACAGGTGGTATAAATAAGTATGAGCAGTAGCAACGATGCCAGAAAATAGCTTGCTGGCGTGTAGTTGATGGTGGTAGTATTGCGTAGTAACAAGTAAAACAGTAAACAAGCGCGATAGCGTATTTAGGAACAAGGCCTAGGGATTACACTTTCACTAGTGGACACTCTCAACATTGATCACATAACAGAATAGATAAATGCATACTCTACACTTTTGTTGGATGATGAACACATTGCGTAGGATTACACGAACCCTCAATGCCGGAGTTAACAAGCTCCACAATAATGCTCATATTTTAGTAACCTTTAGTGTAAGATAGATCAAAAGACTAAACCAAGTACTAGCATAGCATGCACACTGTCACCTTCATGCATATGTAGGAGGAATAGATCACATCAATATTATCATAGCAATAGTTAACTTCATAATCTACAAGAGATCATAATCATAGCATAAACCAAGTACTAACACGGTGCACACACTGTCACCTTTACACACGTGCAGGAGGAATACAACTACTTTAATAACTTTGCTAGAGTAGCACATAGATAGTAGTGATACAAAACTCATATGAATCTCAATCATGTAAAGCAGCTCATGAGATTATTGTATTGAGGTACATGGGAGAGAGATGAACCACATAGCTACAGCGAAGCCCTCAGCCTCGGGGATGGATTACTCCCTCCTCATCATGGAGGCAGCGATGGCGGTGAAGATGGCGGTGAAGACGGCGGTGGAGATGGCTCCGGGGCAATTCCCCGTCCCGGCAGGTGCCGAAGCAGAGTTCTGTCCCGAATTGGTTTCGCGATGGCGGCGGCGCCTGGAGTCTTTCTGGAGTTTCGTCAATTGGTACTGCGTTTTTAGGTCGAAAAGGGTTATATAGGCGAAGAGGCGGCGCAGGGCTGGCGGGTGGCCCACCATAGGCCGGCGCGGCCAGAGGCCAGCCCGCGCGGCCCTATGGTGTGGGGCCCCTGGCCCTCTCCGACTCTTCTTCGGTGTTGGAGCCTTCCGGGAAAAATAGGAGGTTTGGCGTTGATTTCGTCCAATTCCGAGAATATTGCCCGAACAGCCTTTCTGGAACCAAAAACAGCAGAAAACAGCAACTGGCCTTTCGGCATCTTGTTAATAGGTTAGTTCCACAAAATGCACGAATATGACATAAAGTGTGCATAAAACATGTAGATAACATCAATAATGTGGCATGGAACATAAGAAATTATCGATACGTTGGAGACGTATCAAGCACCCTCAAGCCGGAGTAAACAAGCTCAACAACGTCATAAAGGAATCACACACGATGCAAACACTGTCACTGTCACACCATGGAGAGTAATTCCGGAGTTCATATTAAAGTAACCTCTAGAGTGCATAGTAATAGTTAACTTCATAATCTACAAGAGATCACAATCATAACCTACGCCAAGTACTACATGATGCACACACTGTCAACATTACATCATGGAGGAGGAATAGACTACTTTAATAACATCACTAGAGTAGCACATAGATTAATAGTGATACAAAGCTCATGATCACATAAAGATCACATGGGAGAGAGATGAACCACATAGCTACCGGTACAGCCCTTAGCCTCGGGGAGAACTACTCCCTCCTCATCATAGGAGACAACAATGGCGATGAAGATGGCGGTGGTGTCGATGGAGATGCCTTTCGGGGGCAATTCCGGCCCGGCGGCGTGCCGGAACAGACTTCTGTCCCCGAACTTGGCTTCGCGATGGCGGCGGCTGCGTAACTTTTCTCGTATCGTGGCTTATCTCCTTAGGGTTTTCGCGACGGAGAGACTTTATAGGCGGAAGGGCAGCCTCGGAGGGGTCCCAGGGGACCCACACCATAGGGGGGCGCGCCCCCCCTTGGCCGCACCGCCATGTTGGGTGGGGCCCCTTGGCCCCCTCGGCCCCTCTTGGTGCTCTGGAACCTTCCGTGAAATATAAGATCGTGGGCATTAATTTCGTCCAATTCCGAGAATATTTCTGTGTAAGATTTCTGAAACCAAAAACAGCAGAACTGGCACTTCGGCATCTTGTTAATAGGTTAGTTCCGGAAAATGCATCAAAACGATATAAAGTATGAATAATACATGTAGATATTGTCGTAAAACTAGCATGGAACATAAGAAATTATAGATATGTTGGAGACGTATCACTAACCCATCTACTATCAGCAATTGGATAAATAATACCAGCATAAGAAGTTTCAATACCTCATTTCTTACCACATCCTTTATCTTCGGAATTAAACGACATTGATGTTCAACAACTGGCTTTGCATCCGGTTCCATATTAATAGCATGCTGACATATAGTAGGAGACATCCCCTTCAAATCATCAAGAGTATATCCCATAGCTCCTCGGTGCTTCTTCAATACTCCCAGTAATCTTTCCTCTTCCTGTCCTGAAAGTTTAGAACTAATAATAACATGATATATTTTCTTATGATCAACATAAGCATATTTAAGATCATCAGGTAAAGGTTTTAAATCAAAAATAGGATCCTCCTTGGGTGGTAGTGTGGTACCCAAGTCTTCCACAGGTAAATCGTGCTTAAGCATCTCCGGTTGACGAAGAAAAATCTCATCAATTTCCTTTCTTTCCTCCATAAAGACCTCACTTTCGTGATCCTCCATATATTGCTGCAAAGCATTGTTAGGAGCAACAACAATAGAAGCAAGTTGTTCAACTCTAAAATCTTCATTAGGCAATTCAGTTTTATAAGGAGCTTTAGCAAACTTAGAAAAATTAAAATCATAAGACTCTCCATCAAATTTAGTAAGAATTTTCTCCTTCTTGTAATCTATAATAGCACCACAAGTATTCAAGAAAGGACTACAAAAAATTATAGGACAAGTCTTACTAGCAGCTGAACCAAGTACTAGAAAATCAGCAGGATATTTAATCTTACCACATATAAAACTTCCACATCTCTAACAATACCAATCGGAGAGATGGTCCCTCTATTAGCAAGTTGAATAACCACATCAATTTCTTAAAGTTCACAAGAACCAATTTCATGCATAATTTCCCTGTAAATCTCATAAGGAATAACACTAGAACTTGCACCAATATCACATAAACCATAATAGCAATGATCACCTATTCTGACAGAAAGCACATGAACACTAGTTTTCTTGGATTTACTAGGATGTGAAACAATATTAGAAGCTTCTTCACAAAATATAATATGTCCATCTTCTACATTTTCAGTAACTAAGTCCTTTACTATTGCTACCGCAAGTTCAATAGTTATTTGTTCCTCGGGTTCTATACCTTTTTTTTTTTCTTTTATTAACCACACTCGTTACAATAGAATATTCCTTTACCTTGGTAGTTATTCATAACACATTCAACAATCTTCATAGGTATTTTAAAAGGATCCAATTGAGCACGCGGTGGTTCATCTACTACCGTAACAGTGGTAGTAGTAATTCCAAATAGAGAGTCAAACGGAGATGCCTCAATAATGAAATAAAGCAGTACCAAACAGAAATAAAAACATCACTTACAGTAAAAGTTACCTTTACCAATTCCACTCTTCAATAGCGCTTCACTCCCCGGCAACGGCGCCAGAAAATAGTTTTGATGACCCACAAGTATATGTGGTGTATCGTAGTACTTTCGATAAATGAGAGTGTCAAACCCAACGAGGAGCAGAAGATGTTGACGAGCAGTTTTGATCGAGGATTCACTGTAAACACTAGTAAATAGGTTTGCAGGGGTATCTGGTATTGCAAATAAATAAAGTACGAGTAAATAAAATGCAGTAATAATAATTGCAGCGAGTGGCCCAATCCATTTTAGAGCAAAGGACAACCCGGTTGTTGTACTTATGATGATCAAACGTTCCTGAGGACACACGGGAATTTCTTCATGTGCTTTCGCTTCACATAGCTGAATAATCTTCAATGATTTGGTAAGTGTTGTATGGGTGAACCTATGCTAATGCTCTACCCCATACTTGGACTAATACATACTTGTGATTATACCTCTTGCAAGCATCCGCAACTACAAGAAAGTAATTAAGATAAATCTAACCACAACCTTAAACTTTGAGATCCTACAATCACCCGTGCACCGGTTTCATAACGGGGGTTTGGGATTCTGTCGCTCCCGCAACCCCACAATTAATAGCCAAATACACGATGCATTCCCCTAGGTCAATAAAGGTGAAGTATCATCTAGTCGACGTTCACATGACACCACTAGAAGAATAGCACCACAACATAAATATCAGATCGTTGCATACTACTCAACATAGTTCCACTACTAACAACATGACTTCTCCCATGTCCTCAAGAACTAAACGAACTACTCACGAGACATCATATGGATCATAATCAGAGGTGATATAATGATGAATAACAATCTGGACATAAACCTTAATTCAATGATTTCACTCAATAGCATCAACTACATGGAGTAATCAACACCGGGAAAATTTCCCCTATGAACTAGACAAGTATCAAGCCCAAGATGTTACTGCGGGACGCTGTGGAGACGGCGGTGATGATGGTGATGGGGGTGGAGATGATGGTGATGATGATCCCGATGAAGTCCAACTCGATGGCCATGACGATGGCGACGATCTCCCCCTCCGGGAGGGAATTTCCCCGGCAGAATTCTGCCTGACGGATAGCTTTTCTTTCTCTCGGGTTCTCGGCCCCGTAGAGGCAGCAAAATATTTCTCTCGTCGCTCCCCCGATCCGAGGTTTCCCGAGGGGTTGAAATACGTGAGGAGGCATCGTCAGAAGTGGGCCAGGATGCCCAGACCATGCCTAGGCGCGGGCCGGGTGGTCTGGCCCCCTCAGGGCCCATCTCAGCCTCCCCTTCTGGCTTTTTGCGTCATCTGGAAAAATAGGATTTTATGTATCTTTGTTGAAATTGTTGGTCTTCAGAAATATGGTGCCTTGACCGTCCTTTTTTCAGCAGATTCCTGACTCCGGCGGTTAATTCTCCAATAATCATCAAACATGCAAAAATAGATGGAATAACATAAGCATCACCTCTAAGTATGAAATATATCAATGAATAACAGTAAATTATGATATAGAATTGGACGTATCAGCTATCCGTCGTCCAAACTCTACTTTGTCTTGCAAGCCAAGCAAAGAATTTTACTTTTAGAGGTGTCGAATGTTTCCAGTTTCCACACCGCATTGTGCATATTACAAAAGGTTGGTCCCGAAAATTGCACTTCGTAGTCCCACTTGGGCGTGTATTGACCGTTATTCGTATGGTGGATTAGGTTTTTTTCAGTTATTTATTAGTCTTGCGGTATTATTTATTTAGTTGGTATTATTTAGACAATGTGAGTGTAGTCATTTTTATTAATTTATATTGTACTATTTGCACAATATATTTCCGCGGTACATAGCGTTTGACGAAACAAAATATTTATAGGTCACGAGGTATGTGTGATCTAGTGAAATTTGTAATTTACTACGGTCCTAGATTTGTCTGAACAACTCCTTTGGGAGCTGATCTAAGTGAGTATGAGTATGTGGAGTTGGACTTTCTGGCCCCTCAAATATGATCTGTTAGTCAGATGAAGGAGCGGTTTATAGGTAATTTATGCTTAATCCTAAAACATACACTATGGGTGTGCATGCGATGTGGACTAACTACAGTTCAATAATATTGTGGCATTTGAAGCCCATAGACCGGACATCTCAATGGTTGCATTGGTTACAAGCTAGCGTGCGAGCGTTGGGAAAATAACCATATCGCCTTAATGCTTCCCGTGATGAAGGAGGCCGCTTCGCATGAAGGCGAGGGTGAGTTTGATACAGGTTAGAACTTATGAGATGGATGTATCTATGTTAGCTAGCTTTATGCCAGAGTTTGTGTCACACGTTGGAGGCAGTGATTCGAATAAGGGCATATCAGTCATGCAGTAGGAGGAGATGCTGATAGTGGCAAGGTTGATTACGGCAATGAAGAAGGGCACATGCAGGACCTGATGAAAGAGGAAAACATGGATGGATTGGTTGATAATGTTGATTCCGATGATTTGGACAAACGAGGAAGAGGCCATGATCCCTCTTTGTCACGCGTGAAAGAAACTCCAGGTAAACCCTAGAATTTTTCTATAAATGTGTGCAATTTTTCCCTAATCTATTAATTAAGAAGTGATAACTGCAAGAACACAGATCAGTTGTAGCTCGTTCCGAAATAAGAGTATCGAACCACGAGGAGCTACTAGCTAATTAGGGTCTTAATGCCCCTTGCTACTTTCTACTAAAGATTACTTATACATTGTTTTCTAATCTCAAAATGTTTAAAGGGGGTGTTGTAAATGGTTGCAAATAAAGTAAACAAACAATAAAAACATTGTAAGAAATGGGTTGAAACTTAATAAGACAAAATGTTCTTGGGGATTATTGTAGGATTCATGGTAATCAAGATAAAATATGCTTTTAACCATATTGTGTGTGGGAGATCTCAAAAATAAGATACGTCCAGAAAGCCATCGGTCATCGCATCTCTAAATAACCACAACAACTAGTCTTCTGCAAGACGCATATTGACTGTTGCTATTAAGGGGTTTACCCCGTGGTTATCGATATGAGCTTTGTGAATCCCTCTTATGCCCCTTATTCACGTGTCAGAGCGCCAATACGGTAATGTCACTTCCCGCCGTTCATTATACCACACTTCAAAGGGTAGTTCCCTCTAAAGACCATAAGGCAAATATTACATGGTGCACAACACATAATATCAAGAGAGAGAAATAACACACATTAATACTTACAACCATAGATCATCTTAGATTCATCTCATATTCATGCTAGGGTTTCTCCATCTCCCCAAGAACTAATAGGACTACTCACACATGGAGACAATCAAGAACATCATCATAATCTTATGGAGGGTTTTAAAGGAATGGAACGAATTCGAATACAAATGCACAATAGCAATCAAGATTACAACTATGGTTGGTGGATGATGATGGTGATGGTGCATCGGTTGATGATGATGAAGGGGATGATGCCTTGTCCTCTGAGGATTCACATAGCAACCCAGATCTTGTCTTCTCCAAGTTCCTTCTTGAGATCTGATATGGGGTGGTGTTTCTCTGTTTGGCGGAGCTGTGTGTGTCTGATCTCTGATCCGTCAGCGTGAGGTGAAAGTATTTGACAAGGCGGTGCGTCTGAAGGGTGGTACGGCAGACGGTACGGGCGGGCCTTGCCCGTACCGATGCCCGTTAAAGCTACTTGAAGTTATCCTCGCATTGTCCTTTCGCCCAGGTGCATAATTAAGTGCAAAAATGATTTCTATCACGTCAAAATGCCAGAAAATGACAATTTTCATTGATATTTCATCATTGACTTATTATTTTTAGATCATGTGTAGACAAGCATAAAAGGGCACGGTAGGGCGGTGAAATACAAAAATCCTACTACTACTCAATGATAACTTGACAAATTAATGATGCAAATACATGCTAAAAATGCACTCGTCAAGAAGTTTGACAAAAAATATAAGAAAAGGAAAATACAAAATTCTACTCTACCGGCATCAATTCATCGAAGCACTTGGCACCCGCTATCACTCCACCCACAAGTAAGCTTCCCTCTTAATTTTATTTAGGATTAGGCGCATGCTTATTGTGGACCATCATAGCTTTTCCCCAAATTATACAATTGACAAAGTAAGGAGAGAGAGAGACGACAACCATTCGGTTAAGAATGGAGCCATCCATCATCACACTCCACCAATCTTTACCGTGAGGCATGACCATTGGCTCGAATGAAGTTCGGTGATGCCCACCCAATTTTTAAGGGCGCGCCAAAGATAAATGGAAAAACGACAACAAACGAATAGATGGTTAACCGATTCCACAGTTTGCTTTCAAAGAGAGGACAACCCACAATTGGGCCATACTCGTTTCTCTGAGCGGTCCGTCGTCCATGCTCTATTTTGCGTTGCAAGCCAAGCAAAGAATTTTAATTTTGGAGGTGCCCAAGCTTTCTATACTATGTTGTGCATATTAGAGAAAGTTGATCACAAGAATTTTGCTTCATAGGCCGAATTCGCAGTGTATTGACCACCATATGTGAGTTTCCAACTAATGTCAACTTTCGTGGCATCATCAAGGTTCACATTTTGGGAAAGGGCCCAAAGATCTGCAAATTAGGTTACATCGTGAATGGGGAAATTGTGTCCCAAGTCCACATTTTCAATCTAAGAATTATCTTTCATGGCATGATAGATCTTCCACGATTTCCTTTTTGGTGATGCAAGGTGGTATCTCGATAGGCTTTCTCTCTTCTAGCCATGGCGCCTCACTAAAATGTATCTTGCGACCTTCCCGGCCGTGATAGTTGTGGCGGCGTAGAAAATGTCCATATCCTCCTTTGAGCATGAATTTCCTTATCCCACCAAGATTTTATCGGGGTCCTTCCACTTGATCCACGACCACCAGAGATGAAAAGCCATCACAACCTTATCCATATTCATGACACCTAACCCTCCAAGATTTTAGGGACAACAAACCATTTCCCAAGTTACTTTACATTTGGCATCGGTGGTGGTATCTTTAGCCGACCTAAGAAAAGCTCTGTCTAACTATTGATGAAGTGCCTGGCCGAATCTCAAGTTGGGTCATGTAATATGTAGCTTGCGAAGTTACGACCGATTCTACAAGGGTCATAATGTATTTTCCCTTTCATGTTGGAAGCTTCCTAGCACACTTGTCTTCATGATGTTGGAATTTAGAAATCATTTTGTTTAGGTTCCCAAACCGATAGTGGAATCCCGATGTACGGTCAAAGGAAGAGAAGTCCGCATGTCTAGAATGTCATCAAGATTGATTTGCCCACATTTAATGGAAACCACAAAGCTTTTTTAAGAAAACATAGCCCAGTCACCTCCCAAAGCTCTATAGAATTAATGCGAAGCCACGAGTGCCTTCTTGAATCTTTGATAGGTGCAAGAAACAACACCACTTCATCCACGTATAAAGAGGTTCTCAAAATGGTTCAATGGCGAGAACAAAGAGTAGTGAATACAAGGGGTCATCTTGACGTAATACACGGATGTCCAAGATGGGAATGCGGACAATGCCATTGAATACGATGCGACGGGAAGAAGTTGATAATAATGGAACCGGCTTGGAAGAAAGCTCCAATAAGACGGTGAAATATCTCTGCAAAATTCTTGACATATAAGACATCTCATGTCGTGGCTGGAAAAGCAATCCCATCGAAAACTGGCTTGGTTGCCCTTTTTATGGGATTTCTTTTCCAGAAGGAGGAGACTTGAGAACCAAAATTGATGTGTACTCTTTTTTTTTTATGAAAACTCTATGTACTTGATGGAGTAGTAGTGTTGCCAGCAGATTTGGGTTATGGGTCGTGTGTGCCAAACCGGGCCATAAGAGGACCACCTGTACTACTCAAGATGTTGGTTATGGCGTGGGTCTTGGAGTACAACGTAGTAGTATTCCTTGGACAGGTCTGCTATAAGTATATGAATATGATGGGCTGTAGACAATGGAAACAACTTTCGCGGTCGGTGGTAATACGGTTTTCGTCCATATTCTCCTACTCGCAAAGAATATACCATGATTGCACAAACACTCATACGTAGTATGATATCTTTATCCCTCTATCTCTTCGAGAAAAAATCTTGGTTACTCATTTTCTTCTTCTTTTCACTTGAGTAATAGTAAGAGTAAGTGGCAGTGTCCATCTCAAAAAGGAGAAAAGAAGCAAGAGTAACTGTGAGTGCAGACCGGAGAGTAACTCCACCGATGGATACAATGGGAGTCATGATTTCGCAAATCAGCGGCCGGCGCAGACCATCGCCGCAGTGCTTTCAGCTTCAGCTACTACCAAAAGTGAAACCAAAGTGCTTTCCAACTTTCAGTCTTTCACACAAGAAACACAAAAATAAAAAATAAAAAATCAAGAGCCATTCCTCTTGCTCAACTAAAACGAAGTATACTGAGAAGCCACAGAGATTAAAGTTAATAAGCTCTACTGCAACATTTCTGCTCCGAGCATGCATCCCGGCCGTCCACGGGTCCGATCTGACGACAGACGCGGCACCAGCTGGGGTTTTCATTTCCACAAACCCCTCGGCGAATGGGAAGCCACGAAAAAATCCCGCGGAAAAGGGGCGGAAAGAACAAGAAAATGTGAGCGTATTTACAGACAGGTACTCCGGGAATTCCGGTACTCCGTCGCTCGCCGGAGGCGAAGAAGAGACCCGTCGAAATCGCTAGCTAGCTCGACGGTGCTTGCGTCTGCGGCTGGGCGGCCACCGGGAAGCCGCGGGCCGACGAGAACAGCGCGGCGAACGACGACGGCCTGCGCTCCGGCGGGGCGGCGGTGGCCGCCGCAATGCTGCCACCGGCGTTGGGCGTCGCCGCCGACGCGGAGGAGTTGGCCGCCGGCGCGGAGGTGGAGGCGACGCGCTCGCAGGAGGGGCACATGGAGAGGGTGGTGGCGGGGAGGTTCATGTAGAAGGGGTGCACCGTCTTGAGCGCGCGCAGCTCGGCCAGCTCCTTCTGCAGCCGGCGGTTCTCCTCCGTGAGCGTCTCGCAGCAGCGCTTGAGGTACTCGCAGTCCACCTCCGTCTGCTTCAGCTTCGTCCTGGACAAGAGACGCGCCAAAGCAAAGCGAAAGACGCTTTTCAATCCTTTTTTCATGGACTGCTAGTTAGATTCTTTCGTGCGATTTTTTATGCAGAGAGCGTGGACGTACCTGGCTCTGCGGTTCTGGAACCACACCTCCACCTGGCGCGGCCGGAGGTTGAGCTGCTTCGCCAGCGCCACCTTCTGCCTCTGCGCGCGATCGACACAGCCATGGAAAACGTCAAGCGATAAAGAGGAAACAATCAGGCAAACGTGTTGGATGGATCGAGTTGTTGATCTGCTTACGTACCGGGTTAAGGGTGCTGTGCTCCTTGAAGCTCTCCTCCAGGAACGCGGCCTGCTCCTTGGAGAGGCGCAGCTTCTTGCGCGCCGACCCGCCGTCGTCCTCGTCGCTGCCGCGGGACCCGCCGCCCTGAGCGGCGTCGCTGGGCCCGCGCTCGCCGTGCGCGGAGAAGTCCATCGGGAAGGAACCGCCGCTGTCGTTGGGCGAGGACGACACGGCCGCGCCCGCCGCGGCGGCGTCCTCCAGCTCATCCTCCGCCGCCGCCGCCGCCGAGTACGCGCCCCACGCCGACGCGCCGCACGACGGCGCCCGGTTCACGTCGAAGCCCCGCGTGGACGCTTCCAAATGCCCTGAGCAAACAGATCGGCCGGATCGCCCCATTTTAATACCGCTATTTCGGTGGCGATCTCCTCAGACATGCAAGAAATCCAAGAACGGGAAAAAGAGAAGGCATGCAAGACTCACTGCTGTCGGACGGCCACGGGAAGCCGAGGGCGGGCGCCATGGGCAGGAGCGCGAGCCGCATGGTCGGCTCCGGCGAGGACCCGCACCTCATCGCGCCGGCGGCGACCTCCAGATCCCTCCGCCCGCGCTCCTCCCTCCTCGCCACCCCCGCTCCGCCAACCCCGAGCCCGAGCCCCAGCTCCCTCCCGGCTTCCGCCATGGCATCCCCCAAACTCAACCCCAACTCCATGAACTTCCACACTAAAGCAGATGAGAGCCGCGTACCAACAGGATGATGATGGTATGGGCCCTTGTAAATGCGCAAGGATTCCGAGGTTTTATAGGAGCGGGGACAGGGACGGCACTCCTCCCGGCTCGTCTGTGTGTGTGTGAGCTATAATGGCGAGTTTGACCAGTTGACGACGAGCCCGGCCCGCAGCGCACGCACGTGACCCGGAGGAAAAGGAGGGCGACGAGAATGCAATTCAGGGGTTTGCCGGGGGGTTTTGTGGCAAAAGGAGGGAGACTTGATGGCAGGCGGTAATAATTAGGATAATCATTATTGGGGGCTCTACGTATCTTTCCCCTTTTATAAACAGCACCCGCGATCTTTTTCAGAAAGCTGGTGTCGCAGCTGCCGCTGCACTGCATGCCTAGCTCGTAGCTCTTCCTTCTCCCCCGGCCGGCTTCCCAGATTCTTTATGGTCGAATTTATGTCTCACAGTTCTAGGGCCGTGTAGGGGTGCATATGCTGGGACTACATGTGCATCGTCGGCCAAAAGAAAGTTGTGATCTTCGGGCTATCTTAGAATTTAAAGAGTATAGAAAAAAAATGAATATAGTGCTAATAAATTGGGCAACAAATGAATAAAAGATGGAAAGAAAAAATGAATATAGTGCTAATAAATTGCCATTGATTAGAGAATCACAATTGATAGTGACGAATCATAGTAGAAAAGAACACAAGTTTCATGCGCAATGGACAAAGCAAGATAGATATGTGAGGAAGATCACACATCGCGTTGGCATATGATGACTCGCTTCTTCTAAAACCAAGCCCTTGTTCGGGGTCCATAAGGCTCAAGTTGGCGAACATGATCGGGTTCTCCTCCGTGAGCAACTTGGCCTCGGCCTTAATGACTTGGATTTCAAGAGCTCTCTTTGTGAGGTCGATGAAGGTAGCACATGTGGCCTCTTTCTCCCCGGCGTCGTCTCTCTCATCCTTCTTGGCCAGTGCCTCCTACTTTTGTGCCATCATCACTTTCCAAGTATCGCTCAATGCAAGTGCAGAAGCGTCACAGTTCAGATCGCCCTTGGTGGCTTTTTGGCCCCATTGGCGAGATTGAAGGGCACCATTGGTTGGGTCTTTCTCCTCGACTTCAGTGACCGTCGATGCCCGCCCCCCTCATAGCCAAGCCTCCACTTGTGGCACTAGCTCCTTGATCAACCTCAACCAATGTACTATCGTGTAAGACTTTTTATGAATCAACTTGGATTAGCCAAATCTTATGGCACCTACACATATGCAAAACGTTAGAGGAACTAGATGCAAACCAAATTGCATTCCATATTGAAAATTTCCTTGGCCTTCCTAAATCGGCGGCTCAGAGGCCACTCACGGGGTGGGAAAACACGTGATCGATTACCGTGAATTTTTTTTGGTGTCTTGTTGGATGTATCCTATCTCTTTTGGATTGAAGTTAGGTTGCATTCGCTATGAATTCGGAAGGGAGTAAGTAGAGTCCGCTCTTCGAAATCTTGGGTGACCTTCCTCCAATATGAGTTCCCTTTTTGCTCGGCACCGCAAATAGAAATTGGATAATTGGCATCCCAGACTTACAAAGCCATTGGTCCCATGTATCCTGCAATCTTTTGGATCTTTTTCTTCCCATTGTCAGCTTGGGCATTGTCCTCGGGACTAGCCTCAGCTCATCCTCGATGCTGGTATCATCATCCATGGTGGTGTCTTGGCCCATGGTTTGGTCAAATTGTCCAAACAGTGTCTCCTCGTCGATGTCGTAACTCTGGCCTTTGCCGTCTTGATTGGTCCCAGGGTCAACATTCGGGATGAAGCCGCCACCATTGATCGTCTCGTGCATGTAGGCTGCATGGCCCTGATATAGTAGGCCTAGGACTAATTGGATATCACAAGCCTAGTCTCAAATGCAAGGGAACGAGTAAATAGGTGGCCACGGCCATACCTGGTCGCTTGGTATCGACGTTGTCTTTCTGTCAAACAGCTTGCGAGGCGTGGGCATGTTCGCCCGCGGGATCGCTTGTGGCCTTTTTCTAGGCTCCAGGCTAATTTGGCGGGCACATGCGTACGGTTGTTGTCAAGGTTAGGCTCAGCGGGGACTCCCTAGAGGAACATGACCTCCATAGACAACGATCGCGTCCTACCGAGGTGGGCGGTGCCTGCCCTTATGGGGCAGGGCATGGCATAGCCGGCTACAAGTTTGGTGGACAACGATGTAGAGGCGGTTTGGTAGCCTGGGAGGTCACCGAGCTTGTCAACAAGGCGCCACCGATGGTGGCCTGAAGCTGTCCGAGTGCCTCTTTCTTGATAATGAGGATGGCATGTGCGCGACTGTTGAGGTGTAGAATTGGGTGCTGGCCTAAAGGACCATGGCTAGCTGATCGGTGACCATCACCTCGGCATCGACTACTATCTGGGCATTCCTTGCCCTCACGGTGACTCCTCGAACACCGCGCTTCCTGGTTTCCTATGCATGATCTACCACCATCATCCCTTCTTTGGCACCTTGGCCTTGGTCCTGCTTCCGTCTAGGGTGGCGGCGGTGGTTGTGGAAGAGGCGAGGTCTATGGTTTCACCAGTGTCCTCCATCACGGGCTATGTCTTGGCGCTGACGAATTTTTGGACTTCGGTGCCAGGAAAAGAAGTGTCTTTGTGTGCCACTAGTAGGTGGCCCTGGGGTTAGAAGTGGGGGGCGCGTTGACACATTTGTTTTCTGCGTGGATGCATTTCTATCTCAAATTGGGGCTTGGAATGGATCATTGAGGACATGCTGATCCCTTTGTGTCTGACTGCTAAGCTGGAGTTTTGGTGTGTCTCTATCCGCGCGGACCAAAACATACATCTGATATCCGTTTGGCGGGCCGCTTGGCTAGGATTTTGGTGCCATCTGTCCGCGCAGATCAAAATGGACAGATGCAATCCCTTTGCGCTGTGTAGCTCGAGATGCCCTTACCCGTAATTATAGATTATGGAGTGGAGACAAGTGAGACAAGTGTGTGGCTATAATTTTAGTACAAGTCGCTATTTAACAAGAAAATATTGTTTCTTTATTTTGAGGGCATGACATTGTCATAAGAATGATCCATTACATGAATGATGATTTTGAAAAGAAAAATGTCTCCTTCTTTATGATCTAGTAGAAGAAGAAGAAGAAATGTCTTTTTTTGCATGAGTACGTATCAACGTAATATGTACATGAGTGAATTATTTCAGAAATTTCCGAGACAATGAAATAGTATTTTTTTTCGACTGAAACAAAACGGGTGTATGTGTACGCGTACCCGTGTCCACTAAATCCTGGTAGACTGCTACTAGTCGTTATCTAAAAAGGGGAATTGCATTTCTTTATTTTCCGTGTATGATATTTTCACACGAATGATGCATGACATGAATGATGATTTGCAAAAGGAAATTGTATTCTATGTCTGCGAAAAGAAAATTGTGATACTCATTGGGAGGTGTATGTTACCCATAATTTTGGAGTGGAGACAAGTGAGACAAGTAGGTTGCTCTAATTCTAGTACTAGTTGTTATTTAGCAGGAGGAATAGTATTTCTTTATTTTCAGCGTATGACATTGTCAAAAGAATGATTCATGGCATGAATGATGATTTTGAAAAGAAAAATGTATCCTACTTTATGAGCTAGGGGAAGAAAAACAAGTACTACTCCAAACAGGCGGAATGATGGAATCTGCAGTACGTAGATAGAATTTGGTGTGTTTCCATGATATCATCTCCCCTTGGCCTGCATGGAAGTCCATGATGGTAATCAGACCCTATAATTGCACACTACCAACAGAATGTGATCTACCAACAGAATGCATGGTACACTCATGCGTGCCTGAGCTAGCTCCCGGCCAGGAGCTGCGACCGATCGATGGGAAGAGAATGTGTAGTAGTAGGAATTCCTTTTGTGCATGCAAGCTAGGCATGATTACAGCCATCAATTCCTCATCCAGCGCCATGCACCATCATCGTCTGTATGTGTGGTGCGCCTGGCTATTGCTACCTGCGTGATATTAAGCAATCACGGTGATGTGCACATCGGGGACAAGCCGATGGGGTGGTTCGCTCGCCGCAATCATGGCCGCTCCTGCATACGGCCGGCCGAGCTAGCTAGCAGAAGCTTGCTCAGCTTGTGACCGATCGATCGAGCCTGCTACGTACCACTCCTGTCCTCCGATGGCGACCATGATGGCGGCCTGCCCCTGCGGTTGGCTGATGTGTGATGGATCCGTGGAGTGGTGCCGCAGGCGCATAAGCACGCAATCATGCTTGTTTGTACGCAATAGTACCCGCCGGTTCCCTTTCACCGCAAAAGCAAACCCCCGACCCCGGCCTCTGGTGTTCTACAAGTGTGCAAAGTGTGAATCATGCATGCATGGCCATAAAAAGGTCAAAAGGGGTGGATGCATGGGCTGCGCTAATCCTTCCCCTCTTTCTTCGATCGCGCGTGTGATTGACCGGCAGGCAAAGATGAAAGGAGGAGTGCTTGTCATGTCACGGTTTCCCCACGGTTAGTTTCATTTTGGGGTGGAAATGTGAGGATTACTACGGCGCATTTAAACCCTCAGAGAAGAAAGATGTAATCGAGCGATACGCTTGATAAGCAACCCAAACCAACAAAAAAAAGAGAAGAAAGATGTACTTCCTCCTTGTCATGAAAGTTGTGTCAGATTTATCTAAATTGGAATGTATCTAAACACTAAATACAATAGTATATACATACATTTAAATTTTAGCAAATCTCAAACCAGTTCTATAAGACGAAGGGTGTACTATAGCATATGGATTTTCCCATAGCTAATGCTTATATGTTGAGTACTTCCAAAGGATGCATATATCTGTGTTGATTGGTTTTCAATGATGAGTATGGTGCAGTTATGGGGGAAACGTTGGAAAGCCAAAGATGATGGTATGCAAAGTGTGCAGTTTGATCTCCTAGCTTGCTCATGACATGATAGGAATCCAATGTATCATGCTTGGAGTTCATACCTAATTGCTGGTGAATTTTGAGTAATGCTACCCATGAGATCGTCATATGTAGGGATTTGGTAGACCGCGTCATTTCCCTAATTGAAGGCATATATGAGTTGTTGGTTTCCCTTTCCATCATTGTTTGGTTTCTTTGGACAAGTCTATTTCAAGCGGTAAAATTGTGATCTAAGGATCACTAGTGGAAAAGAAGCCTTTCATCCCAAGCAAATGTCCCCGTTTTGAACCAAACCGGGACAATGGGGGGCATTGGTCCCGGTTCATCATGAAAACCCTTTAGTCCCGGTTTGTTTGGACCCTTTAGTCCCTCCCCATTGGTCCCGGTTCATCATGAAAACCCTTTAGTCCCGGTTCGTTTGGACCCTTTAGTCCCCCTTCGTATTACGAACCGGGACTAAAGGGTGGTCTATGGGGCAAAAGTCTTTAGTCCCGGTTCGTATTACCAACCGGGACTAAAGGTCTACCATTTAGTCTCGGTTGGTAATAAGGGGGACTAAAGGGTTTTTTGCCTCCCCATGCACCTCCACCACCCCCCCCCCCCCCCCGTGGATCGCCTTTTTTAACACTGCAAAATATAAAAGAAAATGATAGAAAATTCAAAAAATAAAATCTTTTCAGATTCTTGTATGTTATGCAACCTACTATTAGGGAAAATTAACAAATTTGAGTTCTCATTTTTTTTGCAAAAAAGGTTTGAAAAATGGTAAAAATGCATTAACTTTTGCATACGACGTCGAAAAAAACGTGTAATATATCAAAATCATCGTGGGAAAAAGTTACATCCGAATTCACCGGGGTTTACCCGGTTAGCCAATTTTTAGATTCTCAAAATTCCAAATGAATGAAAGCAGGAAGATTTTAGTTTTTGCTAGAAATTCGGAATTTTATATTTTTAAATTTTTAAAAATAATAATTACATGATGCATAAAGATTACTATTACTTAACCATAAAGTTAGCCAATTTTTAGATTTTCAAATTTTCAAGTTTGGCAAAAAAATATTAAAAAATAATAAATTAAAAAACTATTATAATACAAATTAAAAAAATTAAAATTATAATACCATTACCACAACATGTTATTACGTCATTAGTTTTGTTTATTAAAATAATTATTTGTAATTTGAATAATAAATAAGTGTGACATCGACCAATATGTTAATAGGATTGATATGATACTAGTATAACAACATGCGCGCGAAGAGAATAAATAAGTGTGACATCGACCAATATGTTAATAGGATTGATATGATACTAGTATAACAATATGCTACTAATAGACGAGACAGAAGACACGCGAAGAGAGATCCCCCCGTGTCGCACCCCAGGCGACACCGGGGGCGAAATCCCACGCCGCCCCGTCCTCCTCCCCGGCGACCCTCCGCCGCCGCTGCTGCCGGCCTCCGCGCCGCGGTGGCGGCGGCCCCGCTGCCAAATGGTGCCGGGGGTGGCTCCTTCCTCTTCGCGTCGCGGGCGGCCGCCGGATCTGGCTGGGGCGGGAATGGCGGCTCGCCGGCGTTAGGGCGCCGGAGCGGCGGCTCCGGGACCGTGGGGTGGCGGATCCGGGGCAACACGCCCCGATCTGGTGGTGAGGCGGGCTGTGGCGGCGGTCCGGCGGATTCGGCGGCGTTCGGGCCGTGTGGGCGGCAGAACGGCGGCGAGCGCGGCCCCCCGGCCGGCGTGCGGTGCGGGCTTGGCTGGGGCGCCGGCGTGCGGCGCGGGGGTGGCCGGGGTGCGCGGTGTGCTACCCTGTGGGCAGCGGCGCGGGACGTTGCTGCGGAGGTGGTCTGCGGAGTGGCGGCCCGATGTGTGCTCCGGCTGGTTTGGCGGCCGCTGTGGCCGCGAGGGCGGCATGGCGGCTGGACCGGGGAGCTCGCGCTGCTGCGGCCGACGGCTCGGCCTTGGACCCCTGTGTTGGCGTCCGTCGAAGCTCCCTCTCTGTGGCGGTTGGCGGCGCCCGCGGGACTCTTCTCGGCGAGCTTGGTAGGCAGCGATGGTGCGGCTCGGCTCTTCAGCCCCGCGTGGCGCGGGTGGTGGCAGCGGAGCTTGCGGGCTCCTTGGTCTGGTTGTGGTGGCGGTGGTGGCTTGTGTGCGGCGGTGGCGCCGCTTCTGCGCATGAGGTGTGTCTGCGGAGTGCGGGCTGGCAGCGGTTTCGGTCTTCGTCTCGCTGTCCGGCCGCGTGAGGCCGCGGTGGGTCGTTTGCTCCGGGCGAAAGCCTGACCGCGCGGCGTCTGCGGATGTCGCCGTCCTTCTTGGGAGGCGGTCGTGGAGCTTTACGACCTTCGCTGCCTCGGGTTCACATCTTCGGGCGAAAGCCTAGATCCCGCGGGATCGGACGACGGCGTCGATCCTTCGTCGTGCCCCCTCTTGAGGGCGTCGTCTTGAAGTTGATGATCCCCTTCGCGCCCTCCTGCGCCTCGACACACAGGGCATCTGGGTTGGCAGGAGGTCAACCGGAGATGCGGGTCTTCCGGGTGGAGACTTGTGAGGCAACGACGATGGTGGTGACCAAGGTCTGGTTGCGGCAAGGTCATGTTAGTCGGCTCCGTTCCGGCGTGTTCGAATGTCTTCGCGGTGGTCTCTTCTTGATGTGAAGTCGAAGCCACCCTCGGGCGGTGTACGATGACCTTCGAGGGGCGGTCCGGTGAAGGTCCTATTCGACGCTTGTCCTGCGCATCTCCTCTCCGAGGCTCTGTCAGCGAAGCTGCCGGTCTCTCTTCGAGGAGTCATCTGTTTGGCATAGGCCGGCTTGAGCTTCTTAGCTTTTGTGGGTAGCCAGGATGGCTGGGTGTGCCCTTGTGGCGGGTGTGTGGTCTTGGGTGTGCTTTGGCACTGTTGTTGTTGGTTTTTGCCCGGTTTTCTCCTAAAAATCGGGCACCTTCTTCTTAATGAATGAATGAGGCAAAGCTTTTGCCTCCGTTTCAAAAAACATGCGCGCGAAGCACTTGGAAGCGGGATGGGAAAGGAACTTGGAAGTTAAGCGTGCTAGTGCTAGAGTAGTGGGAGGATGGGTGACCGAGCGGGAAGTTGGACCACAGGTAAGTAATTTGACTATTGATTAAGCGTAGTTAGAGATTAAGTGTAGTTAGAAACTAAACTAGTTAAATAACTGCAATACTATAAATTCTAAAAAAAATAGAAAAAAAAAGAGGAGCGAAAAATAATTGGACATAACCAAATGGATTAAAAAAAATAACGAAATAATCTTTAGTCCCGGGTCGTGTTACAAACCGGGACTAAAGGTTATTTTCCTCGACGCGCGCCAGCAGCCCACGTGGCGGGACCATTAGTCCCGGTTTGTTTTACAACCGGGACTAAAAGGGAGGACCTTTAGTCCCGCCTAATTGGTCCCGGTTTGGAAACCGGGACTAAAGGTCCAAACGAACCGGGATTACAGGCCTGTTTTCCACTAGTGGATAAATTTGACCCAACGCCTTCTAAGATAATATTATTTTCCACCTTCTTAATTACGGTTCATGGTGGACAGTGGAGTAAATGAGCGACCGTTAACATCGACATGTTCTAGCCTACCAGCACAAGAATCTCAAAGAATGAATCTATTCTTGTAAATTCCAGTACAAGGATGCCATAAGTTCTTTGTGTTTGGTGCAGGATAATTGATTTTACTTGAATGTACTTCTTTGAGGAGTGCGAAATCATTCACTTGACATCAGGTGGCTTTATCCCCTACAAGGCTCTATGTTGATCAATGCATGCGACCCAAAGAGAAGTTATATTGTGCTCTTGTTTGCTTAAATGATTATTATATCATGCTAAAAAGAGCATTCTTGTTGGGATATATACATTGCAATAAACCAATAAAAGTACCCAGTGAAAGAAAAATATATGACTTTGCTCATCTTACAGTAATTATTAAATACTAATAGCTATATCCCTTCTTTGTACTACCAAGGTTTAGGGCAATAAAGATCAAACTTTCATCCAATTTTAAAAAACTGTCACATTACTTGGAATGTCTAAGGTGTATACCCATTTTCACGAGTTTTTTTTTCTAAGACATCAAGACAACGCAAAGAGCCACATAAACACGTGCAATACTTCATAAGAAACACATGTGTACAAACCCTAAGACAATTAAGACAGAGTTGGAGGGAGGATAAGTTGCTTGGAGATGAAAGGAAACTCTGTCACTCAATTTCATTAGGGGGGATGCTATGCTCTAGTGGAGGCCTTAGAAACCCACAAGAGAGGGATGTCGCAGATAAGGGATTCCAACTCAAGGTCAACTCTGAAGATAACATCGGACTCATCTTGCTGAAAGACTTAGAAATGATCTCAGAACAAAGACCGTTAGATTTTTACGAACTAGAGGAGCTATGGAGTTTGAGCAGTATGATAAGCACACTACAACAATGTAAGCGTTACATGGAGGATTTAAGTGCCAATCCACATGCCAAAAGGTCACGGTTGAGGTTTTGCGGCACTTAAAAGTCACCAGCAATAACTGCACCGGTACACTGACGGCTATTCCTGGATCGGCTCCCATAACACAATTCCGGGAGGAGTCAGGGTCAGATGAGCTTTTGCGGAGAAACAGTAATTACAAGCTCATTTAGCGTCATACCAGTAGTAGAAGATAGTATAGTGACTTGGCTATGGGGTGGTTTCTCCGTGGACAATGCCACGTTAAACTTTTTATAGTTTCCACCATTTACATCTCCATATTTTAATAGGCGCTAGTCTTCTTCATCTGGTCGCATTCCATCAATATGGATCAAATAATCCATCGTGCCTACACTCTGAGATGGATAAAAATACACGTGGGTCAGCTTTTGTAGCTTGGTGGATAACGATCAACCATTTTGTTTGTGGCGCGGCACATATGGTGTTCGCCATGCCAGATGAAATTTCGGCACAATTTGATGTCGTGTTATGCATTACCTTCTACCACAAAAAATAGTGGATCCTATTGTCTTTTTTGTTGCCATCCTTTTGCGTGCCAATTTTGTATTCATGTTTTGTTTAAATATAAATCCTAGAAAGTCACAATATAAATCACAATGCTCTCCTCCACCAACAATAGCAAAACTGTGCCACAACGAGTAGGTTGATGGGAAGGACGCGTAGATCTTGTTCAGGCGGTGACATGTGTAAGGGTATATTGCCCCTATGTGTGGTTTTGGTAATTAATGACAACCCCTATGGACTAATGTTTTCATTGAGTTTATATGAAGGAATACTCCATAGGTACTACTTGTACTCCATGTGTTGGATTCAAGTATGGATGCCATGAAGATAAAGGTATACCTTGTGTAATGGCATCAAGATCATCGGTATGAAGATATATATGTGATATGATCAAGAAGAAGAAATGAAGATGGAGTTCTTATGTGGAACTCAATATTAGCCATGCTCTATCTTATGAGAGTATGAGAAGGTACAAGGTTAAGTCGGGCAAGTTCAAGATGAGCATCTCAAGTGGATCACATGCTTGAAGCTTGTCGTCCATTTGGTGATAATGGACATGTGAAGATGTGCATCAATAGAGCTTTCCCATCATGGTGTATGGGGGAGCATTTGTGAGTCTTCATGACGCGACGATGATCAAGTGAGGCATTCCGGCTTGAGTGGAGCTTGAAGAGCTATCATCAAGATCAAGCGGGATGCGCAAGGCAAAGGTATGGCCTTGCTAGGTTTTCCTTTTACCGGTCTCAAGGTGGTTGTTGGGAGACCGGATTATAGGATAGATAGCCGCACTATCAAGAGGGGCTTTCGGTTGGGTAACTTGATCGCATCGTCTTAGGGAGCTCAATCCTTTGCATATCCCTATTGCTTCTTGGTGTTTCTCTGTGTGAGGTTCTTGAGCTTGTTGCTAGCTTTACAACAAGCCCAAGTTCATCGAAAACGGAATCCGCATGCATCTTCTATTGCGTTTTCGAGTTTGGACGTCTTCACCGTTTCTTGACGGTGGGAGACTCCTCTCTAAAATCATCTAAAATGTTCTGTGAGGAGTCTCCATATTTCCTGCTCTCCCGGTTGGGGACCCGGTCGGACCGGCCCGTGCGCCGGACTTGCTCGCTGCTTCGGTCACCGCCTCGCCGATCGCCGGCCTACTGCCGGCGGCGTCTGGCCGTCAATGTCCCCGGGCGCCAACCGGATGAGCTCCTGGAAAGCAAAGTGACCCCGGTCGGGTCCGGCTGCCGCCCGGTTTGGACAGGTGGTCGTCGTCGACCGGCCCTGGACCGGACGGCCGGCCCCGGCCCGGCTGCCTCCTCGACAGTTTTCTCAGCCCAACTTTTCCCCAACGGTTATATTTGCTCTTGGGCTATAAATAGCCCTTCTTCCACCTTGGGCTGAGTTAGTTCTTCTATTCTCTCACCTCCATTGTTGCCTTTGAAGAACTTGCTCTCTCTCTTGTCTCCCCCATGATTCTTGCTCATTCTTGAGGGATCTAGAGAGGAGATCTAGATCTACACTTCCACCAATCCATTTCTCCTCTAAGTGAGGGGAACTCTTGGGATCTAGATCTTGGAGTCTTTTGTTGACTTTCCCCATTGTTCTTCCTCTCCAATCTCATCCTAGCATTTGTTGTTTGGGTGGGATTTGAGAGTGAAGGATTTGAACACCTCTAGTGTTCTTGCTTTGCATCATTGCATAGTGTTGAGCTCTCCACCACGATTAGTTCGAGTGAGAGACCGTGAGCTTGTTACTCTTGGAGGGAGACCTCCTAGTTGGCTTGGCGGTTGGTGCTCCGGTGATCTCTTCAAGAAGATTGTGAAGAGGCCGGGCTTCTCCTTCGTGGAGCTTGTGAAGTGGTTGTGGAGCTTGCCATCTCCGGAGCGGAGGAAAAGCTAACCATAAGGAAAGGGCCATTATCATTCGTGGGTGTGGTTCGGAAAATAGGGTGAGCCTTCGTGGCGCGGGGAATCCTTCGTGGGACCTCCACTCCTCCAAATGTGACGTACCTTCTTGCAAAGGAAGGGAACACGGGAATACATCCTCGTCTCCGCGTGCCTCGGTTATTTCTATACCCGAGCTCTCTTTCCTTGTGATAGCCATCGTGCTTGAAGTACATATATCTTGCTATCACTTGTGCTACATATATCTTTTGCCTATCTTGCTTAGCTCTAGTTGCTATTGTTACACTTAGTTGAGCTTAGCATATTTAGGGTTTGTGCTTGTAAACTAAACGTTAGTTTAATTCCGCATTCTTACAAGACAAATCGCAAGAGTTTTTAATTGCCTATTCACCCCCTCTAGGCAACATCTCGATCTTTCAATTGGTATCGAGCAAGGTCTCTCCTTGTTTAAGGCTTCACCGCCTTGAGAGTAAAGATGTCGGCTAGTATAGTGCACAATGACACAATTGTCTTTAATGGCACAAATTATCTTTTGTGGTGAAATTGCTTGCTTTGTAATCTTCGGACCTTGTGTCCACATATAGAGCAATTTCTAGATGTCGGTTTTTCTCCTTCGATGGATTCTCAAAATCTATCTTTAGAGGATAAGAAAAACTTACATCTTGAAGCTCAAGTATCTAATGAGCTTTTATTGTCCTTGAGACCCGATTTTCGTAGGTTCTTGATATATATAAAGAGAAAATCATCTCATGAGATGTGGATCAAGCTTAAGGAAATGTTTGGTGGATCCACTTCTCAATTGGTCGGTGGTGACTCCGAGGAGCTCTCTTCCCATTCACATCATGAAGAGCTCCAAGTTGCTTCCACCTCCGGTCGTGATGAGTTATCATCTTCTTCCACTTCACCAACTTCTAGCAAGACACGAGGTAATGATATGGTGAGTGGTGAGGAAAATTGCAATGTTGATATTGTGCTCAAGAGTGATGGTTCTTCATCTCTATCCCATTGCAATGCTTCCTCTTTGGACTTAAACACATCTAGCATAGAAAATAATCTACATGCTTGTGTTGATAGTCCTTGCATATCATGTGTAAATTGCTTACATAGATCTCATGATGATATGCTTACCTTGTCTTGTTCCCATAATCAAAATGCTTCTATTTCCTCTAGTTGGTTGTTGACTAACAATGTAGAGGAAACCGAACACTCTATGGATCAAGACATGTTTTCAAATGAGGATTCAAGAATCTCTTCATCTTCATCCTCCGGTATGCACATGTGCCTTATGGAAAATGGATCAAAGGTATCTCCTACTTTGACTCCTAACACTTCCTCTAATGATGAGAGTGATGATGATGATAATGATGAAGAATATAATACCTTGGTGCATAATATGGCAACGGTATATGCTTCTCTTCATGGTAATAAAGTAGCTCGTGCTAATCTCGAACACTCTATGGATACCTTGAATAAATATAGGGAAACCATAGTGGAGTTGGAGTCCCATGTTGAAAATGGGGAAATGAGATTCACTCTCCTCAAGCATGAGCTAAAAGATGAGAAGCATACTAATTTTATGCTTACACAAAAAATTGAATCCTATGAGCTTGAAAATAAAAAATCTATTGATGATGCTTGTGCTACTAACTCTACTTCTTGTGAAGCATCTATCTTAAAGGAGAATGTTGAGCTAAGGGCTCAACTTGAGTTGCTAACTAGCAATTATAGGGAATTGGAAGAAAGTCATAAAAAACTCTCAAGCTCTCATGATGATCTTCTAATTTCCTATGATGGGCTAAAGTTAGCTCATGAGGCAAGTATCACTAAGGTAACATCTTGTGAGCCTCATATGGATGTTAGCACAATCTCTACTACAAATGCTATATTGCCATGTGCTAGTCCTTATAATCCATCTAGTCAAACTAGTGATACACCTTGTGTTGGATTACTCACTTTGCCTTGTTGCTCTAACAATGAAGCTTCTACTTCCTCTAGTACTTGTATTTCTACTAACCATGTAGAGGAAATCAAAGAGCTCGAGGCCCAAGTCCTTTCTTTGAAGAAAGACTTGGAAAAGCGTCATGAAGGGAAATCCGCACTTGACAAGATGCTAAGTGTGCAACAATCCCCCAATGACAAGAGTGGACTTGGATTCAACTCCAATAACAAGAACAAGTCCAAGAGCAAGAGCAACAAGAAGATGGGCCAAGATAAAGTCGATGATCCGGCCAAGTTGGTTTGCTTCAAGTGCAAGGTTGAAGGGCATCATGTTAGATCATGCCCATTGAAGAAGAAGAAGCACTTGAGTGAGAAACAACAAGGGAAACGGCCACAAGGTCAAGGTCAAGCTCATGCTCGACCTCAAGTTGAAGATAGGCCACTTCCCAAGAAGAATCAAGATATTGTTCCCCAAGAGAAGAAATCAATAAAGAAGAGAAAGGGGAACACTTGCTACTTATGCCGTGAGAAGGGGCACTTTGCTTCTTCTTGCTTAGGTGGTATCTTATCTAACCCTATAATTGTTGATGATGATTATTCTCTAGGGAAGGATAAGGATGGCAATGTGTTTGCCAAGTTTGTTGGAACTCAAAGTGGTTTCAAGAAAAGAACCATTTGGGTTGCCAAGCCTATTGTGACTAACCTCTTAGGACCCAACTTGGTTGGGGACCAACAACCTCAAACTTGATCAATAGGTACAATCGGAGGTCATTGGAGACTTGGCTACTTCATGAAGAATTAAGGGATCTTCATATATTATATTTTGACCAAGTCAAGTCATATGGATTATCATCTATATCTTATATCCAATGTTCCTCTTTGCGGTAACTTATACTTCAACTCATCATATTTATTGTAAGTTACTTGCCCCTTTGCATGTTTGGTTTTGTACCAAATATTTGTGTGTATGTGTTGTGTCTTACTTACCTATCTTGTGTATTCAAGTATGTTTGTTTGACTCATCATATACTTGTGTATTGTTTTGGAGCCTAATGCATCTTGATGATATCTTATTTGGCTCTCTTTGAAGTGATTAATGGAACATCCCATTTTGGGGGAGTGATATGCTTTGTGCATCTCTCTTTCTTTAAAATGTGTGTACATGGGTACCACTTAGTATTGATATTTCAAGATTATCTAGTCACTATGTGGTGTCTCATACTCATGAGAAATTCAAATTCTAAAATATCCATTAATCATCTCTAGTTGAATTTTAGTTGCCTCTTGTTTAGAAGAAATGTTTTATCACATTATGGGGGAGTAATATGTTTTGTACATATCACAAGCCTAGAAAATGTGAACATATGAGGTTATGCCACTTAGAGTTGATGCTCTTAACTATCTTGTTCCTAGGTGGCATGTTTGCTCAAACAAGCTCCATTCCTAATAAAAATCATTTATTACTCATCTTATGGGTTCTTGTTTGAATAAGAAATTCTTGGTGCGGTTTTTCCTCAAATACATATCTCTATATCTTATTTGGGACACCATTTGCTTCAAGTTATTCTAATCATTGCCGTGCGTGATTGTTTGACTAGTTGAAGTTATCAAGAATCTTCATCCGTGCATAGTGCTTAATTCTATATATTTATCCTATGCCTTTTATTGTGAAGTTGATCCTTACTATCATTGTCAATACTCCACCGGAAATCATTTCCAATATACTCATTGTCTTTGACAATTGATAACCTTGTATGTGGTTGAATTTTTGGATCATCTTCACCTTGGATTGTTTCTTACTTCCTTATTTTATTTCCAAGAAATCTTTGTAGCTCCCATATGTCTTCCTTGTCCCTTTGAAAAATCTTTTGATAAATCCCCTTGATTCATATCAAGTGTTTGTTTTGGAATACATACCTTTTCCTTACGGTACATTGTGCCATTGTGAAAAGTGTAGTGGGTTTGGTTTATTTGTTCGAACCTTGCTCCTTTGGGAGTTTTGCTATCTCATTCCTTCTTCTATGCTTTATTTGTTGAATGAGATAAATCTTTGAGCATGTTTGCTTTATTTCATCCTTTATGCTCAATGGTCTCTTCTTAGTTCACTTGTTGAACTTTGTTGAACAAATCGTTTGTGATTTGCTTCTTAGATATAATTTGGACAACAAATTTGTTTTGTGACACCTCTATGCCTTATTTAATTCTTTTGGTGTTTTGTCCAAAGTATATCTTTCTTGGATCTTTAAAAGTTTTGGTGCATGCTTATATGTAATTTGTTTATACTTGTAGCATGCTTGCTTTCTTTTGATCCATTATGTAGGATATACTCCATCAAATCCTAAATGGCTAAGATGTGCATGAAATTCAAATTTCATCTAAATATGCACATGTTTATATGGAGTGTGTCCTATATATTGTGGTTAGTCTAACCATGTTGGACCCAATAAGTTTGGGGACCAAGATGTACTTGAATGATGTTTTAGGTACATTGGAGATGCAATGGAGGCTTGTCTCATCTATAAGGAAGGTGTTGTCACCATATGAGAATTGGAGTCAAGCTAGGATGATCGATGAACTCTTATCTACTACATCAAGCCATTGCTATCTCGGTAACAAGTATCTTATTCATGCATTCTCATATAGCATCCAACCTCTTGTAGGTTGTATCTTGGCATGAAATTATTTATTTCAAAAATATTGCGGTTCTTGAAAAACCCTTTTAAAATAAAACTTCTTATTGAACATTTGAGTAATTTGAGAAGATGCATATGATAGGTTATATATATATATATCATATTTTATGATTCACCTATCACAAATATGCCCTCTAGCAATTTATTGCATAACAATTCCTCAAAGAGCTCTTGTGTGCAATATTGATGAATTTGTGAAATAAATCCATATTTGTGATACTTGTTGCCTTTCTCAAAACATTCCAACTAGCTTTACTTCCCTTATTGTTAGTTGTGATGTTTTTGAGATTTTATTTGGTTGAAGTTCATTCATATACCATAAGTGAAAAGTGGAGCCATAGGCTATATATGCTTTTAAGCAAACATCCTTTGGTATATGTTATTACTTCATCTTGGATATCATATCTTATCTATTTTGTTAACCTCTTGTGTGTGCATGTTTCTTTATGGATCATTTGTCCACTTTAGAAACTTATATACATAAGAGCGTTAATCCATCACCTTGATATCTTTGTTCTTTGCCGACCATCTTTTATCCTTTGTTTCTTAGTGGTGTTGGTAAAGGATATTTATGAGTGCTTGGTTTATTTGTTTTCCTTCTTGAACTCATATCTCGTAATTGTTGGACTAAAGTTGTTCTTGATAATCATATTCTCTTTATCTTAGTTGTGTTCTAAATGATATATAGGGAGTGAGGATTCCATGTTTGTGCATATTGTATTGAAATGCAAACATTATAAATTGTGCATGAACCTTGGGGAGCTTTCTTATTTTATTTAGAGCACTATATATCTCTTATCATGATATGTTTGTTTGTCCAATTGGATCTTTGATTGCTTTATTTGTTGAAGCTCACTTCACCATGTTATCTTTATGCAATCTTTGATCCTCAATATAGTTTGACTTCCTTCAAGTATTCATCATTGGATATGTGCACTTGATTTCACTCAAATTATGAGAAGTGCACACTTTGGGGAGGAACTCACATTATATTAGCCTTCTAAATTTTTCACCCATTTTGACAATCGATGCCAATGGGGGAGAAGTTTAGAGGGTTCAAGGGAATGGTTTTATACTTAAGTTTGGTTTGTGCTTAAGTATTTTGCCTCTCATGCGTTCCATATTTATATGTCTTGCATGGTTGTATATATATAGTGGAAACTATCCCAAAGGTTAATCTTGACAATATATGCAATGAATTCATGTTCATCACACGTGCATACATTGTGGGGGAGTTTTATATATTATTGGTTCTACTCACATCCCTTGCATTTGTTGTAGTTGTGTGAGTAGAGCCGGTTTTGATATGGGCTAGTAGCTTTGTGTTACTTGACCATATCAAATACAACCTCTTGTATACAACTTATTCTCGGATAAGTTGCGTACTTGTTTCTAATATTCATTATATAAACCCTCTTATTGTGGTTGTCATCAATTACCAAAATGGGGGAGATTGTAAGGGTATATTGCCCCTATGTGTGGTTTTGGTAATTAATGACAACCCCTATGGACTAATGTTTTCATTGAGTTTATATGAAGGAATACTCCATAGGTACTACTTGTACTCCATGTGTTGGATTCAAGTACGGATGCCATGAAGATAAAGGTATACCTTGTGTATTGGCATCAAGATCATCGGTATGAAGATATATATGTGATATGATCAAGAAGAAGAAATGAAGATGGAGTTCTTATGTGGAACTCAATATTAGCCATGCTCTATCTTATGAGAGTATGAGAAGGTACAAGGTTAAGTCGGGCAAGTTCAAGATGAGCATCTCAAGTGGATCACATGCTTGAAGCTTGCCGTCCATTTGGTGATAATGGACATGTGAAGATGTGCATCAATAGAGCTTTTCCATCATGGTGTATGGGGGAGCATTTGTGAGTCTTCAAGCGACGATGATCAAGTGAGGCATTCCGGCTTGAGTGGAGCTTGAAGAGCTATCATCAAGATCAAGCGGGATGCGCAAGGCAAAGGTATGGCCTTGCTAGGTTTTCCTTTTACCGGTCTCAAGGTGGTTGTTGGGAGACCGGATTATAGGATAGATAGCCGCACTATCAAGGGGCTTTCGGTTGGGTAACTTGATCGCATCGTCTTAGGGAGCTCAATCCTTTGCATACTTTGCATATCCCTATTGCTTCTTGGTGTTTCTCTGTGTGAGGTTCTTGAGCTTGTTGCTAGCTTTACAACAAGCCCAAGTTCATCAAACGGAATCCGCATGCATCTTCTATTGCGTTTTCGAGTTTGGACGTCTTCCGTTTCTTGACGGTGGGAGACTCCCTCTCTAAAATCATCTAAAATGTTCTGTGAGGAGTCTCCATATTTCCTGCTCTCCCGGTTGGGGACCCGGTCGGACCGGCCCGTGCGCCGGACATGCTCCGGCCTGCCGCCCGGTCAGCCGGCCTACCAACCGGCCTGGCCGGCGTGCCGACCGGTCAACCGGTCGCCAACCGGGCGCCAACCGGATGAGCTCCTGGAAGACGCAAAGTGACCCCGGTCGGGGTCCGGCCTGCCGCCGGTTTGGACCGGCTGGTCGGTCTGTGGCCGGTCTGGCCGGGCCTGGACCGGACGGCCCGGCCAGGCCCGGTTGACCGGCCTCCTCGACGGTTTTCTCAGCCCAACTTTTCCCCAACGGTTATATTTGCTCTTGGGCTATAAATAGCCCTTCTTCCACCTTGGGCTGAGTTAGTTCTTCTATTCTCTCACCTCCATTGTTTCCTTTGAAGAACTTGCTCTCTCTCTTGTCTCCCCCCATGATTCTTGCTCATTCTTGAGGGATCTAAGAGAGGAGATCTAGATCTACACTTCCACCAATCCATTTCTCCTCTAAGTGAGGGGAACTCTTGGGATCTAGATCTTGGAGTCTTTTGTTGACTTTCCCATTGTTCTTCCTCTCCAATCTCATCCTAGCATTTGTTGTTTGGGTGGGATTTGAGAGTGAAGGATTTGAACACCTCTAGTGTTCTTGCTTTGCATCATTGCATAGTGTTGAGCTCTCCACCACGATTAGTTCGAGTGAGAGACCGTGAGCTTGTTACTCTTGGAGGGAGACCTCCTAGTTGGCTTGGCGGTTGGTGCTCCGGTGATCTCTTCAAGAATATTGTGAAGAGGCCCGGGCTTCTCCTTCGTGGAGCTTGTGAAGTGGTTGTGGAGCTTGCCATCTCCGGAGCGGAGGAAAAGCTAACCATAAGGAAAGGGCCATTATCCTTCGTGGGTGTGGTTCGGAGAATAGGGTGAGCCTTCGTGGCGCGGGGAATCCTTCGTGGGACCTCCACTCCTCCAAACGTGACGTACCTTCTTGCAAAGGGAGGGAACACGGGAATACATCCTCGTCTCCGCGTGCCTCGGTTATTTCTATACCCGAGCTCTCTTTCCTTGTGATAGCCATCGTGCTTGAAGTACATATATCTTGCTATCACTTGTGCTACATATATCTTGTGCCTATCTTGCTTAGCTCTAGTTGCTATTGTTACACTTAGTTGAGCTTAGCATATTTAGGGTTTGTGCTTGTAAACTAAACGTTAGTTTAATTCCGCATTCTTACAAGACAAATCCGTAAGAGTTTTTAATTGCCTATTCACCCCCCTCTAGGCGACATCTCGATCTTTCAACATGCCACGAACATGTGCGAGGTTATATTCTTGCAATTAGGATATAAAGGGAAGTGGGTGGTTAGAGGTCCACATGAAGTATAAAAGGGGCATATCATATATACATTAGTAGAAAAAGGGGCAACAATACCAGTTCCAGAGGGCCTTTTGTACCGGTTAAGCAACCGGTACAAAAGGTTTGGTACAAAAGCCCCCCCCCTTTGGTACCGGTTCCTTACGAACCGGTATTAAAGGGGCCTCCACGTGGGCACCCAGGAGAGAGCAGGGCTAGGGAGTTTTGGTACCGGTTTGTAATATGAACCGGTACCAAAGGTTGGCTGCCACGGCAGAGAAAATGCAGAAATCTCTGCCGCGGCAAAGAATTCTGGGTTTAGGGTTTTAGGAGGGGTTTAGGGGTATCGGACCATTTCATATCGCGTCGATGCTCCATAAACGCGTTTGGGTTTAGGTAGTACATGAAGATCAAGGTGATACATATCAACTTGGTGCATATAATATAACAAATGTAACTGCATAAGATCGAAATTAAGTAGTACATGCAAGAAGAACGATCTTCATGCATATATAGTGGTACTCTCCGAGGCATACTCTATATCTATTACATGTAGCATAGTGGTACTCTCTGAGTCAAACTATATGTTACATGTACATGCATCTTCATTCATAGTGGTACTCTGCGAATGGTGGTATGACATCCCGAAGGAAAAATCCTGCCAATTCCTCGCCTATTGCTTTGAAGCGGTCCTCGATTGAGAGCTTGTTCCGCTTTTTCCCAACTGTAAAAGAATAAGATACAAATGAATACATGAACTACGTGTGTGTATATATATATCAAATCACAATCAAACAATTATTACTGAAACTCAGCACAACTTATGGTAACAAAATAAATTTGTGAATATTGTTTTTGTACACAATGGCCTCAGGTACACATCAATGTCGTTGTCGGGTTGCCTCGGGCCTTGGATGAGCACTGGCATCATAATGAACTTCCGCTTCATGCACAACCAAGGAGGAAGGTTATAGATACATAGAGTCACTGGCCAGGTGCTATGACTGGAGCTCTGCTCCCCGAAAGGATTAAAGCCATCTGTACTTAGACCAAATCTTAAGTTCCTTGCGTCATCTGAAAATGACTTGAAATCTCTGTCGATTTTTATCCATTGCGACCCGTCAGTGGGGTGTCTCAGCATCACATGTTTCTTACGGTCCTCTTTGTTCCATCGCAACAACTTGGCATGCTCTTTGTTTTGGAACAAACGTTTCAACCGTGGTATTATAGGAGCATACCACATCACCTTCGCAGGAACCCTCTTCCTGGGGGTGGACTCGCCCTCAACATCGCCAGGGTCATCTCGCCTGATCTTATACCTCAATGCACTACGTACCGGGCATGCATTCAAATTCTCGTACTCCTTGCGGTAGAGGATGCAGTCATTGATGCATGCATGTATCTTCTGCACCTCTAATCCTAGAGGGCAGACAACCTTCTTTGCTTCGTACGTACTAGAGGGCAATACATTCTCCCCTGGAAGCATTCTCTTTATTATTTTCAACAACTTTTCAAATCCCTTGTCAGAAGTACCATTCTCTGCCTTCCATTGCAGCAATTTCAGCGTGGTACCCAGCTTTTTCTGGCCATCTTCGCAATTTGGGTACAACAGTTTGTTGTGATCCTCTAACATTTTCTCCAACTTCAACCTCTCCTTTTCACTTCCGCAGTTTATCTTCGCATCAAGAATGGCCCAACCCAAATCGTCATCGGGGTCATCAAAAATCAGCTCATCAAAAATGGGCTCTTCTTCAGCTTCGTCTTTCCCCATTCTACTATCACCGTCTTCAGTGAACATAGGATAGTTGTCACTATCCTCTTCTTATTCGTTGTCTTCCAATATAACTCCTCTATCTCCATGCTTGGTCCAACAATTATAGCTGGGCATGAAACCGTTCTCCCGCAGGTGGACGTGAAGGGTCTTTGAGGTAGAGTAATCCTTCTTATTCTTACAGGAACTACATTGACAATAGATGAAACCATTCGACCGTCTGTTTGCCTCAGCCACGTTGTGAAAATAATGCATGCCATTGATACGTCTCCAACGTATCGATAATTTCTTGTGTTCCATGCCACATTATTGATGTTATCTACATGTTATATGCACACTTTATGTCATATTCGTGCATTTTCTGGAACTAACCTATTAACAAGATGCCGAAGTGCCAGTTCTGTTTTCTGCTGTTTTGGTTTCAGAAATCCTAGTAACGAAATATTCTCGGAATCGGACGAAATCAACGCCAAAGATCTTAGAATCCCCGGAAGCATCCAGAACACCGAGAGAGGTCGGAGGGCCACAGGCACAAACCCTAGGCGGCGCGGCCGAGGGGGCCGCGCCGCCTATGGTGTGGCCCCCTGTCAGCCCTCTGCGCCGCCTCTTCGCCTATATAAAGCCCCTGGATCGAAAACCCTGTTACGAAGAACCACGATACGGAAAACCTTCCGGAGCCGCCGCCATCGCGAAGCCAAGATGGGGGACAGGAGTCTTCGGCACCTGCCGGAGCGGGGAAGTGCCCGGAAGGCTTCTCCATCGACACCGCTGCCATCTCCACCGCCATCTTCATCACCGCTGCTCCCATGAGGAGGGAGTAGTTCTCCATCGAGGCTCGGGGCTACCGTAGCTATGTGGTTCATCTCTCCTATGTGCTTCAATACAATAATCTCATGCTGCCTTACATGATTGAGATTCATATGATGATGCTTGTAATCTAGATGTCATTATGCTAGTCAAGTGAGTTTTACTTATGTGATCTCCGGAGACTCCTAGTCCCACGTGTGTAAAGGTGACAGTGTGTACACGTGTGGGTCTCTTAGGCCATATTTCACGAGAATACTTATTCACTGTTGAATAGCATAGTGAGGTGCTTATTTATATCTCTTTATGATTGCAATGTGTTTGTATCATAATTTATCTATGTGCTACTCTAGTGATGTGTTATTAAAGTAGTTTTATTCCTCCTGCACGTGTGCAAAGGTGACAGTGTGTGCACCGTGTTAGTACTTGGTTTATGCTATGATCATGATCTCTTGTAGATTGCGAAGTTAACTATTGCTATGATAATATCGATGTGATCTATTCCTCCTACATATGCATGAAGGTGACAGTGTGCATGCTATGCTAGTACTTGGTTTAGTCTGTTGATCTATCTTACACTAAAGGTTACTAAAATATGAGCATTATTGTGGAGCTTGTTAACTCCGGCATTGAGGGTTCGTGTAATCCTACGCAATGTGTTCATCATCCAACAAAAGTGTAGAGTATGCATTTATCTATTCTGTTATGTGATCAAAGTTGAGAGTGTCCACTAGTGAAAGTCTAATCCCTAGGCCTTGTTCCTAAATACTGCTGAGTTACTACGCTTGTTACTGTTTTACTGTGTTACTACTGCTGCAATACTACCACCATCAACTACAC
Organism: Lolium multiflorum; assembly: GCA_030979885.1. Taxonomy (NCBI): domain Eukaryota; kingdom Viridiplantae; phylum Streptophyta; class Magnoliopsida; order Poales; family Poaceae; genus Lolium; species Lolium multiflorum. The sequence continues at coordinate 183,111,381 of CM061751.1, forward strand.
GCCAGCAAGCTATTTTTTGGCACCGTTGCTACTGCTCATATATATTCATACCACCTGTATTTCACTATCTCTTCGCCGAACTAGTGCACCTATTTGGTGTGTTGGGGACACAAGAGACTTCTTGCTTTGTGGTTGCGGGGTTGCATGAGAGGGATATCTTTGACCTCTTCCTCCACGAGTTCGATAAACCTTGGGTATCCACTTAAGGAAACTTGTTGCTGTTCTACAAACCTCTGCTCTTGGAGGCCAACATCTCTGAATAGAAGCTCCCGTAGACATCAAGCACTTTTAGCCGTTGGGGAGGAAAGTTAAAAGGCACTCATACTACGGTCTCAGGTAAAGTATTTTTCCGGCGCCGTTGTGTGTGTGCTCAAAGCTATTTCCTTTAGATCCTGCAATTGCATCTTGTTGTTTCTTGTTTACACTAGTTTGGCATAATGTACAAGAGTGAGCTTCTTATTCTATTTCCTGATTTAAAACATGGATTGTTTGATGCGAAAATTAAAAAACCTATGAAATCTTATTTGCATGCTGGTAGTAATATTAGTATGAACGCTTTGAACACCATTGTTGATAATGATATAGAAAGTTCTAAGCTTGGGGAAGCTGGTTTTCATGATATTTTTAGTCCCCCAAGCATTGAGGAGAAAATTTTCTTTGATGATACTTTGCCTCCTATTTGTGATGATAATGATAGTGGTCTTTTGGTACAACCTACTATGGAGAGTAAATTTTGTTGTGATTATACTATGCCTCCTACACTTGATGAGAATAATAATGATAGCTACTTTGTTGAATTTGCTCCCACTACAACTAATAAAATTGATTATGCTTATGTGGAGAGTAATAATTTTATGCATGAGACTCATGATAAGAATGCCTTATGTGATAGTTATATTGTTGAGTTTGCTCATGTTGCTACTGAAAGTTATTATGAGAGAGGAAAATATGGTTGTAGAAATTTTCATGTTACTAAAATGCCTCTCTATGTGCTGAAATTTTTGAAGCTACACTTGTTTTATCTTCCTATGCTTGTTACTTTGCTCTTCATGAACTTGTTTATTTACAAGATTCCTATGCATAGGAAGCATGTTAGACTTAAATGTGTTTTGAATTTGCCTCTTGATGCCCTCTTTTGCTTCAAATACTATTTCTTGCGAGTGCATCATTAAAACTGCTGAGCCCATCTTAATGGCTAAAGAAAGAACTTCTTGGGAGATAACCCATGTGTTATTTTGCTACAGTACTTTGTTTTATATTTGTGTCTTGGAAGTTGTTTACTACTGTAGCAACTCTCCTTATCTTAGTTTTGTGTTTTGTTGTGCCAAGTAAAGTCTTTGATAGTAAAGTAAGTACTAGATTTGGATTACTGCGCAGAAACAGATTTCTTTGCTGTCACGAATCTGGGTCTAATTCTCTGTAGGTAACTCAGAAAATTATGCCAATTTACGTGAGTGATCCTCAGATATGTACGCAACTTTCATTCAATTTGAGAATTTTCATTTGAGCAAGTCTGGTGGCCTAATAAAATCCATCTTTACGGACTGTTCTGTTTTGACAGATTCTGCCTTTATTTCGCATTGCCTCTTTTGCTATGTTGGATGAATTTCTTTGATCCACTAATGTCCAGTAGCATTATGCAATGTCCAGAAGTGTTAAGAATGATTGTGTCACCTCTGAATATGTCAATTTATATTGTGCACTAACCCTCTAATGAGTTGTTTCGAGTTTGGTGTGGAGGAAGTTTTCAAGGATCAAGAGAGGAGTATGATGCAACATGATCAAGGAGAGTGAAAGCTCTAAGCTTGGGGATGCACCCGGTGGTTCACCCCTGCATATATCAAGAAGACTCAAGCGTCTAAGCTTGGGGATGCCCAAGGCATCCCCTTCTTCATCGACAACATTATCAGGTTCCTCCCCTGAAACTATATTTTTATTCCATCACATCTTATGTGCTTTTTCTTGGAGCGTCGGTTTGTTTTTGTTTTTGTTTTGTTTGAATAAAATGGATCCTAGCATTCACTTTATGGGAGAGATACACGCTCCGCTGTAGCATATGGACAAATATGTCCTTGGTTTCTACTCATAGTATTCATGGCGAAGTTTCTCCTTCGTTAAATTGTTATATGGTTGGAATTGGAAAATGATACATGTAGTAATTCCTATAAATGTCTTGGGTAATGTGATACTTGGCAATTGTTGTGCTCATGTTTAAGCTCTTGCATCATATGCTTTGCACCCATTAATGAAGAAATACATAGAGCATGCTAAAATTTGGTTTGCATATTTGGTTTCTCTAAGGTCTAGATAATTTCTAGTATTGAGTTTGAACAACAAGGAAGACGGTGTAGAGTCTTATAATGTTTTCAATATGTCTTTTATGTGAGTTTTGCTGCACCGGTTCATCCTTGTGTTTGTTTCAAATAAGCCTTGCTAGCCTAAACCTTGTATCGAGAGGGAATACTTCTCATGCATCCAAAATACTTGAGCCAACCACTATGCCATTTGTGTCCACCATATCTACCTATACTACATGGTATTTTCCCGCCATTCCAAAGTAAATTGCTTGAGTGCTACCTTTAAAATTCCATCATTCACCTTTGCAATATATAGCTCATGGGACAAATAGCTTAAAAACTATTGTGGTATTGAATATGTAATTATGCACTTTATCTCTTATTAAGTTGCTTGTTGTGCGATAACCATGTTTCTGGGGACGCATCAACTCATTGTTGAATTTCATGTGAGTTGCTATGCATGTTCGTCTTGTCTGAAGTAAGGGATCTACACTGAGTTGAATGGTTTGAGCATGCATATTGTGAGAGAAGAACATTGGGCCGCTAACTAAAGCCATGAATCATGGTGGAAGTTTCAGTTTTGGACAAATATCCTCAAGTCTCTAATGAGAAAAGAATTAATTGTTGTCAAATGCTTAAAGCATTAAAAGAGGAGTCCATTATCTGTTGTCTATGTTGTCCCGGTATGGATGTCTAAGTTGAGAATAATCAAAAGCGAGAAATCCAAATGCGAGCTTTCTCCTTAGACCTTTGTACAGGCGGCATAGAGGTACCCCTTTGTGAAACTTGGTTAAAGCATATGTATTGCGGTGATAATCCAGGTAGTCCAAGCTAATTAGGACAAGGTGCGGGCACTATTGGTACACTATGCATGAGGCTTGCAACTTATAAGATATAATTTACATGATGCATATGCTTTATTACTACCGTTGACAAAATTGTTTCATGTTTTCAAAATCAAAGCTCTAGCACAAATATAGCAATCGATGCTTTTCCTCTATGGAGGACCATTCTTTTACTTTCATTGTTGAGTCAGTTCACCTATTTCTCTCCATCTCAAGAAGCAAACACTTGTGTGAACTGTGCATTGATTCTTACATATTTGCATATTGTATTTGTTATATTGCTTTGCATTGACAATTATCCATGAGATATACATGTTACAAGTTGAAAGCAACCGCTGAAACTTAATCTTCTTTTGTGTTGCTTCAATACCTTTACTTTGAATTATTACTTTATGAGTTAACTCTTATGCAAGACTTATTGGTGTTTGTCTTGAAGTGCTATTCATGAAAAGTCTTTGCTTTATGATTCAGTTGTTTACCCATGTCATATACATTGTTTTGATCGCTGCATTCACTACATATGCTTTACAAATAGTATGATCAAGTTTATGATGGCATGTCACTCCGGAAATTATCTGTGTTATCGTTTTACCTGCTCGGGACGAGCAGAACTAAGCTTGGGGATGCTGATACGTCTCCAACGTATCGATAATTTCTTGTGTTCCATGCCACATTATTGATGTTATCTACATGTTATATGCACACTTTATGTCATATTCGTGCATTTTACGAAACTAACCTATTAACAAGATGCCGAAGTGCAGTTCCTTTCTGCTGTTTTGGTTTCGAAATCCTAACGAAATATTCTCGGAATCGGACGAAATCAACGCCAAAGATCTTAGAATCCCGGAAGCATCAGAACACGGAGAGGTCGAGGGGGCCACGGGGCCACCAAACCCTGGGCTGGCGCGGCCGGGGGGGCCGCGCCGCCTATGGTGTGGCCCCCTTCTCGCCCTCCTGCGCCGCCTCTTCGCCTATATAAAGCCCCTGGATCGAAAACCTGTTACGAAGAACACGATACGGAAAACCTTCCAGAGCCGCCGCCATCGCGAAGCCAAGATCTGGGGGACAGGAGTCTGTTCCGCACCTGCCGGAGCGGGGAAGTGCCCCGGAAGGCTTCTCCATCGACACCGCTGCCATCTCCACCGCCATCTTCATCACCGCTTGCTGCTCCCATGAGGAGGAGTAGTTCTCCATCGAGGCTCGGGGCTGTACGGTAGCTATGTGGTTCATCTCTCTCCTATGTGCTTCAATACAATAATCTCATGAGCTGCCTTACATGATTGAGATTCATATGATGATGCTTGTAATCTAGATGTCATTATGCTAGTCAAGTGAGTTTTACTTATGTGATCTGGAGACTCCTAGTCCCACGTGTGTAAAGGTGACAGTGTGTACACCGTGTGGGTCTCTTAGGCCATATTTCACAGAATACTTATTCACTGTTGAATAGCATAGTGAGGTGCTTATTTATATCTCTTTATGATTGCAATGTGTTTGTATCATAATTTATCTATGTGCTACTCTAGTGATGTGTTATTAAAGTAGTTTTATTCCTCCTGCACGTGTGCAAAGGTGACAGTGTGTGCACCGTGTTAGTACTTGGTTTATGCTATGATCATGATCTCTTGTAGATTGCAGTTAACTATTGCTATGATAATATCGATGTGATCTATTCCTCCTACATATGCATGAAGGTGACAGTGTGCATGCTATGCTAGTACTTGGTTTAGTCGTTGATCTATCTTACACTAAAGGTTACTAAAATATGAGCATTATTGTGGAGCTTGTTAACTCCGGCATTGAGGGTTCGTGTAATCCTACGCAATGTGTTCATCATCCAACAAAAGTGTAGAGTATGCATTTATCTATTCTGTTATGTGATCAAAGTTGAGAGTGTCCACTAGTGAAAGTCTAATCCCTAGGCCTTGTTCCTAAATCTTGCTGAGTTACTCTGCTTGTTTCTTGTTTTCTTGTGTTACTACTGCTGCAATACTACCACCATCAACTACACGCCAGCAAGCTATTTTCTGGCACCGTTGCTACTGCTCATATATATTCATACCACTGTATTTCACTATCTCTTCGCCGAACTAGTGCACCTATTTGGTGTGTTGGGGACACAAGAGACTTCTTGCTTTGTGGTTGCGGGGTTGCATGAGAGGGATATCTTTGACCTCTTCCTCCTGAGTTCGATAAACCTTGGGTATCCACTTAAGGGAAACTTGCTGCTGTTCTACAAACCTCTGCTCTTGGAGGCCCAACACTGTCTACAAGAATAGAAGCTCCCGTAGACATCAGCCATTAATGAAGTCGGGATGACACCGGTCACCGTACATCCATTGTCGACTCATCTGCATTATATATGTATATCAAAAATTATTAATTACACACCATCATGGATATATGAGTGACCAACTTAATTAATATTTAAGTTCATCACATAAAACTAAGTTTTTTTTATAAAAAAGAAGAGGCTCACCGAGGTGGTACGGTGCCGGCTAGGGGACGACGCTGGCGATCGACGGCGGTGAGGACGGGGATGATACTAAAACCTACAAAACATACTATAATTTCAGCTCAAATTGCATATAAAAAATAAAATCCCTAACTTAGGCATTTCATCGAACACCTTGCTAACACTAGAAAAATAATACGAGTTAAACTAGCAAAGAAATGAGCTAAATTAGGAATGCCGGAAGAAAGGATGATATTGCTAACCTTTGGATAGATGGATGTCGTTAATCTTGTTAAAATGGTGGAGAAAAAATGAAGATATGTTGAAGTGTGAGAGGTGCAATTTTTTTAGAAATGTGAGAGAGAGAGGAAAAAAATGAGAAAGGATCGGGTGGGGGGGGGGGGGGATCATATAGAGGCACCCTTTAGTACCGGTTCCTAACATGGTCCAGCCCTAGCCCCACCACGCGCCTGAAATTCGGCTGAAGACCTTTCGTACCAGTTCCTAACACGAACCGGTACGAAAGCCCCTAACAAACCAGTACGAAAGCTCCTCGCTCGCCTGAGCGCTCGAACGGGTACAAATGACCCCTTTAGTACCGGTTCGTAAGGTAACCGGTACTAAAGGCTTAGACGGTTGCCCCATTTTCTACTAGTGATAGTCTTCTCATGTTGGAGGATACAAACAGGAATTTTAACATCGAGCAGTACAAAGTTTGAACACTTGGGAACAATCATACAAGAGACCTCGCTGAGAAAACAAGGATCTTGTAGACATGTAGAGAGCCCTAGATCTAGAAGTGCTCGAGCTCGACTCTCCAGGCGCACCTCTTGGAATATTTCTAGTATTGGGTTTGTGCTTGGACAAGGGTTTCAGGTTAGATTTAGGTTGTAATGGAGAAACTTGGCTATTAAAAAGGGGGTCCTATGGTCTGTAGTATACAAAGTCGAGCGCCAAAAGATGAAGAATATAAAATCATAAGGAAGAGATTCAAATTGTAAATTCTAGGAGGAGCCTAAGCTCTAGACTCCACCTTATGATCCCAATGTGTTGCTTCGTAAGAATGGCATAACACTTGTGCGATGTCATTATGTCGAGAACATGTTGATAAGATTTTGTTATGCTGAATGCAAATCGAATTATGTCGAGAAGGTGTTGATCATATTTGGCTATGCTAAGTGTAAATCTTCTTCCACACCTTATGATCCTAGTATGTTGCTTCCAAATATTGAGAAGGCCACTAGATATTAATTGAGATACTCTCAAATTATTGGTTCGCTCAAGTGTTTAGCTTGCGCTACGAGGCCTGACATCTCTTTTGTTGTGCGCAATCTTAGCTGGTTTGTGGCCAACCCAGAAGATGAACATTAGCATGCTCCCGAGAGAGTAATGCACTATCCAGAGGGATCCATGAGCTATGGGATACATTATATCGGGTATCCAAGATGATTTGAAGGGTACAATGATTCTAATTAGATTTCATATGCTGATGAGATGAAGGCCACAAGTCGATATGTATTCATTCTTGGAGGTGGCGTTATTTCTTGGAAGTCTTGCAACAAGCAGACCATCCTAACGAGGTCAAGAATGGTAGCAGAAGTCACAACATTAGACATATCATGTTGGAGCGGTTGTTGGAGCCGGATGGCTTCATGAGCTCTTGACGGACTTGCCTATGGTTGAAAGACCAATATCGGCTATCCTCATGAACTCTGACAATCAAACTGTGATTTCCCAGTGAACAATTCTAACGATAATATGAATAGTTCGAAACATGTCAAGAGGATATTGAAGCCTGTCAAAACTAAAAAAATCTAGAGTGATAGCATTGGATTATGTCAAAACAGTTGAGAATCTGGCACATACTTTCACATAAGGACTATATGATAGACCTTGCATCGAGGGAGATGGGTTTGAGACCCAGATGAGTTTCCGAGGGGGTAAATCAACCTATTTGATCGGAGATCTCGTGAATTAGGACCTAGAAAGACAAACCAAAGCAACTAAGTTGAAAGAAACTTTATGCTCCTACTCCGTTGCAGATGCAATTTCCTCATAACTATAATAAGGCAGGTTGACTATGTCTTATTGTGTTCTGTGTGGCTCTTGACGAGTGAAGACGTTGTCCTACATGCGATCTTTAAAGACCATACCTATATGAGTGACACTGCTGGTACAACCTGTGAGATTTGGTTCAATCTCTAGTAAGCTCATGAAAGGCCGAGAAGTATGGCTTATAAGGTCCATCCATGGGGAAGGCTATGGCAGCCTAGTACCATGTCGGCATTGAGTCAAACTTGATGTACAAGACTAACAATTCAAGGTCGAGTCCATTGTTCAGTTGTAGTCAAGTGTAGCTCCTTGTCTAAGTGGAAGTTCAACTTAACAGTCTCCACTGAAGTGCACATATATTAAACAGTGAATGTTACTAATGTGCCTCTGAGATCTATTGTGGGATTGTTTGATGTAAATGGGTTGCAACCCAAGAGAGGATCCCATATAGCCTATTATTACTAAAATCTCAAGGCCCATCATGGTGGCAGCTTGAAGATAGCTTTAGAGACAAAGTTTAGTCACACGTTTCTAGTTGGGAAGGAGTTGGAGTGGTTTATAAGGGTTGTTGTTCTAGTCCTTGTAATGAGTGAGAAGAGTTCATGCGCAATCCTCCTCTCCTCGGTGGCTCGCCTCGCCACGTAGCCCATGGTGGTGTTGCGTTTCGTGAATCAAGTTTGAGTTAGAAACATGTTTTGTGGAAGATTGATTTTTTGCTTGGTGCACTAACTGAGTTGGGTACGTGTCAGTCGTGTTTGTTCATGCTCGCTGCATGTCCCTGTCTTCCAACGCATGATGTTTCCAGTCAGCGGCTCCCCTCCCAGGCGATACCAAGAAACCAGAGATAGAAGTTCTAGAGTTCTCCACTCCTCTCTCTCATGACCAAATTCCTCTTGTTGTGCTGCTATCTTGCATGGTCATTTGGGACAGCAGGCCTCTGAAACCCCGTCCGTTGAGATCTCGCTCTAGGAGATGGGCGATAAGGTTTTTGGGGAGCGTCTCGGCGCGACTGCTCTCTACGGTTTAAACTCTACCTCGCTGATCCGCCTGCTTCCTTGACAGATCCGGCTACTCCGACAACATCATGGGCGACATTAGCAACGGCCATGGTGATGTTGTTCCTAGAATGACATTCCCGGTCGCGATATACATGATCATCATCTCTTACCTTGTACTAGTAATCGTCCCATATTCAAATCTTTTAGATATGGTTAGTCTGGTGTGTATGGTTAAGTTTGCTAGTGCATATATGATATTGTTTCGGTAATTAAACTCACTCGAAAATTGTCTAATGATATAACATAGACTACATAAAAATTGGATCCTATAAAATGTTAAAAAAAAAATGCATTGTTTAAAGGTCTACACATACTGTGAGAAGTCTCCATTTGTGTAGAGTAGAGTATATCATGTTTAATACTGATATTGCACACACACTTGTAGAACACATTTGTTTGCACATGTAAGGAAATAACAAGTGCAAGGCTACCTTTGCGTTGGAAATCATGTACATGGGTGCTATTTGATGAGAGTGAGTTGTAATTAAGCTTGATTTATTTGCTCTTATATTTGAATTTTTTTTGTTATGTATGTGGGTGACTCATCGTGGTGATATCGGTTGGTAGAGGGCTCTTTCTTTTCAAGTAGTCTATGTAGGTAAGTTAGGCTCGACAAAAATCAGTACTAGCTCCGCGTCAAAGAGAAAACCTACTGGTAGTAGCGAGTAGACCATACGTCCATACGTGCATGGGCTCCTTGAGTGTGGCGTCCCAGTCCCAGACCTGCATAGATACAGTGGCACCGGCTACGAAGCCGCGGATGCATGTGCGACGCGCAGAAGCAGGACGCTCCAAATCATTTTAACCACTTCCGAATCGTCAGAGGAAGCCGAAGACAAGCCATCGGCTATGTAGTGTAGCCCATCCAGAACCCTAGCTCCCCCCTGCCGCAAACACACGCTCCGGTCGGCTTCGTCCCGGCGCCACCGGCCGCTACAGGACGGCGTCACGTGCCTCGGCCACGGCGCGGTAAATGCATGACGCGCAGTCCACCAAGCACCAATGAATTATTTGGGTGCTTGAGGACACGCGCGCCGCGGCCGCCCGCACGCTTCTCATTAACGACGGCAACGCAGAGTCGCAGCGGCAGGCAGGGCCCCTCCTCCGCCTTGTGCATCGCAGGAGCTAGCATTGCTGCGCACTGACCCGCGCCGGGGGAAGCAGAAAGCAAGCGCCAGCTTATTATAGCTGCTGCTGGTACTGCGGCTGCTGCTCTATGCTTGCCAGCGCGCTGCTTCCGTCTATTTTGCCCCTGTCCTTCCACGTTATACTACCCGCTCAAAAGGGCATCTTACGTAGCGACTCATTTGGATATCGGCAGACAATCGTATCCGTTCGTCAGTAAAATGGTCGAAATGTCCAGGCGTCAGTTGCGTTGAGGTTCTCCGGCGACGTAATTTTTTATTCATGACATAATTTACGTTAAAAAAAAACATAAAAACGCATAAAGACGTGCTAAAAGTTGCTGCCATGGTCGTCGTCGGCCGACGAGTTAATGAACTCCGGCGTCGGCCATGGGCTCGTGCGCCGGCGGTGGAGGAGGTACCGCCGCATGAGCGGGCTGTGGCCAGGGATCACGCAGGCCGGCGGCGGAGCGCGGGTCGTTGAGCAGGTAGCGGCGGAGGAGTCGCCGGCCTCCCTGCGACGCTCCCGAGCCGGATTGCGAGCCTCTACCGCGAGCTGTTGAGCTCGTCCGCGCGGCGGTGCCATGGCAATGGCCTCATCCTCGGAAAGGTCGGCGAGTGGGTCTCGGATCCCCGCCGACCCGCGTCGTCGTGGTCGTAGTCGACCATGTGGACGTCCTCCTCCGCGTCCTCCTCGTCATCTGCGTCCTCGGCGTCGTTCTCTTCTTCTTCTGCGGCGATCTCTCGGTCGAAGAAGTCCTCATCGCCGAGGTAGCCAGCGCGGTGGCGCGCGTCGAACTCCCACGTCCCGAATGAAATCCAGTTGTAGGAGTTCAGCGCGTACGCCTCATCCTCCCGAGATCCGGCGACAAGATCGGCGGCGGCGGCAACCTCCTCCCGCCGCTCTCCCCCGCGCGCGGCCTGGGGGACCGACAAGCCGTGAGTTCAGGTACCAGCCCCTCCCGGCAAGTTCGCGTCCGGCCATGGCACAGCCGGTTTCCTCCCATAGTGCCGCGCGAGCTCAACGCGGACGTACCGGCCGACCCTTGCCTTCTTGCCGGAACGCGAGCCGCTTGCCTCCTGGTCGTTCTTCGTCTTGCGAACGGCCAGCATTTCTTTCCCATGGCGTCGGTGGGTGGATACTGTGGGATTTGGCAATGGTTTGGTCGTCGAAATGGACGCCGGCAGCGTCCATTTAAAAGGCTCCGACGCCATATCGCCTTCAATGGCCTGCCGGTGCAACGTCTACTAGCTGCGCACGTCGCGGGAAGCGAGGCACGCCATTGCGGCCCTGAAGACGGCAGCGCGCGCCGAGTAATCTGCGGAGCGAGCGGTTGTGCCGCTGCCGCGGGCCCGTCGAGACCGAGCGGACACTTTGCCCGTCGCGCGGCGTCCGAGACGCAAACCTGGCGCATGTTGGGCCGGTTTGCATCTGCGACGGCCGATCACTACGTCGCGCCGGCTGGAGGTGGTGCACGGCGCATTTCGATCCGCAGCGGACACAAACGGTCGCTCAGCGTCCGTTTGCGTCGCGCCGCTAAGATGCCCTAAGGGCTCCAGTGCATGACCTTTCGACGTCAACAGACGCGTCGTGTCCGTTTGCGTCGGCGAAATGGTCGAAATCGTGGGTGTCCGTTTGCGTCGGTGGCTCCAACGGCGCGACGCATTTTTTTCATTCATGCAACCATAATTTACGTTAAAAAACATAAAAAAGCCATAAAGGCGTGCTAAAAGTTGCCCTCGGTCATCGTCGCTGACGAGGTTAATGAACTCCGGCGTCGGCCATGGAAGCTCGTACGCCGGCGGTGGAGGAGGTACCGCCGCATGGGCAGGAGGCGTGGCCAGGGATCCCACGCCGGAGCAGCAGGCGGAGCGCGGTCGTTGGCGTCGGCGTGGCCGGAGGAGTCGTCGGCCTCCCCTGCGCGAGCGCTGACTCCCGCAGCTGGATTGCGAGCCCCTCCCACAAAGCGAGCTCATTGAGCTCGTCCTGCTCGCGTTGGCCAGTGCCATGGCAATGGCCTCATCCTCGGAAAGGTCCGGCGGCTGGGTCTCCGGATCCCACGCCGGCCCGCCGTCGTCGTGGTCGTAGTCGACCATGTCGACGTCCTCGTCCGCGTCCTCCTCGTCGTCCGCGTCCTCCTCGTCGTTCTCTTCTTCTTCTGCGGCGATCTCTCGGTCGAAGAAGTCCACGTCGCCGAGGTAGCCAGCGCGGCGGCGCGCGTCGAACTCCCACGTCCCGAATGAAATCCAGTTGTAGGAGTTCAGCGCGTACGCCTCATCCTCCGCAGATCCGGCGGCAAGATCGCTCGGCGGCGGTGCACCTCGTCCCGCCGCTCTCGGCCCTCGCGCGGCACGGGGGGACCGACGCGCCGCGAGTTCAGGTACCAGCCCCCTCCCGGCAAGTTCGCGTCCGGCCATGGCACGGGCCGGTTTTCCTCCCATAGCTCCCGCGCGAGCTCACGCGGACGTACCGGCCGACCCTTGCCTTCTTGCCGGAACGCGAGCCGCTTGCCTCCTGGTCGTTCTTCGTCTTGCGGAACGGCCAGCATTTCTTTCCCATGGCGTCGGTGGGGTGGATACTGTGGGATTTGGCAATGGTTTGGTCGTCGAAATGGACGCCGGCAGCGTCCCTTTAACGCGGCCACTGAAAGCTACGCGCGCCGCCGAGTAATGCCCGACGGACGCTTGTGTCGCTGCCAGCGGGCCCGTGCGAGGGCCGGCGGACACTTTGCGCGTCCGCGGCGTCCACGAGACGCAAACTCGGCGCATGTTGGGCCAGGTTTGCGTCTCTATGACGACCCGGTCACTTGCGTCGCGCCGGCCGGAGGTGGTGCACGACGCATTTGGTCACGGCGGACACAAACGGTCGCTCGGCGTCGTTTGCGTCGCGCTGGAGAGATCCGGCATCTCCGGCCGCGACGCATTGGACGTCAAACGGACGTATCGTGTCCGTTTGCGTCGGGTCAAATGGTCGAAATCGTCCGGGCGTCCGTTTGCGTCGCCAGAAAAGCTAGGTGCTGTCTACTGGTCGTCGTCGCTGATGAGGTCAATCAACTCTGGCGTCGGCCATAGAAGCTCGTACGGCGGCGGTGGAGGAGGTACCGCCGCATGGGCATGAGGGTGGCCAGGGATCCCACGCCGGAGCCGACGGGCGGAGCGCGGATGTTGGAACGCGTCGCGTGGCCGGAGGCGCGACGCGTCGTCGGCGAGATGCGACGACGACGATCGCAACGACCACGACGACGACGCCTACGACGACGAGGACGACTACATCGAGGCACTCACGTACCATAACGAGGAGGTGAATGACGACAGCGACGACTGCGTCGCGGCCATCTTCCACGAATGGGAGCAGGCCATGGCGGAGGGCCGCAATTTCGAGTTCCCGGAGAACATGACGGACGACGAGATGGCGAAGCTCGGCGTCCTCGTCTCCGAGAACGACCCGCCTGTGCAGCCGCCGCTGCCCCGCTACGCCACCGGCGTCATGCCGTCGGGCCTGTCGGAGGATGAAGCCCTTCGACATGCGCTACAGGACTCGGCGGCGCCACAACCGCCGCCGTACAACCCCTGGGCTCCTCCTTCACAGCCGCAGCCCTAGGCGCCTCCTCCCGCCGCCACGGTCGCATCCCTGGGCGCCTCCACCGCCGCCACAGCAGCCCTGGGCGCCTCCACCGCCGCCACAGCCGCAGCCCTGGGCGCCTCCACCTCCAGCACCGCCGGCGTGCCCGGCGTACGCTCCCTCGGATGGCAACTGGATGTGGGCGATACCGGAGCTCATCGTGCTCGACAGCGACGACGGGCAGCACTAGGCGTTAGGGTTTTTTCATGTTTAAACTATGTAAATTATGTTTTCGTGTTTGAAAAAAATGATTCGGCCAAAAAATGCGTCGTGCCGCTGGAGCCACCCCCGACGCAAATGGACGCGCGGTCGATTTCGACCATTTCGGCCGACGAAAACGGACGCGCGCGGACATTTCCGGACGCTAAAATGCGTCGCGCCTCTGGAGATGCCCAGCGACGTAAACGTACTTGGGCCATTGTTTACGTCCGCGAGGATTGGAAATGTGTTTGCACCCTCCTCCAGCACGACGACGTATAGTGTCCGGGCAATCTGGGGAGACGCAAATGCGGTGCAAATATACGGCACGTTTGCGTCTTCGTGAACGCTGCGCGGTCGCGCCGAGCGTCCGCACGCTTCTCCCACGGGCCCGCCTGGCAGCGACTCTGGCTTGAGCCGACGCGAATTAAAGCACAACAACTGCCGCACAGGGCAACCGCCAGAGTGGCAACCACGCCGATCGACGCACGAACCGCCGGAATGGAGCGCCGAACCGCCGCGGAAGAGCAACCGCATACCTCTTCGTTATACGCGCCGCCATTAATCCCCGCTCATCAGACCCCTGCGCCTGCTATAATTTATCTCCAACCGGCTGCCATTCATCTTCTTCTCCAACATCGGCTAGCCACCATGAGCAACATTTCGTTGCCATCGGATACCGACAGCGAGGGGAAGCCGCCGGGATGGCGGCATTGGTGGGATACAGCTGCCACACCGAGAAACTCTAGCTCCCCGCCAACGGAGGGCGAGGAGGAGAGGGACGCCGTTGGCCTCGATGACGGGACGAGGAGGAGGATTGGACCAGCGTGGACACGATTGGAGGCGGAGGAGGCGGCCGAGGAGGCGGCGGCAAGGAAGGAGGCAAGGGTCCGGGCGAAGGTGCAGACACAGGCGAAGGCTCGTCATCCGTTCACCGACGACGAGGAAGACCCCAATGACCACTCGTCGGAGGGGAACTCAACCTCGTCGGACGCGTCGACCGATATTACCTCTTCGGAGGAGGTGACAAGCAGGAAGCACGTCCGTGAGGATGATGAGGCGGGCCGTCTAACAAGAACTACAAGAAGTAGCTAGTTTAAAATTTGTTTGTTCTTGTAGTTTGTATGTTTAATTTATTTGAACTTGTTTCGATTTAACTTCGCATGACATGATCAAACAATATATCGATTCAACTACAGCCGTGCAAGCAATTTAGGAAGGGGTTCATGCAAGTTTCTCCAAAATGCGTTGGAGCACTGGGGTTGCCCCCGACGCAAATGGACAATTTGCGCCTAGCGACCATTTCAACGTCCGTGGGGCGACGCAAACGGACGCGCACGAACATTTTGGGCGTACGAAATGCGTCGCCCGGTTGGAGGGCATCTCCAGCGGGCCGACGTATTTCAGATGCTAAATTAACTACATGCGTTCGTTTACGTCAGGTCGCGGATGTGAAAATGGTCATGCGTATGTTTACGTCGGGTGTCTCCAGCGGCGACGATATTGGTCGCAGGCCATTTTTTCTTCTGAAATATCAAAAAATTGGAGAAACAAGCAAATAGCATGAACATATGGGCATCATATTGGCTCAAATTGAGGTATCAAATAAGTCCATCACATTGTGCACAAGGTACGGCACAAAATTCAGTTCAAAAGGTGCCCAAACATGGCCAGCATAGGAAATATAGTCCAAAAAGAGGCATGTTGGTTGACACGCGCCGCCATTATCCCCGCAGAATCTAACCCTGCGCCTGCTGTAATTCACGTCCAACCAGCTGCCATTCTTCTTCTTCTCCAACACCGGCTAGTGATACGTCTCCGACGTATCGATAATTTCTTATGTTCTATGCCATATTATTGATGATACCTACATGTTTTATGCACACTTTATGTCATATTCGTGCATTTTTTGGAACTAACCTATTAACAAGATGCCGAAGTGCAGTTCCTGTTTTCTGTTTTGGTTTCAGAAATCCTAGTAACGAAATATTCGGAATTGGACGAAACGAAGACCAGGGGCCTATTTTGCCACGAACCTTCCGGAAGACCGAAGAGCATACGAAGTGGGGCCGAGTGGCCAAACCAAGGCGGCGCGGCCAGGGGGCCCGCGCCGCCGTGGTGTGGGCCTCGTCGGGCCCCGACTCGCCCCTTCCGCCTACTTAAAGCCTCCGTCGCGAAACCCCTGAGGCGAAAAACCACGATACGGAAAACCTTCTTGAGACGCCGCCGCCGATCCCATCTCGGGAATTCTCGAGATCTCCTCCGGCACCCTGCCGGAGGGGATTCATCCCCGGAGGACTCTACACCGCCATGGTCGCCCGGAGTGATGAGTGAGTAGTTCACCCCTGGACTATGGGTCCATAGCAGTAGCTAGATGGTTGTCTTCTCCTCATTGTGCTTAATTGTTAGATCTTGTGAGCTGCCTAACATGATCAAGATCATCTATCTGTAATACTCTATGTTGTGTTTGTCGGGATCCGATGGATAGAGAATACCATGTCATGTTAATTATCAAGTTATTACATATGTGTTGTTTATGATCTTGCATGCTCTCCGTTACTAGTAGAGGCTCTGGCCAAGTTTTTGCTTTTAACTCCAAGAGGGAGTATTTATGCTCGATAGTGGGTTCATGCCTGCATTGACACCTGGGACAGTGACAGAAAGTTCTAAGGTTGTGTTGTGATGTTGCCACTAGGGATAAAACATTGGCGCTATGTTCGAGGATGTAGTTGTTGATTACATTACGCACCATACTTAATGCAATTGTGTTGCTTTGCAACTTAATGCGGAGGGGGTTCGGACGATAACTGAAGGTGGACTTTTAGGCATAGATGCGGTTGGATGGCGGTCTATGTACTTTGTCGTAATGCCCAATTAAATCTCACTATACTTATCATGTCATGTATGTGCATTGTTATGCCCTCTCTATTTGTCAATTGCCCGACTGTAATTTGTTCACCCAACATTCTTTTATCTTATGGGAGAGACACCTCTAGTGAACTGTGGACCCCGGTCCATTCTTTAATACTGAAATACAAATCTCTGCAATACTTGTTTTACTGTTCTCTGCAAACAATCATCTTCCACACAATACGGTTAATCCTTTGTTACAGCAAGCCGGTGAGATTGACTGACAAGGGATTAACTTATCAATGCCTATGGATTGTAGGCTAGGGTTTAGTTAGAAGTTGAGGGCAAGTAGATCTCGAAGGTTTCAGCCGAAAAGTACTCGACGATTATGAAAACTAGGGTTTGCAGACAATGATTCGATGATCTCCTCGTCCCTCGACTCCCCCTTTATATAAGAGGTGGAGCCGAGGGTTTCGTTTTGTACAAGTTACAGAGTCCGGGACGGTTTCTAACTCATCCCGCCAAATTTACAAACAACACTTCCTATTACAATTCTACTTTCCTTAACATATCTTGGGCTCTCGAACCTTCTTATTCTTCGGGTAGTGGGCCTCGATAAACCCCGGGTACTATCTTTGGCAGGCCCATTTGGGATGCCTATGTCGGTAATGAGATTTTGCTTGAATCGTAGAATCAGGAAAATCTTTATTCTTATTCCACAATGTAAACTTTTCTATATTTCTTTATATAAATTTCTATATTGTACAGGGATATCGGTAGGTGGGGCTAGTTCATCTGACGGATCGGACTAGTTAACTGCTCTAGTGGCAAATCAAAAACCTAAGATAAGATCCTGGACATGATCGGGATGGTGTAAACTCGACGGGTGCCGCTTAAGTCTTACATTAAATCGAGTCGATTAAATTTATCGAGTACCTAACGCGTCCGTGAGATTCTTATCTGTTGGATAAAAATAGCGAGTCTTTAGCGACCACAGAGAACGGATCGGGTCTTACCTTCGCAAATTTGCGGCATTCAGAAATTGATCGCGTTGAGAATATATTATTGAGTGCTTTCCGGCTGTTGGAATGGCACATTTTATCGAGTCAAATATGACTTATATTAATCTCCCGATGGGAGTATATGTAGAGTTAATTATAACTCGAAATATACTCTCTTGCTTTTCTATCTTTCTTTCTTTTTCCTTTTTATATTTCATCGGGCACGCGAACAGCGTTCCCGATGGGAGTAGCCCCCGAGGCTACAACCAAGAACTTGTGCTTGGTTGTAGGCTCAACATTTTAGTCCACCTTGTATTGTATTGCCATTATCTCCCGATATTCTTTCTCTCTCTTTTCTTCTTTTTTTATCTCTCGGGTGCGAGTGCTCCCGATGGGAGTAGCCCCGAGGCTACAGCCAAGAACTTGTGCTTGGTTGTAGGCTCCCACAATTTCTATATTTGCCATAGTGAAATTTTACTTTTCTCGAAGTAGCCCCCGAGCATTTGGGCAAAAACTTGTTTCTGACCAAAGGCTCCCGAAATATTCAGATAACTTCTCCTGTCGCCATTCTTCTTTTATTTTCCTTGTCGACATATTTTACTTTGTCAAATTTTCTTCAACTCTGGTAATAGTCGAAATTTTTCTGCCTTGTGGGTCCATTGTTCTCACCACGTTGACACGTCGTGCAAGTGGGGGACACATGCCCTCCGCTTTTTCTGGCGCACGTACGGTAACGCCTATCTCAGTAAAAATACTGTTTTGCCCTTGTATCTAGAAGATCTATTCTCACCACACGATTTCTTCATCCAACGGCCCACTGCTTCACCCAATTCTTATATAAACCTGTCTTCAACCTCCGTTCATCCCCTCGCTTGCGCCGCTCATCTGTTCCTCTTCGCAAAACTTCCCCTGCGCCCAACTCTCTCTGATTTTCCGCACTCGCATACATTGCTCTGCCCATTGCCGTTGATGCCACCGCACGCGCGCCTAACTCGCCACAGCACTCCAGAATCCAAGATGGCCGCCGAGGATCTTGAATGGGAGAGATCGAAAATCTCCAACCAAGATACCAACATGCTGAAGAGGCTCGGCCTTATGAAGAAGGAGGACGCCATCCGCTTTCCTAGCGAAGAAAGCTACCCCAACCCTCCAATGGAGTACCGGGTTAGTTTTGTTGATCATCTGATCCGCGGCCTTTCGCCTCCAATCCACGATTTCCTCCGCGGCCTTCTTTTCGTTTATGGGATTCAGCTGCACCATCTGACCCCCAATTCCATCCTTCATATTTCTATTTTTATCACCCTTTGCGAATGCTTCCTTGGAGTCGCTCCCAATTGGGCTCTTTGGAAGCGCATTTTCTGCATTCGCCGCAATGGCTCCCACAACGTCACTTATAACATAGGTGGCGTTGTTATCTGTGTTCGTACCGATGCCGACTATTTCGATGTCAAGTTCCCTGATTCTGTCCAAGGATGGCGCAAAAAGTGGCTCTACATCCACGAAGAAAGCGCCAACTCCGTTGAGCACAACATAATTCCTTTCGACGGAAATGCCAAAATTCAACGTCGCCGTGGGATGCCGAAGCTTCGAGGAAGAGAAAAAGGCGACAGAGGCACTCATGTCTCGCATTCGTCAGCTTCAAAACACTCGAGGCAAAGAGCTGTCTGGTGTTCAAATCACTGCCTACTTCCTTAGGATTAGAGTGCAGCCTCTTCAGGCTCGCAAAATCCCCTTTGGACGTACTCTGGTAAAAATGACGCCAACAGAATCTCCGGTGACCTTTCCACCAAGGACTTGGAGAAGTTGGTTCGAAGACTTTCTCGCCTGGGCAAGGATCCAGTTCCTTCCTCTTGTCGCGTGGAACCATACAACTCCACCAATCCACTCCCCGATGTATTTTGTCTTTCCGAATTTTTATCTTGTTCCGCACTTTTTCTGCACCTCATTGTATTGTCATCTCTTTAATTTTCCTTTTGTCACTATTTTTTACAGAACCATCCTACTATGACTTCCCTTCCTCCTCTTCCTGAGGGTGGAGAAGTCGAAGAACAGGCCATCGTTGCCGAAGATACTCAAGGTTCTTCTATTCCTGAAAGTGAAGTCGCGGGTTCTCACAAATCTGCGGCTTCTCATGAAAAAGAAGTTGAGTCTGAGGCCAGTGAATCGACGCAATCCCTTCCTCCTGCTGTTTCTCCAAGGAACAAAAGGAAAAGGACTGATGCCGAAGATTCTGGCGCCTCTAAGGTTGAAGAAGTTGTTCCTTCTCATCCGAAGGCAGCTTACGATCCTTATGTTGAATCCCTTATCAGCTCGTAAGTCGACTTTATCTCTCCCTTTTTTTTGTACTCGAAATATTTATCTTGTCTTGCTTTTTATACTGTCGATTTTTTGTTCAATAGTGATGAGGAAGAAGAAGTACCAGTTACTGACGTGGCTCCTCGGACAAGCACGTCACGTACTGTACTTGTCTCAGACACGCTAGTTGAAGGAGATGAAACGTCGCCTCCTCAACAAAACGTCGTCACCACTACTCCACCATCAAGCCCCCTTGCTCCTTCGCCAAAAAGGACAAGGGTTGAAAGGATTGCTGAACCTGCCCCTCAGTTGGGCAGTTCGTCAACTCTTCTCCTAGATGATGTAAGATTGTCAACATCTATATTTTCTTTGTTTAGTTTTTCCACACCTTCTCTTTTTTTTATGCCGATTTTTCTCTTGCTGTGTTCACTTTGAACAGCCTATGATCAAGGATCTTCTCCGCATCGGTTCCCAATTTATTGGGTACCGTGAATATGCTAATAGAGTCGAAGGTAACGACTTTTATACTTGCTGTTTTTCCCTGGTTTTTTACTCCTGCTGCTTGTCGCTATTTTTGATCTTTCTTCTCTCTCTTTTCCACATCTCAACAGAAAAACTTGCAGAGGCTAACGAACGCGCCGAAACACTTGCTCGAAAACTTGAGCAAAGTGAGGCGGCTCGCAAGAAAGCTGAACTTGCCGCTAGCGAAGCTAGAGCTGAGGCTGATGATGCCAAAGCAAAGGCCGCTAGTGTCGAGGAATTGCAGCAAAGGCTCAAAGATGCTGAATCTGCCTTACACGAGCAAAAATCTGCACAAGCTGCACGTGAGCAAGGGATCATCAAGCGTTTGAAGTCGCAAAGTCGACGTACGCTGAGTAATATCCTCAATTTCTTCTATTTTATTGTACTTCCTGTATCTTGGTTTTCGACTAATGTTTTGTCTCATGTGGCAGCCCAAACAGACCAAGATTTTGATCTGGAGAATCCCGTCAATGACCCTCTCCTTGACGCACTTTCTCTTTTGGAGTTCCATGGGCGCGAAATTCGTGAAGGCGTGGCCAATGCCAGTGCGGGTTTGTCGGCGTTGTTCCCCTACTTCTTCCCGAAGAAAGAGGAACCTTCGACTTTCCTTGCCCTTGCCAAGCTTTTCAATTCATCGGAAGATCTTGGACTGAAGATGCGCCATGAAAATATGAAGGTGGCTGTTGAAAATACTGTTGCTCTGGTTGCTGACAGCCAACAGACTCTCGACTGGATGAAGGTTGGCGACACCGATCAAATAGAACAGTCGAGATGGAAGTCACTGATTAAGGCGGCCAAGCCCAACACGAAGAAAATCTTGGCGTATCTCGGGATCAAGCCAGCTTCGACTCCTAGCTCCTCGAGGCCGGAGGTCTAGTTGCATGCCTCCTTGTTTCTTTTTCTGTTTCTTTTGCTCTTGTCGCCATTTTAGCCTTGGCGACAATTACTCACTTAGTCCTCCTGGAGAACTTTCTTTTGTAATACCCATGTAAATTTTCTAGCAAGTAATGAAATTTCCCTTCGTGCTTTTCATTGATCCTGGGCCTTTCTTTTCCAGTTAATATTTGATAACTACTCGACTCCTCCTTGTTCTGCCGCTGCTTCACCTGCATCTTCCTTCTCGAAGAAAATACTAGTCGACCATAATCTCCTCGAGAGTTCATCAAGCGGACATTTGTCGGAAGATTTGCAAGAACTTCGACAACAACTTCAATCTATGAAGAAACAAACTTTGGCCATGATGGAACAATCTCGGAAAGCCTCTGAAGGAGAAAAACTTGCTCTTCATCAAGCCAAAGAAGCTATGGCTGCTAGGGATGCTGCTGTACTGGAAGCAAAGGGAGCCACAACCCGAGAAAATAGTATGCTTGAGCTAATGCTGGAAGCTAGCACAGATATGCTAGGTACGTTTTTGCTTTCTTTTGATGCCTCTTCTTTATCTTGCTTTGCCTTTCTTCCAATTTCTTGCTCTGTCGCTTTTAACAGGCTCAGTTCTTGATTCTGCTGCCGAAGATCAGAGAGTAAATGAGAGGACAAATCTTCTTGTTAATCTCTCCCTTAATCATGGGTGTTTGTTCTGGGCCACTCCTGAACGAACCCAACAAATTGTTAGGTTCCAAGATCGTGCTTGCCAAGTGCGCGATTTTCTCAGTTTTTGCACGGCGACATTAACCCTTGTCTATAGGAATCTATTTCCGCGAAACGAGGTTCCAAAAACTCTTCCCGAATTATTGGAGGTATTCAGAGATGCTCCTCGCATCCATAACTTTGTGCGGGCTCAACTCACTGCTGGAGCGAGATTTGCCATGATTATGATAAACATTTGTTATCCAAAGTTGGACCTGACGAAGATTGTTGCTGGTTGCCTGGCCAAGAAAACGCGTCGAAAAAATGATATTGACTCAATCGATGCAATGGTAGCTCCTGTAGCTGAATCGATGATAGATGAACTTCTTCGGATGGACTCGGAGTTTTTTACCAAGGGTTCTTATGCTGAGCATAAGACAACCAGGGG
The DNA here is from genome assembly GCA_030979885.1 of Lolium multiflorum. Taxonomy (NCBI): domain Eukaryota; kingdom Viridiplantae; phylum Streptophyta; class Magnoliopsida; order Poales; family Poaceae; genus Lolium; species Lolium multiflorum. Next base: position 183,133,717 of record CM061751.1, read on the forward strand.
CTTGTCCGTAGATACTATCTTGGGATTTAACTGACTTGTATTATCTTGGAAACCTTGTATCTCACTCTTTTTTAATGTCCCTCCTCTTTTTTATGTTTCCGAAGGATTTTATTGTATATTGCTGAGGTCCTCTATGTTGTTGAAGCCCCCGAGCCTAACTGGGCGAAGATTGCATTATTTTTCCCTCCTTGAAATCTATTTTTTCTGTTAGAATAAGACATCCTTGTTTGTCCCTTGGATGGATTGCCCATCTTTGAGTATCTTTGATGTCGAAGTTCTATATTTGCATGGCGAGGTTTTTAAACCAAGGCACTTACGTTTTTTGATGTGTACACTATATTTATGATTGCTGTCTTCCGATTTTGTTATATTTGGCGAGGTATTAATGTACCAAGGCGAAATATTTCAGTGAATCTATATTGTATGTATTTTGAGACTTGGGCGTTTGAGCCCCCGAGCGTGTCGAAAAATAAGAAGTATATCTCCACTATCTTTATTATATTGCAGCACCACGAGCCCGCCTCATTAAAAACCTTTCCCGGCCCCACTCGGTGCCCCGAAAAAGGAAAAGAGTGCGTCTGAAAACTCGTGGGCGTTTCAGTACATTGAAGTTTTTACAAGGACTATATTTTAGCTCTAGGCGTAGAACCGCCTGAGTTGCGCTACGTTCCAGGGGTTTTGCTCCTCCACCCCTGTCTTCTTGTCCTTTATCCTGTATGCTCCCCTCCAATTACTTCCGTGACGATATAGGGACCAAGCCATGGTGACTCGAGTTTTTCATGACTTTTGCGTGCCGAAGAACTAAGTCCCCCACTTGAAAAGATCTTGGCCGCAAACGTCGACTGTGGTAATTCTTCAAGTCCTGTTGATATTTGGTGACTCTTGATAATACTTCGTCTCGGGCTTCGTCCAGTGCGTCTACATCGTCTTCCAATGCTGTCTTTGAAGCTTCTTCATCATATGCTGTGACTCTAGGGGAGTCGTGCTCTATTTCTATTGGAAGTACTGCCTCCGCGCCATGGACCAGAAAAAACGGAGTTTCTTGTGTCGCCGTATTTGGTGTTGTTCGGATGCTCCACAACACACTTGGTAGTTCTTCAGGCCAGGTATGTCGAGCTTTTTCTAATGGTCCCAACAGACGTTTCTTGATGCCATTGCAGATAATGCCATTGGCTTTCTCGACCTGCCCATTGGTTTGAGGATGTGCAACTGACGCATAGTGCAGCTTGATACCCACTTCTTTGCAGTAATCTTTGAATTCGTTGGATGTGAAGTTACTGCCATTGTCCGTGACGATGCTATGAGACACTCCAAATCTGAAGACGAGGCCTTTTATGAATTTTACTGCGGATGCTCCATCTGGCGAATTTATCGGCTTCGCTTCTATCCACTTTGTAAATTTGTCGACAGCTACTAGCATGTATTCCTTTCCTCCTGGCCATGATTTGTGTAACTTGCCTACCATATCGAGTCCCCATTGTGCAAAGGGCCACGACAAAGGTATTGGTGCTAGTTCTGCTGCTGGAGAGTGAGGTTTTGCGGCGAACCTTTGACACGCATCACAAGTCCTTACTATTTCTTTGGCGTCCTCGATTGCTGTCAACCAGTAGAAGCCTGCCCGAAAAACCTTGGCCGCGATAGCTCGACTACTCGCGTGATGGCCGCATATTCCTTCGTGCACGTCCTTCAGAATTACTCTTCCTTCTTCGGGTGTTACACACCTTTGCAGAACACCTGAAATACTTCGCTTGTATAATTCTCCTTTGACCACCGTGAAGGCTTTAGATCGTCGAATTACTCGCCTTGCTTCAACTGGATCGTCGGGTATTTCTTTCCTGAGGATGTATGATACATATGCTTGCATCCAAGGAACCTGTACCATCATTACAAGCTCTTGTTCATCTTCATCCTCCGTGGTTTCTGCGAGGGGTGTCGAGGTTTTTTCTTTTCTCTGCACCTTTTTTGACTTTGTAGATCTCTCCGATATTTCTTCCCAAAACACTCCTGGCGGGACTGGGAGACACTGCGACCCGATGTTTGCGAGGACGTCGGCTTCATCGTTGCTCAATCTACTGATGTGGTTTACCTCGCATCCATCGAATAGCTTCTCGAGTTCATTGTACACCTCCTTATATGCTATCATGCTGTCGTTGACTGCATCACATTGGTTCATAACTTGCTGGGCCACCAATTGTGAGTCGCCAAAGATTTTTAATCGAGTTGCACCGCATGCTTTCGCCATCCTCATCCCGTGTATGAGGGCTTCATATTCTGCTTCGTTGTTAGATGCGTTAGGGAACGTCATCCGAAGGATATACTTCAATTTGTCGCCTTCAGGTGATATAAGTATAACTCCTGCTCCAGCTCCTTCTACTCTTTTGGACCCGTCAAAATTCATAGTCCAGGTTCTCGACAGGTCTGGGGGTCCCGTGTTTTGCAGCTCCATCCACTCTGCGATGAAGTCCGGCAGAACTTGCGACTTGATTGCTTTTCTTTTTTCGTACGTGATGTCCGAGGGAAAGCTCTATTCCCCAAAGGAGACACGACCCGTAGCTTCTGGATTGTTCAGTATATTTGACAAAGGAGCCTCATTGACCACTATGATCGGGTGTGCCGAAAAATAGTGGCGCAATTTTCGTGCTGTTGTGAACACTCCATATGCTAACTTCTGATACTGAGGATACCTTTGTTTTGACGGCGATAAAACTTCGCTGACGAAGTAGACTGGCCTCTGTACTCCGTGGAGTTTTCCTTCTTCTTCTCTTTCGACAACCAGTGCCGTGCTCACCACTTGAGGCGTGGCTGCAATATATAACAGGAGAGGTTCCTTTTCCTTCGGTGCCACCAAGATTGGTGGTGTCGAGATTTTGCGCTTCAAATCTTCGAAAGCTCTGTCGGCTTCTTCGTTCCACTGGAATTTGTCTCCTTGTTTTATCAAAGCGTAAAATGGTAACGCTTTTTCTCCTAGCCTGGCGACGAATCTGCTTCAGAGCTGCGACTCGCCCAGTTAACTGTTGTATCTCTTTCAACTTTGTTGGCTTCCTCATTGTTACGATAGCTTGTATTTTATCGGGATTTGCTTCAATCCCTCTTGCTGAGACTAGAAACCCCAAGAGTTCTCCTGCTGGGACACCAAAGGAACACTTCGTCGGGTTCAACTTCAGACAAAATTTGTTGAGGTTGTCGAACGTTTCCTTGAGGTCTTCTATCAGCGTTGATCCTTCTTTTGATGTGATGACGACGTCGTCGATGTATACTTGCACGTTTTTCCCAATCTGCGTCGCCAAGCACTTTTGCATCATCCTCTGATATGTTGCTCCCGCATTTTTTAAACCAAAGGGCATTGTTCTGTAACAAAACACGCCATAAGGTGTGATAAACGCGGTTTTTACTTCATCTTCTTCTTTTAGCCTGATCTGGTTATAACCAGAATACGCGTCCAGGAAGGAAAGACGTTCGCATCCAGCCGTGGAGTCGATAATTTGATCGATCCTCGGGAGGGGAAAGTGATCCTTTGGACAATGTTTGTTGAGACACGTAAAGTCGACACACATGCGAAGGACCTTAGTGTTTTTCTTTGGCACCATCACGGGATTTGCTACCCATGTGGCTTCTGTGAATATCTCTTTGATGAAACCAGCTTCTTGTAGTCGATTTATTTCTGACAGCATAGCTTTGCGGTTTGGTTCCGAAAAACGCCGCAAAGGTTGTTTGATTGGTCTCGCTGTTGGATCCAAATTTAGGTGGTGCTCGGCAAGTTCCCTGGGTACTCCTGGCATGTCAGCTGGACACCATGCGAAGATTTCCAGTTCTCACGGAGGAACTCGACGAGCGCGCTTTCCTATGCGATATCCATGTTGTTTGCAATGGATGTCGTCTTTTTTGGATCTGTCGGGTGAATCTGCACCTCCTTAGAATTTTTCTCTGTGTTGAAAGTTGATTCTTTATTTGGCCTTCCAACGTCTGGCAGTACGTCGTAATCAGTCATGCTTTTCGACGCCAAGTATTCAGCTTGCATCCCGAAGGTTTCTGATAACCGATGGAAATCTTTGTCGCACTTATCAGCTAAGGCGAAACTCCTTTGACCGTGATTGGTCCCTTGGGTCCAGGCAATCTCCATAACAGGTATGTGTAGTGTGGTACTGCCATAAATCTAGCATATGCTGGTCGTCCCAACAAAGCGTGGTATTGCGATGGAAAATCCACGACTTCAAACTCCAGTTTCTCGATTCTATAATTTTCTCGGGTTCCAAACTGAACGTCGAGGTTGATCTTTCCCAATGGGTAACTTGGTTTCTCTGGTGTGATGCCATGGAACCTTGTGTCTGTTGGCTTCAGGTTTGCTAAGGATATGTTCATCTTCCTCAATGTATCTGCATACATAAGGTTTAAGCTGCTGCCACCATCTATGAATACTCGAGAAACATCAAAACCCGCAATGACTGCTGGCAAAATAAGTGCTGACTGCCCTGGTCGAGGAACTTGCTGCGGGTGGTCCGCTATGGTGAAGCCGATGTCTTGCCCTGACCAATTGAGGTACTCAACTGTTGGTGGAGGCATTTTCTCTGCCATGAACACTTGTCTCGAGATTACTTTTTGAGTTCTGTTGGACGGCCTTCCCTTCTGAATCATCGACACTGCTCCGTTTGAGTTAGGATCAACGTAAGGTGGTGGTGGGGGTGCTGCCGCTATTCTGAGCTGATGCCGATTGTCGTCTGTAATCGCGGGAGGTGGCGGTAGGTGAACTTCGCTCCTGGGCTCCCGAGGGTTTCTCTGTGCTGCTCGAGCGTGAGCATTTTCTGCGTATCTGAACATTGCTTGAAAATTTCGTTGGGGCAAAGTACTTTGGTTGTGTTGTGCAGGTTCCACGTTGGCGCCGGAATCCCTGGTGTTGCGCCGCACTACATCCCGCCGCCATCAACCTTCAACGTGCTTCTTGGCTCCTCCTGGTTCGATAAACCTTGGTTTCTTTCTGAGGGAAAACTTCTGCTGTGCGCATCATACCTTCCTCTTGGGGTTGCCCAACGAACGTGTGAAATACACGCCATCAAGCTCTTTTTGGCGCCGTTGCCGGGGAGATCAAGACACGCTGCAAGGGGAGTCTCCACTTCTCAATCTCTTTACTTTGTTTTTGTCTTGCTTTATTTTATTTACTACTTTGTTTGCTGCACTTATATCAAAACACAAAAAAATTAGTTGCTAGTTTTACTTTATTTACTGTCTTGCACTCTATATCAAAAACACAAAAAAATTAGTATACTTGCATTTACTTTATCTAGTTTGCTTTATTTACTATTGCTAAAATGGCCAACCCTGAAAATACTAAGTTGTGTGACTTCACTAGCACAAATAATAATGATTTCTTATGCACACCTATTGCTCCACCTGCTACTACAGCAGAATTCTTTGAAATTAAACCTGCTTTACTTAATCTTGTCATGAGAGAGCAATTTTCTGGTGTTAGTTCTGATGATGCTGCTGCCCATCTCAATAATTTTGTTGAACTATGTGAAATGCAAAAGTATAAAGATGTAGATGGTGACATTATAAAATTAAAATTGTTTCCTTTCTCATTAAGAGGAAGAGCTAAAGATTGGTTGCTATCTCTGCCTAAGAATAGTATTGATTCATGGACTAAATGCAAGGATGCTTTTATTGGTAGATATTATCCCCTGCTAAAATTATATCTTTGAGGAGTAGCATAATGAATTTTAAACAATTGGATAATGAACATGTTGCTCAAGCTTGGGAAAGAATGAAATCTCTAGTTAAAAATTGCCCAACCCATGGACTGACTACTTGGATGATCATCCAAACCTTCTATGCAGGACTAAATTTTTCTTCGCGGAATTTATTGGATTCAGCTGCTGGAGGTACCTTTATGTCCATCACTCTTGGTGAAGCAACAAAGCTCCTTGATAATATGATGGTTAATTACTCTGAATGGCACACGGAAAGAGCTCCACAAGGTAAGAAGGTAAATTCTGTTGAAGAATCCCCTTCCTTGAGTGATAAGATTGATGCTATTATGTCTATGCTTGTTAATGGTAGGACTAATGTTGATCCTAATAATGTTCCGTTAGCTTCATTGGTTGCTCAAAATTCTAGGCCAAATCCTGCTAATAATAACTCTTATGGTAGATATGTTTCACCTAATGAGGAAAAGATGTTAGAAATTGAAAGATCCACCAAGAGCTTTATGCAATCACAATATGAGCAAAATAAATTGTTTACTAAAACTATGAATGAGCAATCTACCTTGTTGAAGAATATAGGAAATCAACTTGAAAATCTGAATATGGAGATTTCTGGGTTGCAAACTAAACTTGCAAATGCTGAAAACCGAATCTCATACATGTCTGCATCACAATCTTCTTTAATTAATAAAATGGCTGCTAAACCTGAGGATATTGAAAATAAAATTGTTACTACAACAAATGCCATCCAAGTTAGAATTAATGAGAATATAAGATTAATGGCTGAACTGCGTGCTAGGTGGGATATAGAAGAAAATGAAAAACTAGCTAAAAAGGAAAATGTAGCTAAAGTCTGGACTATTACCACCACTAGCAATGCTAATGATTCACATGTTGCTGCACCTCCTACTATCAATGGTAAAATAATTGGTGTTGGCAATGCTTCTACTCCTAGTGCAAACTGCTGAAACTGCTTGTGATAAAACTGCTGAAATTTTTTCCAACCTTGGGGATGACAATCCCATTGCTTTAGATTGTAATGATTTATATTTTGATGATTGCCACATCTCTGAAGTTATAAAGTTCTTACAAAAACTTGCTAAAAGTCCTAATGCTAGCGCTGTAAACTTGGCTTTCACAAAACATATTACAAATGCTCTCATAAAAGCTAGAGAAGAGAAACTAAAACTTGAAACTTCTATTCCTAGAAAGCTAGAGGATGGTTGGGAGCCCATCATTAAAATGAGAGTCAAAGATTTTGATTGTAATGCTTTATGTGATCTTGGTGCAAGTATTTCTGTTATGCCTAAAAAAGTCTATGATATGCTTGACTTGCCACCATTGAAAAACTGTTATCTGGATGTTAATCTCGCTGATAATGCTAAAAAGAAACCTTTGGGGAGAGTTGATAATGTTCATATTATGGTTACCAATAACCTTGTCCCCGTTGATTTTGTTGTCTTAGATGTTGAATGCAATGCATCTTGCCCCATTATATTGGGAAGACCTTTTCTTCGAACCGTTGGTGCCACTATTGATATGAAGGAAGGTAATATTAAATATCAATTTCCTCTCAAGAAAGGTATGGAACACTTCCCTAGAAAGATAATGAAGTTACCTTATGATTCTATTATTAGAACAAATTATGATGTTGATGCTTCGTCTCTTGATGTTACTTGAATTACACTTTCTGCGCCTAGCTGAAAGGCGTTAAAGAAAAGCGCTTATGGGAGACAACCCATGTTTTTACTCCAGTATTTTTGTTTTATATTTGTGTCTTGGAAGTTGTTTACTACTGTAGCAACCTCTCCTTATCTTAGTTTTATGTTTTGTTGTGCCAAGTAAAGTCTTTGATAGAAAAGTAAGTACTAGATTTGGATTACTGCGCAGTTCCAGATTTCTTTGCTGTCACGAATCTGGGTCTATCTCCCTGTAGGTAGCTCAGAAAATTAAGCCAATTTACGAGCATGATCCTCAGATATGTACGCAACTTTCATTCAATTTGAGCATTTTCGTTTGAGCAAGTTTGGTGGCCTAATAAAATCCATCTTTACGGACTGTTCTGTTTTGACAGATTCTGTCTTTTATTTCGCATTGCCTCTTTTGCTATGTTGGATGAATTTCTTTGATCCATTAATGTCCAGTAGCTTTATGCAATGTCCAAGTGTTAAGAATGATTGTGTCACCTCTGAACATGTGAATTTTTATTATGCACTAACCCTCTAATGAGTTGTTTCGAGTTTGGTGTGGAGGAAGTTTTCAAGGATCAAGAGAGGAGTATGATGCAATATGATTAAGGAGAGTGAAAGCTCTAAGCTTGGGGATGCCCCGGTGGTTCACCCCTGCATATTATAAGAAGACTCAAGCGTCTAATCTTGGGGATGCCCAAGGCATCCCCTTCTTCATCGACAACATTATCAGGTTCCTCCCCTGAAACTATATTTTTATTCCGTCACATCTTATGCACTTTGCTTGGAGCGTCGGTTTGTTTTTGTTTTTGTTTTGTTTGAATAAAATGGATCCTAGCATTCACCTTATGGGAGAGAGACACGCTCCGCTGTAGCATATGGACAAGTATGTCCTTAGGCTCTACTCATAGTATTCATGGCGAAGTTTCTTCTTCGTTAAATTGTTATATGGTTGGAATTGGAAAATGTTACATGTAGTAACTCTAAAATGTCTTGGATAATTTGATACTTGGAAATTGTTGTGCTCATGTTTAAGCTCTTGCATCATATACTTTGCACCCATTAATGAAGAAATACTTAGAGCTTGCTAATTTGGTTTGCATATTTGGTTTCTCTAGAGTCTAGATAACATCTAGTATTGAGTTTTGAACAACAAGGAAGACGGTATGGAGTCTTATAATGTTTACCATATGTCTTTTATGTGAGTTTTGCTGTACCGTTCATCCTTGTGTTTGTTTCAAATAACCTTGCTAGCCTAAACCTTGTATCGAGAGGAATACTTCTCATGCATCCCAAATACTTGAGCCAACCACTATGCCATTTGTGTCCACCATACATACCTACTACATGGTATTTCTCCGCCATTCCAAATTAAATTGCTTGAGTGCTACCTTTAAAATTCCATCATTCACCTTTGCAATATATAGCTCATGGGACAAATAGCTTAAAAACTATTGTGGTATTGAATATGTACTTATGCACTTTATCTCTTATTAAGTTGCTTGTTGTGCGATAACCATGCTTGGGGACGCCATCAACTATTCTTTGTTGAATATCATGTGAGTTGCTATGCATGTCCGTCTTGTCTGAAGTAAGAGAGATCTACCACCTTCATGGTTGGAGCATGCATATTGTTAGAGAAGAACATTGGGCCGCTAACTAAAGCCATGATTCATGGTGGAAGTTTCAGTTTTGGACATATATCCTCAATCTCATATGAGAATAATAATTGTTGCCACATGCTTACGCATTAAAGAGGAGTCCATTATCTGTTGTCCATGTTGTCCCGGTATGGATGTCTAAGTTGAGAATAATCAAAAGCGAGAAATCCAAAATGCGAGCTTTCTCCTTAGACCTTTGTACAGGCGCATGGAGGTACCCCATTGTGACACTTGGTTAAAACATGTGCATTGCAAAGATCCGGTAGTCCAAGCTAATTAGGACAAGGTGCGGGCACTATTAGTATACTATGCATGAGGCTTGCAACTTGTAAGATATAATGTACATAACTCATATGCTTTATTACTACCGTTGACAAAATTGTTTCATGTTTTCAAAATAAAAGCTCTAGCACAAATATAGCAATCGATGCTTTCCTCTTTGAAGGACCATTCTTTTTACTTTTATGTTGAGTCAGTTCACCTATCTCTCTCCACCTCAAGAAGCAAACACTTGTGTGAACTGTGCATTGATTCCTACATACTTGCATATTGTATTTGTTATATTACTCTATGTTGACAATTATCCATGAGATATACATGTTGCAAGTTGAAAGCAACCGCTGAAACTTAATCTTCCTTTGTGTTGCTTCAATACCTTTACTTTGATTTATTGCTTTATGAGTTAACTCTTATGCAAGACTTATTAATACTTGTCTTGAAGTACTATTCATGAAAAGTCTTTGCTTTATGATTCACTTGTTTACTCATGTCATTACCATTGTTTTGATCGCCGCATCCACTACATATGTTTACAAATAGTATGATCAAGGTTATGATGGCATATCACTTCAGAAATTATCTTTGTTATCGTTTTACCTGCTCGGGACGAGCAGAACTAAGCTTGGGGATGCTTGATACGTCTCCGACGTATCGATAATTTCTTATGTTCTATGCCATATTATTGATGATACCTACATGTTTTATGCACACTTTATGTCATATTCGTGCATTTTCTGGAACTAACCTATTAACAAGATGCCGAAGTGTCAGTTCCTGTTTTCTGTTGTTTTTGGTTTCAGAAATCCTAGTAACGAAATATTCTCGGAATTGGACGAAACGAAGACCCAGGGGCCTATTTCGCCACGAACCTTCCGGAAGACCGAAGAGCATACGAAGTGGGGCCACGAGGTGGCCAAACCACAAGGCGGCGCGGCCAGGGGGGCCCGCCGCCCTGTGGTGTGGGCCCTCGTCGGGCCCCGACCGCTCTTCCGCTACTTAAAGCCTCCGTCGCGAAACCCTGAGGCGAAAAACACGATACGGAAAACCTTGAGAGGCTGCCGCCGCCGATCCCATCTCGGGGATTTTGGAGATCTCCTCCGGCACCCTGCCGGAGAGAGGATTCATCTCCTGAGGACTCTACACCGCCATGGTCGCCTCCGGAGTGATGAGTGAGTAGTTCACCCCTGGACTATGGGTCCATAGCAGTAGCTAGATGGTTGTCTTCTCCTCATTGTGCTTAATTGTTAGATCTTGTGAGCTGCCTAACATGATCAAGATCATCTATCTGTAATACTCTATGTTGTGTTTATCGGGATCCGATGGATAGAGAATACCATGTCATGTTAATTATCAAGTTATTACATATGTGTTGTTTATGATCTTGCATGCTCTCCGTTACTAGTAGAGGCTCGCCAAGTTTGCTTTTAACTCCAAGAGGAGTATTTATGCTCGATAGTGGGTTCATGCTGCATTGACACCTGGGACAGTGACAGAAAGTTCTAAGGTTGTGTTGTGTTGTTGCCACTAGGGATAAAACATTGGCGCTATGTCCGAGGATGTAGTTGTTGATTACATTACGCACCATACTTAATGCAATTGTCTGTTGTTTGCAACTTAATACTGGAGGGGGTTCGGACGATAACATGAAGGTGGACTTTTTAGGCATAGATGCAGTTGGATGGCGGTCTATGTACATTGTCGTAATGCCCAATTAAATCTCACTATACTTATCATGTCATGTATGTGCATTGTTATGCCCTCTCTATTTGTCAATTGCCCACTGTAATTTGTTCACCCAACATTCTTTTATCTTATGGGAGAGACACCTCTAGTGAACTGTGGACCCCGGTCCATTCTTTAATACTGAAATACAAATCTGCTGCAATACTTGTTTTTACTGTTTTCTCTGCAAACAATCATCTTCCACACAATACGGTTAATCCTTTGTTACAGCAAGCCGGTGAGATTGACAACCTCACTGTTTCGTTGGGGCAAAGTACTGGTTGTGTTGTGCGGGTTCCACGTTGGCGCCGGAATCCCTGGTGTTGCGCCGCACTACATCCCGCCGCCATCAACCTTCAACGTGCTTCTTGGCTCCTCCTGGTTCGATAAACCTTGGTTTCTTTCTGAGGGAAAACTTGCTGCTGTGCGCATCATACCTTCCTCTTGGGGTTGCCCAACGAACGTGTGAAATACACGCCATCAGCTAGCCACCATGAGCAACATGTCGTTGCCATCGGACACCGACAGCGAGGGCAAGCCGCCGGGATGGCGGCATTGGTAGGATAGGGCTGCGACGCCGAGCAATCCTAGCTCCCCGCCGACGGAGGGCGAGGAGGAGGGGGCGCCGTTAGCCTCGACGGCCAGGAGGAGGAGGAGGACTCCGACGCAAAGTGGGCACGGTTGGAGGCGGCGGCAAGGAAGGAGGCAAGGGCCGGGCGAGGGCGCGGGCGCATGCGGAGGCTCGTTGTCCGTTCACCGACGACGAGGAAGACCCCAACCAGTCGTCAGACTGGAACTCAAGCTCGTCGGACGGGTCGACCGACAGTATCTCTTTAGAGGAGGAGGTGACAAGCAGGAGGCGCGTCCGTGAGAACGACGAGGCGGGACCTTCCAACAAGAAGGCCAAGAAGTAGTTTAAAATTTGTTTGTTTTCACGTTTGTTCTTTAGTTTGTATATTAAATATGTTTGAACTTGTTCGATTCGAGAAAGCAACGAAAGCTTATTTTCGTGTTTGTTCTCCATGTTGTTTCAAAGATTCAGATGCTGTGAGGCTTCATGCGTGTGGTTGGATTCTTGAAAGAAGAAAAAGAAGGAGTTCTGAAAAAAAAAACATAGGGATCTCCAAAATGCGTCGAACGACTAGGACTGCCTCCGACGCAAACAGACAATTTATGCATCGCGGTCATTTTCGCGTCCGTAGATGACACAAACAGACGCTCGCGGACCGAAATGCATCGCCCCGTTGGAGATGTCCTAAATTTCAGTCCTCAAAGTCGTCCTAGAGTGCTGTTATAGATGGACCTATCGACGGCTACCAGTAGATCCAACACACACAATATTTTGGGATTTCTATTTTCGTGCCCTCGGTTCCTTAGTTGTGCTCAGTTTTCCCCAGCCCCTTAGTTTTTCCTCGCTTTACCCTAGCCTTTGTCCGAAGACCCGCGAGGAGCTGGACGGAGAATCGTTTATTTGGACGTTCGTGGCGACGTGTTGCGCGTCGTACGTGGGCTTGCGTCGTGTGGGGCGCGCGTGGGGCTGGTAGAAAGGGACCGCGTGGGACAGGACGAGAAGCGTTTGGTTGCACGTGAGCAGGAGCTGGGTTTTGTCTCTCTCGGCCCAAATTGGCATTTTTAAGAGCACCTTTTCCCCTCTTTCTCTCTCTGTCTTTTTCACCAAATTAGTATCAAATCTAGAGAAGCTTCTATTTCTGTCTTTCTTCAATATGGCAGCAAATCTAGTAGCAAATCTCTGGGGTTATTTATGCCTTTTGGCCCTCGTTTTTTGCCCAATATGGCAGCAAATCTAGTAGCAAATCTAGAAGCTATTATATGATAAATTCACAGCAGCATAATCAGAAAACTAAGTATAATACATAGGTAAACTGCATACAGCAGCCAAAAGCAGCCAATAACATTGTTAATGTTCACGACAAACTAAGCTGCAAAAATATACAAGATCACGCACGCAATGTATGGACAACAAGAAGATTAGGATGAATGAATTTGTTCTTCATTCCTCCTCATATATTTCTCCGTCGCTCCATTCGTGCAATTCCCCAAGGAAATATTCATTGAACTCCTTCCGTCTGCAGTGTGAGGCCAATACATCCTCCAAACGGTATGGCCTGTGTTCATTTCTCAAACCGTAGAATCCTATTCTATCCACACGTAGTGGCCACTCATCCCAGGCATTTGTATCATGAGAGTACGCTCTGATATAACCCAAATCCGTGTAGTAGATGCTGCCAGGTTGAAGTGTCGGGTACACTCTGGTGTCGACGGAGATACACCGGATATAATTCACGAAGAAGGCATTACTGCCAATGTTAGTGACCGGATGGAGAGAGCGGCTCTGAGTGTCCACACGGTACACCAATGGTCTGCCCGCCAAAGCCGCGCTGACCAACAACACAAGCAGCAGCTCACCATCCGACTCCACAAGGTAGAACTTCCGACGTCCAAGTTCTAGAAATGAAATTAGTGTCTCCATCTTGACAGTGCTCGCGCGCTGCTGCAACTGTATATTGGTGCACACTATTCTTCCGATCTCAAAATTGTCCGCAGCTACTGCATACAGTTCACCATTGAACGGGGTAATGGAACGGAAACCATGGTTCTTGATCGAAAATCTTCCTTCTCCCCAATCCCCATCTTCATTTATATCCTTAGTTGGAGTGCTCTCATCGACCCAACCAATTTCCGGCGGGTAATGTGTGGCAACGAAGACCATAGTCGGGGATTTGATAACAGCGACTGATTTCAGAAAAACAGATGGCATCTGCGCCTCAAACATCGTGTTCGATTTCTTTGTGAGTGGGTTCAGCAGCCGTATCTTGTGCGGTGGGTTCTTCTGGGCAAGCACGATGACGCCACGGGAAAAGCCGAGGAAGTAGAATCTAAAATATATTGAAAAGATAACATTCAGCACTAAGATTGAAAATAAGATCTATGGTGACGCCACGGGAAAAGCCGAGGAATTTGAACCTTGCACGAACTGCAGATAGATCTATGGTGACGTAGCGGGATGTGCCGAGATGGAGGAAGGTGAACTCAGCGGCGCGTGGAAGGGCGTGGTGTAGCATGATCCATTCGTGCAGGTGCACGTCGGGATCAGGTAAACCTGAGCGCCAATTTCTACAGACTTGCCTCATAGCAGAGTAGCTGTCCACGTACTCCTCTTTGGCCAATAAGCATTCGCCGATCTTGTGAAGTGGTCCGTCCCGTGAGACCGGCCCAGCACGGAGGCGCCGCGCTGCGCCGCCTCGGATGCGCCGCCCTGAGGCGACGGGCTCGGCGGCGACGGGCTCGGAGGCGACGGGCTCGGAGGCGACGGGCTCGGGGGCGATGGCCGCCGGCGCATTCTTCTTCTCCATCGCCGGCAGGGGAGGGCTCGTACGGCGGTTGGGGTTTTTTGGAGAAGTTGATGGGACGTGAGAGGGGTGGTTTCGTGCGTGAGCGATAATGAGACGTACTGTGTAGAGGGAGGGAGAGAGGGGCTTACGCGTCCTAAATGCGACCCGAGTCAACAATGGCACGTCTTCCACGTCTGCACCGCGACACGCGTCAACAATGGCACTTCTTCCACTTCTGCACCGCAACACGCGTCCTCGAGTCTAACCCTGAAATTTAGATATACTCATGTATACCCTCGAGTCATATACTAGCATTTTTTGTATGCTCAGTTTTCACCTTGAGTGCTAATACTGGCTAGTGCAATATACTCGGTTTACCCTCAAGTGGCTGGTCAACAGAGAGTCAACAAATGGGATTAACTAGTTAAATGAGTTATTTAATGTGCAAAAAATTCCGAAAAGGAGTGGCACTTACTCATGGAGTCTTTACCACAAATTTCCACTTCTCAAATCATAGATAAATCGTAGATAAATCAAGTTTCACCACAAATTGCCACTTCTCAAATCACCTAGTAGCTATGAAGGTGCATGGTTTTCCATAATAAGCCCTACCCAAAACAGCTTTCCCCAAAACATACTTTGTCTGAATGAGACCATAATTTTCACACTCATGTAGATTTGTATTGCAAATAGTTTGAGGTAGGCCAAGATGGGTTTCATTGTACAAAACACGCATTTTCCATTTTTAAATCTCATATTTGAATCCCTTAGTCTGTTTACTACTCACTTGCCCTTGGTTTCTTGATACTACTCAGTTTGCCCTCTCCCTTCACAAACTCTCACAGACGCCCAACATTGCCCTGATTGGTCTAGCCCATATCACGCGGATCGTGCCCGACGACCGTTGATCGTATGATCTAACGGGCAGGATAACTCTCTCTCTCTCGTCGGGGCCACCACCCTCTCTCTCTCTCGTCGTCGGTTAGCTTCACGCAAAGTTTGGTTTTCTGCATTATTTTTCACGAGCTAAATTATAAACTCTTTTTAGGCATTACTTTTCACGCAAAAAATGATAAACCATCACCGATTTGTTGTAGCATTACTTTTCACGCACAAAAATGATACACCATCACCCATTTCGTGTACCCATTACTTTTCACGCAAAAAATGATAAACCATCACCGATTTTGTTGTAGCCATTACTTTTCACGCACAAAAATGATAAACCATCACCGATTTGTTGTAGCCATTACTTTTCACGCACAAAAATGATACACCATCACCCATTTCGTGTAGCCATTACTTTTCACGCAAAAATGATACACCATCACCCATTTCGTGTAGCCATTACTTTTCACGCAAAAAATGATACACCATCACCCATTTCTTGTACCCATTACTTCACAAAAACGATAAACCATCACCCGATTTCTGTAGCCATTACTTTTCACGCACAAAAATGATACACCATCACCCATTTCGTGTACCCATTACTTTTCACGTAAAAAAATGATAAACCATCACCGATTTTGTTGTAGCCATTACTTTTCACGCACAAAAATGATAAACCATCACCGATTTGTTGTAGCCATTACTTTTCACGCACAAAAATGATACACCATCACCCATTTCGTGTAGCCATTACTTTTCACGCAAAAAATGATACACCATCACCCATTTCTTGTACCCATTACTTTTCACGCAAAAAACGATAAACCATCACCGATTTCTTGTAGCCATTACTTTCCTTTTAGGCATTACTTTTCACGGTAAAATGATAAACTATACCCCCACAACGGTCGTCTCCTCCTTAATTTATTGTGTATAAACCCCCACAACGGTCATCTCCTCCTTATTTTATTGTGTAAACCCCTACAACGGTCATCTCTCCCTTATAAACACCCACACGGCCATCCCTTGTGTCAATAGGTTCTGCCTCTCTCTTCTTTTCACACATACACTTTATCCATTGCCATGGCTTCCACGTCTCGGACGCGGACCGGAAGGGGAAGGGGAAGGGGAAGGGGAAGTGGATCATCATCATTGCCACCACCACCGTCAACACTGCCATTGATCATAGAGGAGTTCTTCATCGTCGTCTATGAAGACCCTTTGGTCAAGAAGGTACGTACGCGTTTCCACATATATGATGCATGTGATTAATTATGGGCATGTTCTAAAAAACCTTTAATTTCAAGGGTTCCCTAATTTCAAACGATCGGCGCTCGATCTCTTTGCAGGAACTCCCAAAAAATTTGCGGACTATCTTGACGGCAAGGAGCCAGCTAAGGTGTATCTGCGAGCAGCTGACTGCGGTCCTCGTCTCTGGACCGTGGAGGTCCTATTTGACGGACAAGGCCGGATGTACCTCGACAAGGGCTGGGAGAAATTCGCCATCGCGCACGGTGTGGATTTCGGCTGGTTCGTACACTTCAAATATGAAGGCGATGATGTGCTCACAGTGAAGGTGTTCGACGGAACAATGTGCAGGAGGTACTACTACTCAGACGACGAAGATACTGACGATGAAAGCGACGACGACGTGAAGCCATGCATCCATCCCCTTTAGATAATTAAGGGGATTATGACCAAGAATATATATGTAGCTTCATATGCATCGATTTAGAGATCTAGCTATTTTCTATATATTATGCATGTAAAAAATAACATCCCATTTCCACTATTATTCGAGCACCACATCCTCCAAACGATGCCGATGCCGATGCCGATATCGGCATGGTCAGAACGGCTATGCTCGCCGCCACTGCTAGGTCAACGTCGGGATGCACAATGTTTAGCATAAGAGTCACTTTAGATTAAGCTGCGAAAATAGTCACGTGCCATGGGCTGAGGCGGCCCTACAGAGCGGCTCTATATTATATTCTCTAAATAAAATAGACGACCACAGCGGTCATTGGTGCAGGCCCCACAGAGCGGCAATATATAATTTTCTATAAATAAATACGACCCATGGTCATTGGTGCGGCAGCCCCATAGAGCGGCCCCATTTGTCATTGGCGCACCGCGTATACAATCGAAATAAAAAAACGGCCCACGCGTCGGTGAGATGGATCCACCGTCAGCACGAGACGGTCGCGAAACTGACCTCACGGTAACAGTAAGGCCTCTGACTGGCAGAACGCGTCTTCGAGGGGTTTCAACTAGAGGGAGGGGGAAAAGCGAGGAAAAACTAACGTGAGGAGAAAGCGATCAGTAGACGAGCACGAAAATAGAAATCCCCAATATTTTTGATTTCCTTAATGACAAGAGTAGAAACATTCGTCGATGCTCCAGTAGATTTTAACCAAGCGCAAGTGCCAATTAATCTACTACTCGAAATTGACGTATTGGTAGATTCACCTAGGCTACTGATCGGGCAACTGATCGAGCAGGCAGAGAGGTCAATCTGCCCAGCAAAGACATGTAGTACAGTGAGCAACGCATACAGTAGGGCCCATCCCATCGCCGCGCTCGGCGTGTCAGGGTTGTCACGCTTGTGGGGGCAGCGTCAATTATTGTTGGCATGAAGCAGTCACGCGCGCCCTCCTGCCTGCGTCTGCATGCCGATCCACCGACTGGATGCTTACACGGACGCAGACAGGTCGCAATACCCAGACTACGGCCGGCCTCCTACAGTAGCTACGACTGGTAGGGGTGCACACAAGAGGTGACGCACGAGGCGTGCACAGACGGCACGAGGGCCCACGCCGCTTAATTAGCTCATGTGGCCCGTCCGCCGGTGCCATCGGCCGGCCGCGGGCGGCGCGGAGAGTTGACATTTGACAGCAGAGAGGTGCTGCCACGGCACTGTTGCGGCATGCGGCGATTTACACAAAAATAACCCTTTGTTGGAAAAAACGCACAAAATGACATTCCGAGCAAACTATTTCACGCCTCTAACCCTTTTCTGTGGCGTCCTTGTGAAGGGCGCCACACCTGTCTATGTGTCGCCCGTGGGAGCGGCACCACACATTGTCGGCAGACAAGCTCGAGCCGCCACGTATGACAGAATGTGTGGCGCCCTTGCGAAGGGAGCCACACAGAAGGGTGTGGCGCCCACACAGAAGGCTGTGACGCCCTTGTGAAGAGAGCCACACAAAAGGGTTAGAAACGTGAAATAGTTTGGCTAGAGGGTCATTTTGTGCTATTTTTAACTAAAAGGGTTATTTTTGTATAAATAGCTCTTCCGTAGTTCCATCTCATCTCGTCCGCGGCGGCAGCTAAAGGGCGGTCCCGTCGCAGTATATTGGGAAGAAGAAGATCTTTTGGACGTGATTCCATCCATCCATCCGCCGGGTCGGAGCCGACTTGTCCATGCCTGTACATAAGTAGTGTGCGCGCCGTGACCCATCTCTCGTTTCCAGGAACAGAGACCATCATCTCCGGAAAATAAATAGTCCGCGTCATCCGGCGTCTTAAACAAGTTTAGTCTCTCTCGCGCGGCATGTTCAGCGGACCCACGCATTTCAGACGATAAAAATAACCGTACATTTTCATTTACGCGGTCGCGGATTATGGATGTGGGAATGATGTTCATATCACGATTATCCGTTTGTGTTTGGGGTGTCCCAGCGACCCAATGCATTTTTTTATTTTTCGACGATGAGATAGAGGTACATAGTTTGCAACAAAAAATATACAAAATGTAATAACACATCGAAGTCTGATGGCGCCAAGTCTTCACGGTAAGGTCGATGACCTCCGCATCTCCATGGCCTATGCGACACCGGTGGCGGAAATGGTATACCGACGACGCGGGAGGAGGAGGAGGAGGAGGAAGAGTAGCCGCCGGCGGCGGCTCTGGCCACTGTTCCCATGCCATGGGAGCAGCAGCAGACATGCCGTGCACCTCGCGTTCCGGAGACACCAGAGGTGTCACCGCCGTCCCCTGCGCCAGCGCCGACTCACGAAGCTGGAAGCCAAGGCCGCACTCGGCGAGCTGGTCGAGCTCGCTCTAGTCAATGGTGAGCTGGATGGCCTCGTCCTCGGTGAGATCCGGCGGTTGGTGCTCTGGATTCCACGTGCCGCCATCGTTGAAGCCCTCGTCCTCATGGTCGTCGACCTCCCCGTCATCATGCTCCTCATCATCCGTGAGGGCGTTCAGGAGTTCCTTCTTGAAGGGCCTGATGTCGTTGAGGAAACCCGCTCGGCGACGCGGGTCGAACTCCCTCGTCTCAAACGTGGTCGTTAAAGGGTGGGCCCAATAGCGAAGGGTGTGGATGCCTGCGCTGACCGCGCCGTGTCATTTGCGACACATGTTTGGGCCACGTTTACGTCCCGCATACTGGCCGGTCGTTTTGCGTTCTAAAGAGACCTTGGTCGGCCGCTCGAGATGCGATTACCCGTCCTCTAGGCTCCGACAAGCAAATCCTGAATATCTGGCCAGATGAGGTGACTTGTCGATGGATGACACGACTATCATAATCATAACTTTAGGGCGTGTTTGGTGGCCTGTATGCTCCTTGGCTCGCATCGGGTCAGCAATTTTTGTCCCATTTGGTTGTCTGGGCCGAGCCGTGTTGTTGCATCACACGGTTCTCAAAGCAGTGTTTTGCCTGCATCTGGAGGAACGCCCGAATCGGCAGTTTCTCCAGTGTCACTCGCGCCACTTTGGCTTCAGCGATGCAACGACTGCAGAATGTGTTCTCTCACTCTCCCTTACACTACTCCACGCACCCTCTCTCAAATCAACACAAACATAGTCCAAATCGAAATAAAATGTACACGAAAAAGATGCGTGTCGATGATACGAACCAATTTCCAAAATCTGTTTTGAGTTTGTCGGTCGTAAATCGTCAATTTCGATTATGAAGTTTTAAGCGAATTTTGTCAAATTTGTTGCACACGTTCAACCATTCGAGGTTTCCTTTCAGGAGTAGGTTCACCTCACCATTCCGCACGACTTTCATGTTGACAGGTTTTTGTTTCGGTGTACATACGCTGATACATAATTGACTCACAAGTATACTGCAATCTGTACGTATGTGTGATTAAGGTTTGGAGTATTTTTTCTCAACTTCTTGCTCGCCATTTTCATGGACGGCGACGTGGTGATGATAGGTGAGAAGTGCGAGGTGACAGTCCATGGTGGTGGAGTCATGGTGGTGTTCGTCTTCGTGGTCGGCGACGTGCTGTGACCGACGCGACTGACGGTGTCATGGTGATGTTCGTTTTCGTGGTTGGCGATGTGCCCATGCTTGTGACCGGTGTGACAGGCGGTGTTCTGGTGGTGTTCGTCTTCGTGGTCGACGATATGGTGATGCTGCTTGTGACCGGCATCACCGACGGTGTCATGGTGGTGTTCGTCTTCGTGGTCGGTGACGTGTCCATGCTTGTGACCAGCGTGACCGGCGGTGTTCTGGTGGTGTTCATCTTCGTGGACGGCGACATGGTGCTGCTTGTGACCGGCGCACCGACGGCGTCATGGTGGTGTTCGTCTTCGTGGTCGGCGACGTGCCCATGCGTGTGACCAGCGTAACCGATGGTGTCATGGTGGTCTTCATCTTCGTGGTCGGCGACGTGGTGATGCTTTTGACCGGCGTGACCGGCGGTCCCATCGCCAACGTGCCGAAGCTTGTGAAAGGCGGTGCCATGGTGGTCTTGTGATAGGTGAGGTAAGGTCACCATGTTGCCATATAGGTGAGGCTCCAAAAACCATGCGACCAACAAATCAAAGTGTCACTTGGCAGCCATACGACAGCCGACACAACCCAATCTATCAAACGATGTGTCATTCGGAAATTGAAACTCGTCTGGAATGAAATGAGAGTCCCATCTTGTTGATACACTGAGCCATGATTATGCAGGCTACCGAACTCCCCCTTAGGCATTGAGATTCATCTTTGCGATTTTGCTCAGTCACATATCAGTTCTCGCGTGTTGTTGCGAAGCTGCTAGCCTTTTCCTCCTGGGCTTGGTGCGCATGCTATGGTAGGAGTAGCAGCAAAGCCAATCAATGCAAACAAACACAGAGCCTGCGGTTGCACTCAGCTTTAACATGATTGATGCATAACAACAGATTGATGTGTACACAGTTCCGGCGTTGCGGCCATTAGCATGTTGGGCAATAGGGAGACCCTGGGCCTGGAGGCTGGAGGACGCAGCACGGAGTCGAGTGCGAGCTAGCTACACTCCAAGCTGCGGAAGCATTTATACATGGCGAACGAACTTCGAGGTGCATGCGCTTGCAGTACGGTAGTACGTGTACTTGCCCGGCATTATCGTGTGTACCGGCTGAGATCCCGCCCTACGATCTCCGCAGCCAAGTACTCCTACATGCCGTCGGACACAGCACCAGATGGATGGGTCAGAGCATCTCCAAAGCGTCACACCGTCAAAGCGATTTGGGCGCGGCAGGACAAAAGCGTTTCCCGCGTCCCCCAAAGCCCTTTTTGTCCGGCGCGCCCGTCGGTCCGGCGCCCGTCCCCGTCCCACGGGGACGCACCGGGACGCCGGACACAACGAAAAGCGAGGCGGGCTCCACATGTCGGCGACTATTTGCATAAACCGTTGGTTCGCGCCTCTTTTCTCGTCGCTCCTTCCTTCCGCGCTCCCCACCGCGCCGCTGGATTTCCGGCGTTTGAGCGTCCCGATCTGCTGCGAGTCGCACCGTTGTCGCGCGGGGCTCCCGCCGTCGTGCCGCCGCCGCGCGTCGTCGCCGCCTAACGCGCCATCAAATCCGCCCCGCCTCCGCGCACGAAGGTGCTGACGACTTGCCAGGTAGGCGCGATTGGTCGTCGTTTGTTGCGTCGCCTCGGCGCAATTTTAACCATTGATTTTGCTTTAGCCATGGACGCGACGATGAGATGGTTGCCCTGCTGCTGGAGGACGAGCAAGCGTTCGACGACGACCTGCGGGAGCATTTGCTGATCATCGCCTCCCTCCAGGACATGCTTGACGCCGAGGCGGAGAAGAGGAAGAGGCCGCGCCGCGGAGGATCAAGGCCGGGAAGAAGGAAGTCGAAGCCCCGGCAGAGGATGGAGGGGCATGCCATGCTGCACAACGACTACTTCGCCGACGGGGCAACACATGCCGACAATTTTCGGCGCCGGTACAGGATGAGCAAGGGCCTGTTCATGAATATCCTCCACGGCGTTCGAGAGTTCGACCCTACTTCAAGCTCAAGCTCGACGCTGTAGGCGTTCTCGGGTTCTCATCCATTCAGAAGTGCACCGCCGCCATGAGGATGCTTGCATACGGAGCACCTGCCGATACACAGGACGACTACCTTCGCATGAGTGAGTCTACTGCCATTGAGTGCATGTACAAGTTTTGCCGAGCTGTGGTGGGAAAGTTTGGCAAATACTACTTGAGAGGGCCAACTGAGGAAGAGACTGCAAGGATCATGGCACAAAATGCTGCCAGAGGATTTCCTGGAATGCTTGGAAGCATCGATTGCATGCACTGGGCATGGAAGAACTGCCCGTTTGCTTGGCAAGGTATATACAAAGGGCGTCATGGATATTGCAGTGTGGTGCTTGAAGCTGTGGCAGATTATGACCTGTGGATTTGGCATTCTTTCTTTGGCATGGCGGGATCACACAATGACATCAACGTGTTGCAGCGGTCTCCGGTGTTCAGCAGACTAGTGGAAGGGCATGCTCCACCATGCAACTATGAGATCAATGGCCACCAATATACCAAAGGCTATTATCTAGCCGATGGTATATATCCAAAATGGGCCACTTTTGTCAAAACAATCTCGAATCCATCAGGTCTGAAGAATTCTCACTTTGCTACACGACAGGAGGCTTGCAGGAAGGATGTCGAGCGGGCATTTGGTGTGCTTCAAGCACAATTTGCCATTGTCCGGTACCCTGCTCTAAGCTGGTCTCACGACCAAATGTGGGAGGTGATGCAGGCTTGTGTGATCATGCACAACATGATCATCGAGGATGACCGCAAGAATCATGTTAGGTCACATGTTGGTCCCTATGAGTGTCAAGGACCTCTCGCGGAGGTTGATCATGAGGTGCCTGCAGATTTTGCTGATTTTGTGGTCATGCACGCAGAGATCCGTGACAGCAATGTGCATGAGCAACTTCAAGCTGATCTCGTTGAGCATTTGTGGAGGATCAAAGGAAATACCGTGGCACCTTGATGTATCATCTAGCTCTTTTTATTATATTTGATTACTTGTTTTATTGTTTGTTGTAATTTAATTTGAAAACAATCCTCGAAAACATTTTTTTCATATGCTACATTTGATATAAATGGTTTATGTGTTAAAAAATTATTTTAAATGTTTGGGGGCGGCGTTTGGGGGACACGGTGGGAAGCGACGTCCCCGGCAGATAACAAAACACGTCCCCAACGCTAAGGTCTTTGGGGGCGGTTTTGGGAGCGCTGGAGATGCTCTCAATGGCGAGCCTGTCGTATTTCCGCACGGCGCACGAGCGAGTACGGAGTGTGCAGTATGCGCTGCTACGAGACCATCTCTAACTCTAAACCGTATTTCGAACGGCTAATATATTATTTATTTTGGTTCGTCACGGATAGAAAAGAGGTTTATGGCCGTTTATGGGAAGCAGCTACCGGTCTTGCAATTTTAGGCCGGTATTTTGCACACATAAATAATGTTCTAAATAAAACAAAGAGTACTCTCTT
The DNA here is from genome assembly GCA_030979885.1 of Lolium multiflorum. Lineage (NCBI taxonomy): Eukaryota > Viridiplantae > Streptophyta > Magnoliopsida > Poales > Poaceae > Lolium > Lolium multiflorum. Next base: position 183,157,722 of record CM061751.1, read on the forward strand.
CGTTTATAAAAAAAGGATGTTGAAATTTTTTCCGAACTTAGATTAAAGCATCTGTCATAAAACAAATACAAAATCATAGGTCGCAATTTATTACAATTAGTGGAACTAAAATAAACTGAGAACTACTGTTTTTCAACGTGATTTCACATGTGTTGGACCAAATTATTCCAAAGTCGACAGTGACATGCCTTGTCTCGTAGTTCATGATGCATGTGGAGAAAATCTGCCAAGTCTTGCGGTGGTACTCGGTATCAGCCAACTCACCATGAAATACCCACCTCTGTCATGCACATTGTTATCGTGCTTCTCCTTAACGATTATGTTGTGCATGATCACACAAACAATCATAACCTCCCATAATGTCTCCTAGCTCCACGTCTTAGCAGGATGGCGAATAAAAGCATAACGAGATTGCATCACACCAAATACTCGCAACACACCCTTCTTACTGGCCTCATGCTATTTAGCAAACTTAATATATTTCTCGACTTTAGGTTTGCGGATTGTCTTCACAAATGTGGATCAACGAGGATATATACCATCTGCTTCATGTTACCCTTTGTTAGAGCATCTCCAGCCGCGTCCCCAAAGCGTCCCCCAAAGGGATTTGGGGCGCGCCGGACAAAAAAACCGTTCCAGCCGCGTCCCCCAAAGCCCATTTTGTCCGCGCGCCCCCATACGGTGTCCGGCGCCCGAGCCCGTCCCCGTCCCACGGGGACGTGCCGGGGACGCGGAAAAGCGAGACGAGGAGTGGCGGGGCCGACTCGTCGGCGGCCAACAAATTTTTAACCTAACCGTCGCCTACCTCGCGACGGAAGTTATTGGCGGTGCGGTTCCCGCAGCGACGCAGCGACGGTGCAGTTCCCGCAACGACGCAGCGACGGTGTAGTTCCCGCAGCGACGCAGCGACGCGTCCCGTCGCGCCTAGCTCTGCGTGCCGGCGTTAATGCGCGCCACCGCTCCCCGCCTCCCTCCGGCCTATAAAAGGGCCGCCTCTCATCGTCCCTCTCACACACAAACCCTAGCGCCTCTCTCCCAAACCCTAGCCGCCACCATCTCAACAAGACTCGATGCTATGTCTGGTAGAGGCGGAGGCCGACCTCGCGGCCGTGGTCGTGGTCGTGGTCGTGGCCGCGGCAGAGCTGAACGCTCGCCGTCGCCTTCCACGCCGCCGGCTTCATCATCGTCGGAGATGGACGTGGAGCCGGACGTGCGGTTCGAGTTCGTCCTCGTCCTCAAGGGCGATCCGCACGGCATCCAGAGGCTGCCGGACTCCTTCGCCGACTACGTCGCCGGCGACGATCGCCCGCGCACGATGCATCTGCGGGAGGCTGCGTGCGGCTACTACCGGTGGATCGTCGACGTGATCTACGACGCGCGCGGCAAGATGTACCTCAACATCGGCTGGGAGAAGTTCGCGCGGCACCACGGCCTCCAAGCCGGCTTCATCCTCCTGTTCTCCTACTTCGGCGACAGGGACATGAGCGTCAAGGTCTTCGACGAGACGCGGTGCCGCCGGAACTACCACGACGACAGCACCGACGAGGAGGACGACTGAGTGTTCTTTCTTCGCAGCGAACACGTGCACGGAGGTTTTTGCCTGTTCGCCTCATCGGTAGAACCAACAAGGGCACCATCCTCCCGCTGGATTTTCCAGTTTAGGTGACTGGGTGTGCCCTCGAGTGTTCTTTCTTAGCAGCGAACACAGGAAACCTTCGATGCACGGCCTAGTTAGGTTTAGTTTCTTTGCAAAATTTTATATTTGTGTCCACGACGGTTCAGACTATGTATTAGTTTGTGGAAAACCACATTCCAAACTGTGTTTTCGTGTAAACCACGTTCCAAATTATGTATTAGTTTGTGGAAATTGAAATAAAAAAGCCAAAAAAGTATTTTAAATGTTTGGGGGAGGCGTTTGGGGGACGCGGGCTGGGAGCGACGTCCCCCAAAGGCGGCACGAACAAACACGTCCCCCAAACGCTCAATCCGGCGCGGTTTGGGGGACGCTTTGGGGGACGCGACTGGAGATGCTCTTATAGTGGCATCCATTGATCTCATAGTTGACCCTAGTAGCATTACCTTCCGCAAATCGAGTGAACACTAGAGATCGATGAAGCACACTAATATCAATGTCAGAGCCTACCATGCCGAACAAAGAGTGTCAAATCTAGAGTTCTTGAGATGCAACTGCCTCAAGTATGACTGTACACCCTTCCATGTGGCTATGGTAATGTCCCTGCCACGCGAAAGGATAATTCTTCCATTCCAAGTGTGTGATGTATATGCTTCCAAGCATATCAGGAAATTCTCGAGACTCATTGATTGACAATAGCAGGATAGTGGCAACAACATTTGGTTTCCTCAAGTATGCCTTTGCAAACACTTTAACCATTTTCCGCAGAACATATACATTAACGATGTTTCTAGCGAAGAGAGCCTGCTGGAACGCCGTCATGGCAGAGGACCAGACACGCCGGAGGTAGGAGAACGACCGTCGTGATCACGCAGGTAGGATATCATTTCGATCTCCAAGGTTGGGCGTCGTTGCGTATATCTATGGGGCCAACCCTCTGGCCACGCCAGCGGCCACTAGGCTGCGCGATAGCGGGTAGACACGACAACCGAAATATAGTTAAGATTAACCCTCTCCGTAAAGATGGATCATTTTGGCCCAATATTAAAGAAACTTTTTTTATATTTGCTGAGTCGCCGATAGGCATGCCCAGTGCGGAAGGAGCATATACTTGGACGGTTCGTAGAGATGCATTTGTAGCCCAAATTTTGACATGTAATATTTTGTCATGGATAAGTTGATCCGTTTAAGCCAGACCTATGGGCTACGGGTTTACGGGTCGTCCTACCCACCTGGACCAGAACGAAAAGCCCCACTCCGTTTACGTCGAACCCTTTAAGACACTTCCTGGGGAATTTTTGTGAGAAAACAACTACCGTAGAATTTTTTTCCCACAAAATACCAACGTTTGGCAAATGTTAAGGACCGTCTCCGTGCAGCGCACGGTTAAAACTACTCACAATGGGGAGTACATAAACTAGTATCATGCATATAATAGTAGTTTTATGTTACTACCTCCACAATGGGTAGTATTATAGGTGTTGTAACATAGAGAGTTTCATTTATTGTTTTGTGGGATCTGTAGTAGTACATCAACGTTGTGACCTAGTTGTGGCATGTACTAATATTTTGACATTCCCCTTAATCAATGATTGAGACATCAAACATGAAACTCAAATGATTCATATATCTTTTTTTTCGAGGATGGTGATTCATATATCCGACTGAGATAACTGAGAGACATCAAATAGGAACTGAAATGATTCATATATCCCGAACTGAATAATACAGTAGCTGAACAATCTATCCCCTGCTATGCTTCAATGCTATTCCCCTTGATCACCTTGTCAAACAGTCACATACAAAACATCAGTTTGGTCTCCTATCTCGGTCCAACTGAAATTTAGATCATGGGTGACGAGTTGATGAATCCGGACATTGCAAAATCAGTTCGCAACATCAATCAGATCTATTATAGTAAATATACTTTTTTGGTGATCTTTGATTAATATTTTCATACATCGCTTAACACCAATAGAGTTTGGGTGCATAACTAGTATTAGCTAGCAAAAACAGGAAGAACTTGCCATTGATTCAGAGATGGGTTGGTCGAGGAGCTCGTCGGGGCAACGGGGTAGAAGTGCGGCGGTGTCGAGGGTTGGTGGAGGAGCTTGTCGGGCGCCGGGGAACTGCGGCGGCGGCAAGCTGGCCGGCGGCTGTACAACCTCTGTATACTTGCGGGTACCTGATCTCTCCATGGTGGGTGCGGCGCTCCCGGCCGGCGCTGTCGCTGGCAGATGGGAGCTGGGAGAAGATGCGGGCATGGAGTATGATATAACACTTGATTTATAGCCAGCAGCTGGCTACACTATTGAAATTGCTCTCACGATACCAGCGTTGGGCTAGTCTAAGATCTTGGAGATCTGTCGGGAAATTATTGAGCTACCACCTACGACCGCGTGGTAGCGTTGGTGACAGATTGCCGTGCTGGATTACAATGGCCTCCTCGGCCCTCGCTGCCGCCATTCATACAGTAGTGCCGGTAGAAATGGAGAAATATTATTTTTTGAAAAAACAATCTGCAATATTTTTGGGGGTCGTCTACGAGAGAGAGAAGAACCTGAAACCCCAGCGGCTAGCTCAACCATGTGACTCTCAGCGGGCTCCAAGGCCCTGATAGGCCCGCTTCGGCGTCGCATGGGCCCCACCAACGGATAACCCGCAATCATGCGTTGCCGGGCCCGCCAGTCGGCCACGGGCCGACAGCACGCCAGGCGCAATGATTAGCACGGTCAGGGCGATCTCGTGCGCGGGGCCCCGCAATTATTTGCCCGTGATTGCCCCGGTTCCGCTTTGCCCCCTTGGCTGATGGGTCGGGTGTGGAGCAAGTCCGGGAACCCGGTTGAGCCGCGCCTGCTGTGCTCGGCGCTGGTGGCGGATGGCGACCGGCGATGGGGTAGCCGTACTAGGTGTCTAGGTCCCGGCCGCGCCATGGTCGACAGGTCTTCGACAGTGCTCAATGCTCCGATGTGAACGGCACTACGGTAGTACAGTAATTCGTTGGGGGTGTAGGCGTGTAGCGATTGTTCAGAGAATCAGAGGGAGAGGTACGTACGCCGGCCGGTCGCTCGCGTCTCTGGCCATGGCTCCACCTCCAACTGCGTTCGACAGCCATGAGTATTTATGTCCACGACCTGGATCCGTCGCCGTAGCTAATCTGGTACGAGCTGGTAGCGGGCCCAGGCCGGCAGGTCCCTGCCGGTGCCGGGCACGTCTCCGCGTGACTCGCCGGCCGGACGGCCCGATCATGATGGCCGTCGTCACCGCGCCGTGCGCCCTCGCCTCATCACTCATCATCGGCCCTTTTCCTCGCTCGCGGTTAACATGGCGGCCGGCATGCCCTGGCCGGACTGAATCATTGCTGGGTCGACGCTTTTCGCTCATGGGCTGCTAGTAATTTCATCTCACATCCACCCTTGCCTCTTTTGCATCGCCCATATTCAAAAAACAATAATTTCTGCATATCGGCGCGCACGAACAAAGCCATCGCCGATGGAAGAACAGTGACGCCCGTGCCTCGATCGCCGGCGCCGACGACAAGTCATGCGCGCAATCACTCCGGGCGGGCTCGACCAAGCTGCCCCGCCGCGCGCGCCGTTAAAACAGATTAAAACAATCATTTCTAATCAGTAAACTATTAAGTAAATTATTAAGCTATTTTTATCATACTAATGACATAAAACTAATCATAGCTATGGTTAACAGATAGGTTGTCTTTTCCTCCACATGTTTGCCTATTTTGGTTTTGGTGCAAGGGCAACACCCTCACCATGTTTGGCAGAGCCCGTACGCGAAATAAGAGCACCAGAAACAAGCCAAACTAAGTGATGTCTCATCAGTTCATATGAGAAGATGTCTTAGCCTAGCATAGTTTTTTTTTTTTTTTTTCAAAGAAGCCTAGCATAGTTTGGGTGCAAAGCTCGGCAAGATAGTGCGCTCATGTAGTCATGTACTTGTGCGTCGACGAGCTCTTTGGCCTCTTTGGCTTGCCGATGATTCCACAGCCTCTGATGCTCCAGTGTTTCTCCTGCGTGGACAACGTTTTTCTTCCCCACGGAAACCAAGGAGTGACTTGGTGACAAACTTTCCTCCACAGTGAAAGTTTTGCTTACCTTTCTTTGGCACCAAAACCTGGCGATGACGCTGTCATAGAAAAAAGGCGATCGCAAATCTAGAGTTAATTCACATGCTTAGCAAGTAATCATAGAGGAAATTATGGCGATTATACTTTGACGGCAGTTTGTGAATATTGACCGCTCAGCGAGGAAAAAATGACCTCGCGACGGAATTTCGGCCAGGCTTCATCTATATGCATTGGACGGACCTCAGTTGCGTGGAATTCTTAACCGTCGTCGGGCAAGCTCGAATTGGCCAGAGCATTGCCTCCAGCGTTGATGTTACATACAGCGTTACGATTTGCTATATGTACACATAGTTTATGTTGTGTAAGTATATGCAAAGTTATACAACGATTTTTCTAGTGATGCTACATAGAGATTGCACCATTTTACATATGTGTTCCCATGACGTCGGATAAATTATGCAAAAATATTAGATGTAAGGTAGAGTAATATTGCAAAATAAAGCCGGAATTTTAAAAATGGTACATACACATAAATTATTTCATTCAACTGCCCTTTATGATCAATCAATGCCCGGTAAGAAATGCCCTCGGGCTACTGACCAACCAGTAAACAAATTACATCGACTAACTTCCGGCCAAGCGAAGCAAGACCCCGCAACAGACACTACTAGAAAAACAACTATAGGCCCATGATTACCGCGGACGACCAATAAATACACACGCCGGTGCTATTTACTGGTGCTAATTTGTTTGGGCCAGGCTCAGGAAATACCTCCGGCGCACCGGCCCGTTACTGCACCAGCGGTATAATGCTATCCCGGCGCTGCACCGGGCCGGTGCGCCTGTGGTATTTCCTGGGCCTGGCCCAAGAAAATTCAGCTATTATAGGGCTTTTCCTAATAGTGGGGCCACAAGTTTTTTCTTTTGTAAGTTAATGTTCAGGTTTTGCTTGCTACTAGAGTTTTTCCGGAGGTTAGTGTTGATAACCTCCACGGAACACTAAATTCCCACTTATCTCCAAACAATGTTTGGTAGTAGAGCTAGTATTTCACTAGTGGAAAACGGGGCTACTGGCCCGGTTTATTTGGGCCTTCAGTCCCGGTTTCCAAACCGGGCCAATTAGGCGGGACTAAAGGGCCCCCTTTAGTCCCGGTTCAAAAATGCAGGGCCTAAAGCTGCGCCACGTGGTGCGGCAGGAGCTCGCGGTGGAAGGCCTTTGGTCCGGTTCGTGCCTGGCAGGGCCGGGTACTGCCGCGGCAGAATTGTTATTTCTGCCGCGGCACAGGTTTAGGGTGCGCGTTTCTGCGCGGCGGAAAACGGGCGTTTCTGCCGCGGCGGAGTTTCAGCAATGCATATATATCATTCAAGAAACCACAAAAAATCGTCGTGAATATATATAGACATCGTCAACAGTACACGTAATGCATGCATATTTACAATATAAAGTCGGATCTCTTTACTAAATCTATTAGCTTCTACGAAGTTGCTCAACACCTAGCTATGACCTTCGCATAGTGCTCTCCACCTGGGGTAATGCACTCGGTAAGAAAGAATCCCGCGAGTTCCTCTTGAATTGCTCGTATTTGATCCTCCGTTATGAGAGTGTCCCGCAGGCGTATCATCTATATTTAAAAAAGGAGATCAATATATGAATGGAAATCAATACAATAGATGGTACTAATTAAGATAATTGTGAGAATTTGTTATCATACACGAGTGTCATGTATTTGGGCATCCCCACCCTTGGGACAGGTCATGTCACGAATGAAGGTGCAGACGTAGTATCCACATAAGTTATTCCCGCGTTCCTGCCACATACACTTTACGAAAAAATAGTTCGATCAAACTAATAATCAAGCATCGTATTGAAAGTAAATATCATACATAGAGTTTCACGGACATAGCTATATATATAGTACTACTTACAGGGTAATCTTCAAATGTAAGCTCCGGTTTCCATTTACCCGGAATAGTAGTGATGAACCGTTTCCAAGCCCTGCCCCGGCAAAAAATAATGAGTAAATGAGTTATTGATTAGTTGATGATATCGTCGAATTAGAACAGATGAAGATGCCAATACGAAATTGATTGAAATTACCTCTGAAGGATGACAGCCATGTCCGCCCATTCCGCATATTCTTTACGTTTCGAGTCCATGACCTTTACGACTCCTTTGTGAAGATCAATGATAAGGAGAATAAAGTGGAATCTGCACAAGCATAGCTCAATGATTAGGAGAATAAAGTGGAAGCTGCACAAGCATAATGTATGTTATATATAACACTCACTTGAAGTTGTAGGGAAAGAATATTTCCTCTTTGTTTGCTTGCTTCACTAAAAACATTACCATGTTGTCCTCTGTGTCCTTGGCGAAGTCTCGAACCGTAACTTCATGAACTGTGTCTGGGTCTATGAACCCCAGCGGTAGGAGCTTGCCTCTTTTGCATTCGAGCTTCTTCATTCTGCATAATTAAATATATAGCGTACACAAAGAATATAGTGAGGATAATTGTTAGTGCAAATGAATGAGCGCTGAGCTACAGACTTAATTACATAAATAAATCACTTACAGGCAGTAGCAACTGATGACAGCTTTGTCGAGGGCATCTTGATTGAATAACTGAAACAGTTCTTCTAACTCAAGGTTTATCTCCTCGACCCCCCGGAAGTAATGCTCATCTCTAAGATACACCGTGAGGTAGCGATCACCTCTTCGACAGGCTTTCAAGTACCAGTCATGCAACCTTCGCATCTGAGTCCCAAGACGCGCGAGCTTGCCAGGTTTGACGAGATCTTTTCCGTATCTATACTTGTTTACCACTTGAGCCGTTGGATAGTAATCTTCGTACTCAATTGATGCTCCCTGAGCTCTAGCCTCCCGTTCGATCAACGATGCCGTCTCTGGATCATCATAGGGCTGCACGACGAAGTGGGGTATGGCCTGATTGTCCTGCTGTCCAAGCTGGGCGACTTTTTTTGCTTCTTTGCTCGCTCTATAGGACTGTCCAAGAGAGCGGTCATAATCAGATCTCAGCTCAGGTCTCTTCATTCTCGTCTCGGCAAAGTGCTTCATTGTTTGCGGTTTAATAAACATCTTCTTCGGCGCAAGAAACGCCTTTTGCTCTTCAGTCTGCTCATGTGGTAACAACTCTGGAGTCTGTGCCCTCATCGGAGTTGATGATCTCTTCGGAGCTGTAGGAGGTGCCGCGGTTAGCTTCCTCTTTTGCTTAGGTGGAGGCGGCGGAGTCTCCTGACGAGGAGGAGGAGGCGGCTGAGTATTTTCACGCGGAGGAGACTGCTCATGCACAGGGGAATCATCATCGCGCATAGGAGAATCATCACGCGGAGGAGACTCATCACGCGGAGGAGACCCTGCAGGTGGCGGAGGAGGCGGAGGAGGTGGCCTGCTTGGTGGGTTCTCACCTGGAAACACAATGTTCTCCTTCCTCCATTGCACGGTGGTTCTACGGGCTTCTCCCAGTTCTTTGATTTCCCCATCTTCACCTGCAGGGTGCTCAAGCACCATCCCCTCATAATCTCTCAACACTTCATCCACCATCACAACAGCAAAGTCGTCTTGGACCGGACGGCAATGGTAAGACCTTGTAGGTAAGAAGATGCCGACCGCCGCCTTGAAGGATAGGTTGAAAACTTTAACATGCAGCTCACAAGGACGGCTCTCAGTGAGATCATCCACGGGAGGGTAGCGAGGAGGCTCGACCACCTCATCATTAATATGATCGGCCTGCTGAGAGGAAGCTACGCTGCTTCTCCGGTGTTGTTGAGATTGCAGCGGGACGAGGGCATTGAGCAATGGCGCAGGATCTACAGCCTGCCCCTGAGCCATCTGGGATGTAAGTACTTGGGTTACCATGGTTAATTGGGCTTGCATGGTGGTAAAACCCTCCTCTAAGGACGCTATGCGGTCTGTTTCCCTTGCCTTTCTCCTCTCATGGCTTTTATCAGGAAATCTCTTCCTTTCCGCAGGAAAGCCAATGTTCCACGGAACGGAGCCTTCTGTGCCTCGTGTTCGTCCGCCGTGTTCTTTGTTCCCAAGGGCGCGTGTCAGCTCATCGTTCTCTCTATCGGGCTGGAACCTCCCCTCCTCCACGTCCTTATGTGCTTTTTCCAGGGCTTCAATGGGAAACTTCAGATGAGCTTTCTTATAGATGCACTTCCCTGTTTCTGGATGCAACGTTCCCCCAATCCCGTAGAACCACTCCTTACACCGTTCGATCCAACCGTGTGTCCCTAATCTGATCCCTTTCCTGGTCAGTTCCGCCTCAGCTGCCTCCCACTTAGGACGGTTAGCCCTGTATCCACCTGGACCCAGAATTTGGTGATATTTCTTCAACGCAACATTTGCCTTATTTGTTTCCGACCTTTTCTTAAATTCTTCTGACTCCGTGCTGTACTTCACGAATTCGTCCCAGTGATTTTTTACCTTCTCACTGTCCGGAGTCTTCTTTTTCTTGATAAGGCCGCGCAATCTTTTCTTGTGGTTCTTGAATAGTTCGGCCATCTTCTTCTTGGCAAACTCGCTGAGGGCATGCTCCATCTTGGCCTTTTCAGCGGCACCCCCCTCTTCGGGTACTATGTGAAATGTGACATGAGCTTGGTCAGAATGCTGTTTTTGGCTACATCATCGATATAAAGACCTTGACCTTCTTCCTCTGCAGACAGCACTAGTCCCTTTGGCTTGTTCCATTCTCGAACGGTGATCGGGACGTGGTCCCTAACAAGCACTCCGCATTGAGCTATAAATGCATTTGCACCTTTCTCTGGAGCAATCGGTTTACCATCCTTAGCGATGTGGGTGATGTCGTGCCTAACACCGTCGTCCAACTTTTTGGCCGGGCCTCGCTTCCTCGACTTTACAGAAGAAGTGCTCGATCCGGAGGGCTAAAAAAGAAATAATTCATAGTCAGTACAATTTAATTAGTTAATGCATCTAGTCGATCAACAGCGGCTTAATTAATTTATATACCTGGGTGATAACTACGGTTCCGGAGCCATTATGATGATCTTCTTCCTCACCGGCGCCATTAGGATCTTCTTCCTCAATATTCTCCGCTCCCTCACCGGAGTCATTCAAAAAAGTTGCGGTGACATCGTCACCGCCATCATCTGGAATAACGTCGTCGTCGCGATCATCCAGAGTACCGTTGGCTATGAGGTCAGCCATGAATTTTTCTTGAGTTTCATCTCTCTCCATGCTTTCTACAACGACCTGCAAGCTATATATAGGAACCATCATATGATCAAATTAAGGATAATGCAGAAAACTGAAAATGGAGTTACATATGTAGTTCTTAACTAAGGATCGATAATATAGTGCTGAAAGCAGATAGTGCAGTTACATGCATACATAGATCGGGTTCATGTTTATTTAACCCTAATACATCAAGCAATACTACAACCTCTCAACCGCGCCGACCGGGACCTGAGCCGCGCCGGGTGAACACCCAAAGCCACGGAACAGTCACGGGAGCATAGCTAACATGAGATCCCTGCATAACGCTCCATCCGGTCCTATACATGTTGTCTAACGCATACATGTAACGGCGAACGTGCTCGTCCTCCGCCGCAATGCGCTGAGCTACCTCCTCCGGCGGGGCCGGCTCCCTCTGAAACGACCGTGGCCCATAAGACCTCCACCATAGAATATCCGGGTCGACGACGGGACCCGGATTCCGCACCAAGGTGCGCGCCCGGAAGCTAAGACCTCCCAGTGCCACCCCGGCGGAGCCCAGTCCCGGACCTCCCCAAGCTGCTGCATCTCCTCCAGAATAGTGAGACCACGGCGCGGCGGCTGTCGCGGCATCGTAGCTACGAAAACAAATCATATATATATATATGTATCAACGTTAACTACTTAGTTGGCGCCGGCACTACCGTTTGAGGGGCGCCGGCACTACATACTCTATTTTGGGGGCGCCGGCACTACCGTATTTTGGGGGCGCCATCGCGAGCGTAGTGGTTACCGGCGCGGCGGCCCTCATAACGGCGCGTCGGCCCTCATAATTAACTTCCACGTCCTCATATATAACTAATTTTAGTAACTATTTTTCACTAAAACTAACTAACTAATTTTTCACTAACACTAACTAACTAATTGTTCACTAAATTTCTATCTATTTTTCACTAACACTAACAAACAATTTTGCACCACTAATTTCTAACTATTTTGCACCACTAATTTCTAACTATTTTGCACCACTAATTTCTAACTATTTTTCCCTTAAATTCTAACTAAATTTTCATTAAAACTAACTAACTATTTTGTACAACTAATTAATCTAATGAACTACACTATAATCTAACAAAGAAAAAAAATAAAAAAAAATGAAAATTTGGCCGGCCCGGTTCGGCCGGCCGGAGGAGGAGAAAGCGCGCTTACCGGCGGAGGGAGAGGCGCGGTGGCGGCGGGGTCGGCGGCGGCGATGGCGGCGGACGGCGAGGAGAGGCGGAGCGCGGTGGCGGCGCGATCGAGAGGCGCTGCGGCGCGCGCGGCCGACGTGCGGGAGAAGAGCGGGATGGCGCGGACGGCACGGGTGGCGGCGGTGGCGGCGATGGCGCGCGGGAGGGTGGCGGCGATGGCGCGGGAGACGGGCCGGCGGCGATTTGGGCAGCCTGGCGGCGTCGTCTGTGCGCTCGTCTCCGCGGGATTGATCTCCGCGGAGACGAAGCGATACAGTTATACCCTCCCCCCTTTGGTCCCGGTTCGTGGCACCAACCGGGACCAAAGGCCCCCCTTTGGTCCCGGTTTAATACAAACCGGGCCTAAAGGCCATTTCACTGCGTTTTCGCTGCGCGCGCAAAAAAGGCCTTTAGACCATTTTTTTTAAAAAAAATTCGTTCCTGCCTTATTTCAAATCAAAAAAACCACCGCCACCGCCACCGCCACCGCCGTGTGCGCCACCGCCACCGCCGTGTACTGGCCACCGCCACCGCCGCCACCGTCGTGTACTGGCCACCGCCACGCCATGTACTGGCCACCGCCGTGTACTGCCCACCACCGCCACCGCCACCTCGCCACCGCCACCGCCACCGTTGTGCTGGCCACCCACACGTCGTGTCCTGGCCACCACCGTACCATGACTGGCGCGACCGCCGCCACCGCCGTGCACTGCCACCACCTTCCCCGCCACGTGCCACGTGTCGCCGCGCTTCCGTGCCTCGCCCCGCCGCCACCACCGTGCGACGTGTAGATCCCGCTTCCACGTGCCACGCCCCGCCGCTTCCCCGCGCCACCTGTCGCCGCCGCTTCCACTGACGCGTTCTTCTCTGACCTCCGGGCACATCGCAGGTCCAACAGGCGCTCGGGTCGTCGCCGTGTTCGAGCTCGACAACCCGAATACAACTTGGGCCGACAACGACCCTCGGTGGGACGACATTTGGACCGAGACAACCTCCGACGACGAGTAGATCGACTATACTAGTTGTTTATATATTTTAATTGTATTTTCAATAAAGTCGTTGTGGCAGACGCTGATGATGAGAAAAGTTTCCCGCCAGATACATGGAATTAAATTACAGAGCTCAACTGAAAATTAATTAAGATACATGGCCAGATTCGACTGTTCGAGTCATTCAGTCATACTCGTGCCTAGCCCGATAGTACTCGCCACTGTAGTCGTCGTAGTCGCCATCATCATCGTCGCTGGCATCGGGGTCGCGGTAGTCGAACCTCGGCGGGAGAGCACGCGTGGGCTGGGACTGAGGGTAGCACAGTGTTGACGTCAGAAACCCACCGGCGGGCAGTGACTGGTCAACACCGTAGAGCCGGGAACGACTAGGGCTGCGGCTGGCCCCAGTCCCTCAGAGCGACGGCCCGCAAAGCCTGGTCGCGCGCCGATGCGGGTTGCAGGGCGTGCCACCTGACCTATACCTGGTCAGGAAGGTGTGGATGATGCCTCGCTTAGTTTCCTGCAGGGCACACACGTACACGTTAAATACGAGCCTCGATCGGCTCTCAGGTTGCCCTGTGAATCGGCTCATGGAGCCGATCCACCCATGATTCGTCCGAGGTGGCCGAATATATGGTGGTCCTGCTTGATCATGATAAAGCATATGAGATCCACGACGATCTGGGTTTTCACCGCATAATCGGATCATCCTACTCACGATTGGGCCTCACGCTCACGCACGGTAAACGTAAGCCAGCCCTAGACAAGGCCTAAAAACCAACACTAGGTTGATCCTCGGAACGTCCTGTCTAGGGGCAGCAAACTACACCCTGCATGCCGCTGGATCCTCCAACCCTTTGTAAGGCCTAACTATTGCAGATATTAAACTAATCCTTGATGAATCAAGGAGCGACCGTAACGGATCAGATCTACTAAATAACGATCAAGCGGGGTGCCGCCCCTGCACCCATGATGAGGTACAGGGACGGCTAGATGCGCAAGGGTTGCACTACGACAGCATATGATACTAGGAACAATGCTAACCCTAACACATCTATGATAACTACGTCGCTCGCCATCAAAAAGGCTTCAGTACGAGCAACGCATGAACAACTAGGCAGGCTCGTGCTGCCTAGATCGCGAGATGCGATCTAGGCAGCATGGTGCTTACCGGAGGAACCCTCGAGACGAAGGAGTTGGCGATGCGCCGAGATTGGTTTGTGTTGAACGTTGGTTGTTGTTTATTCCATAAACCCTAGGTACATATTTATAGTCCAGGGGACTTCTAATGTGGGCGTGCACTAAATCGTGCACGAGATAGATTCTAACTTCTAAACTAACATGCGATCTAATATATTACAGATACGTGGGCAGTTTAGCCCAATTTGGTATAAAAGGCCGATCTACGTATTTCTCCCACGTATAATCTTCACATCCATCTTGATCGCGGCCCACCTCTGGCTTGGTCCTCTGGCTTGGCCAAATTCTGGTGATAACACATGCCCCCCTGGTTTTGGAAATGACATTTCCAAAATCATCATGCTTTTCTCTCGTAGGGTCATGTCGTGGCAGAGCAAAACCGTCGCAATACTGTCTATTACCACTTCTTCCACATAACTCGACGATTCCAGCAATCTTTAAGCAATCGGCTCTTTTCTTCTATACGATCGGCTTCTAGTTAACTTAGCCGATAGTCAAAGTCAAACAAACCCCGAAAGAGCCGATGGCGTCGCACCGGCCCCTACCATATAACAAACAAGGGCAAACCTGGTTACCCCTCCAAACGGTCACCTGCAACCTCCGTCTGAGAAAGCAAACTCAGATCCCCAAAATCCGCCACCTACGCAATCTCGCGAGCTTCAGATCTCGACCACAGCGCTCCAAACTCCGCAGCGCACCGAATGGCGGAATCATCCAACGCCGACACCATGGTCTCTGGCTTGAAGGTAATACTCCACCGCTTCTCCTCCATTAGGGCCAATATAAGGATTGAACAGAGGAACACCTGACTTAATGTTCTACTCCGTCATTGATTTTAGGTCTCCGACATCCTATTGCCGCATCCTTCTCTCCCAAATTCCATGTGTCTTGGCCCCCGTTCTTCCGAGAGCCCTGCTCATTTAATCTCATGTGAAGCTAACAGAATCCCCTTCGTGAATCAGCACCTAGATCTGACTTCATGGGCCGACTGCCTGCGAGCCTGGCCTAACCCCCCTGAAGGTTGGGTGCCATGGTACAATAGAGTATCCAAAACCCATTACGCCACCTGGGAATCTATAGGGATAGCCGATGCCTTATCATTATCATTGTCTCCCCTTGAGAAGAATGAAAATATTCTGAAAACCATCGGCTACTTCTGGTCTGACGCGATGAACTGCTTCATATTCGGCCATGGCCCGATGACACCAACCCTGCTCGATGTAGCCATGATTACAGGCCTGGACATTGCGTCTCCAAGCCCTTCTGCTTTCAAACTGCCGAAAGTCCCTTTCACTCTTTCTTCTAAAAAGGAGTGTACCAGCTGGGGCGCCTACCTCGATCGCCATATGAAAACCAAAGGCCCTGTGACAGAGCGAGAACACACAGCCTTCCTAAACTTTTGGTTGGAACACTTCATATTCTGCGGCCCATCACTTGCCCCTACCAAGAATTACCTCTCCCTAGCCTATGAACTGGCCAAAGGCACCCATCTCGGCATCGGCAAACTGTTCCTTGGAGAGGTCTATCGATCTCTTCAATTGATGTCTGTCAAGCTGTTCTCTCAGAAGACAGTTAAAACTGGCGGTCCCTGGTGGTTTATTCAGCTATGGGCGCAGTTATACTTTCGGGATCAGATCCCAGACTTCCCACCTCTGACCTCCTGCACCTTCCCAGATGTTAACGGGAAGGATATTCGATGCACCAGCTATGGACAAGCCCTGTATGGTCTCCCAGGCAGCAGGCTGATCCCTAAGGAAGCAGCAGGGTGGTTCAAGATCTTCTTCCAAGGTCTGGACAACCCCCTGTTCTTTCCTTATACCGAAACGGAGGAATTTGAAAACCCAGTCTCCTTCCGATTGGGTAGTTTTGCCGATGACGATAGCACCCGGCATCTATATTCTATCATGATTCGTCCTTGCTTTCTCCCTGTTGGAATGAGCACTTCAAACCGGATCATCAAACCCGGTTACGAGTGTTATCAACCAGTAGTGGTAGCCCGTCAGCTCGGCCTCGGGCAAGTGCCTCCGCACTTATTCTTACACCACCTGACCGCAAGCCGAGCCGAACTGCCTGACATCCTTACGAGCCATAGGTGCTACACCTTCTTTGATGCTTTGGCCCTCCCAATTCCTCACAACCTCCGTTTCTCCTCCACTACTGATGGCTTCGAGACTTGGTGGTCCATGTGGAAGACCCATGTTTTTAGGAGGGCGCTAGGACCGCAATTGAAACAACTTGACGCCACGCATGTCATCTCCGCCGACCAGGTACTGTTCCTTAAAATATTTCCCGCAACCCTTTAATGGTAACTTGCCTGCGAACTGACTTCACCTCTTGGCAGGAACAAGACGGCCCAGCTCCCCTGCAAGCCGATGGTTCTCCCTTTGAATTCCTCCCTCCGGCCCCAGTGGTCCTCTTCTGTCAGCGTTCGCCACCTCTGAAGAAAGTTATAATGGAAGGCCAGCCGATTTCACCGAAATCGGCTCCTAAAAACAAAGCATCCTTGGAGTCAGTTGCCCCCCGAGCCTCGACCCGGGCGAGGACGGCGGTGAGGAAGGTGGCTGTCAGGAAAACCCTGCCGCGCAGAACTCCTGCCCCAGCGAATTCGCAGGTAAGTTGCACCATATTTCGATCGATCGCACTTGCCTTCCCAACCCTTGTAAGATGGTTGTATTCCTTCTTTCAGACTTCCACCGAAGAGAACTCCAGCGAGGGAGAACAGTCCAGTCCCAGGGCCTCCTACCCACGCGGTACGGACAGATCCACCACACAGAGCCAGACGGACTCGCCAACCCCGGCTTCTAGAAAACGGTCGACTCCCGAGCCTGCCGCTCTTCAGTCTTCAGTCCAAACGAGGTCGCGCATAAAGCGCCGATGTGTTCAAAGGGCTCGCACGGGCCCTGAAGCCTCTTCCCCTAGCCAGGAAGTTTCAAAGGTAACCCTCTTGATAGCTCGTGTTCCCTGTTGTCTTGTCACTAACCGGACCACTTTACCAATCCCCTTGCAGATCAATGAGACTTCTAGCGGGGTCGTTGAAGAGGTGCCGATGCCGTCTACTGCCCCTGGTCCCTCCAACTCGCCACGTGTGACGGACCAGTCGTCTGACCAGCATACTGCGAAGCCGATTGTTACCACCTCGGCTTCCCTTCCTTTCTTGGGAGAGGTACACTTTCCTCTCTCTCTACTTCCTTTATATCTGCCGTATGCCCATACCGTTCTTGCTCTTTTGCCAGGGGTGCGATCCTTCGAGCTTGCTGACATTCGACCCCGACTCCATCGAGCCAGCTGCCCCTAAAATAGGTGAAGAGCCAAATCTTGGTGCAGTCGACGGCCCGCTACAGCGTCTCCGAGTCCTGCTCTCCTCCTCGGTTGACGCTCTGGTTGAGGACCCTGAGACGATCAGGGGCATCCTTGTGGACATCCAGCCTCGTCTCCCAGTGGTGCTGGTAGCTAAACTCTGGCCGACAGTGACTTTGTCAGTTTTCAAGTCAAGGGTGCAGTCGGCTCGTCAAAGGATTAATCTCCGCCGCGCCCAACTCCCGTTGAGAGCCGATATTGCAGAAAAATGCCAGCGGCTCAACGAGAAGAAGGCTGCTTTAGACGCAAAGACCGCCACTTCCACTCATAGTGCCAGACTTGAGACCCTACGCAAAGAGCTGGAGGACCTCGAAAGGAGGGCCAGGGAGACCAGACAACTCATCCAAGACGAGGAGTCCATCATTGCTCGCTCCCAAGAGGAAGCGCAAGGCCTCACCGCTGATCTGAAGACCGACCTGGCTGAAATACGTGCCCTAAGCAGCCAGCTGGTGATGGGGAGAGACGAGGACGACGAAGTCGAGATCGCTGAGGTTGATCGAATCCGTGCCGATGCTCTCCACGCTCTTAATGCATTTCTTCAGTAGGGCTTTTTAATGAACTGCCACTTGTAAACTTGTTTTCTGTTCTCTGTCAAGTCAACTGCCATGCATCAGTTCTGGTCGCATCCGAAATTTTTTATATTCGGCTATATTCGGCTACCAAATCTTCTCCGCATATGTCCAACGGCGTCGCGCGCGCTCCCTGATTGGGTGCCCCCCGAGCCGATTCTGCCAGGTGACTGCTGAAATCGGCTCTATGTTTAGCTAAGGTACTGTAGTGCGAACGTCGGCTTTATTAGGACCAACGTGGATTCCTTCCAGCGCCATAGACGACGCATCCCATTGTTCATTAGATCGATGTTGAGCCCGGACCGGAACACGATTTTAGCTGACTCCTAAAATCGGCTCCTACGTTCGTAGGCCCACGAGAGTCTGGCGATGCTATGTTTAGTACGCCGCCTTTTCGAGCTCGTCGGGTAGATTTTGCCTTTGTATTCGCCACGGCGGCATGCGAGCCCCGCCGTGCTGATGCCAAAGGAGAACTCTAGCTTCCCTCCGCAGTGGTTAAAATCTGCCATGTTGACACCAGGATGCGGGTGTGTGTCTCCGTTGCTTGATGCCGCGCAAACAGGTCTCCCTACGGAAGCCGACGAGTTTGGTTCCGAGGACCCCCTTGACCCTGTCATGCTTCTTTTTTGAGCTCGCCAGAGAGCTCCTCGTAAGTGACCGGAGTTTCTTCCGCCATCTCTGTGGATGGCGAGGTGGTTGTCGTTGAAGATTGTCCCACCGGGCCAGAATGTGTTGACGTCGAAACCCACCGGCGGGCGTGGATCGGTCAACACCGTAGAGCCGGGAACGACTAGGGCTGCGGCGGCCCAGTCCCTCGAGCGACGGCCCGCAAAGCCTCCCGGTCGCGCGCCGATGCGGGTTGCAGGGCGTGCCACTGACCTATGGTCAGGAAGGTGTGGATGATGCCTCGCTTAGTTTCCTGCAGGGCACACACGTACACGTTAAATACGAGCCTCGATCGGCTCTCAGGTTGCCCTGTGAATCGGCTCATGGAGCCGATCCACCCATGATTCGTCCGAGGTGGCCGAATATATGGTGGTCTGCTTGATCATGATAAAGCATATGAGATCCACGACGATCGGGGTTTTCACCGCATAATCGGATCATCCTACTCACGATTGGGCCTCGCGCTCACGCACGGTAAACGTAAGCCAGCCCTAGACAAGGCCTAAAAACCAACACTAGGTTGATCCTCGGAACGTCCTGTCTAGGCAGCAAACTACACCTGCATGCCGCTGGATCCTCCAACCCTTTGTAAGGCCTAACTATTGCAGATATTAAACTAATCCTTGATGAATCAAGGAGCGACCGTAACGGATCAGATCTACTAAATAACGATCAAGCGGGGTGCCGCCTGCACCCATGATGAGGTACAGGGACGGCTAGATGCGCAAGGGTTGCACTACGACAGCATATGATACTAGGAACAATGCTAACCCTAACACATCTATGATAACTACGTTGCTCGCCATCAAAAAGGCTTCAGTACGAGCAACGCATGAACAACTAGGCAGGCTCGTGCTGCCTAGATCGCGAGATGCGATCTAGGCAGCATGGTGCTTACCGGAGGAACCCTCGAGACGAAGGAGTTGGCGATGCGAGATTGGTTTGTGTTGAACGTTGGTTGTTGTTTATTCCATAAACCCTAGGTACATATTTATAGTCCAGGGGACTTCTAATGTGGGCGTGCACTAAATCGTGCACGAGATAGATTCTAACTTCTAAACTAACATGCGATCCAATATATTACAGATACGTGGGCAGTTTAGCCCAATTTGGTATAAAAGGCCGATCTACGTATTTCTCCCACGTATAATCTTCACATCCATCTTGATCGCGGCCCACCTCTGGCTTGGTCCTCTGGCTTGGCCAAATTCTGGTGATAACACATGGGCCATGACGCCCTGGAGAGTCCGGCCGCGCCACCACAGCCGACGGCCGGCCTCGTTGAAGTCCGAAGGAGGCGGGCCGCCCTCCTCGTGCCTGGCAAGCGCCCTCTCACGCCGATTGATGAAGAAGCTTTCCCAAGTCGGGAAGTAGTCGGGATGCCACTGGGGATTCCTCCGCTGCTCTGGCGTGAGCTCGAAGTAGTAGTGGTTCGTGATGGCCATCTCGCGCGCCACACCTAGAGGGACAGGAGGTACCGGTACGCCTCCGACGCTCAGCAACCAGCCGGTCGGGACGCGGTAGCCCGGCGGGCAGGGGTAGTTCGACGCGCAAAGCACCTCCGCCTCCCGGAGGGTTAGAGATACGATGGAAGCCATGGGACAGAGTGATGAGGTTTGCAGATATGAGTCTAGATGTGATATGCAAATGGAGGCCAAGCCATCATATATATAGTGAAAAAATGGCGGGAGCACGGAGGCGGGAAGCAGTGGAAAGCGCGGGAAGAAAAATAGGCGGGAACGCAGTGGCGCCGAAAACATTAGTCCCGGCTGGTGGGTACAACCGGGCTAAAGATCATTTTTTTGTCATCTAACAAAACTGTCGGTGGGATAAGGACGTGTGGGTAACCTTTAGTCCCGGCTGGTGGGTACAACCGGGACGAAAGATCCTTTTTTTGTCATCTAACAAAACTGTCGGTGGGATAAGGACGTGTGGGTAACCTTTAGTCCCGGCTGGTGGGTACAACCGGGACTAAAGATGTCGGCAGGATAAGAACGCATGGGTGGACGCACTGCTCGATGAGATAAAGCATGTAGCGCACGACGCCCTGTCGAAGAACAAGACAAAGTAGAAGAGGTGCAGTGCCTATAAAAGGAGCATCGATACGCCTTGCCAAGCAGATCAACAAGCCAAGCAGAGTTTCATTCCCATGGATGAAGGAAAGGGTTGGGAAATCTCCCGTGGCGCAGCTTCTCGAAGATGTCGTTGGTGCACACGCCCTACGGCATCTTCGGAGGCTGTGCCTCGGAAAAATTTCCCGGCAAGCCCGTGAACGACTACATCTCCTCTAACAGTACTGTTGGGGAAAGGTTTGGGAAATCTCCCGTGGCGCAGCTTCTCGAAGATGTCGTTGGTGCACACGCCCTATGGCATCTTCGGAAGCTGCTCCTCGGAATTTTTCCCTGCAAGCCCCTGAACGACTACATCTCCTCTAACAGTAGTACTGTTGGGGAAAGGGTTGGGAAATCTCCCGTGGCGCAGTTTCTCGAAGATGTCGTTGGTGCACACGCCCTACGGCATCTTCAGAAACTGCGCCTTGGAATTTTTCCCTGCAAGCCCCTGAACGACTTCATCTCCTCTAACAGTATTGGGGAAAGGGTTGGGAAATCTCCACTTTTAATATCTTACATACAGTTAAATGATTACACAAAAATAAATGGGAAATTGATTGCCATGTTGAGATACTCATTTGTGCCATGAACATTCTACAATTAACTTGATGATGGAGCATCTTCATCATTTAATCTTCTTCGGCCTTAACCATGGAGCATCTTCATCATTTAACTTGATGCTTGGATCAATGTTCACTCTGAAGGGTGGAATTTCATCAAACTTATTATAATCTTCTGACATGTCTGTCTTGTCCTCCACTCCCACGATGTTTCTTTTTCCAGAAAGAACTATGTGGCGCTTTGGCTCATCGTTTGATGTATTTGTTTCCTTATGTTTCCTTTTTCTTGGTTTGGTAGACATGTCCTTCACATAGAAAACCTGGGCCACATCCTTGGCTAGGACGAATGGTTCGTCTCTATACCCAAGATTGTTGAGATCCACTGTTGTCATTCCATACAACTTGTCTACCTGAACCCCGCCTCCTGTTTTGTTGACCCATTTGCACCTAAACAAAGGGACCTTAAAAGAAGGTCCATAGTCAAGTTCCCATATATCCTCTATGTAACCATAATATGTGTCATTTGGGCCTTCATTCATTATTGCATCAAATCGGACACCACTGTTTTGGTTGGTGCTCTTTTTATCTTGGGCGATCGTGTAAAATGTATTCCCATTTATCTCGTACCCTTGGAAAGTCACTACAGTCGAAGATGGTGTCTGGGCCAGCAAGTATAGCTGATCTTCAATATGTTCGTTATTCAGGAGATGTTTTTGCAACCAACCGCCGAAAGACGACATGTGTTCACGTCTAATCCAATCGTTCGACTGCCCCGGGTTCTGGGAGCGTAGAAAGTTCTTGTGGTCACCGATATACGGAGCCACCAAGGTGGAACTTTGTAGAACTGTGTAGTGTGCTTGAGTCAAAGAAATTCCGTCCCTACATATCATTGATTTCCTTCCTAGCGTGCCTTTTCCACTTAGTCTCCCTTCATGCCGCGATTCAGGAACACCAATCGGCTTAAGGTCAGGAATAAAGTCAACACAGAATTCAATGACCTCCTCTGTTCCATAGCCCTTGGAGATGCTTCCTTCTGGCCTAGCACGGTTACGAACATATTTCTTTAAGACTCCCATGAACCTCTCGAAGGGGAACATATTGTGTAGAAATACAGGACCGAGAATGGAAATCTCATCGACCAGGTGAACGAGGAGATGTGTCATAATATTGAAGAAGGATGGTGGGAACACCAGCTCAAAACTAACGAGACATTGGACCACATCATTCTGCAACCTCGGTAGAATTTCTGGATTTATTACCTTCTGAGAAATTGCATTGAGGAATGCACATAGCTTCACAATGGGCAGTCGAACATTTTCCGGTAGAAGCCCCCTCAATGCAATCGGAAGCAACTGTGTCATTATCACGTGACAGTCATGAGACTTCAGGTTCTGGAATGTTTTCTTCTCCATATTTATTATTCCCTTTATATTGGAGGAGAAGCCAGACGGGACCTTGATACTGCTCAGACATTCAAAAAATATTTCCTTCTCTGCTTTTGTAAGAGCGTAGCTGGAGAAATGACGTCCTTTAACTCTCTCATGCAGATTTTTGGGGTCTTTCCAACGTTGCTGGTCCTCCCGTGCTTCTGGTGTATCTTTTGTCTTCCCGTACACGCCCAGAAAGCCTAGCAGGTTCACGCAAAGATTCTTCGTCACGTGCATCACATCGATTGAAGAGCGGACCTCTAAGACTTTCCAATAGGGTAGATCCCAAAATATAGATTTCTTCTTCCACATGGGCGCGTGTCCGGCATCGTCATTCGGAACAGACCGTCCGCCAGGACCCTTTCCAAATATTACATCTAGATCCTTGACCATACCAAATATATCAACACCATCACGATGGGGAGGCTTCCTCCGGTGATCAGCCTCACCGTTGTAATGCTTGCCTTTCTTTCTTACGGGATGGGTAATCCTAAGAAATCGACGATGCCCCAGGTACACGACCTTCTGACCTTTTTCCAAATAATCACCTTCGAGCTCATGTAAACAGTGCGTGCATGCATTGTATCCCTTGTTTGACTGTCCTGAAATGTTACCAAGAGCAGGCCAGTCATTGATGGTTACGAAAAGCAGCGCTCTTAGGTCAAATTCCTCCTGCTTGTGCTCGTCCCACACACGTACACCTGCTAGGGACCACAACTGTAGAAGTTCTTCGACTAATGGCTTCAGGTACACATCAATGTCGTTCCCGGGTTGCTTCGGGCCTTGTATGAGCACTGGCATCATAATGAACTTCCGCTTCATGCACAACCAAGGAGGAAGGTTATATATACAAAGAGTCACAGGCCAGGTGCTATGGCTGCAGCTCTGCTCTCCAAAAGGATTCATGCCATCTGTACTTAGACCAAACCTTAAGTTCCTTGCATCCTGTGCAAAGTTTGGGAACTCTCTATCGATTTTTCTCCATTGGGAGCCATCAGCAGGGTGCCTCAACATCACGTCTTTCTTACGGTCTTCTTTGTGCCATCGCAACAACCTAGCATGCTCTTTATTTCTGAACAAGCGTTTCAGCCGTGGTATTATAGGAGCATACCACATAACCTTGGCAGGAACCCTCTTCTGGGGCGCTCGCCCTCAACATCACCAGGGTCATCTCGTCGATCTTATACCGCAATGCAGTGCACACCGGACATGCATCCAAATTCTCACTCACCGCGGAGGATGCAGTCATTAATGCATGCATGTATCTTTTGCACATCTAATCCTAGAGGGCAGACAATCTTCTTCACTTCGTACGTACTGGCGGGCAATTCGTTACCCCTAAGCTTCCTCTTAATTATTGTCAGCAACTTTCCAAATCCTGAGTCAGTGACACCGTTCTCTGCCTTCCATTGCAACAATTCCAGTGTGCTGCCTAGCTTTTTATGGCCATCTTTGCAAGTTGGGTATAACAATTTGTTGTGATCTTCTATCATCTTGTCGAAGGCCAACCTTTCCTTTTCAGTTTCACATTCTCTCCTTGCATCAGCAATGGCCCGACCAAGATCATCATCAGCAGGCTCATCTGGTGCCTCTTGATCTTCTACTTCATTGTCTTCATTGCCTTCTGCAGTATCATCGTATTCAGGGAAATTGGGATAACCGTCATCATCCTCTTCCTCTTCTTCATTGTCTTCCATCATAACCCCTCTTTCTCCGTGCTTGGTCCAACAATAGTAGCTGGGCATGAAACCTGCCCGCAGAAGGTGGCTGTGAATGAGACTCGAGTGAGCGTAATTTACGATATTCTTGCAGTCGACACATGGACAATACATGAAGCCACCATGTTTGTTTGCCTCAGCCACGGCGATGAAATTCTCCAGGCCCGAAGTGAACTCGTCAAACCGTCGGTCAATGTACATCCATTGCCGATTCATCTGCATGATATAATTAACATTATCAAAAACCATTACAGAAAATCACGATGTATATATACACATGCATTTTATCAATTACAGATGAAAAGGATAAAGTTGTTAACCTCGATGAAGAAGAAAAAAGCAAGTTAAGTGTGGCTTGATTTGTGTAAACTCAAGTGGCAAATCCTCTTAAGCATTTCATCGAACACCTCTTGTGCATGTGAAGAAGAGAGGAGAGCAATACACCCCTCTTGTGAAGAAAGTGAAAAAATGGCCAAGTGTGGCTCACACTTGGGCAAGGTCATATAGCCGGACGGGACTTTGTCCCGGTTTGTATCAACCGGGTCAGTGGGACCTTTGGACCGGTTTGAATTACAAACCGGGACAAAGGTTTCCCACGTCGACACTGCCGCGCCACCGGCGACTTTAGGCCCGGTTTGTAATACAAACCGGGTCCAAAGGCCACTACCGGACAGGCTCCAACCTTGTGGGTCGCCTGGGCAAAACGAACCGGGACCAATGCCCCCATTGGACCCGGTTTGGTTCTGCACTGGGACATTTGCTTGGGACCAAAGGCCTCTTCTCCACTAGTGTTTGCCTAGTTTAATTTCCACTTATTACCGTTTTTTCTTCTAAATTCTAGTTTATTTTCTCAATCCTTGATACTCTATCCATACCTAGTGGATTAAGACTGGAGTTTAGAAAATTATTTGCATTTATCTTCACAAAGCCCCTATTACCAAAGAAGTCATGATGATGGATCTTTTACTTCCGGGACCGACGATTCAGCAATGATGCATGGATGCCGATCCGTCGACGCTCCGGTCTTGATCGAGTAGCTAGTACCGGTAGACGTCTTATTCCGGTGATCGTAACCGTAACGTACCTGGCCCGGTCTTCATGGCGCTTTTGATTAAGGGAGATGCAGTGCAACTCAAACATCTATGTTGTACAGGAGTAGCTGCGATCTCAGTGTCTCGCGTGTTGTTGGTCAAGGCAGTCATAAGGTTCATTATTAGCTGAGAGGTCACATGTAGCATGCTCTTCTTACTTCAACAAAGCTTCAAGTACAGCCATCTTCGGACACACACCTGGAAGCGCATGTACGCTGCACAGCTCCGGAATCTCTTCACTCGCACCCGAGGGACGTCGTGCCAACAATTAGCTCCAAAATGGGTCTCGCAGATTGCAGGCCACTAACCCTGCCTGCAACTCTAACAGAACCCATCGAACTAGGCGACATCGGGCGGCACCGATCATTCTACAGAGGTAACTACACGATCGAGCATTGAAAGGGGCAGCAGGAGGAGATTGGGAAGTTGCATCGTGTCTCTCTGAGATGTTCCCTACTTGCCGAATGCCACCTGCTGTCGATCTGGGACGGACATAGACCGCCCACTTGACGCTGCCTCTTGCCGGCATGGTGCTTGAGGCCCCCCTTGGCACGTCGGGGTTCTTGTCTTGTACCGAGAGTGAGTCAGTGAGTTCTCCAGCTAGCTTTCTTGTTCGGTGTGGGCAAACCATACGAGGCTAATTAGCGTTGAGTGTGAGTGCCTGAGTGGCTTGATGTGATGTGATGCGAGGGCTGATGGCGTATCATTTTTTTATTAGAAAATAAAGTCAAAAGCTATGCTTGTATACAATAAGTATATATTAATTAAAACCGAGTGAAAAAAGTCTTCCGTCATCAGGAAAAACACACCAATGACCTGCACCGCCGAATTTAGTCGGTATCCCACCCCCGCAGAGAGAATACTCCCTCCGTCCACAAATAAGTGTATATTTAGGTTTTTGGATAAGTCAAATTTTAATAATTTTGACCATCTTTTTACCAAAAAGTGGCAACATGTGTGACATCAAATTACTATATTATGAGACTATATTTTGAGATGAATCTAGTAATGGTAGTTTAGTGTCATAAATGTTGTTACTTTTCCCTAAAAAATTGGTCAAAGTTAATAAAGTTTGACTTATCTAAAAACCTAAATGTACATTTATTTGTTGATGGAGGGAGTATGCAACAAAGTACACTTGGGAGGCCCTCGTTTGAGTGAGGAGGCATGCAGGACACAAGACCGTGACCTTTGCAACATCCAACATATCAACAAGGGCCTCCTGGGTGCCACATAGTGAAGAGCCGAGACTGCCACGTGATGAGTAAACGTGGGAAGCTCCCCCTTCCGTGAGAAATCCTACAGGACACAAGACTACGATCTAGATCGAGTCGAGACTGTTTATGGAAAGATCACAGGCGGAAAACTCCCGCTTACGCGAGGGAGAATTTACGACCCAAGATTGCGATCTTTGCAATGCCGGGGCACGTGTCGGCGACCGGCCACTCAGGCTAATTTCATGACAACTAGACTAAAATATGGCATCATAAGCGTCTAAATTTACATTGTGCCCAGGCTTTGAACTTTTCTTGGGTCCGCCATTGGTCGCCGGCTATGGTAAGATGGGCATGGAGGACAAGGAGAAGATTGGGGAGGAGGTCGCTGCCTAGGAGGAGAAGACGATGGAAGAGATGGGATACATGAGAGAAGGGGATGCATAAGAGCGTCTCCACTAGGGAGCTCCCAATAAGCGCCGACAACACACATGCCGGCACCGCATTGGGGCCACAAGGTCGAAGTGCTGGCTAGAAGTTTTTCAACTCCCACACCGGTTGTTCCCCAAAATCACCCCCAATAGGAAAATAAAGAGTCATGGTCGACCCTGTTCCTCTCCGTCCTCATCGACGGCGCGCAGCCAGAGGCCATGTGGGACCTGCATGGGCTCCCCGTCGAGCCGGTCATTCTTGTCGGTCGGAAACCTACACAGCTGGGCGAGCTCCCCATCGAGGGACACACACATGTGGCGCTGGCCGGGAAGGGTGTGCGCGAGCTCCCCATCCAAGCTTGGCATCGAGGGGCCATGGAAAACCTCGGTGGAGCCCTGCCGGAGCAGCGAGCGGCGGCGGCGGGGAGAAGCCAACGAGGCAACCGGAGCAGCGCCAACATGAGGATTTGGTGGAGCCCCCCTCCCCAGGAGAAGCGGGCGGGGTGACACGAGTAGGCGACCGGAGGCTACCCACGGGAAGGAATGGATGAGGTCCATGTGTCGGTGGGAAAGGGAAAGTGGGAGAGAGAGAGAGAAAAAGGAGGAGAGAGAGAGGGGTAGGTGGGGAGGTGGGAGAGTGACCAGCGGGCCAGGCCAGGGGAATCCGACGTGGTGTTGCTGCTCTCTTCGCGCCGGCGCGCCCGATCAAAACCCTTCACATAGGGTTGGTTTGGGGGACACTCGCGCTTTTATTGGGCTCGTGATTTATATTCTACCCATTTGTAAATTTTCAATACGAAATGCCTTGTATTCTGTCCTCAGCAAAAATTTCAAAGATCAAATTTTGCCCAATTTATCTTCTTTTGTTAAACCGACAAGGGTGGTGTTTTGGCTCATGAAAGCATATGCTATAATTATTTGAAATAGTTCTTAGACATATTTTAAAATATTAAAAAATTGCTATAAAAAAACACACGTACATCTTCACATGTTACGTGACAATAAAGTCGTTTTATGGAAAAACGACTTATCTTGTGGCGTGGGGCGGTGTTAAAAATAAGGTTGTGCACGAGATATTTTTTCTCTTTTTTGCACAGACTATAAAATATATCGTTTTTCGTGAAACTGGACGAACACACATATATTATGGAGTGTGCAAGTTGATTTTTTTGCCAAAATTTTCGACATTTTTATATTATCACTTTTGTTTGAGAGGGAGCATATCCAGCAGGTAGCCAAATT
Organism: Lolium multiflorum; assembly: GCA_030979885.1. Taxonomy (NCBI): domain Eukaryota; kingdom Viridiplantae; phylum Streptophyta; class Magnoliopsida; order Poales; family Poaceae; genus Lolium; species Lolium multiflorum. Next base: position 183,186,434 of record CM061751.1, read on the forward strand.
TTATTTATGTATAATACAAGGTAATCACATTAAAAATTTACACTATCACTACAAGAAAAACCTTCCATAGAGATATTTTACTGGAGACACTTCCTACTTTGCCTCATTAAAAATCACATTAAGACACTTTGCATATTGTAGTGGCACTTTTTGAGACACTTCAGAAATAGTCTCAAATGTAGGGACATTAGTTGAGACATTTCTGTAAGGTATTGCAATTTTCATTCTATAGACAACTTATGAGACACTCCAAAAGTGTCACAGATAAGTTATCAAGAGGCAATCCATGAGACACTTCATTGTATGTCTTTACTTTTCCTCTAGAGGCAATGTTTGAGGCATTTTGCTTGTTCTCTAGAGACATTTGTTCTATGTTTGGGCCATGGTGGGCAATACTAATTAGAAATTTGTTCCAAGTATCAACATATACTTGTGAATGGGTGAGATGGTTAATGGATTAAGTCTTAATCATTAAGGTCATGAGTTTGAGTATTGCTTTTCACATGGTTTGTTCACATTTATTTACACTAGAGACACAATATAATGCCTCTTTTATGTCTTCTAAAATGTAAAGACATTATTACTATTGTCCTTAGCATGTAGAGACACCGCCCGTAGTGACACTTTTGAGACAATATGGAAAGTGCCTCTATAACTACGTAAGAGCAATTTAAGAGTCTCTATTGGACCAAAATAGTGTCTCTACATGCCAATTCTCTTGTAGTGAATCGTGATGTACATTGTTGACTACATGCAGATATTCTTCCAAAATTACTAAAATCTTTAAAATTGTGTTTTCAGTTTTATAAAAAATCGGGCTCCAAGAGCCCTGGACCCAATAGCACTTTCGAAGTATCAATCCTCCTAACCGATCGTGCAGTCACAGTTCATGTTAGGTCGTTTCTTTCTGGTCTCTCTGGAGACTTGTCATTTCGCCGGCACACGTCAATTCCTGCATTCAACTTTACCGCATAAGATTGCTGTGTTTTCTGAAGCGAATCTTCACTTGTACTAGATGTGTTGAAATACTAATCACGGGGACACATTACAAGCGGTACTTCCACATGGGAGTGCACGGGACTATAAGTCGGCTCGATGGTGAGAGTAGAAGAAAAGAAAACCCAAGTTTTGTCAAAGAAGGCATACCATGACATTAGTCGAATCCTCACATGTGGGAAATAGAACGTTCTGATATGGCCTTGACGGACCCGCAAAAAAAAAAAAAAAAAAAAAAAAAAAAAAGATATGGCCTTGAGGGAGTGGTGTTTTGGAACATGGGAGCATATGCTCCCTATATTTTGAAATGCATCTTACACATATTTTAAATTTTAAAAAAATTGAAACAAAAAATTCGCACGTATATCTTCACGTGCTACGCGCTCACAAAGTCGTTTCATAAAAAATAAACTTATCATGTGACATGTGTAAAAAAGACAAAATTCAGTGCTGAAAATAATACTTTTCACAGAATATGTTTTCTCTTTTTTACATAGGCCACAAAAAATATTATTTTTTCGTGAAACTTGATGCATGCACATATATTATGGAGATGTACATGTAGAATTTTTTTTCAAAATTTTTCCACACTTCAAAATATGTTTTATTGGTAGAGGGAGCATACGCACCTGGGAGCCGAATTGAATTTCCGATGGCCTTGACGGATGCCTACCAGGGTGGTTGTAGGCAGCCCAACACAGTCATACATGCAGTGTCTGGTAAAGGCACAATATTCCTTCATTGAAAGAGAAGATAATTCCATCGACAGCAAGACATATTGTAACATTATCAATCTAAATATCCATTTCGCGGAGGTGCTCATGGGGTAAGGTTTGCATGCGTGCGGGAATCATAGAATAAGTGTATGCGGATATCCGTAAGCTGTGTATTTGAAAAAGGGGGGATGATGAGTGGACGGAGTAGCATAGCACAACACAGATCTAAAGATCGACAGTACGACACCATTGTTATACGGAAAGACACAAGCTACTACATTTTTTGATTCATAGACTTTGGATATCGACGATGTGTTGATGATCCGGCCAGCATTTCATGGGAGAGGGAGCAAATGTTGTCGTGGATAAAGACGAGCACTTGGTGATCCTCGCTTGTCGTTTAAAATTACAAGTGGACAAGATGAAGAATACTGCTCCCAAACATGGAGGTTCAAAGTTTGGGAGAAGCAGTACGAAACAAAGGAAGAGGATTAAGGTCCTGACATGCTATATACTGACTATTTTGCCGACTTCCCAACATGTATCAGAAAGGAATTTTACACCGCTTTAGGAAGCACAAGGAGTTGCTCATGAAGTTGGTGCATAGTGTGAGGGAGTGTGATACCGACTTTGTTATGTAGAAAGATGTTGTCAGACTTTTCTGTTCTAATCAATTAAGAAATGCACATCTGCTATGAGAATGCTTAATTGAGTATGGCGCCCTGCTCATAAACAAGACGATTACCAACGGATCTCTGAGTCAACAACCATTGTGGCTATTGATGAGAGTGCTTGGACCACACTATTCAAGAGTACCAAATGAAGAAAAAACAACTTCTATCATGGCACAAAATAAGGCTAGAGGATATCCACAGATGATTGAAAGAATCGATTGCATGCGATGGTTATGGAAGAATTTTCCATTTGCTTGGCAAGTTTTGAATAAAGGGCATCATGGAGAGTGTTGTGTGGTAGTACTTGAAGGTGTGGAGTATTATGACATGTGGATCTAGCATGCTTTTTTTTTTGGCATGAAGTCATCTCAATGACATGAACAGGCTGCAATGAGATTGACAATGTTTGCATACTTGTTGAAGGCCATGATGTGGATTGCAACTATGAGATCAGTGTCAACCAAAATACCTAAGGGTACTTCGTAGTTGATGGCATCTATGTAATATGATCGACATTTGTGAAGACAATCTTCGAGCCTCTAGGTCATAAAAAGTCTCAGTTTCGTCTGTGTTAGGAGAGTTGCAGGAACAATGTTGAGTGGGTATTTGGTGTGTTCCAACAGCTTTTCTGTTGTCGTGTACCCTGCTCCTACTTGGTCTCAATATCAGATGTGAGGGGTGATAAATAATTGTGTGATCATGCACAATATGATCATCGAGAATGAGCGCGGAAATCCATTGTATGAAGATCATCTCTATGACCACCAGTGTCCTTTTGTCACCGGTGATCACTAGGTGCCAACGGCGTTCCCTGATTTTCTCCCTGACTCCCCGTGTCTTGCGGAGATCCGTGATGAAATTGCTCATTTGTGGATGCTAGAAGGAGACGCCCGCATCAGTCTTACTATACTTGAACTTTATTTTTTTAATTGTGTGGATTGTTTTGCTTCTACTTTGATTATTGTAGAATTTATTTATTTTTACATAGAAACTTTACAAAATTATTTAGAAACATGGTTGAGTTATGAAGAAAAAATAATAGTAAGAGAACCAACCTGAGGTTGGATGGTTAGAAGGGTGATTGTACCCCCACCTCAGCAGAGTTCAAACCTTAGATTTAACATCTGTGTGTTTCATAAAGGTGAAATATTCATTAAGTGGGAGGCGACGTTTTCATCGACAGCGAAGCGCCTGGCTCAGTCTTTCGAAGGTACTCATAGAAATAAGGTGTGTATGCATTTATAGGGGTGATGTGTATAGAAAACGCCTACGCTTGTCGTTTGGCAAAAAAAAAAGGCTGTTTAGAGGACGCGGCTAAAAAAGACGTCACTATACGCTTGATCTGACGCTTTTGCCGGGTGATGTACTAGGGCGCGATCCAAGATGCTTAAGTGTCAAATTAACTACCAGTTTTCTTTTTATTTTTCTAAATAGGAAGCTGACTAGCAGTGGAGATCATAGAAAAAGTAAGTTAGTTCTCTGGACCTTCAGGTACTAGTACCACTCTACTAGTAGTAGCGAAAGCATGCATGCATCCACTCAGAGGCATGCACAGAAAAATGCCGACCACGGGCAAACCTTTTGGCCCCATCTCGTACCCGGCCAGCGCATTAGCACGCCCAGAAACTATACAGAAAAAGACCGACCCACATCACATCAGATCCGAGCAATGATCTACACTCCACGGTCCACGCATGAGGTATCGCACGTTGACAGTGTAGCACGGCCCTCTTCTGATTCGAGGACGACTTATTGTCGCTCGTGTGCAAGAAAACTTTGCCTCCAATTCACAATCACAATTCGTACAGATTCAGTCGATGGCTGCGCCCCAGGTGGAAACGCCCTATTTTTTCTCTCCACGCCATTAACAGGAGCCTCGATCGGGTCTTCTGACCAAGTCCCTGCACCTGTTGCTACCACGTACAGTTGGCAACAATTTCCCTGCGTTAGACCGGCGACGTGTGTGCGTGCTGCGTCGGACTTGTTAGCAGCCATTTGGTTCGTGTCGCCGTGAGCCGAGCAGCGCGCGACAGCGAACTTGTGCCGTTCCAGGAAACAATGGCATGTGAGCGAGCCACGTCCATGTCGACGAACGGCCGTCGCCCTACTGGCGAGGTATTTGACCCTTGACGAGCTCGCGTTGTATCCGTGGATGCTGTGCGGCGGGTAGCGGTGATGGTGATGCGATAGTCCATCTGGTCTCCGTGGCTGCTTTATCATGCGCGTTTATTTAAAAAAGTTCACTTTCAATTCGGCTTTGACTGAGAATTAGCCGTCGACTCTCAAGTCTATTGTGATTCGTTCTAGCTGAGCTGCAAATGAAATTTTTCCATGCACATGAGGTTTTAACTGAGGGCTTTTGCTTCAGTATTTATCCTTTGTAAACTTTGGTTCTATGTGGATGGCCAGTATCTTCACATACCATTTCGTGGGCTAACTTATCCTTTTAATTTTATTTGTAGTGGGAGGAAACGGGAGACACCGAAGCACACCTCTCAACTGAGATTTTACTAGTAACATAGTTTATAACCGAGAAAAATAATCCAAACCATCAAATAGCTTTAAGATTTGTGGTAGTCATGACTTGAAATCCGATAACATCAGCTGACTGAGATTTAAATTAATTTTCAGTTGAAGAAAAATTAGTCACATCCTTTTTGATTCGAGCTAATTCGGAGCGTCAGACTCAGAGCATCTCCACCGGCGCTCCCCAAATAGTCGCCGACAGGGGCACCGGCACTACCGTAGGGGTGGGGAGGGGGCGCTGGCACATCATCCTTCATTTGGGGGAGCTGCTCCCACACCGGCGTCCCCCATATGACAGCCCCGATAGATGATTTGAATTAAAAACTCAAACAAAAGCATAAAAATTTGAATAAGTTTTCGAATTAGAAGTTTGGGCCTACACATGGCCACTAAATTCGAATAGGTTTTCGAATATAAAGGGGCCAACATACGACCACCGAATCGCCATCTAGTCCGACTGCAAAAACCAACTTCGTCTTCCAGGCCAAATGATCAGATGAACGGGGTCATGTGCGGCTCAACCTCGACGATGACCTCATCGTCGGCGAGCACCGGCGGTAGCTCCATCGCTGCAACAGGATCCACGGTCACCGGGCATGAGCGTCGACGGTGCCGGCTGAGACATGGACGTCGACGGTGTCGGGGGAGACGCCGACGCAGCTCACGCCGCCAGCACCTCTTGGCCTATGGGCTCTCGGTACATCTCATGCGACGCCCTCGCCAACGGGTCCATCTTCTCCATGTCGGCCATCAAGATCTTGGATTCTTGAGACATCTTGGCCAACGAAAGCTGCGTCGCTTCGTTGGTGGCCTTCATGGCAGCGGCGTGAGCTTCCATCTTCGCCGCCTCCACCTTCTCCCTCTCCAACTCGATCTTCATGTCTTGCTTGTCTAGTATTGCCTTCCACACGACGGCGGCCCTATCCGCCGCTTCCTTGTTCTCCATTGAGAAGGAGGATATCATCTTCTCGATGGGAGGCGTCCACGGCGGCCAATGTCGGACCGCATTCCTCTCGGCCTTGGCCTTCTTGTTGCCAATGGGGCGCCCGGTGGAGGTGCCGGCTGGATCGACCGGCCCATCTTTCCCGTTCTTGTTGAGAGTGTGGCGGACGTCGTCCCATTTTTTGCAACCTTGTAGCTTGTTGAAGCAATGCATGAAGGGAAGATCTTTGTCCTCGTGTTGGTGCTTGTACATCTTGAGGGCGTTGAGCATCTAACAATAAATGATGCAATAACAAGATATAGAACAACGTGGACATCATCAAATAGATACACTATGATGTATTATGAAATAGACATCACCAAATGGACATAGATCATACCCAATCCACCATCATCTTGCCGCTCTCCTTCCGGCCCTTAATCTTCTCATAGTAGCCATGGAACTTGCTACACGCCGCCTTGATGATGTTCCAACGGTGGGAGAGGCGCCCTCGTTCCGGATCATGTTGATGGTGGCGTACTCACCATAGTTCTTCTTCTCGTTGAATGAATCAAGGATGCGCTTGTAGTACTTGCCGGAGGATTGATTGGCGCCGGTGATGGGGCAAAAGCTCACTAGCTTCCACGCGTCGATGAGACATTCATCCTCGAAGGACCTCCACCTAGGACCCCGAGTGCCGCTGGTCCTCCTGTTTGTCGTTGTCGTTGTTGTGGTCACGCCGGTGTCGGTGTCGATCAGCTCCTCCTGGACCTCCTCCTCCTCACCTCTGTCCTCGTCGGCCTCTTCTTCATACTCGTCGATGGGGGGTTCGTATGCGTGGCCATCGCGTATGAAGCCGGCGAGGATCTCGTCCCCGGCGGCAATCTACGCAACAAGGTACCTACTTTGAGTCGCCGAACTGTGTCTACGATGCACATAACACATAAAAACAAAGGAAACTCACCTTGTCGTCGCCACTGGACACGCCGGACGCGCTGCCGAACACCTGGTAGGCGCTCCCGCTCTCGTCGGTGAAGAGGTGGCGTGGAAGGCTGGTGCCGTCTGTCACGTGGCCATCCGTGCTTCCCGGGCGGCGCAGGTCAGGCGACGAGTTCAGGTCCACGCCCAAGTGAAAGGCAATGCTGCCCCTTGGCGCCGAATCTGGCAAGTACGGCATGTTGGGGTCGAAGGTCATGTTGATGTCGGCGCACTCGGGAGTAGCAGGCGGGGCCGTCCATCTGCGACAGATGCATCTGCGAGAGCGACGACCCCTCCGCGTAGTACCCCAGCGACGAGGGTGAGCTCGAGAAGTTGCGGTCGGCGGGCAGCTGGATCCCTTCGGGCTGGCCGCCGCCCAAGCTGAGTCACACTTCGCAGCGACGCCGCTTTCGCGCTTCAAGAGCGCGAGGCGACGCCTTCTGCGATCGGTCATTGCAAAGGAGCAGCGGCGTTTCTCGTCCTCCCACGCCTCCTGCGACATGTTCGCCGGCTTCTCCTTCGGTGCCACGGTGTGCGGCTTCGTCGGCGCCATCGCTGCCTGATACGTCCCAAACGTATCTATAATTTCTTATGTTCCATGCTACTTTTATGACAATACTTGAATGTTTTATACATACTTTACATCATTATTATACATTTTCCGGCACTAACCTATTAACAAGATGCCGAAGCGCTTGCTGTTTTCGCTGTTTTTGGTTTCAGAAATCCTAGTAAGGAAATATTCTTAATTGGACGAAATCAACGCCCAGGTCCTATTTTTACATGAAGCTTCCAGAGAGAAAAGGAAGTGGGGCCACGAGGCGGCCAAACCATAGGCGGCGCGGCCCAGCCCCAGCCGTGCGGCCCGTGGTCCGGCCCCTCGCGCCGCCCCGACCTACCCTTCCGCCTACAAATAGCCTTCGTCGTGAAACCCCCGTAAGAGCCACGATACGGAAAACCTTCCGAGACGCCGTCGTCGCAATCCCATCTCGGGGATTTAGCAGAGCCTCCGCACCCCGCCGGAGAGGGGAATCATCACCGAGGGGCTCTACATCATCATGCCCGCCTCCGGATTGATGCGTGAGTAGTTCATCCTTGGACTATGGGTCCATAGCAGCTAGATGGTTGTCTTCTCCGCATGTGCTATCATTGTTTAGATCTTGTGAGCTGCCTAACATGATCAAGATCATCTATTTATAATGCTACATGTTGTGTTTGGCGGGATCCGATGAATATAGAATATTATGTCAAGATGATTATCAATCTATCATATATGTGTTGTTTATGTTCTTGCATGCTCTCCGTTGCTAGTAGAGGCTCTGGCCAAGTTGATACTTGTAACTCCAAGAGGGAGTAATTATGCTCGATAGTGGGTTCATGCCTCCATTTAATCTGGGACAGAAAGTTCTAAGGTTGTGGATGTGCTGTTGCTACTAGGGATAAAACATTGATGCTTTGTCTAAGGATATTTGTATTGATTACATTACGCACCATACTTAATGCAATTATATGTTGTTTACAACTTAATACCGGAAGGGGTTCGGATGATAACCTGAAGGTGGATTATTTAGGCATAGATGCATGTTGGATAGCGGTCTATGTACTTTGTCGTAATGCTCTGATTAAATCACATAGTAATCATCGTTGGTATATATTGAATCTTTATTTGTCAATTGCCTGCCTGTAATTTGTTCACCCAACATGTTAGTTATCTTATTGGAGAGACACCACTAGTGAACTGTGGACCCCGGTCCATTCTTTTACATCTAAATACATTCTACTATTTTTACTGTTCTTTGCAAACAAACACCATCTTCCACTCGATACGTTTAATCCTTTGTTTTCAGCAAGCCGGTGAGATTGACAACCTCACTGTTACGTTGGGGCAAAGTACTTTGATTGTGTTGTGCAGGTTCCACGTTGGCGCCGGTTTCACGGTGTTGCGCCGCACTACACTCCTCCACCAACAACCTTCACGTGCTTCTTGGCTCCCTACCGGTTCGATAACCTTGGTTTCATACTGAGGAAACTTGCTTCTATACGCATCATACCTTCCACTTGGGGTTCCCAATGGACGTGTGCATCTACGCGTATCAAGCTTAAATTTCTGGCGCCGTTGCCGGGGAGATCAAGACACGCTGCAAGGGGAGTCTCCACTTCCAATCTCTTTACTTTGTTTTTGTCTTGCTTTAATTTATTTTATTTACTGTCTTGTTTGCTTCATATTAAAAACACAAAAAAATTAGTTACTTGTCTTTACTTTATTTGCCTAGTTTACTTTATTACTGTTATAATGGGTACTCCTGATAATACTAAGTTGTGTGATTTCACTAGCACAAATAATAATGATTTTATATGTACTCCTATTGCTCCACCTGCTACTACAGCAGAATTTTATGAAATTAAACCTGCTTTACTGAATCTTGTTATGAGAGAGCAATTTTCTGGTGTTAGTACTGATGATGCTGCTGCCCATCTTAATAATTTTGTTGAACTTTGTGAAATGCAAAAGTATAAGGATATAGATGGTGATATTATAAAACTGAAATTGTTTCCTTTCTCACTAAGAGGAAGAGCTAAAGATTGGTTGCTTTCTTTGCCTAAAAATAGTATTGATTCATGGACTAAATGTAAAGATGCTTTTATTAGTAAATATTATCCTCCTGCTAAGATTATATCTTTGAGAAGTAGCATAATGAACTTTAAACAATTTGATAATGAACATGTTGCTCAAGCATGGGAGAGAATGAAATCTTTGGTAAAGAATTGCCCAACCCATGGACTGACTACTTGGATGATCATCCAAACCTTTTATGCAGGATTGAATTTTTCCTCGAGGAACCTATTGGATTCAGCTGCTGGAGGTACTTTTATGTCCATCACCCTGGGCGCCGCGACTAAGCTTCTTGATGATATGATGATCAATTACTCTGAATGGCACACTGAAAGAACTCCTCAAGGTAAGAAGCCATGGCCGACGAAGTTGAAGTCGCGCCGTGGTTGCTGGTGCACCATGGCCGACGATTTTTGGTCCCTCCGTGGTTCATGTCAAAACTTTTTTTTTCTCGTTCACCTAGCCCGACGAAAGCGGCCAGCCCGGGACGTGGTGCATCGCGAATTCTCGGGTTCGCCGGCCGAGTCAACGCAAATCCGCACCGCCCAGGGATGTAGGGCCCACATGGCAGCCTCTCTAGCATTGTTTTTTTTCTCGATCGCGCCATCTCGTTCAACGCTCTCCGATCGAGCCGTTTACGATGCAGGATCATGGGTCCCGCTTGTCATCCTCTATGAACCAAATTTCTTTCTTTTCTTGGATTTTTTTGACCCCCGATTTCTGGCTACTTCCTTTTTCTTTTGATCCCTTGCCGCCTTGGAAACGTTGAGACCGCTGCAGCTAAATGGGACCCGCATGTCATCCTCTATGTACTATAAAACTTTCTTTTCTTGGATTATTTTTGGCTCCTGATATTTCGTTACTTCCTTTTTCTTTCGATCCCCTGCCTCCTCTCAAACGGTGATACCGCTGATGCTAAATGGGACCCGCATGTCATCCTCTATGTACTATAAAACTTTATTTTCTTGGATTTTTTTGGCACCTCATATTTGGTCACTTGCCTTTTTTCGATCCCCGCCGCCTCTCAAACGGTGATACCGCTGCTGCTAAATGGGACCCGCATGTCATCCTCTATGTACTATAAAACTTTCTTTTCTTGGATTTTTTTGGCACCTCATATTTGGTCACTTGCCTTTTTCTTTCGATCCCGTGCAGCCTCTCAAACGGTGATACCGCTGCTGCTAAATGGGACCCGCATGTCATCCTCTATGTACTATAAAACTTTCTTTTCTTGGATTATTTTTGGCACCTCATATTTGGTCACTTGACTTTTTCTTTCGATCCCCTGTGCCTCTCAAACGGTGATACTGCTGCTAAATGGGACCCGCATGTCATCCTCTATGTACTATAAAACTTTATTTTCTTGGATTATTTTGGCTCCTGATATTTGGTCACTTGCGTTTTTTCTTTCGATCTCATGCCACGTTTGAAACTTTGAGGAACCTGCTGGCTCATGGGACCCGCATGTCATCCTCTATGTGCTATAAAAGTTTATTTTCTATGGTTTTTTTTCACTCTCTGATTTTTGTCTATTTCCTTTTTCTTTTGATGCCCTGCCGCCTTGGAAACGTTGAGTAAGCTGCTTACTCATGGGACCCGCATGTCATCCTCTATGTACAATCAAGTTTCCTTGAATTATTTTTGGCTCCTGATATTTCGTCACTTGCCTTTTTCTTTCGATCTCATGCCACGTTTGAAACGTTGAGGAACCTGCTGGCTCATGGGACCCGCATGTCATCCTCTATGTGCTATAAAAGTTTATTTTCTTGGATTTTTTTTCACCCTCTGATTTTTGGCTATTTGCCTTTTTCTTTTGATCCCCTGCCCCTTTGAAAGGTTGACTAAGCTGCTGGATCATGGGACCCGCATGTCATCCTCTATGTCCATCAACTTTCTTTTCTTGGATTTTTTACCCCCTAATTTCTAGCTACTTTCATTTTCTTTTGATCTCAAGCCGCATTTCAAACATTGAGACCGCTGCTGCAAAATGGGACCCGCATGTCAACCTCTATGTACAATAAATCTTGGATTATTTTTGGCACCTCATATTTGGTCACTTGCCTTTTTCTTTCGATCTCATGCCGCCTTTGAAACGTTGAAAAGCTGCTGGCTCATGGGTCCCGCATGTCATCCTCTACGAACAATAAAAGTTTCCTTTCTGGAGTTATTTTTGACCCTAATTTCGGCTATTTGCCTTTTTCTTTTGATCCGCCCCTTTGAAACGATGAGGACATGTTGGGGGTCTCACATGTCATCCTCTATGAACAATAAAACTTTCCTTTGGTGGATTTATTTTTTACCCCTAATTAATTTCTGGCTATTTCCTTTTTTCTTTGATCCCCCGCCTTGGAAACGTTGAGGATGTGCTGCCTCATCGGTCCCGCATGTCATCCTCTCGAACGATAAATGTTTTCTTTTCTTGGATTTTTTACCAACTGATTTTTGGTTTTTTTATTTTCGATCCCCTGCCGCCTTTGAAACATTGACGCTGCTGGCTCATGGGTCCCCGTTGTCAGCCTCCCCGTACAAGAAACATGTGATATCTTGATTATTTTGCAGACAATAAACAGTGTATTTCGCTCTGAGCTATTGCAAACAGATAAATTAAATCTTTATTTTTACAACTTATATCTTGAATCTCCTTGTTTTTTTGTTTTGGCGAAGCATAGGACTTTCCTTTTTTTTTGAGAAAAATCCGAACTTTCATGTTCTGGAGTGGGCTGAAATTGTACGAGTCAAAAGGCCCAGAAGGATAGTTCGAAGCCCAGATGTCCAGATGCAGCCCAATTGAAATCTTACTTTTCTTGGATTTTTTTCACCCCTGATTTCTGGCTACTTCATTTTTCTTTGGTCCTGTGCCGCCTTGAAATGTTGAGACCGCCGCAAAATGGGACCCGCATGTCATCCTCCATGTACAATAAAGTTTCTTTTCTTGGATTATTTTTGGCTCCTGATATTTGGTCACTTGCCTTTTTCTTTCGATCTCATGCCACGTTTGAAACGTTGAGGAATCTGCTGGCTCATGGGACCCGCATGTCATCCTCTATGTACAATAAAAGTTTGATTTCTTGGATTTTTTTCACCCTCTGATTTTTGGCTATTTCCTTTTTCTTTTGATCCCCTGCCGCCTTTGGAACGTTTAGTAAGCTGCTGGCTCATAGGTCCCACATGTCAGCCTGTATGAACGATAAAGCTTACCTTTCTTGGAGTTTTTTTTGACCCCTAATTTCTGGCTACTTTCATTTTCTTTTGATCTCAAGCCGCATTTGAAACGTTGGGACCACTGCCGCACAATGGGACCCGCATGTCATCCTCTATGTACAATCAAGTTTTTTTCTTGGATTATTTTTGGCTCCTGATATTTGGTCACTTGCCTTTTTCTTTCGATCTCATGCCACGTTTGAAACGTTGAGGAACCTGCTGGCTCATGGGACCCGCATGTCATCCTCTATGTACTACAAAAGTTTATTTTCTAGGTTTTTTTTCACTCTCGATTTTTGGCTATTTCCTTTTTTCTTTGATCCCCCGCCTTGGAAACGTTGAGTAAGTTGCAACGTGGGACCCGCATGTCATCCTCTATGTACAATCAATTTTCTTTTCTTGGAGTTTTTTTACCCCCTAATTTCTGGCTACTTTCTTTTTCTTTTGATCTCAAGCCGCATTTGAAACGTTGGGACAGCATGTCATCCTCTATGTACAATAAAAGTTTCTTTTCTTGGATTATTTTTCACCCTCTCGATTTTTGGTCACTTGCCTTTTTCTTTCGATCTCATGCCGCCCTTGAAAACGTTGAGGAACCTGCTGGCCCATGGGACCCGCATGTCATCCTCTATGTACTATAAAAGTTTCTTTTCTTGGATTTTTTCACCCTCTGATCTTTGGCTATTTCCTTTTTCTTTTCATCCCCTGCCGCCTTGGAAACGTTGGACCCGCATGTCATCCTCTATGTACAATCAAGTCTCTTTTCTTGGATTTTTTACCCCCTTATTTTTGGTCACTTGCCTTTTTCTTTCGATCTCATGCAGCCTCTGAAACGTTGAGGAAGCTGCTGGCTCATGGGACCCACATGTCATCCTCGATACTATAAAAGTTTCTTTTCTTGGATTTTTTTCACCCTCTTATTTTTGGCTGTTTCCTTTTTCTTTTGATCCCCTGCCGCCTTGGAAACGTTGATTAAGCTGCTGACACAAGGGGCCCGCATGTCATCCTCTATGTACAATCAACTTGCAAGATCTTGGGGCGGAAGAGCTTGTATAAGTGGGACCCATATGTCATCCTCTATGTACAATAAAAGTTTCTTTTTCTTGGATTATTTTTTGCTCCTGGTATTTGGTCTCTTTCCTTTTTCTTTCGATCTCATGCCGCCTCTGAAACGTTGAGTAAGGTGCTGGGTCATGGGACCCGCATGCCATCCTCTATGTACAATCAACTTTTTTTCTGGGAGTTTTTTTACCCCTAATTTCTGGCTACTCTTTTTCTTTTGATCTCAAGCCGCATTTGAAACGTTGACACCGCTGCTGCAAAATGGGACCCGCATGTCATCTTTTATGTACAATAAAGTTTCTTTTCTTGGATTATTTTTGGCTCCTGATATTTGGTCACTTGTCTTTTTCTTTCGATCTCATGCCCCCTTTGAAACGTTGAGGAAGCTGCTAGCGCATGGGTCCCGCATGTCATACTCTATGAACAATAAAAGTTTCCTTCCTTGGAGTTATTTTTGACCGCTAATTTCTGGCTACTTCCTTTTTCTTTTGATCCCCTGCCGCCTTGGAAACGTTGAGTAAGCTGCTGACACAAGGGGCCCGCATGTCATCCTCTATGTACAATCAACTTGCAAGATCTTGGAGCGAAAGAGCTTGTATAAGTGGGACCCATATGTCATCCTCTATGTACAATAAAAGTTTCTTTTCTTGGATTATTTTTTGCTCCTGATATTTGGTCACTTTCCTTTTTCTTTCTATCTCATGCCGCCACTGAAACGTTGAGTAAGGTGCTGGCTCATGGGACTGTACAATAAAGTTTCATTTCTTAGATTTTTTTTACCCACTGATTTTTGCTAACTTGCCTTTTTCTTTTCGATCATATGCCGCCTTTGAAATTGAGGTCGCCGCTGGCTCATGGGTCCCACATGTCAGCCTCTATGAACAATAAACCTTTCCTTTGTTGGATTTATTTTTTACCCCTAATTTCTGGCTATTTGCCTTTTTCTTTTGATCCCCTGCGGCCTTTGAAACGATGAGGACGCTGCTGGCAGGTCGGTCCCACATGTCATCCTCTATGAAGAATAAAAGTTTCCTTTTTGGATTTATTTTTGACCCCTAATTTCTGGCTATTTGCCTTTTTCTTCTGATCCCTGCCGACTTCGAAATGATGAGGATGCAGCTGGCAGATCGGTCCCACATGTCAGCCTCTATGAACTATAAATGTTTCCTTTGTAGGATTTATTTTTTACCCCTATTTTCGGGCTACTTGCCTTTTTCTTTGAAACGTTGAGGACGCTACTGTCTCATGGGTCCCACATGGCATCCTCTCTGAACGATAAACCTTCATTTCTTGTTAACGACAGGTTTATCAGTATTATTTTCGCAGACTAATACAAGCTCTTTGGCTCCAAGATCTTGCAAGTTGATAGATTAAATCAAGGAATTATTAGGATATGTTTTAAATTTCAAATCCACTTTATGAATTTTTAAAAATACCGTTATCCATGTGGGTATGGAGCGATCAAGGATTTTCATATTGGGCATGAGCAGTTTCAAAAATTGGAACCCTATAATTCAAAATAAATAAAAACAACTTTTATGTAGAATCTCCGTGTATTTTTATTTGCCAATCATAGGATCTGTGTTTCATTAGAAAAGGGCCGAAATTGCATGAGCAGAAAGGCCCATTTGTAGTTATTGGGCTTCGACAGCCGGATCAAGTAGACCGATAACAATTACCATGTAGATGTTCCTTGGCAACCCAAAAGTGAAATATTGGGCCCAACAGGGGAAGGTTGAACAGTACTTTTTCTATTGGGAAGGTGGTACATGGGGTTATCCTGACAAAAAAAATGGAACAACTGAATGCCCATTTGGCCTAATATGGTTGCAGGAGCTTTACCTTCCGCCGCCGCCGCTCCGCTTCCGCCGCCGCCGCCATGCCTCGTCGCGGGTCGAGCTACCGGTACGGCGGCGTCTCGAGCTCGGGGTACCGCAGCGTCCGCGCGCGCCCCAAATTAAGGTACTTCCTCCTCGGGACGGCACCTACGATAGGCTCGGCTGGCCTTGGGGCATTTACCCCTAGCCTCTTCCATGCTCAAGTTTTTGAAATGTTTCTGGCTCTGTTCAACACTGGATCAAATTTGTCAACATGACCATTCTTATGGAGTAGCAACGAGTTGAATCTCTCAAAACTCTTTAAGTTCTGCAATATAACGACTAATTGGTACTACCTTATACAAAATGATTACATATCCTTATTTTGGAAGCAAGCAATCACACACTTATAGTTTGCTAGTCAGCTGCACGTAACGTTAAAAATCGGCAATTATAATGAATAAACCTGTAATTTTCACTTAAAATGCATTAAGGAGCATCAAATTTGACAAATCAAACCATGTCGTACTGAAAATTGACATGTCTTTCTCATGCAGAAATGTAAAATTATCCATGCATGTGCGTTTATACAGGTTAAGTTTTGCACGTATTATTTTTTGTAACTTTTCTGACTACCTTCAAAGCTCCAATCCTTCTTCATCATCTTTGTTGTACCGCACTGATGCAAGTGAATGCGAGCTGCTCGCCAGACGCGACTTCGTGTCCGATATGTGTACTATGCCTTCTCCATCTAGTGCTAGTTACGCCTCTGTGCTAATTAATTCAGCACAAACCTCTGTCATTGCAGCTGTGACTCACCTCGACCATTGGAGCCCAATCACAAGAGCGAGCTCAGTCTCAACCAGAGAGGCATGTGTCTCATGGTTAGCTATCTACAACTTGCTGTCTTACTAAAACCGTGCCTATCATAGAGATCACCTCGCTGGTGTAGCAATGGCTGCAAGTAGCTGCTAGCATGAGCGAAGGGGATAAGGAAGAAAAGATTAAAAAAATGGGGTGGGGCCAACAAGCAGGAAAGCTATCTACTAGCTTTATGGATGTTTCTGGAATTGGGTAGAAAATAGTAGATGACACTGTAGCAGCGAATCCCAGAGACCAAGGCCGTTGGATGATGTCTAATGAACGGCAGAACAAAATCGGCGAAATTAGCTTGAATTTTGATAATAAATCTTGGGCATTTTCCCTCGAACATGATTTATCAACTTTGGGTAGTCTCTGGACTAGTCTCCCTCGTCCACCAATTATTATCATACTACTGCGGAAAGTTGAGGGCAGTCCCTAGTCCCGAGCACTTCGCCCACTTCCCCTGGCCTCATCCCAGAGATCTCACACCAACCACCTCACCGTCGACTAGCCGCCAGTCTACAGCCCTCCGAAGAATCCCCAATGGCGGCGACGCCCCTACTAGAGCGCTCCTCACGCGAGCGCATCATCGAGTCTGGCCCACATGTCTTCCGTGCCTGCCGTGTGTCGGCAAGCACGACCGACTTCTCCGTCGGCGAGCCGCCGGCCGTGGGCGAGGGCGAGGCGTCCCCGTACACTATGACAGTGCACATCTTCTTCTCGAGGACGTACGAGCTCAGGAGGATGGCCGGCCCCCTCCCTGCCCCACTGGATGAGGACGATATCACCACTACACCCTGCGAAGAGGTGGTGCTGGATCTTGGCTTGCCTCCGAGGGAGCTGCGTAGTGGGGGCAATGTCGTGCGAACTATGCGCGAGATTCTTGCCCGTGTATGGCTGCTCAAGAACCTGAACCTCACGGAGGAGGAGTGGGACATCATCATGCCTTACGATGTTATGCACCTGATGTGGCAGCAGGCGTGTCGTCGGCTCGGTGGCCTCCACTTCGACCTCACCCTTAGGGTGGACCACCGGCTCATCGTCAACTTGCCGGCGCTGCAGGACAGTTGGGTCCTAGTTGCGCCGGAGGACGGCCACTGCAGCATATGCATGCTGGGGCTGTCGCAGCGCACAACGGTGCGTCTCCGGGGATGCAAACACCCGTTCCATAGGAAGTGCATCTTCTCCTGGTTTGTAACGAACGCCAGCTGCCCTATCTGCCGCGATAAAGTGCTGACCCATCTTATTTTCGATTTGTAGCATAGTATGAATAAAAACCCTGTATGATAGGGATGCCATGCCAACTTGAATCCTATGTCAAGAGAAATTCTATTTGATTGTGGTTATAAGATATTCTGCATTAGTTTGATCTATTATCATTCTATTTTCCTATGGGATATGACCCTATGAATCAAACAGCATGGGATTACTTCCACACAATTAAGTTTGACCAACTTTTAGTAGGACAACAAACATAAATAATTAGTCATCATGGGATTACAATCCAACAGATAATTGTCTTCAGGACTCATACATTTTCCAAATAGAAAAATCAAAACAAATCATGGTTCTTCATCTCACAGCATGATACAGAGACAAGAGTCTAATCATCATCATCATCATCATCATCATCATCACCTCCGTCTTCATTCTGATATTCGTGCATGGTCTCATCCTGCTCGTCGTGTCCATTCTCCTCCTGAGATTCACCAGGTAGCTTCAGTTTATCCATCTCTTTGTCGACTATGCTAACCTCAACAGTGAAATCTACTTCTCCATCATGTGCAGGGATACCTGTATCCAACGAGGTTTCATCAATGTCAGCAACTTTAGTTTGCATACAACCAGCGAAATCATCTTGCTGGGCACCAATTATTGGATCCGCATTCTCATCCAAATCATATATGTTCCTTGCCACAAACTTTTGCACATACTGCCATCCTTTTCTAGATCTGTCTTCCAAGAAAAGTACCTTGGCCGCTTGAGGTACCAAAATATAAGGATCATCCTTGTACCACTGAGCAGTAGTATTAACTGATATGAAATACCCATCATTTCTGGCACCTTTGCCCTTGTTTGGATCTTGGTTGTACCAATAACACTTAAATAGAACCACAGATCGGACAGTAACCTTATCACTATAGAACAACTGAATAACCTCTTCTATGTGACCATAATGGTCAAATGACTCTGATCTCTTCTTTCTGGTTGTCAAGT
The DNA here is from genome assembly GCA_030979885.1 of Lolium multiflorum. NCBI lineage: Eukaryota > Viridiplantae > Streptophyta > Magnoliopsida > Poales > Poaceae > Lolium > Lolium multiflorum. The sequence goes on from CM061751.1 coordinate 183,205,021, forward strand.
GATCTCCACTGGTTGTGATGCCACTATTTCGTGTCTTCAAATGTTGTTCACGCTCATAGGAGCTGTAATGGACACCATTGGCATTGCAAGCTGCAGCTACCAACACCCTCTTATCTGGACCACGTGATAGGACAAGGAGATCAGCACTAACAGCGCCTGGATTCTCCGCATGGAGTTTCGAGATCTACGATTACAAAATAGACAAGAGGTCATCTCATGTGAAAACACATAGACAAGTCAGAGTGCAATTGAACATCTTACATATTTCTCAAACCAGTCCTGAAACCCACTCCCACGTGCCGATAGCTTTCCATTCGTTTCCATGTACAACCTGCAAAACATAGCCAAGTCAGCTGAATATATTTCATTTTGATACAAGTTCATAGTATATGCGAGGAACTGAGTATTTCGTGTGCATAGTACTCACTTAACATATTCATCAGCCTCTGTAGCATTATTCAGCACATACCAAGACAGCTGTTCAAATTCAGACTGCTCTAATGTTTTTTCGGTCCTTGCTGGCGTGTAGTCAACACGTCCGTTGGGAACCCCAAGAGGAAGGTGTGATGCGCACAGCAGCAAGTTTTCCCTCAGTAAGAAACCAAGGTTATCGAACCAGTAGGAGCCAAGAAGCACGTGAAGGTTGTTGGTGGAGGAATGTAGTGCGGCGCAACACCAGTGAAACCGGCGCCAACGTGGAACCTGCACAACACAATCAAAGTACTTTGCCCCAACGTAACAGTGAGGTTGTCAATCTCACCGGCTTGCTGAAAACAAAGGATTAAACGTATCAAGTGGAAGATGATGTTTGTTTGCAAAGAACAGTAAAAGCAGTAGAATGTATTCAGATGTAAAAGAATGGACCGGGGTCCACAGTTCACTAGTGGTGTCTCTCCAATAAGATAACTAACATGATGGGTGAACAAATTACAGGTGAGGAATTGACAAATAAAGATTCAATACATATCAACGATGATTACTATGTGATTTAATCAGGGCATTACGACAAAGTACATAGACCGCTATCCAGCATGCATCTATGCCTAAATAATCCACCTTCAGGTTATCATCCGAACCCCTTCCAGTATTAAGTTGCGAACAACAGATAATTGCATTAAGTATGGCGCGTAATGTAATCAACACAAATATCCTTAGACAAAGCATCAATGTTTTATCCCTAGTAGCAACAACACATCCACAACCTTAGAACTTTCTGTCACTGTCCCAGATTTAATGGAGGCATGAACCCACTATCGAGCATAATTACTCCCTCTTGGAGTTACAAGTATCAACTTGGCCAGAGCCTCTACTAGCAACGGAGAGCATGCAAGAACATAAACAACACATATATGATAGATTGATAATCAACTTAACATAGTATTCTCTATTCATCGGATCTCACCAAACACAACATGTAGCATTACAAATAGATGATCTTGATCATGTTAGGCAGCTCACAAGATCTATAACAATGAAAGCACAAGCGGAGAATACAACCATCTAGCTACTGCTATGGACCCATAGTCCAAGGATGAACTACTCACGCATCAATCCGGAGGCGGGCATGATGATGTAGAGCCCCTCCGGTGATGATTCCCCTCTCCGGCAGGTGCCGGAGGCGATCTCCTGAATCCCCGAGATGGGACGGCGGCGGCCTCTCGCAATGTTTTCCGTATCGTGGCTCTCGGGGGTTTCGCGACGGAGGCTTTAGGCGGAAGGGTAGGGCGCCACGAGGGTCCCACACTACAGGCCGGCGCGGCCCGGGCCCCCGCGCCGCCCTAGTGTGTGGCCACCTCGTGGCCCCACTTCGTCTCCTCTTCGGTCTTCTGGAAGCTTCGTGCAAAAATAGGACCCTGGGCGTTGATTTCGTCCAATTCCGAGAATATTTCCTTACTAGGATTTCTGAAACCAAAAACAGCAAAAAACTGACACTTCGGCATCTTGTTAATAGGTTAGTGCCGGAAAATGTAAAAATGCTGTAAAGTATGTGTAAAACACTCAAGTATTGTAATAAAAGTAGCATGGAACATAAGAAATTATAGATACGTTTGAGACGTATCAAGCATCCCCAAGCTTAGTTCCTACTCGTCCTCGAGTAGGTAAACGATAACACAAATAATTTCTGAAGTGACATGCTACCAACATAATCTTGATCAACATTATTGTAAAGCATATGAGATGAATGGAGTGATCTGAACAAAAGATTGCTAACAAAGATAATGACTAAGCAAATGAATCATATAGCAAAACTTTTCATGAATAGTACTTTCAAGACAAGTATCAATAAGAGTTGCATAAGAGATAACTCATAAGCAATAAATTCAAAGTAGAATGAATTGAAGCAACACAAAAGCGGAGCGTAATATCTCCAATATAAGAATGGCGAGATCCAACTTTATTCAAACAAAAACAAAAACAAAAACAAACCGACGCTCCAAGTAAAGAACATAAGGATGTGACGGAATAAAAATATAGTTTCACTAGAAGTGACCTGATAATGTTGTCGATGAAGAAGGGGATGCCTTGGGCATCCCCAAGCTTAGATGCTTGAGTCTTCATAAAATATGCAGGGATGAACCACCGGGGCATCCCCAAGCTTAGACTTTTCACTCTTCTTGATCATAGTATATCATCCTCTTCTCTTGACCCTTGAAAACTTCCTTCACACAAACTTCAAGCAAACTCATGAGAGGGTTAGTGCATAACCACAAATTCATATATTCAGAGGTGACACAATCATTCTTAACACTTCTGGACATTGCACAAAGCTTCTGAAAGTTAATGGAACAAAGAAACTCATTCAACAAAGCAAAAGCGGCAATGCGAAATAAAAGACAGAATCTGTCAAAAACAGAACAGTCCGTAAAGATGCATCTGGACTGGGCACTTAACTTGCTCAAATGGAAAAACTCAAAACTAATGAAAGTTGCGTACATATCTGAGGATCACGCTCGTAATTTTGCAGATTTTTTCGAATTTTTTACAGAGACTTATGCCAGAATTCGTGACAGACAGCAATGCTGTTTCTGCGCAGCGATCCCAAATATAACATCAACTTTAGCATAGAAACTTTACTTGGCACAAAAACATGATAAGGAGAGGTTGCTACAGTAGTAAACAACTTCCAAGACTCAACAAAACAAAAATTGCTGTAGTAAAATAAACACATGGGTTATCTCCCAAGAAGTGCTTTTCTTTAACGCCTTTCAGCTAGGCGCAGAAAGTGCAAATCAAGTAACATCAAGAGTAGAAGCATCAACATCATAGCTTGTTCTAATAATAGAATCAAAAGGCAACTTCATTCTCTTTCTAGGGAAGTGTTCCATACCTTTCTTGAGAGGAAATTGATATTTAATATTACCTTCCCTCATATCAATAACACCAACGGTTCGAAGAAAAGGTCTTCCCAACACAATAGGACAAGATGCATTGCATTCGATATCCAAGACAACAAAATCAACGGGGACAAGGTTATTGTTAACCGTAATGCGCACATTATCAATCTCCCCAAAGGTTTCTTTTTAACATTATCGACAAGATTAACATCCAAATAACAATTCTTCAATGGTGGCAAGTCAAGCATATCATAAATCTTTTTAGGCATAACAGAAATACTTGCACCAAGATCACATAAAGCATTACATTCAAAGTCATTGAATTTCATTTTAATGATGGGCTCCCAACCATCTTCTAACTTCCTAGGAATAGAAGCTTCAAGTCTTAATTTCTCTTCCCTAGCTTTAATGAGAGCATTTGTAATGTGTTTTGTAAAGGCTAAATTTATAGCACTAGCATTGGGACTTCTAGCAAGTTTTTGTAAGAACTTTATAACTTCAGTAATATGACAATCATCAAAGTCTAAACCATTATGTTCTACAGCAATGGAATCATTGTCACCAATATTTTGAAAAATTTCAGCAGTTTTATCACAAGCAGTTTCAGCAGTTTCAGGCAGTTTTGTACGCTTTGCACTAGGAGTAGAAACATTGCCAACACCAATTATTTTACCATTAATAGTAGGAGGTGCAGCAACATGTGAAGAATCAACATTACTAGTGGTGGTAATAGTCCATACTTTAGCTACATTATTTTCTTTAGCAAGTTTTTCTTTTTCTTCTCTATCCCACCTAGCATGCAATTCAGCCAACAATCTAATATTATCATTAATTCTAACTTGGATGGCATTTGTTTTAGCAAACCTAGCATCTTCAACTTTCTCAGGCATAACTTTCAATTTTAAAAGATCAACATCAAGAGCAAGACTATCAACCTTAGAAGCAAGAATATCAATTTTACTAAGCTTTTCTTCAACAGTTTTATTGAAAGCAGTTTGTGTACTAATAAATTCTTTAAGCATCACTTCAAGACCAGAGGGTACACTCTTATTATTGTTGTAAGAATTACCATAACCATTACTATTAGAAGGATATGGCCTAAAGTTGTTGTTACCATAATTATTCCTATAAGCATTGTTGTTGAAATTATTACTCTTTATGAAATTCACATCAACATTTTCTTCTTGAGCAACCAATGAAGCTAAAGGAACATTATTAGGATCAATATGAGATCTACCATTTGCAAGCATAGACATAATAGCATCAATCTTATCACCCAAAGAAGAGGTTTCTTCAACAGAATTTACCTTCTTACCTTGAGGAGTTCTTTCAGTGTGCCATTCAGAGTAATTGATCATCATATCATCAAGTAATTTAGTTGCGGCGCCCAGAGTGATGGACATAAAAGTACCTCCAGCAGCTGAATCCAATAGGTTCCTTGAGGAAAAATTCAATCCTGCATAAAAGGTTTGGATGATCATCCAAGTAGTCAGTCCATGGGTTGGGCAATTCTTTACCAAAGATTTCATTCTCTCCCATGCTTGAGCAACATGTTCATTATCAAATTGTTTAAAATTCATAATGCTACTTCTCAAAGATATAATCTTAGCAGGAGGATAATATTTACTAATAAAAGCATCTTTACACTTAGTCCATGAATCAATACTATTTTTAGGCAAAGATAGCAACCAATCTTTAGCTCTTCCTCTTAATGAGAAAGGAAACAATTTCAGTTTTATAATATCACCATGTATATCCTTATACTTTTGCATTTCACAAAGTTCAACAAAATTATTAAGATGGGTAGCAGCATCATCAGTACTAACACCAGAAAATTGCTCTCTCATAACAAGATTCAGTAAAGCAGGTTTAATTTCATAGAATTCTGCTGTAGTAGCAGGTGGAGCAATAGGAGTACATATAAAATCATTATTATTTGTGCTAGTGAAATCACACAACTTAGTATTTTCAGGAGTACCCATTATAACAGTAATAAAATAAACTAAGCAAATAAAGTAAAGACAAGTAACTTTTTTTTTTTTGTGTTTTTGATATAGAGAACAAGACAATAAATAAAGTAAAACTAGCAACTAATTTTTTTTGTTTTGTTTAAGTGCAGCAAACAAAGTAGTAAATAAAATAAAGCAAGACAAAAACAAAGTAAAGAGATTGGAAGTGGAGACTCCCCTTGCAGCGTGTCTTGATCTCGGCAACGGCGCCAGAAAAAGTCTTGCTGGCGTGTAGTCAACACGTCCGTTGGGAACCCCAAGAGGAAGGTGTAATGCGCACAGCAGCAAGTTTTCCTCAGTAAGAAACCAAGGTTATCGAACCAATAGGAGCCAAGAAGCACGTGAAGGTTGTTGGTGGAGGAATGTAGTGCGCGCAACACCAGTGAAACCGGCGCCAACGTGGAACCTGCACAACACAATCAAAGTACTTTGCCCCAACGTAACAGTGAGGTTGTCAATCTCACCGGCTTGCTGAAAACAAAGGATTAAACGTATCGAGTGGAAGATGATGTTTGTTTGCAAGAACATTAAAAGCAGTAGAATGTATTCAGATGTAAAAGAATGGACCGGGGTCCACAGTTCACTAGTGGTGTCTCTCCAATAAGATAACTAACATGCTGGGTGAACAAATTACATGTGAGCAATTGACAAATAAAGATTCAATACATATCAACGATGATTACTATGTGATTTAATCAGGGCATTATGACAAAGTACATAGACTTCTATTCTTGTAGGTGTTGGGCCTCCAAGAGCAGAGGTTTGTAGAACAGCAGCAAGTTTCCCTTAAGTGGATTACCCAAGGTTTATCGAACTCAGGGAGGAAGAGGTCAAAGATATCCCTCTCATGCAACCCTGCAACCACAAAGCAAGAAGTCTCTTGTGTCCCCAACACACCAAATAGGTGTACTAGTTCGGCGAAGAGATAGTGAAATACAAGTGGTATGAATGAATATGAGCAGTAGTATGGCGCCAGAAAATAGCTTGCTGGCGTGCAGTTGATGGTAGTAATATTGTAGGAAGTAAACATGCAGTAGTAACGCAGCAGTAGTAAAGTAAAAAGAAACAAGCAGTGATAGCAGTATTTAGGAACAAGGCCTAGGGAATAGACTTTCACTAGTGGACACTCTCAACATTGATCACATAACAGAATAGATAAATGCATACTCTACACTCTCTTGTTGGATGATGAACACATTGCGTAGGATTACACGAACCCTCAATGCCGGAGTTAACAAGCTCCACAATTCAATGTTCATATTTAAATAACCTTAGAGTGCATGAAAGATCGAAACGACTAAACCAAGTACTAACATAGCATGCACACTGTCACCTTCATGCTTATGTAGGAGGAATAATACACATCAATACTATCATAGCAATAGTTAACTTCGCAATCTACAAGAGATCATGATCATAGCATAAACCAAGTACTAACACGAGTGCACACACTGTCACCATTACACCGTGTAGGAGGAATAAAACTACTTTAATAACATTGCTAGAGTAGCACATAGATAAATTGTGATACAAAACACATTGCAATCATAAAGAGATATAAATAAGCACTTCACTATGCCATTCATAACAGTGAATAAGTATTCTGTGAAATATAGCCTAAGAGACCCACACGGTGCACACACTGTCACCTTTACACACGTGGGACAAGGAGTCTCCGGAGATCACATAAGTAAAACTCACTTGACTAGCATAATGACATCTAGATTACAAGCATCATCATATGAATCTCAATCATGTAAGGCAGCTCATGAGATTATTGTATTGAAGTACATAGGAGAGAGATGAACCACATAGCTACCGGTACAGCCCCGAGCCTCGATGGAGAACTACTCCCTCCTCATGGGAGCAGCAGCGTTGATGAAGATGGCGTTGGAGATGGCAGCGGTGTCGATGGAGAAGCCTTCCGGGGCACTTCCGGCAGGGTGCCGGAACAGAGACTTCTGTCCCCCGATCTTGGCTTCGCGATGGCGGCGGCTCTGGATGGTTTCTGTGGGTTTCGTCCTCCGTATCGGTGTTTTTAGGTCAGGGATGAATAAATAGGCGAAGAGATGGAGTCGGAGGGGCCACGGGGTGCCCAGACCACAGGGGGGCGCGCCCCCCCTGGCCCGCGCCGGGGTGTGGTGTGGGCCCCCTGGCTCCCCTCTCGTCCCTCTCCGGTGCTCTGGAAGCTTCCGGGAATTATAAGGTCTTCGGTCTTTATTTCGTCCGATTCCGAAAATATTTCTTTACTAGGATTTCTGAAACCAAAAACAGCAGAAAACAGCAACTGGCCTTTCGGCATCTCGTCAATAGGTTAGTTCCGGAAAACGCATAATAATGACATATAATGTGTATAAAACATGTAGATATCATCAATAAAGTGGCATGGAACATAAGAAATTATCGATACGACGGAGACGTATCAGCATCCCCAAGCTTAGTTCTGCTCGTCCCGAGCAGGTAAAACGATAACAAAGATAATTTCTGAAGTGACATGCCATCATAACCTTGATCATACTATTGTAAAGCACATGAGATAAATGCAGAGATTCGAAGCAATGATGAAGGTAATGAGTAAACAAATGAATCATATAACAAAGACTTTTCATGAATAATACTTTCAAGACAAGCATCAATGAGTCTTGCATAAGAGTTAACTCATAAGCAATAAATTCTTAGTAGAAAGCTTTGAAACAACACAAAGGAAGATATAAGTTTCAGCGGTTGCTTTCAACTTTAACATGTATATCTCATGGATAATTGTCAACACAAAGTAATATAACAAGTGCAATAGGTAAACATGTAAGAATCAATGCACACAGTTCACACAAGTGTTTGCTTCTAAGATAGAAAGAATAGGTAAACTGACTCAACAATAAAGTAAAAGAATGGTCCTTCAAAGAGGAAAGCATCGATTGCTATATTTGTGCTAGAGCTTTGATTTTGAAAACATATAGAGAGCATAAAAGTAAAGTTTTGAGGAGTGTTTGTTGTTGTCAACGAATGGTAGCGGGTACTCTAACCCCCTTGCCAAACAAACCTTCAAAGAGCGGCTCCCATTTTATTTTATTTTTGGGTGGCACTCCTTCCAACCTTTCTTTCACAAACCATGGCTAACCGAATCCTCGGGTGCCTGCCAACAATCTCATACCACGAAGGAGTGCCTTTTAATTTTAGTTTTATTATGATGACACTCCTCCCCACCTTTGCTTTCTCAAGCCATGGCTAACCGAATCCTTCGGGTGCCGTCCAACAATCACATACCATGGAGGAGTGTCTATTTTTGTTAATTAATTTGGGACTGGGAATCCCATTGCCAGCTCTTTTTGCAAAATTATTGGATAAGCGGATGAAGCCACTAGTCCATTGGTGAAAGTTGCCCAACAAGATTGAAAGATAAACACCACATACTTCCTCATGAGCTATAAAACATTGACACAAATCAGAGGTGATAAATTTTGAATGGTTTAAAGGTAGCACTCAAGCAATTTACTTTGGAATGGCGGAGAAATACCATGTAGTAGGTAGGTATGGTGGACACAAATGGCATGAATATTGGCTCAAGTATTTGGATGCATGAGAAGTATTCCCTCTCGATACAAGGTTTAGGCTAGCAAGGTTATTTGAAGCAAACTCAAGTATGAAATGGTGCAGCAAGACTCACATATAAACATATTGTAAGCATTATAAGACTTTACATCGTCTCCTTGTTGTTCAAACACCTCAACCAGAAAATATCTAGACTTAGAGAGACCAATCATGCAAACCAAATTTTAACAAGCTCTATGTAATTATTCATTAATGGGTACAAGGTACATGATGCAAGAGCTTAAACAAGATCTATATGAGCACAACAATTGCCAAGTATCACATTATTCAAGACATTACACCAATTACTACATGTAGCATTTCCCGTTTCCAATCATATAACAATTAACGAAGCAGTTTCAACCTTCGCCATGAAAATTAAAAGCTAAGAACACATGTGTTCATACGAACCAGCGGAGCGTGTCTCTCTCCCAAACAATCATTTATTCAAACAAAAACAAAAACATACAGACGCTCCAAGTAAAGTACATAAGATGTGACCGAATAAAAATATAGTTTCAAGAGAAGGAACCTGATACTTTGTCGATGAAGAAGGGGATGCCTTGGGCATCCCCAAGCTTAGATGCTTGGGTCTTCTTGAAATATGCAGGGATGAACCACCGGGGCATCCCCAAGCTTAGACTTTTCATTCTTCTTGATCGTAGTATATCATTCTCCTCTCTTGACCCTTGAAAACTTCCTTCACACCAAACTTCAAGCAAACTCATTAGAGGGTTAGTGCATAATCAAAAATTCACATGTTCAGAGGTGACACAAACATTCTTTTCACTTCTGGACATTGCATAAAGCTACTGGACATTAATGGATCAAAGAAATGAATCCAACATAGCAAAAGAGGCAATGCGAAATAAAAGGCAGAATCTGTCAAAAACAGAACAGTCCGTAAAGACGAATTTAAAGCTGGCACCAGACTTGCTCAAATGGAAAAACTCAAAACTAATGAAAGTTGCGTACATATCTGAGGATCACGCTCGTAAATTGGCAGATTTTTTCGAATTTTCTACAGAAACTGTGCCCAGATTCGTGACAGACAGCAATGCTGTTTCTGCGCAGCGATCCCAAATATAACATCAACTTTGACATAGAAACTTTACTTGGCACAAAAACATGATAAGGAGAGGTTGCTACAGTAGTAAACAACTTCCAAGACACAAATATAAAACAAAGTACTGTAGCAAAATAACACATGGGTTATCTCCCAAGAAGTTCTTTCTTTATAGCCATTAAGATGGGCTCAGCAATTTTGGTGATGCACCCGCAAGAAATAGTATTTGAAGCAAAAGAGAGCTTCAAGAGGCAAATTCAAAACACATTTAAGCCTAACATGCTTCCTATGCAGAAGAATCTTATACACAAATGAATTCATGAAGAGCAAAGTGACAAGCATAAGAGGATAAAACACGAGTAACTTAAAGATTCTCAACATAAAGAGGGGAAACTTAATATTATTAAGATGCATATAAACATATTTCCCTCTCTCATAATAACTTTCAGTAGCATCATTGATGAAATCCACAATATACCCATCACTTAAAACATTCTTATCATGGTTCATATGCATAGAAGTATCATTAATTTTGGCATAAGAAGAGTTATTCTCATTAATAGTAATTGGAGCAAGATTATTATCAAGAATTTGAACATGGTAAACAAGTTGCATACTAAGGGAATGGTTTTTAGCAAGCCCATCATAACTATGACAAGTTTCATAAGGATAATTGTAACATGTGTCATATACATCTCTATAGCAATTATCTAAACCAGAATATGTAATATCATCATTTTCACTAAAAGTAGAAGTCTCAAATATAGGATCTTCAAGCACAACATCCCCAAGCTTAGGGCTTTCAATATCATCGTTTAAGGGGACATGAATAATGCTATCATCATTACTTTCATAATCAGTACCAAAGAGATTTCCAATATCAAAGGTAGTGTGCTCATTCAAATCATGATCGCTAATGTATGTAAAGGGCATAGGAAGATCATCGTATTCAGATTCATTATCACAATAATCATTAGGAGCAACATACTTACGGTTACCTAGCGTTATCTCGTTCACGCGGGGATACGCCGTTACCTCTTTCTTTTTATTCTCCTTCTTCTTCTTCTTCTTCGTTCCCTTCTTCTTCTTCTTCTTCTTCTCTTCCTTCTCCTCATTCCCTTCTTTAGGAGGAAGAGGCTTGAAGGGTGGCTTGTCCGCATAACCTGATTTACTTTTAGAAACAATAGAAGAAACTTGGGAGGATCCCTCCTTTTCATTAATTAGTTGAAAACACACAGTGGTCCTATCATATTTTGGCAAGGTGTCATCTTCTAAAATATTTTGTATGTAAGTATTTGTATGGCTATTGATGTCTACGGGTGCTTCTATTCTTGTAGACAGTGTTGGGCCTCCAAGAGCAGAGGTTTGTAGAACAGTAGCAAGTTTCCCTTAAGTGGATCACCCAAGGTTTATCGAACTCAGGGAGGAAGAGGTCAAAGATATCCCTCTCAAGCAACCCTGCAATCACGAAGCAAGAAGTCTCTTGTGTCCCCAACACACCTAATAGGTGTACTAGTTCGGCGAAGAGATAGTGAAATACAAGTGGTATGAATGAATATGACCAGTAGTACGGCGCCAGAAAAGTGCTTGCTGGCGTGCGTTGATGGTAGTAATATTGCGGGAAGTAAACATGCAGTAGTAACGCAGCAGTAGTAACTCAGTAAAAAAACAAGCAGCGATAGCAGTATTTAGGAACAAGGCCTAGGGATTAGACTTTCACTAGTGGACACTCTCAACATTGATCACATAACATAATAGATAAATGCATACTCTACACTCTCTTGTTGGATGATGAACACATTGCGTAGGATTACACGAACCCTCAATGCCGGAGTTAACAAGCTCCACAATTCAATGTTCATATTTAAATAACCTTAGAGTGCATGAAAGATCGATACGACTAAACCAAGTACTAACATAGCATGCACACTGTCACCTTCATGCTTATGTAGGAGGAATAATACACAAAACTTCCAAGTATTTGTATGGCTATTATCAATGCAATAAGAAAGACAACCATGCAGGACATCATCAATATCAAGATCGTTAATATTTAACAAAGAAATTTTTCTTGACAACTCTTCACACTTTAAAAATAAGGTAAGTTCATCATGCTGATTAGGAATAATTTCATCATCACAATACAAATTTGCAGCACTCATGGGGTTTGAATTATCATTGGAGGAACATTGAAAATTAAAATGACCAACTCTATGGCAAAGTTCACAAATAAAAGGATAGAGGGCACACACTTTTTCTCCAAGATCATCTAGAGCTCTAGACCACTTTCTAGTTTTTTCATTTCTGTGATGGATACAATATTCATCTTCTATTTGATTAATTCCACAAGGTCTATGTATTCCACAAAAATTAACATGCTTATAGGAAATAGCATTCTTAGGAGTTTGAGCATGCTTATTACAATCATTAACAACAATGTCATTCTTCATGCAAGCCTCTTTAAAAGGTTCATGATACTTATCAAAATTCTTTTTAGGCAATTCTAAATGAGAAGCAAAGGCTTTATAAAGATTTGCAGCAACTTGAGAGTCAAGACCATAAGTAGCACTCATATTTCGAAATTTACCACTATCCATGAAAGTTTCAATGCATTCATAATCATAATTTATACCTGACTCTTTACCTTTGTCGTTCTCCCAATCTTCAGCGTTCTCCTTAATCCGATCAAGAAGGTCCCTTTTAAACTCTTCTTTATTGCTCGTGAATGATCCAGAACAAGTAGTATCCAGCAAGGTCTTATCTTGAAAAGAAAGTCTTGCATAGAAATTATCAATGATGATATTACCTGGAAGCTCATGATTGGGGCATTTGAGCATTAAAGTCTTCAATCTCTCCCATGCTTGGGCAATACTCTCTCCATCATGAGGCCAAAAATTATATATATGGTTTCGATCTTTGTGAATTTCACTTGGAGGATAGAACTTGGAATAAAATAGAGGCACAATATCCTTCCAATCAAGAGAGCGCCCGTCCTTCAATAGTTTATACCAATGCGCCGCTTTACCAGACAGCGACATAGAGAATAGTTTCTTCTTCACTTCATCCATAGAGATACCTGCACACTTGAATAACCCGCATAATTCATGCAAAAACAGTAAATGATCTCCAGGATGGACAGTTCCATCCCCTTCATAGCGGTTATCCATAACACGTTCAATAATTTCCATAGGTATTTTATACGGAATACTTTCAGCAGGTGGATTTAAAATATCAGAAGCATCATTAGAGTTATCGCATATGGGAGATAAAGCATTATCAGAGCAAAATATTTCTTCCAAAGCGGAGGAGCTAAAAAGATTATTTTTATGTAAACTAGCTTCCCCAAGCTTAGACTTCTTCATAGCATTAGCAGTAATTGCATTCATACTAATAACATTGCTACTATCATGTAAATAAGGTTCCATAGGTTTTTTAATTTTCGCATCAAACCATCCATGTCTTAAATCAGGAAATAGAATAAAAAGGTCATTGTTGTCCATTATACCTAACTAGTGTAAACAAGAAACAAAAAGATGTAATTGCAGAGTCTAAAGGAAATAGCTTCGAGCACACACACAATGGCGCCGAAAAGTACTGTTACCTGGAACCGGAGTATGAGTGCCTTTTACCTTTCCTCCCCGGCAACGGCGCCAGAAAAGTGCTTGATGTCTACGGGTGCTTCTATTCTTGTAGACAGTGTTGGGCCTCCAAGAGCAGAGGTTTGTAGAACAGCAGCAAGTTTCCCTTAAGTGGATTACCCAAGGTTTATCGAACTCAGGGAGGAAGAGGTCAAAGATATCCCTCTCATGCAACCCTGCAACCACAAAGCAAGAAGTCTCTTGTGTCCCCAACACACCAAATAGGTGTACTAGTTCGGCGAAGAGATAGTGAAATACAAGTGGTATGAATGAATATGAGCAGTAGTATGGCGCCAGAAAATAGCTTGCTGGCGTGCAGTTGATGGTAGTAATATTGTAGGAAGTAAACATGCAGTAGTAACGCAGCAGTAGTAACGCAGTAAAACAGTAAACAAGCAGCGATAGCAGTATTTAGGAACAAGGCCTAGGGAATAGACTTTCACTAGTGGACACTCTCAACATTGATCACATAACAGAATAGATAAATGCATACTCTACACTCTCTTGTTGGATGATGAACACATTGCGTAGGATTACACGAACCCTCAATGCCGGAGTTAACAAGCTCCACAATTCAATGTTCATATTTAAATAACCTTAGAGTGCATGAAAGATCGAAACGACTAAACCAAGTACTAACATAGCATGCACACTGTCACCTTCATGCTTATGTAGGAGGAATAATACACATCAATACTATCATAGCAATAGTTAACTTCGCAATCTACAAGAGATCATGATCATAGCATAAACCAAGTACTAACACGAGTGCACACACTGTCACCATTACACCGTGTAGGAGGAATAAAACTACTTTAATAACATTGCTAGAGTAGCACATAGATAAATTGTGATACAAAACACATTGCAATCATAAAGAGATATAAATAAGCACTTCACTATGCCATTCATAACAGTGAATAAGTATTCGTGAAATATAGCCTAAGAGACCCACACGGTGCACACACTGTCACCTTTACACACGTGGGACAAGGAGTCTCCGGAGATCACATAAGTAAAACTCACTTGACTAGCATAATGACATCTAGATTACAAGCATCATCATATGAATCTCAATCATGTAAGGCAGCTCATGAGATTATTGTATTGAAGTACATAGGAGAGAGATGAACCACATAGCTACCGGTACAGCCCCGAGCCTCGATGGAGAACTACTCCCTCCTCATGGGAGCAGCATCGTTGATGAAGATGGCGGTGGAGATGGCAGCGGTGTCGATGGAGAAGCCTTCCGGGGGCACTTCCCCGTCCGGCAGGGTGCCGGAACAGAGACTCCTGTCCCCAGATCTTGGCTTCGCGATGGCGGCGGCTCTGGATGGTTTCTGTGGGTTTCGTCCTCCGTATCGGTGTTTTTAGGTCAGGGACGAATAAATAGGCGAAGAGATGGAGTCGGAGGGGCCACGGGGTGCCCAGACCGGCGCGCCCCCCTGGCCGCGCCGGGGTGTGGTGTGGCCCCCCTGGCTCCCCTCTCTCTCTCGTGCTCTGGAAGCTTCCGGGAATTATAAGGTCTTCGGTCTTTATTCCTCCGATTCCGAAAATATTTCTTTACTAGGATTTCTGAAACCAAAAACAGCAGAAAACAGCAACTGGCCTTTCGGCATCTCGTCAATAGGTTAGTTCCGGAAAACGCATAATAATGACATATAATGTGTATAAAACATGTAGATATCATCAATAAAGTGGCATGGAACATAAGAAATTATCGATACGACGGAGACGTATCACATTACGACAAAGTACATAGACCGCTATCCAGCATTCATCTATGCCTAAATAATCCACCTTCAGGTTATCATCCGAACCCCTTCCAGTATTAAGTTGCGAACAACAGATAATTGCATTAAGTATGGCGCGTAATGTAATCAACACAAATATCCTTAGACAAAGCATCAATGTTTTATCCCTAGTAGCAACAGCACATCCACAACCTTAGAACTTTCTGTCACTGTCCCAGATTTAATGGAGGCATGAACCCACTATCGAGCATAATTACTCCCTCTTGGAGTTACAAGTATCAACTTGGCCAGAGCCTCTACTAGCAACGGAGAGCATGCAAGAACATAAACAACACATATATGATAGATTGATAATCAACTTAACATAGTATTCTCTATTCATCGGATCTCACCAAACACAACATGTAGCATTACAAATAGATGATCTTGATCATGTTAGGCAGCTCACAAGATCTATAACAATGAAAGCACAAGCGGAGAAGACAACCATCTAGCTACTGCTATGGACCCATAGTCCAAGGATGAACTACTCACGCATCAATCCGGAGGCGGGCATGATGATGTAGAGCCCCTCCGGTGATGATTCCCCTCTCCGGCAGGGTGCCGGAGGCGATCTCCCGAATCCCCCGAGATGGGATTCGCGGCGGCGGCCTCTCAGTAATGTTTTACGTATCGTGGCTCTCGGTGCAGGGTTTCGCGACGAGGCTTTAAGTAGGCGGAAGGGTAGGTCAAAGGGCGTCACGAGGGCCCACACTACGGCCGGCGCGGCTAGGGCCTGGGCCGCGCCGCTAGTGTGTGGCCACCTCGTGGCCCCACTCTCCTCTTCGGTCTTCTGGAAGCTTGCAAAAATAGGATCCTGGGCGTTGATTTCGTCCAATTCCGAGAATATTTCCTTACTAGGATTTCTGAAACCAAAAACAGCAAAACAGAACTGGCACTTCGGCATCTTGTTAATAGGTTAGTGCCGGAAAATGTAAAATAATGTTGTAAAGTATGTGTAAAACACTCAAGTATTGTAATAAAAGTAGCATGGAACATAAGAAATTATAGATACGTTTGAGACGTATCAGTCCTCTTTCCTATTAGCTCAACACCATGATTAAAAACAGATCCTCCAACTTCCAAAATTCTGCGACCCCGGTTGAATCTGGTCTCAATATCAGGAATATATCTTGAGGCAAATGTATATGCTTCAGCAGCAATATACGCCACTGCAATGCAAGCCTCCGGTCTAGCTTTGTTCCTAACTGTATTCTTGAAAGTGCACAGTCGACGTTCTATAGGGTACATCCATCCATACTGTACCGGACCTCTTAAAAGTGCCTCATCAGGTAGATGAACAGCCAAATGCACCATCACATCAAAGAAGGCTGGAGGATATATCAGCTCCAGCTTGCACAGGATTACTGCTATGTCCACCTTAAGACGTTCTACAACAGCTCTGCTTAGAGTTTTACTACATATTTCCCTAAAGAACCTTCCCAACTCTGCAATCACGTTGTACATATTTGGCTTCACTAAATCTTTAATGCCAATAGCTAAAAGCCTTTGCAGCAGGATGTGACAATCGTGAGTTTTCAACCCTTGGAGCTTGTTTCCTTCAGCATTGAGACAATTTGCAATGTTGGAAGCAAATCCGAACGGGAACATCACACCTCGGAGGTACTCACAAAATAATCTCCTTTTAGGCATCGGCAATGTGAATTCCGCGCCTCGAAATTTATAATGTTTTTCCTTGCCTTTGTTCACTTTGTCATTACGATCCAGTTGCAAGTGCCTGTTAACATTCAATGTTGCACAATCAATCCTAGCATTTGAGCTATCTTTTGTCTTGGATGGAATGTTGAGTAATGTGCCGACAATGCTGTCACATATATTCTTCTCCATGTGCATGATATCAATATTATGCCGAAGCTTCTTACCAGCCCAATACGGCAAGTCCCAAAGAGTGGTCCTGCGCTTATAAAATATTCTCGGTCTATCATTTTCCATTTCCTTCCTCTTGGTACATGCTGCTATTTCACCTCCCATCTTCCTTTTGGTAGCTGCTAGACTCAGTTCATCTCCTCTCTTCTTCCTTTTTCTATCTGCTACTACTGCTGCTGCATCTTCTGTATTCTTCTCTGCTGTACCTGCTGTGGCGGCTGGTGGTTTTCCTGGTTTAACATTTCTGACCGCTTCTAGGTGCGCCTCCAACTCGTGACTCTTAAAGTGCTGCGGTTTAGTCTTTTTACAGGCCTGATCACCAATAAATTGCAATTTTTTTCTATTTTTTCGGAAACTGTGATCTAATGGAAGGAAACGGCGATGGCCCATATAGCATATCTTGTTTATTATCCTCACTGCCAGCTGATCAGTATCACAGTGAACACATGCATTATAACCTGATGTTACTCTGCCTGACATAGTGCCCAAAGCTGGATAATCATGGGTGCAATACAGTACAGCAGCACGTAATAGAAAATTTTGTTCTTTAGGTTGACACACATCCCGTGTAGGGACACCCTCCCATAATGTTTGCAAGTCTCTAATAAGAGGCTGCATGAACACATCAAAATCCTTCCCAGGAGATTTGGGACCTGGGATGAGTAAGGCCATCATACAGTTCGACTGATCGGTGCATGTCCAGGGAGCCTGGTTGTAAGGTGTAACTAGTACTGGCCACATGCTATACGAGTTGCTCATGTTGCCAAATGGGTTGAATCCATCTGTAGCAAGGCCAAGTCTCAGGTTCCTTGGATCTGCAGCAAAATCTGGATGATCCAGGTCGAATTGCTTCCATTCATCGCCATCAGCAGGATGCCTCAGTAAATCAGGGTCGGGCGTGAGAATCTCTTTGTGCCATCTTGTTTCCCGAGATGTTTGTTCTGAAGCAAACAACCTCTGCAATCTTTGTACAAGTGGAAAGTATCTCAGAACCTTCCAAGGAATCTTTTTCTTACCACCAGCTCCATCATGTTTCCATCTTGATTCCTTACATACTGGACATTCATCGAGGTCATTATACTCCATCCAAAACAGTGCACAGTTATTTTTGCAAAAATCAATCTTCTCATATCCAAGTCCCAGTACCTTGATGTACTGCTTCACCTCATAAAAGGATTTTGGCAGTCCAGCCCCAGGGAGTGCATCGCTGTATGTCTTCGCAACTGCATTGAACGCTTTATTGGTAATCCCCTGGTATGACTTGTCATGAAGTAATTTCACAATTAATTCGAATCTTGACACAACAGAACCAGGGGCCACTAAGCGCTTAGCATCTTCTATCAGGTCATGGAAAAGAGGCTTTTTGTGATAACCATGGGGCTGTTGGCTTGCATATGGATACAGATCCCGTAACAAATTAGCAGTAGCCTCATCCTGGACGAGATCTTCAGGCTGATAACCATCAGAATAAAGAGGATCAATAATGTCAGGCTGATCATAGTGTTCACCATGGTTAATCCACCTGATATATGTCTGGTCCATCCCATAAACGAATAAATGATCTGAGACTACATGTTGAGGCTTGGACCCAATATTCAAACATACGCGGCATGGACAAATCACTTCCTTTGTCTTGTCGCCGTCAGTAAAATCACTAACGTGCTTCATGAAGTCTTCAATACCACTCAAATATGTTGGTGTGGTTAATGAGTGAAATAATATCCAAGTTCTGTCCATCTGTTGAGGAGATAGATGGTCAGAGAAGCGATAAGCTATTTCAACAAACAGGTCACCTACGAATGTAAGCAAGCATACCTGAGCAAACAGGTCGAATATAAAACTATAAATGCTACATTATTTGAGCCGATTTCAGCAAACGAACTGAGTGCAAAACTACGGCTACCTAGCGAACAGATTTTTTTAGGCTGACCACTGGGTTTCCCCACTTTGTATTTTTTTATTAATAAAAAGAGGGAAATATGTACAAAAGTTGCTGGAGAGCAGCAACTAAAAGGATCATAGATCCCAAACAGCAAAATATATATAAAATGTTCTACCCATGATATGATTTCCTCTTTGCCTTATGAACAAGGAGAGCAATTTCATCCTTGAATCTCTTGTGCCATCTATAAATGCTTGGGGGGAGGGGCGAACAGATCTATCGAAAGCAATACAATACCAACACATTCTTTCTTCTTTTTTGCCGTAATTCCGCCGATCTATTAGCAGTGCAAAGAAGCCAAAAGTAATAAGATTACATACAGGTTCATAGACCACCAGGGCCGTACCTGAGAATACGGAGGGCCTGAGCAAAACAAGAAATAGAGGCCCTCAACATGATCATTGGCAACTAAAATGATTTTATATATACTACTCACTCCATTTCAATAAACAATGCACCCTTGTTTTTCGTATTTTATCTTCGAAAAAATATTAATCTATATCTCTCTATTTAAAAATGATGTTTCAATTTTATGTAGATATACATGTATTTAGATGAGTTTAGTTTGCAGATACATGCAAGTTTTGATGAAGTTGAAACATATTTTTCAGGATGAAGTATATAAAAAAATTGATATAAAACTGGTATCATTAGAAAGTATTTTCCAACACGATTCTAACAATGCTGCTTATGTATTATATGATCGTGATATTGTTGTCCTATTTATTTGGTCAAGGTTCACATTGAAATGTGGTAAAATAAATTAAAAGAAGTGCATCGTGTGAAAAAGCAATCTAAGAATTCAAAAGTGCTAATTGTTAGTCGAAACATGACATCATTGAGACAAAATATTAATATTCATTGGAAGACTAACTGAATTAGCTGCACTCGCGATGAAAGAGAAAGAGAAGATACGGGTAAGAGCAAGTACAATAAGGTACAGTCTTTTTGTTTGTTTGTTTGGGTTGCTCATCAAGCTTATCGCTCGATACAATAAGGTACAGTCAGCGGGAGTGGTGTTTGGAACATGGGTGCATAGTGGGTGGTATCATAGAGTACTATCATAGATATGCTATATTTATTATAGTGGAGTATTGAAAATGGCATATATAGAAGGGGATATTGAGAATTGAGAGTGGCATAAACACAACTTCAGTTTTTGTAATGGCATAAACACAACTTGTGAATTGAGGAGTGGCATAGAACCAATTAACACTTGTTTCAATAACAGCCATCAAAAGCCAATCGAACGCACGAGAATGGATCCAAAATTTACCCATTTTAAGTTTCACGAGAAAATTTTAAACTTAAAATTCGTACTGCCTAGAAGTTTTTGAAACAAAAATCCAGTAAATCTTATATGTCGGGTTATGCATTCTGGGGGAGTTTCATCAGATTCAGCCATATTGTTTATCAATAAACCTCATTTTATGTTTTACAACCAACTTTAAACTTAAAATTCAAACTGTCCAGTAAAAAGAACAACATTCCAGTAAATCTTATATATTTCTTCTGCATTCCGGGAAAGATTGGTCGGATTCAAAAAAAATAGTTTGGGAATAAACATTGTTTTTGTCTGGAAACGACTTATTGTAGAGTGATTTTTGGTTGGATACATTCATGTGTGTTCGATTGGCTTTGGATGGCTGATATTGAACCAAAGTCAACGCTGGGCTTTTGACCCTGAACGTCACTGGAGCTGCGTCAAAAGTCCAGCCATGACTTTGTCTCAATAACAGCCATCAAAAGCCGATCGAACGCACAGGAATGGATCCAACCAAAAATCACTCAACCGCTGGAATTTTGACCTGAAAGTCACTGAAGCTGTGTCCATACTTGCCCAACAGGTTGCGTATGAATGTAAACCAACATATCTGAGCAAACAGGTCGAATATAAAACTATATAACTAAATGCCACGTTATTTGAGCCGATTTCAGCAAACCAACTGAGGTCTATTTTTTTAGGCTGGACAGTGGTTTCCTCGCTGTGTATTTTTCACTGTAATAAAAAAGAGGGAAAATGTTACTGGAGAGCAGCAACTAAAAGGATCATAGATCCCAAACAGCAAAATCTAGCTAAAAAGGTTATACCCATGATGATAAGCCATGATATGATTTCCTCTTTGCCTTACAAACAAGCAGTGGCGGACCTAGGATTTTAGGAAAGGGTATGACACAACAAAATTTTGGAGTTTCTATTGAATTTCTTTTGTCCTAATAAAAATAATTAAATAAAATACTTTCTCGGATTCATACTAATTAACTCAAATTTGTCTAGATATAAATGTATCTACTCAACAAACTTGTCTAAGATACATCAGTATCTAGACAAAGTTGAGTCAATTAATTTGGATTGAAGGGAGTATGTCAAAATGATTAAATAAAACAGATTTTGCATATAATCAAAATGTAAATTGTTGAAAAATGCACCGTTGACGGGGTGCTCTAATTTTGAACTGAATTCTCACTAAATATATATAATTAATCATATACTTGACTACCAAAGATTAATTATCAGTTGATTAATCGTATATACAGTAGCAAGATATTTCCTTTGATTAATCATGATATCTAATCAGGTCATGGTGCATGGCCATAGCTGGCCTTGTAGGCTTACACGCGAGACAAAATCGCACATCTTGAAAAACATGCAAGTAGACTGTTGGCTAAAGCCAATGCATTAATCAATCGGATGTCTAATCAATCGGTTACATGCACTAGCTCAGTGTTCGCATGGCTGCACGCCACATGTATTAGCACCGCATGTATACATATACATCACTCATCTTGATTAATTGCTCAGCTCATTAAACTATCAAAGATCTTGCACGGCTTGGACGCAGGGTATGCCGTGGCATATACGGCATACCCTGTAGATCCGCCACCGCAAACAAGGAGAGCCATTTCATCCTTGAATCTCTTGCGGCTTCTGTAAAAGCTTGGGGGCGAACAGATCAATCGAAAGCAATATAATACCAACAAATTCTTTCTTCTTTTTGGCCGTAAATCCACCGATGTATTAGCAGTGCAAAGAACCCAGAAGTAATAAGATTACAAACAGGTCCATAGAGGACTGGCACCAAGCGACGACTACAGACATTGGGCAATGGTGAGCAGTACAGTGTACAGTACGAACGAATTCGAGCAAATAGGTAAAGCGGAAAACAATGTCAAACAAACACATCGAGAGGAAAACAATATCAACCGATCGATTCGAACGAACTAACGAACTTATAAGGGCTGGGCGACGGCGACTGACTTCGATTGAGCTATAATGAATCGTACTTGCCCAGGCCTGAAGATAGCATGCATACCGTGAGGATCTACCAGCTGACCGCGCCTGCCGGTGCGGCTGGAGAAGAACGGCGCCACCAGCAGTCGCCGGCTGACGCGGCTGATAGACAGCGTGGGGAAGTTTTGGTGCGCGGCCTGGTTCACCGAGGGTGTGTCTAGAGAAGAACAGGGCGCCGAAGGAGGTGTCTAGAGAAGAACAAGGTGGGCTGGGTGCTGAGTTAAAGGCGAGCGTTCGAAATATTGGGCGCGCGTTCGAAAGTTTAGGTGCGCGAGGGAGGTGTCTGCTGTGCTGAGTTAAAGGCGAGCGTTCGAAATTTCCCCGTCCTCTTCTTTTTTGGGCTAATCTATCTATACCTCTATTCTATCTACATGTTTTTTATTTTTTTCTATTCTATACATGAGTTTTTGAAATTGAATTTTTTCACTCTGTCAGCCTTCCGGCCAATGCTCATTTGAAGTAATTGAAGCTGTTGATTTGCAGCTTAGAGGTGCTATCTACCGCTCATCATACAAGGACTCTTCAGATCTAACGGCTGTGAATGCACGGATTCGTCACCCATCCTTCCCTTGGACTGGCGATGCTGAAAGCCTGAAACACTGGAACCCTCTAGATACTTCGGGATACCTCACTGCCCCACATTATTAAACAGGCCTTTTCCGACACGGGAAGTCAAAAGTTGGGGGCTCCATGCAGTACATATGAATACTCGCTAGCTGCATGGTCTAGAAGCAGACTAGAGTAAATCATCAATTCGTCAAATCAATTGGTGTATAATTTTTTTTAGGAGCTAAGACGCCGGCATGAACCATTTTATCAACTTGAATGCTTACTACATGACATAAGAAGACTATGTACACAGGTTTATTTTGGTCAATACGAAAGTATAAACTGAAATACGACTATTTATTGAACCGTTTTCATGTTGTATTGTTGAAAATGGCATAGAAGGGGGTATTGAGAATTGAGAGTGGCATAAACACAACTTCAGTTTTTGGAATGGCATAAACACAACTTGTGAACTGAGGAGTGGCATAGAACCAATTAATCCTAGAACCAATTAACCCCACCAAAAATGGGTGATGCATGTCTCCTTCACCAAAACAGCAATACCTGTCTGAAACAAGTACATGAACACAAGTACACCACCATAATAATAATACTAGGTGACTCAACGACTCAACATTGACTCGACTCAGACACAACTACTACATTGACACAAGTACTAATATAATAAAGTAAGAGTACTAGTTTGTTTACATTTCCACAGGCCAATTTTACGAACAAAATTTCGAAAATTAACCTTCAGAAACTCGGAAGCCAGGTGACACAGCAGTCATCAAGGATTGCAGCTAGTGGTACACAGTGACCTGGTCAAGATCTACCTTGAGCCTGCTTGACGCTTCAGCTCGGAGTTGAGAGCCTTCTCCTGTGACAGCTCGGCCTCTAGTTTGTCCGTCCTAACCGTGAGGTTCAGGATCAGTCCGGCGAGTTTGTCCATGGTCTCCGCCTGGCCGAGGCTCCGCCGCTGGATCTCATTACTCGCAGTGAACGATTTCATGGCGATATCGTCGAGAATGCGAATCCGGATCTTCTCAGTGGCGAGCTCAGAATAAAGTCTCATGCACTCATCGGCGAGGGCGCTTCTGTCCGCCGTCTCGACGCAGAAATCGCCCATAACCATTTCTAAAATGGGCCCGATCTCGTAGCGGGGCTTCTATCAGATGGGGATGGAGCACAAAATCAGAAGTGTACCCAGAGAAGTACCAAGAAAGAGAAAATGGGAATCCCAATTTGCACGAATGTCTATACCTCGCTGCTTTGAGAACTTGGCTCCGTGGAAGATGTTTCCGCAGGCAGGAGGGCTGCGGGAAAACTAAGGCCGCCCGACCTGAATATACGATTGAGAGAAGGTAAGAAAAGGAGGGGATGATAAGTTGTGAAAGACATAGAAAGATGCGCAAGAACGGAGGATCGCCTGAAGGTAGCAGTCGCGGGCTGCGACGCCCTTGAAGACTCTTGCGCAGAAGGCACCTCGACAGCAGCACAGGGACGCCATTGCTGGGATTCCCTCAGCTTCGCCGCAGCCGCACGAGCCCTTCTGTGGCGAGACTTGCTCCCGGTCATGGTGGCGAAGTAGTATTCCAAGAGGTAAACAAAGTGGTGAACTGAGGAAGACGGCAAGAGCAAAGGTTAGTTCTTAAATTTGGCCTCCCCGTCTCCTCGGCACCTCGCGAGTAGTAATACTTATCTGGTCAAAGAGCAAACTTCAAGGCAGAGACTTGGTGGGCCATTCATCTCCAACTATACTTCCTCCGATCCGAATGATACCAAATTTTTGAATGACAAATCACCCAAAACAGTATTCCAAGAGTATATGTAAGCTTTCATTTTGGAGTGACTAAGAGCATCCACAACGTGTAGCCAAAAGTGGTTCCATATTTGATTTTTGGCTTTTGGAACTAGTTCCATACATTGTAGAGGTAGTTCCAAAACCAGAAAAACAGGGAACCGGAGCAAGTAGGTGCTCCGATGCCAAATTTCACTTTTGGCATTTGGAACTAGTTCCCTACATTGTGAGAGTAGTTCCATATTGGCTTTATGTGTTGTTTTAGCTTGATGGCGGGACCCACGTTATAAATATTTGGAACCACTACATTGTGGAGCTATTGCTATATTTCACACCAAAGCCAAATTCACCATCGTATCAGATTTGGCAATAGCAACATTGTGGATGCGCTAAGAAGGATGCAGGCTTACCTTTTCATTTTCATGTTATAAACTTGTTTAAATATTGGTTAAACCTAGGATTTGACCAAGATCAAATGGGCATAAAAATTCAGAAAAAATCAAAAAAATGAAAATCAAAGCACATAGTATTATTATGTCATATAGTAAGCATTCAAGTTGATAAACAAGGTCTAAACAACAAACCAGACAAATCATGTATCTACCCCCTAACCCTAAACTTTGTCTTATGAAGTCAAGCATGAAGAGAAGTGGTTTTGGGTTTCAAACATGGAAATTTCAAAAAACTCCCAAAAGCTTCTCATTTTAGAGTGACTAAGAAGGATTCAGGCTTACCTTTTCATTTTCATGTTTTAAACTTGTTCAAATCTTGGTCAAACTTAGGATTTGACCAAGATTCAAATGGGCATAAAAATTGGGAGGAAGGGTATGAATTACAATTCAAAAAAAACAAGGTAACTTAAATACTTGGATGACTCATATTAGTGTTCTTGACATTCTGTAAAATTATCAGATTTTTCGAAGAAGTTTGATTTTTTGGACAAAATTTTACCAATTTCTAGACAGAACAGAAAATGTCAGCCTTTTTATGCAAATCTGCACATAAATGGCTCAAATTAAAATAGTATACTCGTTTCAGTGTTTTTGATTTCCTATAAAAAAATTAGATTTTTCTGAGAAGTTCTAATTTTTGCCAGAATTTGAAAATTTTGGATTTCTTGTGTGCCCGAAACACCCAAAAGTCGCTCCAAATCTGAACACAGGTTTATTTTGGTCAATACGAAAGTATAAACTGAAATACGACTATTTATTGAACCGTTTTCATGTTGTATTGTTGAAAATGGCATAGAAGGGGGTATTGAGAATTGAGAGTGGCATAAACACAACTTCAGTTTTTGGAATGGCATAAACACAACTTGTGAATTGAGGAGTGGCATAGAACCAATTAACCCTAGAACCAATTAACCCCACCAAAAATGGATGATGCATGTCTCCTTCACCAAAACAGCAATACCTGTCTGAAACAAGTACATGAACACAAGTACACCACCATAATAATAATACTAGGTGACTCAACGACTCAACATTGACTCGACTCAGACACAACTTGATATAGTAAGCACTCAAGTTGATAAACAAAGTCTAGACATATTCAAACCAGAAAAATCATGTATCTACCCCTAACCCTAAACTTTGTCTTAATTATGAAGTCAAGCACGAAGAGAAGTCGTTTTGGGTTTCAAACATGGACATTTCAAAAACCCTCCCAAAAGCTTCATTGTGGTGTGACGTACTAAGAAGGATACATGCTTACATTTTCAACAACCCCCCTAAAAGCTTCATTATAGAGTGACTAAGAAGGATCCAGTCTGGCGGGCTTACCTTTTATTTTCTTGTTTTAAACTTGTTCAAATCTCGGTCAAACCTAGGATTTGACCAAGATTCAAAATGTGCATCAAAATTAAAAAAAATTAAAAACCAAATTAAAGCACATAGTGTTCTTATGTCATATAGTAAGCATTAAAGTTGATAAACAAGGTCTAGACACATATTCAAACAAGACAAATCATGTATCTATACCCCTAACCCCTAAACTCTATCTTATGAAGTCAACAACATGAAGAGAAGTGGTTTTGGGTTTCAAACATGGAAATTTCAAAAACCTCCCAAAAGCTTCATTTTAGAGTGACTAATATATATAAGAAGGATCCATGCCTGCTTACCACCTTTTCATTTTCATATTTTAAACTTGTTTAAATCCGTGTCAAATTAAACCAAGGATTTGACCAAAAGATTCAAATGGGCATAAAATTTAAAAAAATCAGAAAAATGAAAAACAAAAGCATATAGTCTTCTTATGTCATATAGTAAGCATTCAAGTTGATAAACAAGGTTTGGACATGCATATTCAAACCTAGGCAAATCATGTATCTATCCCCTAGCCCCTAAACTCTATCTTATGAAGTCAAGCATGAAGAGAAGTGGTTTTGGGTTTCAAACATGAAAATTTCAAGAACATCCCAAAAACTTCATTTTAGAGTGACTAAGAAGGATACAGGCTTCCCCTTTTCATTTTCATGTTTTATACTTGTTTAAATCTTGGTCAAACCTAGGATTTGACAAAGATTCAAATGTGCATCAAAATAAAAAAAATCAGAAAAATTAAAAACCAAAGCACATAGTTTTCTTATGTCATATAGTTAGCATTAAAGTTGATATAAACAAGGTCTAGATATATTCAAACAAGAAAAATCATGTATCTACCCCTAACCCTAAACTCTGTCTTATGTAGTCAAGCATGAAGAGAAGTGGTTTTGGGTTTCAAACATGGAAATTTCAAGAACCCCCCAAAAGCTTCATTTTAGAGTGACTAAAGGATCCAGGTCGGGCTTACCTTTTATTTTCATGTTTTAAAATTGTTCAAATCTTGGTCAAACCGTACCTAGGATTTGATCAAGATTCAAATGGGCATAAAATTTCAAAAAAATGAAAAACCAAAGCATATAGCCTTCTTATGTCATATAGTAAGCACTCAAGTTGGTAAACAAGGTCTAGACATATTCAAACCAGAAAAATCATGTTTCTACCCCTAGCCCTAAACTTTGTCTTATGAAGTCAAGCACGAAGAGAAGTCGTTTTGGATTTCAAACATGGAAATTTCAAAAACCTTCCCAAAAGCTTCATTTTGGAGTGACTAAGAAGGATACAGGCTTACCTTTTCATTTTCATGTTTTAAACTTGTTTAAATATTGGTTAAGCCTAGGATTTGACCAAGATCAAATGGGCATAAAAATTCAGAAAAAATCAAAAAAAATGAAAACCAAAGCACATAGTATTATTATGTCATATAGTAAGCATTCAAGTTGATAAACAAGGTCTAAACAACAAACTAGACAAATCATGTATCTACCCCTAACCCTAAACTCTGTCTTATGAAGTCAAGCATGAAGAGAAGTGGTTTTGGGTTTCAAACATGGAAATTTCAAAAAACTCCCAAAAGCTTCTCATTTTAGAGTGACTAAGAAGGATTCAGGCTTACCTTTTCATTTTCATGTTTTAAACTTGTTCAAATCTTGGTCAAACTTAGGATTTGACCAAGATTCAAATGGGCATAAAAATTGGGAGGAAGGGTATGAATTACAATTCAAAAAAAACAAGGTAACTTAAATACTTGGATGCCCCAAAGATGTGTGGAAGCCCAAAACAATGGCAAAACATGTGCGCACGCTGCATCCAATTCAAGTAGAAAACACATAGTAGGCATCGATAGTTTGACCTAAATTTGAAATCAAAGAGAAGGTGGTTAGAAAAAATCGAAATTGGCAAAGCAAAGCATGAAATCATAAATTTGTGATGCACTATAGCTATGAAAAGTATCAAACAATGCATACCAAAATGATTTTTTAGAGGAATACTAGTTCAACTTATTTTAATTTTATATTAGTAGCCCAAAATCGAACTAGTAGTTGGATATTTTTGAACTTGATCTGTAGTAGTGGGCAAAACCCTAGTTTAACCTATTTAATCATAGATTCGTAGGTCGATTTTTCTACTTTTTTATTATTACTATGCAGCACATGTGTGTTTGCCCGTCGAGTGAAACTCGGAGGAAGAGGGATCACTCGGAAGGAGAGAAGAAGGGAGAGAATTATGGTGTCTCCCCTTTTTCGGGTGATGATGCGATCGCAGGGTTTGTCAGGAGAGAGCGAGCGAGCGAGCGAGTCGAGCGAAGGCGAGAATGAGAGAGATTTGTTATTTTTGTGAGAGGGACAACCGAAGGATCCAGAAGGACCCACATACTTCCAATACGCATCCTGATTTGTCTTCTCTTGACAAAGAAAATGGCTGGGAGTTTGCGTACCTATTGCACGTGACTTGTGCTCACTGAAGTGTGGGACCTCACGCATGGGCACCACACGTAAGTGACAGACCTGTTGATGTAAAAACTCGGTTGATTATTATACTACTACATTTATACAAAGTTTCCTATGGATTCAAGGGTACGAAAGCCAAGTTAAATCATTTACATGACATTATTTTTTCCACGAAGCCAAGTTAACTCATTTATCAATTGGTACATTTTGGAGTGACTAAGAAGGATCCAGGCTTACTTTTTCATTTTCATGTTTTAAACATGTTTAAATCTTGGTCAAACCTATGACTTGACCAAGATTCAAATGGGCATAAAAATTCAAAAAAAAAAGAAAAACAAAAGCACCCGTCTTCCTATGGCTAAGTAGGCGGAAGGGTAGGTCAAGGGCGCACAGGGGCCCACCACAGGGCGCGCGGCCAGGGCCTGGGCCGCGCCGCCCTGGTGTGTGGCCACCTCGTGGCCCCACTTCGTCTCCTCTTCGGTCTTCTGGAAGCTTCGTGCAAAAATAGGACCCTGGGCGTTGATTTCGTCCAATTCCGAGAATATTTCCTTACTAGGATTTCTGAAACCAAAAACAGCAGAAAAAAGAACGGCACTTCGGCATCTTGTTAATAGGTTAGTGCCGGAAAATGTAAAATAATGCTGTAAAGTATGTGTAAAACACTCAAGTATTGTAATAAAAGTAGCATGGAACATAAGAAATTATAGATACGTTTGAGACGTATCAAGCATCCCCAAGCTTAGTTCCTACTCGTCCTCGAGTAGGTAAATGATAACACAAATAATTTCTGAAGTGACATGCTACCAACATAATCTTGATCAACACTATTGTAAAGCATATGAGATGAATGGAGTGATCTGAACAAAAGATTGCTAACAAAGATAATGACTAAGCAAATGAATCATATAGCAAAACTTTTCATGAATAGTACTTTCAAGACAAGTATCAATAAGAGTTGCATAAGAGCTAACTCATAAGCAATAAATTCAAAGTAGAATGAATTGAAGCAACACAAAGGATGATTAAGTTTCAGCGATTGCTTTCAACTTGTAACATGTATATCTCATGGATATTTGTCAACATAGAGTAATATAACAGGTGCAATAAGTAAACATGTAAGAATCAATGCACATAGTTAACACAAGTGTTTGCTTCTAAGATAGAAAGAATGGGTAAACTGACTCAACAATAAAGTAAAAGATTGGCCCTTCGCAGAGGGAAGCATTGATTACTATTTTTGTGCTAGAGCTTTTTGTTTTGAAAACATAGAAACAATTTTGTCAACGGTAGTAATAATTCATATGTGCTATGCATAATACTTCCTACAAGTTGCATGTCTCATGCATAGAGTACCAATAGTGCTCGCACCTTGTCCTACTATCTCGGAAAACACGGATTCTCATCGCATAACATATGCTTCAACCAAGTGTCACAAAGGGGTACCTCTATGCCGCATGTACAAGTGTCTAAGGAGAAAGCACGCATTGGATTTCTCGCTTTTGATTATTCTCAACTTAGACATCCATACCATAGACAACAGATAATGGACTCCTCTTTTTCATGCTTAAGCATTCAACAATAGTTAATATTCTCATAAGAGATTGAGGTTGTATGTCCAAACTGAAACTTCCACCATGATACATGGCTTTAGTTAGCGGCCCAATGTTCTTCTCTAACATATGCATACTCAAACCATTTGATCATGAAATCCACTACTTCAGACAAGACGAACATGCATAGCATCTCACATGATATCCAACAAAGGTAAAGTTGATGGCGTCCCCAGAAAACATGGTTACCGCTCAACAAGCAACTTATAAAAATTAAGACACATAACTACATATTCATCACCACAATAGTTTTTAAGCTATTTGTCCCATGAGCTATATATTGTAAAGGTAGAGGAATGAAATTTAAAGGTAGCACTCAAGTAATTTACTTTGGAATGGCAGGAAATACCACATAGTAGGTAGATATGGTGGACACAAATGGCATGGTGTTTGGCTCAAGGTG
The DNA here is from genome assembly GCA_030979885.1 of Lolium multiflorum. Classification (NCBI taxonomy): domain Eukaryota; kingdom Viridiplantae; phylum Streptophyta; class Magnoliopsida; order Poales; family Poaceae; genus Lolium; species Lolium multiflorum. The sequence continues at coordinate 183,236,207 of CM061751.1, forward strand.
TTTGGATGCACGAGAAGCATTTCCTCTCAGTACAAGGTTTGGGCTAGCAAGGTTGTTTGAAGCAAACACAAGTATGAACAGGTACAGCAAAACTCACACAAGAACATATTGCAAGTATTATAAGGCTCTACACTGTCTTCCTTGTTGTTCAAACACTTTACCCGAAAATATCTAGACTTAGAGAGATCAATCATGCAAACCAAATTAAACAAGCTCTACAGTAGTTCTTCATTAATAGATTAAACTACATGATGCAAGAGCTTAAACATGATCTATGAGAGCTCAAACAATTGCCAAATTGTCAAACCATATGCATCATTTTCCAATTCCAACCATATAGCAATTTAACGAAGCAATAAGCTTTCGCCATGAACATTAAAGCACAATTAAGAACACAAGTGTTCCATAAGAAAAAGCGGAGCGTAATATCTCCAATATAAGAATGGCAAGATCCAACTTTATTCAAACAAAAACAAAAACAAACCGATGCTCCAAGTAAAGAACATAGGGATTTCTATTTTCGTGCCTCGTTATTAGTTTTAGTTTTTCCTCAGTTTTCCCCTCCCTCTAGTTTGAAACCCATCGAAGACGCGGGTTGCCGTCAGGTCAGAGGCCTTACCGTTACCGTGAGGTCAGTTCCTCGCTGACCGTCTCGTGCTGACGGGTGGATCCATCTACCGCTGACGCGTGGGCCGTTTTATTTCCTGATTGTATACGCGGTGCTGCCAATGACAAATGGGGCCGCTCTATGGGGCTGCCGCAGCCAATGACCAGTGGGTCGTCTATTTATTTATAGAAAATTATATATTGCCGCTCTGTGGGGCCTCCGCAGCCAATGACCGCTGTGGTCGTCTATTTTATTTAGAGAATATAATATAGAGCCGCTCTGTAGGGGCCGCCTCAGCCCATGGCAGGTGACTATTTTCGCAGCTTAATCTAAAGTGACTCTTATGCTAAACATTGTGCATCCCGGCGTTGACCTAGCAGTGGCGGCGAGCATAGCCGTTCTGACCATGCCGATATCGGCATCGGCATCGGCATCGTTTGGAGGATGTGGTGCTCGAATAATAGTGGAAATGCGATATTATTTTTTACATGCATAATATATAGAAAATAGCTAGATCTCTAAATCGATGCATATGAAGCTACATATATATTCTTGGTCATGATCCCCTTAATTATCTAAAGGGGATGGATGCATGGCTTCACGTCGTCGTCGCTTTCATCATCAGTATCTTCGTCGTCTGAGTAGTAGTACCTCCTGCACATTGTTCCGTCGAACACCTTCACTGTGAGCACATCATCGCCTTCATATTTGAAGTGTACGAACCAGCCGAAATCCACACCGTGCGCGATGGCGAATTTCTCCCAGCCCTTGTCGAGGTACATCCGGCCTTGTCCGTCAAATAGGACCTCCACGGTCCAGAGACGAGGACCGCAGTCAGCTGCTCGCAGATACACCTTAGCTGGCTCCTTGCCGTCAAGATAGTCCGCAAATTTTTTTGGGAGTTCCTGCAAAGAGATCGAGCGCCGATCGTTTGAAATTAGGGAACCCTTGAAATTAAAGGTTTTTTAGAACATGCCCATAATTAATCACATGCATCATATATGTGGGAACGCGTACGTACCTTCTTGACCAAAGGGTCTTCATAGACGACGATGAAGAACTCCTCTATGATCAATGGCAGTGTTGACGGTGGTGGTGGCAATGATGATGATCCACTTCCCCTTCCCCTTCCCCTTCCCCTTCCCCTTCCCCTTCCCCTTCCCCTTCCCCTTCCCCTTCCGGTCCGCGTCCGAGACGTGGAAGCCATGGCAATGGATAAAGTGTATGTGAACGAAGAAGAGAGAGGCAGAACCTATTGACACAAGGGATGGCCGTGTGGGTGTTTATAAGGGAGAGATGACCGTTGTAGGGGTTTACACAATAAAATAAGGAGGAGATGACCGTTGTGGGGGTTTATACACAATAAATTAAGGAGGAGACGACCGTTGTGGGGGTATATATCTCAACAAAAAAAGTAATGCGGACTATGTTGACGGAAATGGAACTTCGTGATATAGTTTATCATTTTACCGTGAAAAGTAATGCCTAAAAGAAAAGTAATGGCTACAAGAAATCGGTGATGGTTTATCGTTTTTTGCGTGAAAAGTAATGGGTACAAGAAATGGGTGATGGTGTATCATTTTTTGCGTGAAAAGTAATGGCTACAACAAAATCGGTGATGGTTTATCGTTTTTTGCGTGGAAAGTAATGGGTACAAGAAATGGGTGATGGTGTATCATATTTTTGCGTGATAAGTAATGGCTACAACAAAATCGGTGATGGTTTATCGTTTTTTGCGTTGAAAGTAATGGGTACAAGAAATGGGTGATGGTGTATCATATTTTTGCGTGATAAGTAATGGCTACAACAAAATCGGTGATGGTTTATCGTTTTTTGCGTTGAAAGTAATGGGTACAAGAAATGGGTGATGGTGTATCATTTTTTGCGTGAAAAGTAATGGCTACAACAAAATCGGTGATGGTTTATCATTTTTTGCGTGGAAAGTAATGGCTACAAGAAATGGGTGATGGTGTATCATTTTTTTGCGTGGAAAGTAATGGCTAAAACAAAAGTAATGGCTACAAGAAATCGGTGATGGTTTATCGTTTTTTGCGTGGAAAGTAATGGCTACAACAAATCGGTGATGGTTTATCGTTTTTTGCGTGAAAAGTAATGCCTAAAAAGAGTTTATAATTTAGCTCGTGAAAAATAATGCCTAAAAGAGTTTATAATTTAGCTCGTGAAAAATAATGCAGAAAACCAAACTTTAGCGTACTAGGTAACCGCCCTTTCGCATACATAGAGGGTGGAAGCTAACCGACGACAGAGAGAGAGAGAGGGTGGTGGCCCCGACCAGAGAGAGAGATAGGGATTATCCTGCCCGTTAGATCATACGATCAACGGTCATCGGGCACGATCCGCGTGACATGGGCTAGACCAATCAGGGCAATGTTCGGCGTCTGTGAGAGTGTGTGAAGGGAGAGGGCAAAACTGAGTAGTATCAAGAAACCAAGGGCAAGTGAGTAGTAAACAGACTAAGGGATTGAAATATGAGATTTAAAAATTGGAAAATGCGTGTTTTGTACAATGAAACCCATCTTGGCCTACCTCAAACTATTTGTAATACAAATCTACACGAGTGTGAAAATTATGGCCTCATTCAGACAAAGTATGTTTTGGGGAAAGCTGTTTTGGGTAGGGCTTATTATGGAAAACCATGCACCTTCATAGCTACTAGGTGATTTGAGAAGTGGCAATTTGTGGTGAAACTTGATTTATCTATGATTTATCTATGATTTGAGAAGTGGCAATTTGTGGTAAAGACTCCATGAGTAAGTGCCACTCTTTTTCGGAATTTTTTGCACATTAAATAACTCATTTAACTAGTTAATCCCATTTGTTGACTCTCTGTTGACCAGCCACTTGAGGGTAAAACTGAGTATATTGCACTAGCCAGTATTAGCACTCAAGGAGAAAACTGAGCACACAAAAAATGCTAGTATATGACTCGAGGGTATACCTGAGTATATCTAAATTTCCAGGGTTAGACTCGAGGACGCGTGTTGCGGTGCAGAAGTGGAAGACGTGCCATTGTTGACGCGTGTCGCGGTGCAGACGTGCAAATAGTGGACGCGTAGGACGCGGGTCGCATTTAGGACGCGTAAGCCCCTCCCTCCCTCCCTCTGCACACAGTCGTCTCATTCTCGCTCACGCACGAAACCACCCCTCTCACGTCCCATCAACTTCTCCAAATCGAAAAAACCCCAACCGCCGTACGCACGCTACCCTGCCGGCGATGGAGAAGAAGAATGCGCCGACGGCCGTCGCCTCCGAGCCCGTTGATACGTCTCCAACGTATCGATAATTTCTTATGTTCCATGCTACTTTATTGATGATACCTACATGTTTTATGCACATTATATGTCATATTTATGCATTTTCTGGAACTAACCTATTAACAAGATGCCGAAGAGCCGTTGCTGTTTTCTGCTGTTTTTGGTTTCAGAAATCCTAGTAAGGAAATATTCTGAATTGGACGAAATCTTCGCCAGGGTCCTATTTTTGCACGAAGCTTCTAAGACCGAAGAGATAACGGGCCACGAGGCGGCCATATGATAGGGCGGCGCTGGCCCCGGCCGCGCCACCTGTCCCCGGGCCTCGTGGCCCCCCGACCTACCCTTTCGCCTACTTAAAGCCTCCGTCGCGAAACCCCCTGAGAGCCACGATACGGAAAACCTTCCGGAGACGCGCCGCCGCGAATCCCATCTCGGGGATTCAGGAGATCGCCTCCGGCACCCTGCCGGAGAGGGGATTCATCTCCGGAGGACTCTACACCGCCATGGTCGCCTCCGGAGTGATGAGTGAGTAGTTCACCCTGGACCATGGGTCCATAGCAGTAGCTAGATGGTCGTCTTCTCCTTGTTGTGCTTCATTGTTGGATCTTGTGAGCTGCCTAACATGATCAAGATCATCTATATGTAATACTATATGTTGTGTTTGTCGGGATCCGATGGATAGAGAGTACTATGATTATGGTGATTATCAATCTATTGTTTATGTGTTGTTTATGATCTTGCATGCTCTCCGTTATTAGTAGAGGCCAAGTTTTTACTCTTAACTCCAAGAGGGAGTATTTATGCTCGATAGTGGGTTCATGCCTTCATTGACACCTGGGACAGTGACAGAAAGTTCTAAGGTTGTGATGTGCTGTTGCCACTAGGGATAAAACATTGATTCTATGTCTAAGGATGTAGTTGTCGATTACATTACGCACCATACTTAATGCAATTGTCTTGCTTAGCAACTTAATACCGAATGGGGTTCGGATGATAACCTGAAGGTGGACTTTTTAGGCATAGATGCAGTTGGATGGCGGTCTATGTACTTTGTAGTAATGCCCAGATTAAATCTCACTATATTTATCATATCGTGTACATGCATTGTTATGCCCTTCTCTATTTGTCAATTGCCCGACTGTAATTTGTTTACCCAACATGCTTTTATCTTATGGGAGAGACACCTCTAGTGAACTGTGCCCCGGTCCTATTCATTACATAGCATACAATCACAATTGTGTTTTTTATTTTCTTTCAACTTCTTCCAATCGCTTAATCCCCAAAGCCGGTGAGACCTCACTGTTTCGTTGGGAAAACTTGTGTTGTGCGCACGTTCGCGTGGGCCCTGCCTTGCGCCCATCACCTCCGCGACCATCGCCACACCATCTCCCCACCCTCTCCTCCGGATCTCCGAGACCCGCCGGACACCCGCCACCCTCGCGCCGAGCCGTCGCCTCCACCCGTCGCCGCCGAGCCTCGCCGCCGAGCCCGTCGCCGCCGAGCCAGTCGCCGCCGAGCCCGTCGCCGCCGAGCCAGTCGCCGCCGAGCGCGTCGCCTCCGAGGGCGGCGCATCCAAGCGCGGCTCCTCCGTGAACTGGGCCTCTCTCTCGGCTGATGGACCACTTCACAAGATCGGCGAATGCTTGCTGGCGAACGAGGAGTACGCCGACACCTACTCTGCCATGAGGCAAGTCTGTAGAAATTGGCGCTCAGGTTTGCCTGAGCCCGACGTGCACCTGGACGAATGGATCATGCTAGACCACGCCCTTCCACACGTCGCTGAGTTCACCTTCCTCCAACTCGGCACATCACGCTACGTCACCATAGATCTATCGGAAGTTCATACAAGGTTCAACTTCCTCCATATCTACCTCTTTATTTTCAATCTTAAACATCTTAGTGCTGAATGTTATCGTGCTTGCCCAGATACTACTTCGTCGGATTTTGCCGTGGCGTCATCGTGCTTGCCCAGAAGAACCCGCCGCACAAGATACGGCTTCTGAACCCACTCACAAAGAAATCGAACACTATGTTTGAGGCGCAGATGCCATCTGTTTTCCTGAAATCAGTCGCTGTGATCAAATCCCCGACTATGGTCTTCGTTACCGCACATTACCCGTCGGAAATTGGTTGGGTCGATGAGAGCACTCCAACTAAGGATATAGATAAAGATTGGGAAAACAGATTTTCGATCAAGAACCATTGTCTGCGTTGCATTACACCGTTCAATGGTGAACTGTATGCACTAGCTGTGGACAATTTAGAGCACGGAAGAATAGTGTGCACCAATGTACAGTTGCAGCAGCGCGCGAGCACTGTCAAGATGGAGACACTAATTTCATTTCCAGAACTTGGACATCAGAAGTTCTACCTCGTGAAGTCGGATGGTGATCTGCTGCTTGTGTTGTTGGTCAGCGTGGCTTTGGCGGGCAGACCATTGGTGTACCGTGTGGACACTCAGAGCCGCTCTCTCCATCCGGTCAGTAACATTGGCAGTAATGCCTTCTTCGTGAATTATATCCGGTGTATCTCCGTCGACACCAGAGTGTACCCGACACTTCGACCTGGCTGCATCTACTACACGGATTTGGGTTATATCAGAGAGTACTCTCATGATACAAAGGCCTGGGATGAGTGGGCAGTACGTGTGGATAGAATAGGAAACTACGGTATGAGAAATGAACACAAGCCATACCGTTTGGAGGATGTATTGGCCGCACACTGCAGACGGAGGGAGTTCAATGAATATTTCCTTCGGGTAATGCACGATTGGAGCAACGACGAAATATATGAGGAGGAATGAAGAACAAATTCATTCATCCTAATCTTCTTGTTGTCCATACATTGCGTGCGTCTTGTATATTACAACGTTATTGGCTGCTTTTGGCTGCTGTATGCAGTTTCCCTATGTATTATACTTAGTTTTCTGATTATGCAGTTGTCAATTTATCATATACTAGCTTCTACATTTGCTACTAGATTTGCTGCCATATTGGGCAAAAAACGAGGGCCAAAAGGCATAAATAACCCTAGAGATTTGCTACTAGATTTGCTGCCATATTGAAGAAAGACAGAAATAGAAGCTTCTCTAGATTTGATACTAATTTGGTGAAAAAGACAGAGAGAGAAAGAGGGGAAAAGGTGCTCTTAAAAATGCCAATTTGGGCCGAGAGAGACAAAACCCAGCTCCTGCTCACGTGCAACCAAACGCTTCTCGTCCTGTCCCACGCGGTCCCTTTCTACCAGCCCCACGCGACGCGGCCCCACGCGACGCGGCCCCACACGACGCGGCCCCACAGACGACGCGGCGCAACACGCCAGCACAGAACGTCCAAATAAACGGATTCCTTCCGTCTGAGCTCCTTCTGCGGGTTTCAGACATAGGTTGGGGAAAACTGAGGAAAAACTAAGGGGCTGGGGAAAACTGAGTACAACTAACGACCCGAGGGCACGAAAATAGAAATCCCAAGAACATAAGGATGTGACGGAATAAAAATATAGTTTCACTAGAAGTGACCTGATAATGTTGTCGATGAAGAAGGGGATGCCTTGGGCATCCCCAAGCTTAGATGCTTGAGTCTTCTTAAAATATGCAGGGATGAACCACCGGGGCATCCCCAAGCTTAGACCTTTCACTCTTCTTGATCATAGTATATCATCCTCTTCTCTTGACCCTTGAAAACTTCCTTCACACAAACTTCAAGCAAACTCATGAGAGGGTTAGTGCATAACCACAAATTCATATATTCAGAGGTGACACAATCATTCTTAACACTTCTGGACATTGCACAAAGCTTCTGAAAGTTAATGGAACAAAGAAACTCATTCAACAAAGCAAAAGCGGCAATGCGAAATAAAAGACAGAATCTGTCAAAACAGAACAGTCCGTAAAGATGCATCTGGACTGGGCACTTAACTTGCTCAAATGGAAAAACTCAAAACTAATGAAAGTTGCGTACATATCTGAGGATCACGCTCGCAATTTTGCAGATTTTTTTCGAATTTTTTACAGAGACTTATGCCAGAATTCGTGACAGACAGCAATGCTGTTTCGCAGCGATCCCAAATATAACATCAACTTTAGCATAGAAACTTATTTGGCACAAAAACATGATAAGGAGAGGGTTCTACAGTAGTAAACAACTTTCAAGACTCAACAAAACAAAAATTGCTGTAGTAAAATAAACACATGGGTTATCTCCCAAGAAGTGCTTTTTAACGCCTTTCAGCTAGGCGCAGAAAGTGCATATCAAGTAACATCAAGAGATGGAGCATCAACATTATTTTTTTCTTGCAAACACAACTTGTTGCAGAGGGTACTTTAGGTGCTCCATTATCTAAATTTTCTATGGTGGTGCTAGGGGTTTTAGCAATTTTAGGCCTATAATAATTCTTTTGTTTAGGCACTTTAGAGGCATACATGAATTTTTGCTCTTTACCCACATAAGCTTTCTCCTTATACTTGAGAGAAGAAAAGGTTGAACCCAAGGTTCCCATAGCTTTTTCAAGTTCATCAATCCTATTGGTTTGATTATCCTGGACAACACAAGTTCCTAGGACACTAATTCTTTCATCAATTCCTCCTAGGGATTTATCAAGTTCATCAGTTTTATCCAATAACATTTCCAATTTAGTTTCAATACTTGGAAATTTTTTCTCTATGGTTTCCAATTTTTTCATAACATCCTCAAGAGAGATTTCAATTTTAACTTCATTAACAGGTGGTATTCCAACTAGACTCTCAATGATGCAACTAGCTTCTAAAGCGGGAGTACCTAGGAAATTACCTCCCGAAAGAGTATCAAGAACATACCTATTCCAACTAGATAAACCAACATAAAAGTTCCTAAGAAGGATAGTGGTGGAGTGTTTCTTAATGCACCTATGATGAGCATTACTAATTCTGTACCAAGCATCTTTAAAACTTTCTCCACCTTGTTGCTTAAAAGAACGAACTTCAACTTCAGGATTACTCATGATAACAGTAGTAAAATAAACTAAGCAAATAAAGTAAAGACAAGTAACTAATTTTTTTGTGTTTTTGATATAGAGAACAAGACAATAAATAAAGTAAAGCTAGCAACTAATTTTTTTGTGTTTTGTTTAAGTGCAGCAAACAAAGTAGTAAATAAAATAAAGCAAGACAAAAACAAAGTAAAGAGATTGGAAGTGGAGACTCCCCTTGCAGCGTGTCTTGATCTCCCCGGCAACGGCGACAGAAATTTAGCTTGATACGCGTAGATGCACACGTCCGTTGGGAACCCCAAGTGGAAGGTATGATGCGTATAGAAGCAAGTTTCCCTCAGTATGAAACCAAGGTTATCGAACCAGTAGGAGCCAAGAAGCACATGAAGGTTGTTGGTGGAGGAATGTAGTGCGACGCAACACCAGTGAAACCGGCGCCAACGTGGAACCTGCACAACACAATCAAAGTACTTTGCCCCAACGTAACAGTGAGGTTGTCAATCTCACCGGCTTGCTGAAAACAAAGGATTAAGTGTATCGAGTGGAAGATGGTGTTTGTTTGCAAAGAAATAAAAAGTAGAATGTATTCAGATGTAAAAGAATGGACCGGGTCCACAGTTCACTAGTGGTGTCTCTCCAATAAGATAACTAACATGCTGGGTGAACAAATTACAGGTGAGCAATTGACAAATAAAGATTCAATACATATCAACGATGATTACTATGTGATTTAATCAGGGCATTACGACAAAGTACATAGACCGCTATCCAACATGCATCTATGCCTAAATAATCCACCTTCAAGTTATCATCCGAACCCCTTCCAGTATTAAGTTGCGAACAACAGATAATTGCATTAAGTATGGTGCGTAATGTAATCAACACAAATATCCTTAGACAAAGCATCAATGTTTTATCCCTAGTAGCAGCACATCCACAACCTTAGAACTTTCTGTCACTGTCCCAGATTTAATGGAGGCATGAACCCACTATCGAGCATAATTACTCCCTCTTGGAGTTACAAGTATCAACTTGGCCAGAGCCTCTACTAGCAACGGAGAGCATGCAAGAACATAAACAACACATATATGATAGATTGATAATCAACTTAACATAGTATTCTCTATTCATCGGATCTCACCAAACACAACATGTAGCATTACAAATAGATGATCTTGATCATGTTAGGCAGCTCACAAGATCTATAACAATGAAAGCACAAGCGGAGAAGACAACCATCTAGCTACTGCTATGGACCCATAGTCCAAGGATGAACTACTCACGCATCAATCGGAGGCGGGCATGATGATGTAGAGCCCCTCCGGTGATGATTTCCTCTCTCCGGCAGGGTGCCGGAGGCGATCTCCCGAATCCCCCGATGGGATTTCGGCGGCGGCCTCTCGAATGTTTTCCGTATCGTGGCTCTCTACAGGGGTTTCGCGACGGAGGCTTTAAGTAGGCGGAAGGGTAGGTCAGGGCGCCACGGGGGCCCACACCACAGGCCGCGCCAGGGCCCGGCCGCGCCGCCCTGGTGTGTGGCCACCTCGTGGCCCCACTCCGTCTCCTCTTCGGTCTTCTGGAAGCTTCGTGCAAAAATAGGACCCTGGGCGTTGATTTCGTCCAATTCCGAGAATATTTCCTTACTAGGATTTCTGAAACCAAAAACAGCAGAAAACAAGAACGGCACTTCGGCATCTTGTTAATAGGTTAGTGCCGGAAAATGTAAAATAATGCTGTAAAGTATGTGTAAAACACTCAAGTATTGTAATAAAAGTAGCATGGAACATAAGAAATTATAGATACGTTTATATGCCATATAGTAAGCACTCAAGTTGATAAACAAAGTCTAGACATATTCAAACCAGAAAAATCATGTATCTACCCCTAACCCTAAACTTTTTCTTAATTATGAAGTCAAGCACGAAGAGAAGTCGTTTTGGGTTTCAAACATGGACATTTCAAAAACCCTCCCAAAAGCTTCATTGTGGTGTGACGTACTAAGAAGGATACATGCTTACATTTTCAACAACCCCCCTAAAAGCTTCATTATAGAGTGACTAAGAAGGATCCAGTCTGGCGGGCTTACCTTTTATTTTCTTGTTTTAAACTTGTTCAAATCTCGGTCAAACCTAGGATTTGACCAAGATTCAAAATGTGCATCAAAATTCAAAAAAAATAAAAATAAAAAAATTAAAGTTGATAAACAAGGTCTAGACACACATTCAAAAGAGACAAATCATGTATCTATACCCCTAACCCTAAACTCTATCTTATGAAGTCAACAACATGAAGAGAAGTGGTTTTGGGTTTCAAACATGGAAATTTCAAAAACCTCCCAAAAGCTTCATTTTAGAGTGACTAATATATATAAGAAGGATCCATGCCTGCTTACCACCTTTTCATTTTCATATTTTAAACTTGTTTAAATCCGTGTCAAATTAAACCAAGGATTTGACCAAAAGATTCAAATGGGCATAAAATTTTAAAAAAATCAGAAAAATGAAAAACAAAAGCATATAGTCTTCTTATGTCATATAGTAAGCATTCAAGTTGATAAACAAGGTTTGGACATGCATATTCAAACCTAGGCAAATCATGTATCTATCCCCTAGCCCCTAAACTCTATCTTATGAAGTCAAGCATGAAGAGAAGTGGTTTTGGGTTTCAAACATGAAAATTTCAAGAACATCCCAAAAACTTCATTTTAGAGTGACTAAGAAGGATACAGGCTTCCCCTTTTCATTTTCATGTTTTATACTTGTTTAAATCTTGGTCAAACCTAGGATTTGACAAAGATTCAAATGTGCATCAAAATAAAAAAATCAGAAAAATTAAAAACCAAAGCACATAGTTTTCTTATGTCATATAGTTAGCATTAAAGTTGATATAAACAAGGTCTAGATATATTCAAACAAGAAAAATCATGTATCTACCCCTAACCCTAAACTTTGTCTTATGTAGTCAAGCATGAAGAGAAGTGGTTTTGGGTTTCAAACTTGGAAATTTCAAGAACCCCCAAAAGCTTCATTTTAGAGTGACTAAAGGATCCAGGTCGGGCTTACCTTTTATTTTCATGTTTTAAAATTGTTCAAATCTTGGTCAAACTGTACCTAGGATTTGATCAAGATTCAAATGGGCATAAAATTTCAAAAAAATGAAAAACCAAAGCATATAGCCTTCTTATGTCATATAGTAAGCACTCAAGTTGGTAAACAAGGTCTAGACATATTCAAACCAGAAAAATCATGTTTCTACCCCTAGCCCTAAACTTTGTCTTATGAAGTCAAGCACGAAGAGAAGTCGTTTTGGATTTCAAACATGGAAATTTCAAAAACCTTCCCAAAAGCTTCATTTTGGAGTGACTAAGAAGGATACAGGCTTACCTTTTCATTTTCATGTTTTAAACTTGTTTAAATATTGGTTAAGCCTAGGATTTGACCAAGATCAAATGGGCATAAAAATTCAGAAAAAATCAAAAAAAATGAAAACCAAAGCACATAGTATTATTATGTCATATAGTAAGCATTCAAGTTGATAAACAAGGTCTAAACAACAAACTAGACAAATCATGTATCTACCCCTAACCCTAAACTCTGTCTTATGAAGTCAAGCATGAAGAGAAGTGGTTTTGGGTTTCAAACATGGAAATTTCAAAAAACTCCCAAAAGCTTCTCATTTTAGAGTGACTAAGAAGGATTCAGGCTTACCTTTTCATTTTCATGTTTTAAACTTGTTCAAATCTTGGTCAAACTTAGGATTTGACCAAGATTCAAATGGGCATAAAAATTGGGAGGAAGGGTATGAATTACAATTCAAAAAACAAGGTAACTTAAATACTTGGATGCCCCAAAGATGTGTGGAAGCCCAAAACAATGGCAAAACATATCATGTGCGCATGCTGCATCCAATTCAAGTAGAAAACACATAGTAGGCATCGATAGTTTGACCTAAATTTGAAATCAAAGAGAAGGTGGTTAGAAAAAATCGAAATTGGCAAAGCAAAGCATGAAATCATAAATTTGTGATGCACTATAGCTATGAAAAGTATCAAACAATGCATACCAAAATGATTTTTTAGAGGAATACTAGTTCAACTTATTTTAATTTTATATTAGTAGCCCAAAATCGAACTAGTAGTTGGATATTTTTGAACTTGATCTGTAGTAGTGGGCAAAACCCTAGTTTAACCTATTTAATCATAGATTCGTAGGTCGATTTTTCTACTTTTTTATTATTACTATGCAGCACATGTGTGTTTGCCCGTCGAGTGAAACTCGGAGGAAGAGGGATCACTCGGAAGGAGAGAAGAAGGGAGAGAATTATGGTGTCTCCCCTTTTTCGGGTGATGATGTTGACTTTTGTGCAGGGTTTGTCAGTGAGCAGAGCGAGCGAGCGAGTCGAGCGAGGCCGAGAATGAGAGAGATTTGTTTTTTTGTGAGAGGGACAACCGAAGGATCCAGAAGGACCCACATACTTCCAATACGCATCCTGATGCGTCTTCTCTTGACAAAGAAAATGGCTGGGAGTTTGCGTACCTATTGCACGTGACTTGTGCTCACTGAAGTGTGGGACCTCACGCATGGGCACCACACGTAAGTGACAGACCTGTTGATGTAAAAACTCGGTTGATTATTATACTACTACATTTATACAAAGTTTCCTATGGATTCAAGGGTACGAAAGCCAAGTTAAATCATTTACATGACATTATTTTTTCCACGAAGCCAAGTTAACTCATTTATCAATTGGTACATTTTGGAGTGACTAAGAAGGATCCAGGCTTACTTTTTCATTTTCATGTTTTAAACATGTTTAAATCTTGGTCAAACCTATGACTTGACCAAGATTCAAATGGGCATAAAAATTCAAAAAAAAGAAAAACAAAAGCACCCCGTTTTTCCTTCCCCAAGCCTATGTCTGAAACCCGCAGAAGGAGCTCAGACGGAAGGAATCCGTTTATTTGGACGTTCTGTGCTGGCGTGTTGCGCCGCGTCGTCTGTGGGGCCGCGTCGTGTGGGGCCGCGTCGCGTGGGGCCGCGTCGCGTGGGGCTGGTAGAAAGGGACCGCGTGGGACAGGACGAGAAGCGTTTGGTTGCACGTGAGCAGGAGCTGGGTTTTGTCTCTCTCGGCCCAAATTGGCATTTTTAAGAGCACCTTTTCCCCTCTTTCTCTCTCTGTCTTTTTCACCAAATTAGTATCAAATCTAGAGAAGCTTCTATTTCTGTCTTTCTTCAATATGGCAGCAAATCTAGTAGCAAATCTAGTAGCAAATCTCTGGGGTTATTTATGCCTTTTGGCCCTCGTTTTTTGCCCAATATGGCAGCAAATCTAGTAGCAAATCTAGAAGCTAGTATATGATAAATTGACAACTGCATAATCAGAAAACTAAGTATAATACATAGGGAAACTGCATACAGCAGCCAAAAGCAGCCAATAACGTTGTAATATACAAGACGCACGCAATGTATGGACAACAAGAAGATTAGGATGAATGAATTTGTTCTTCATTCCTCCTCATATATTTCGTCGTCGCTCCAATCGTGCATTACCCGAAGGAAATATTCATTGAACTCCCTCCGTCTGCAGTGTGCGGCCAATACATCCTCCAAACGGTATGGCTTGTGTTCATTTCTCATACCGTAGTTTCCTATTCTATCCACACGTTCTGCCCACTCATCCCAGGCCTTTGTATCATGAGAGTACTCTCTGATATAACCCAAATCCGTGTAGTAGATGCAGCCAGGTCGAAGTGTCGGGTACACTCTGGTGTCGACGGAGATACACCGGATATAATTCACGAAGAAGGCATTACTGCCAATGTTACTGACCGGATGGAGAGAGCGGCTCTGAGTGTCCACACGGTACACCAATGGTCTGCCCGCCAAAGCCACGCTGACCAACAACACAAGCAGCAGATCACCATCCGACTTCACGAGGTAGAACTTCTGATGTCCAAGTTCTGGAAATGAAATTAGTGTCTCCATCTTGACAGTGCTCGTGCGCTGCTGCAACTGTACATTGGTGCACACTATTCTTCCGTGCTCTAAATTGTCCACAGCTAGTGCATACAGTTCACCATTGAACGGTGTAATGCAACGCAGACAATGGTTCTTGATCGAAAATCTGTTTTCCCAATCTTTATCTATATCCTTAGTTGGAGTGCTCTCATCGACCCAACCAATTTCCGACGGGTAATGTGCGGTAACGAAGACCATAGTCGGGGATTTGATCACAGCGACTGATTTCAGGAAAACAGATGGCATCTGCGCCTCAAACATAGTGTTCGATTTCTTTGTGAGTGGGTTCAGAAGCCGTATCTTGTGCGGCGGGTTCTTCTGGGCAAGCACGATGACGCCACGGCAAAATCCGACGAAGTAGTATCTGGGCAAGCACGATAACATTCAGCACTAAGATGTTTAAGATTGAAAATAAAGAGGTAGATATGGAGGAAGTTGAACCTTGTATGAACTTCCGATAGATCTATGGTGACGTAGCGTGATGTGCCGAGTTGGAGGAAGGTGAACTCAGCGACGTGTGGAAGGGCGTGGTCTAGCATGATCCATTCGTCCAGGTGCACGTCGGGCTCAGGCAAACCTGAGCGCCAATTTCTACAGACTTGCCTCATGGCAGAGTAGGTGTCGGCGTACTCCTCGTTCGCCAGCAAGCATTCGCCGATCTTGTGAAGTGGTCCATCAGCCGAGAGAGAGGCCCAGTTCACGGAGGAGCCGCGCTTGGATGCGCCGCCCTCGGAGGCGACGCGCTCGGCGGCGACTGGCTCGGCGGCGACGGGCTCGGCGGCGACTGGCTCGGCGGCGACGGGCTCGGCGGCGACTGGCTCGGCGGCGACGGGCGCGGAGGCGACGGGCTCGGAGGCGACGGGCTCGGAGGCGACGGCCGCCGGCGCATTCTTCTTCTCCATCGCCGGCAGGGTAGCGTGCGTACGGCGGTTGGGGTTTTTTCGATTTGGAGAAGTTGATGGGACGTGAGAGGGGTGGTTTCGTGCGTGAGCGAGAATGAGACGACTGTGTGCAGAGGGAGGGAGGGAGGGGCTTACGCGTCCTAAATGCGACCCGCGTCCTACGCGTCCACTATTTGCACGTCTGCACCGCGACACGCGTCAACAATGGCACGTCTTCCACTTCTGCACCGCAACACGCGTCCTCGAGTCTAACCCTGGAAATTTAGATATACTCAGGTATACCCTCGAGTCATATACTAGCATTTTTTGTGTGCTCAGTTTTCTCCTTGAGTGCTAATACTGGCTAGTGCAATATACTCAGTTTTACCCTCAAGTGGCTGGTCAACAGAGAGTCAACAAATGGGATTAACTAGTTAAATGAGTTATTTAATGTGCAAAAAAATCCGAAAAAGAGTGGCACTTACTCATGGAGTCTTTACCACAAATTGCCACTTCTCAAATCATAGATAAATCATAGATAAATCAAGTTTCACCACAAATTGCCACTTCTCAAATCACCTAGTAGCTATGAAGGTGCATGGTTTTCCATAATAAGCCCTACCCAAAACAGCTTTCCCCAAAACATACTTTGTCTGAATGAGGCCATAATTTTCACACTCGTGTAGATTTGTATTACAAATAGTTTGAGGTAGGCCAAGATGGGTTTCATTGTACAAAACACGCATTTTCCAATTTTTAAATCTCATATTTCAATCCCTTAGTCTGTTTACTACTCACTTGCCCTTGGTTTCTTGATACTACTCAGTTTTGCCCTCTCCCTTCACACACTCTCACAGACGCCGAACATTGCCCTGATTGGTCTAGCCCATGTCACGCGGATCGTGCCCGATGACCGTTGATCGTATGATCTAACGGGCAGGATAATCCCTATCTCTCTCTCTGGTCGGGGCCACCACTCTCTCTCTCTCTCTCTCTCGTCGGTTAGCTTCCACCCTCTATGTATGCGAAAGGGCGGTTACCCAGTACGCTAAAGTTTGGTTTTCTGCATTATTTTTCACGAGCTAAATTATAAACTCTTTTAGGCATTATTTTTCACGAGCTAAATTATAAACTCTTTTTAGGCATTACTTTTCACGCAAAAAACGATAAACCATCGCCGATTTGTTGTAGCCATTACTTTCCACGCAAAAAACGATAAACCATCACCGATTTCTTGTAGCCATTACTTTTGTTTTAGCCATTACTTTCCACGCAAAAAAATGATACACCATCACCCATTTCTTGTAGCCATTACTTTCCACGCAAAAAATGATAAACCATCACCGATTTTGTTGTAGCCATTACTTTTCACGCAAAAAAATGATACACCATCACCCATTTCTTGTACCCATTACTTTCAACGCAAAAAACGATAAACCATCACCGATTTTGTTGTAGCCATTACTTATCACGCAAAAATATGATACACCATCACCCATTTCTTGTACCCATTACTTTCCACGCAAAAAACGATAAACCATCACCGATTTTGTTGTAGCCATTACTTTTCACGCAAAAAATGATACACCATCACCCATTTCTTGTACCCATTACTTTTCACGCAAAAAACGATAAACCATCACCGATTTCTTGTAGCCATTACTTTTCTTTTAGGCATTACTTTTCACGGTAAAATGATAAACTATATCACGAAGTTCCATTTCCGTCAACATAGTCCGCATTACTTTTTTTGTTGAGATATATACCCCCACAACGGTCGTCTCCTCCTTAATTTATTGTGTATAAACCCCCACAACGGTCATCTCCTCCTTATTTTATTGTGTAAACCCCTACAACGGTCATCTCTCCCTTATAAACACCCACACGGCCATCCCTTGTGTCAATAGGTTCTGCCTCTCTCTTCTTCGTTCACATACACTTTATCCATTGCCATGGCTTCCACGTCTCGGACGCGGACCGGAAGGGGAAGGGGAAGGGGAAGGGGAAGGGGAAGGGGAAGTGGATCATCATCATTGCCACCACCACCGTCAACACTGCCATTGATCATAGAGGAGTTCTTCATCGTCGTCTATGAAGACCCTTTGGTCAAGAAGGTACGTACGCGTTCCCACATATATGATGCATGTGATTAATTATGGGCATGTTCTAAAAAACCTTTAATTTCAAGGGTTCCCTAATTTCAAACGATCGGCGCTCGATCTCTTTGCAGGAACTCCCAAAAAAATTTGCGGACTATCTTGACGGCAAGGAGCCAGCTAAGGTGTATCTGCGAGCAGCTGACTGCGGTCCTCGTCTCTGGACCGTGGAGGTCCTATTTGACGGACAAGGCCGGATGTACCTCGACAAGGGCTGGGAGAAATTCGCCATCGCGCACGGTGTGGATTTCGGCTGGTTCGTACACTTCAAATATGAAGGCGATGATGTGCTCACAGTGAAGGTGTTCGACGGAACAATGTGCAGGAGGTACTACTACTCAGACGACGAAGATACTGATGATGAAAGCGACGACGACGTGAAGCCATGCATCCATCCCCTTTAGATAATTAAGGGGATCATGACCAAGAATATATATGTAGCTTCATATGCATCGATTTAGAGATCTAGCTATTTTCTATATATTATGCATGTAAAAAATAATATCGCATTTCCACTATTATTCGAGCACCACATCCTCCAAACGATGCCGATGCCGATGCCGATATCGGCATGGTCAGAACGGCTATGCTCGCCGCCACTGCTAGGTCAACGCCGGGATGCACAATGTTTAGCATAAAAGTCACTTTAGATTAAGCTGCGAAAATAGTCACCTGCCATGGGCTGAGGCGGCCCCTACAGAGCGGCTCTATATTATATTCTCTAAATAAAATAGACGACCACAGCGGTCATTGACTGCGGAGGCCCCACAGAGCGGCAATATATAATTTTCTATAAATAAATAGACGACCCACTGGTCATTGGCTGCGGCAGCCCCATAGAGCGGCCCCATTTGTCATTGGCAGCACCGCGTATACAATCAGGAAATAAAACGGCCCACGCGTCAGCGGTAGATGGATCCACCCGTCAGCACGAGACGGTCAGCGAGGAACTGACCTCACGGTAACGGTAAGGCCTCTGACCTGACGGCAACCCGCGTCTTCGATGGGTTTCAAACTAGAGGGAGGGGAAAACTGAGGAAAAACTAACGAGCTGGGGAAAACTGAGTACAACTAACGAAGCAGGGGCACGAAAATAGAAATCCCAAGATTCAAATAGGCATAAAAATTCAAAAAAAATCAAAAAAAAAGAAAAACAAAAGCACGCCGTCTTCCTATGTCATATAGTAAGCATTCAAGGTGATAAACAAGGTCTGACATATTCAAACCACAAAAATCATGTATCTACCCCCTAACCCTAAACAAGGATCCAGGCTTACCCTTTTCATTTTCATGTTTTAAACTTGTTCAAATCTTGGTCAAACTTAGGATTTGACGAAGATTCAAATGGGCGTAAAAATACTTAGAAAAATCATGTACGTATCTACCCCAAACCCTAAACTCTATCTTACGAAGCCAAGCATGAAGAGAAGTGGTTTTGGGTTTCAAACATGAAAATTTCAAAAACCTCCCAAAAGCTTCATTTTAGAGTGACTAAGAAGGATCCATGCTTACCTTTTATTTTCATGTTTTAAACATGTTCAAATCTTGGTCAAACCGTACGTACCTAGGATTTGACCAAGATTCAAATGGGCATAAAAATTCAAAAAAAATGAAAAACCAAAGCACATAGCCTAGCTTCTTATATATGCCATATAGTAAGCACTCAAGTTGATAAACAAAGTCTAGACATATTCAAACCAGAAAAATCATGTATCTACCCCTAACCCTAAACTTTGTCTTAATTATGAAGTCAAGCACGAAGAGAAGTCGTTTTGGGTTTCAAACATGGACATTTCAAAAACCCTCCCAAAAGCTTCATTGTGGTGTGACGTACTAAGAAGGATACATGCTTACATTTTCAACAACCCCCCTAAAAGCTTCATTATAGAGTGACTAAGAAGGATCCAGTCTGGCGGGCTTACCTTTTATTTTCTTGTTTTAAACTTGTTCAAATCTCGGTCAAACCTAGGATTTGACCAAGATTCAAAATGTGCATCAAAATTCAAAAAAATATAAAAATTAAAAACCAAATTAAAGCACATAGTGTTCTTATGTCATATAGTAAGCATTAAAGTTGATAAACAAGGTCTAGACACATATTCAAACAAGACAAATCATGTATCTATACCCCTAACCCCTAAACTCTATCTTATGAAGTCAACAACATGAAGAGAAGTGGTTTTGGGTTTCAAACATGGAAATTTCAAAAACCTTCCAAAAGCTTCATTTTAGAGTGAAATATAAGAAGGATCCATGTGCTTACCACCTTTTCATTTTCATATTTTAAACTTGTTTAAATCAAGTATAATGATAAAAAATTGTGAGACCGTACTAGTACCTCTGTTCAAGGCCGACTGTAAAATCAAATCATCATCAAGTTGAACATCGGTTACTACCATGATCATCATCGGACACAGATCTGGTGACATGCACCTGAAATTGGTGCATCCGTTGCAAAGTATAATGCTAAAATTTTGAGTGACCGTACTAGTACTTCTGTTCAAGCCCGAGTGCAACATCAAATCATCATCACGTTGAAAATTTGTTACCATGATCATGATCTATCTCTAAATTTGGCGCATCCGCTAAATCTGGCAAAGTATAATGATAAAGAAATTGTGAGACAGTAGTAGTACTTCTGTTCAAGGTCGAGTGCAACATCAAATCATCATCACGTTTAAAATTTGTTACCATGATCATGATCTACCTCTGAAAATGGGCGCATCCGCTAAAACTTGCAAAGTATAATGATACAAAATTGTGAGACCGTACTAGTACTTATGTTCAAGGTCGAGTGCAACATCAAATCATCATTACATTGAAAAGTGTGTTACCATGATCATGATCTATCTCTGAATTTGGCGCATCCGCTAAATCTCGCAAAGTATAATGATAAAAAAATTGTGAGAATGTACTAGTACTTATGTTCAAGGCCGAGTGCAGGATCAAATCATCATCACGTTGAAATTTGTTACAACGATCATGACATATCTCTAAAATTGGCGCATCCGCTAAATCTCGCAAAGTATAATGATAAAAAAATTGTGAGACTGTACTAGTACTTGTGTTCAAGGCCGAGTGCAGGATCAAATCATCATCACGGTGAAATTTGTTACAACGATCATGACATATCTCTGAAATTGGCGCATCCGCTAAATCTTGCATGTGGCGCATCTCAGTGCGGAGCAACAGGCCGGTGCTATCAAGGTTGAGGCGTCGGTAGCGTCATCGGGCTCTCCTCTTTTGATAGATCTTCTACATGGCGCGGCGCACCGCCCGTCGAGAAGCAGTCACATGTGATACCGAGGTGGAGACGTCGCCGGCATCCTCGAGGCGCGGCCGCCCTTCTACGAGCCAGCGTCGACTCAAGGTATGAATCCATGCGTTGTCGCGCCCCTTCTTCCGATGAAGTGGGGTGCCTTAGATTTATTGTTCTTCTCTTACGATTATTTCGAGCCGAACATGTGTGCTCTTTCTCTGAATATATTGCTTGAAAAGCTAACCAAGTTAATTAAATTCACTTCGTTCTTAATCTTGCGTGCTAATTTTGTTATTTTTGCTGACAGTGGTGCGCGCAAGGAGATTTATTTGTGGGTGTGCTGAGCTGTTAGGCCTAAGTCGAAATCCTCAGCTTAACGAGGCCTCAGCTTAACACATAAAAAAGGTGTTCAATCTCGCCCACAATGTCCTTTTCTTTCCTCTTCCTTTATTGGAACTTGTTTTGCAGACAAGGAAAGTGGCACGTGTAATGTGAGTAAAACCCTCTTAGCCAAAATCAGCTACAAGCAAGATTTTCTGTATTGTAGATGCCCCAATTGACTCTAATCCCCAATGTAGTCTTTTTTTATGTCAGTATAGACTTCTTTACATGGCATGCATTTGCCTAATGAGCAGCATTGTATTGCCATTCTAGCCAACCTGATCGATATGTCAAGCTTCATGCACGAGATGCCATGTTTAATTTACTCCCTCACTCCGATCCATATTTCTTGGTGTAAAATGAATGTGAATCGAAGGGAGTACTTTTCTTAGATAGTACTATACCATTTCAAAAAAAAATACTAGTACTACTACATCACAAATGCATCAAAAGAGTACTACCATCACAAGACCACCACGGTTGTACTAGTAGAGTTTAATACTGAACTTCCAAAGGGAATAAGATTACACATATGAACTTTAAACATGACCAGGAGCATGAGGGCCAGCAGCAGGGGCGTTGACTGGGAACAAGCCAGGCAAGACGTAATTCTGGAGGAAGAGGCCATATGCTGCGTGCTTGGCCTTGGTTGCAGGGCGGTGCTTCCCCGATGTACTTAGGCCTACACCCGTCGCATGCTGGATCAGGCTGCGGATGTCCTTCTGGAGGATTTTGCCACAGAATGGGCAAAATAGCTCCCCGCGCATGCGGAAACGAATTTCACCACCCTTCAGCCGCTTCAGAACGTAGCGGCTCTTCTGGTCCCTGCGCTCCTTGTTGTCGTCCATGTCATCAGAATATTCCTGTGAATTATAAAGTACATAATAATCAGGTGCTTAATGACAGATCGAATAAATACTGCACTATCATAAGCAAACCTTAGAAACCCTAAAATTAAATGTGTAGAACAAGTAAATGGCAGAAGAAATCATACTAAATCACGAGAAAACCCTATGAACAGCAATGAACATAAGCCACAACAATTGCAAGTCCACTAAGTATGAACACATAAATTAATTATATGACAAATCAAGCCAACTACATGGCAGATTAGTCGAAATTAAACTAGAATCTGACCGTACGAACCGTAGAATCAAGTACGTCTACAAGAACAAGGTAGGAGATCAAATCAATCAAGAACCAGGTTCGTGCAAACCACGTGAACAGTAATATGACACAAAAAGGATCGGGACAGTTTCGGTAAAAGAGCAGTACCTCCTCGTCGTCACCCTCGACATCCTCCTGGAACTGAACGTTTGGGCCGAAATCGTCGAAGGGGTCGAGGTCCGCGTCCAGCACCGGGTCTAGGAAGACCTCGCCGTGGTGGCCTGCAACGCCTTGCAGATCTTCGGCGGGAGCAACGGCGTTGCTATCCACCTTCTCCTCGACGGCCAGGACGCCCGTTTCGACCGAGGTCGAAGAATCAGACAAGCAGAGGAGACGAGCGGCCTGGGTGCCCGGTGAAGCCTCACCCGCCGCGACGGCCACTACCGCAGAGGCATCCTCTGCGCGAGCGGCCGCCGATTGCTCCGCCTCGTACGCAAGACCTGTCTTCATGCTGCTGCGGTTGGAAACGAGGAAGTCGATGCCTCGGAGGTGCGGTGAGTTGATGGGAGGGGAGAGGACGAGCTCGCGAGAGACGATGAGGCCGATTATTTTATAGCCTCTGACTCTCTGTATCAGAATGGCATTAGTTGTGGACGCGAGAGACGATGAGGCCGATTAGTTGTGGACGCGTGAAGTCGTGCATGTACTCGATTCTCACGTATACCAATACTTCCAAACGTCATAAGTAATTCACAATCATTCAGAATAATATGAGACCTTAACATTTTATTGTTTGTGTCAGATATTGTCCATGAAAAATAACATCCTTCAAAAAATAAATCCCCTATGCCAATCCGGTCATGCCCGTCTACTCCAACTAGCTTCCTCGAGTAATTTGTCACCTTACATTCTTAAAATGAACCAAAATTTGGCACAGGGGCATCACATGGAAAATGATGTTACCATTCTCTCTTCCCATTTTTGTTTGAATTTTTCAAAATTGTCATGCCCTAACGGAAAAAATGTATGTTCCTTCTATGAAGCATGTATCAGAATGGCATTACCAAAACCTGGGGGTGGCGGGGCACATGGTGGTGTGATGATACATCACATTTGGACCACACAACACAATTTGGACCAACCAAAAAAATTCAACCACCCTACACAAACCCTGGTCAAAACTAGTTTGACCAATATTACAAAAGTTGTACATAATTCAGAAACCGTCAGAAATATACGAAGCATTCAGGAGTCAATACTGAAGACAAAGCAATTATGCCAAAAGACGAAGGCAGAGGAGGAACAGGTCTTGCTATATTGCACAACAAAGCCAAATTCAACTTTTCATCGATTCCAAAATTCTGGCTGCAATTAGCACACCCTGGTCTCCTGATGTCGCAATAGTTGGCTGCTGGGAGCGGAGACACTCGACTTCCTTCTTCAACTTATCGCACTCTGTGCGAACTTTCAAGTACTTCGTCTCGAAATATTGCGCATGTTCAGCATGCAACTCCACTTCCTGTTGAAAACTTTCACAGTCACAGTTGCAATCACACTGACCAGCCTTGTCAGTGACCACACTCATCGGTGGCTGGGCGCGTAGTTCCTCGACTTCCTTCTTCAACTTCTTACACTCCGCGAGAACGTCTGAGTACCGTTTATCAAAAGAAGATTGCACGGAACGGGCATTCTCCTTCGATATGGCACGATTTAAAATGCACCTGCCCACGAGGTGGCGGATTTTCTTATGAAGGATGGTGTTGTGGCCCTTGATCTGGTCCAGTTTCGCGGAGAATCGTGTTATCACATCCTGCATTGCAAATTCAACAGCAATGAAGTATGCAGAGTGCAGATGAGGGGGGAGAAATAAACAAATGGAGTGCCAACCTCTTCAATATGCCTGAGAGCTGCAAAGTCCTTGTCCATAGGAACCTCTTCAACGATGGAACCGCCATCCCTGGAAGAAAGACATTTAAGTAGTTGGATCTGGCAGCCAGCAAGGAGGCGATGAAACTGCGGCACGGCAATGGAAACATACACGGCCGAAGATGCACACACGCGCACTGGCTGCTCCTCTCCCGGAGACTGAGCATTCGTCTCTGATTCTGCATTCATGATACCAAACCTATGCAAGAGTTTGAGGTTTCTGTTCTGAAGGGTGGTGTTGTGGCCCTTTAATCTCATAATCCCTTCCTGCATGGAAAAATTCACCAGGAACGAATCAGGGATCCTTTTTCATTCACAGGATATGAAAATCATAAGATTAGGAAAAGCATAGGATTTTGTATACATTAGAGAGGGTGTATGCGCTATTTTATGGGCTATTTGGAATGTACAAAATGAAGTCGTGTTTAATAAACCCAAATCTCATCCCTTCTTGCAGGTTATCCCTATGATTATTCACTAGATCCGTATGTTTCTTATCTCCAGCCCGAGGATCAGCAGGATATCATGGAGTCTGGGTGCAACTGACTAGAGACAGCCGCACGGGATTTTTACAGCCAGGGTGGCTGGCAGTTTCCTCATAGAATTACTTACTGATGTGTTTTTGCCTTTTTGGCACCCGCTGTTTTCTATGTTTCGTTGGTGGATCTTTGTGTCGACTCTAGCTGATCCGTGAGAAGTTGTCATAATTTGTGTATGAACTGAAGAAAGCAATAAAGCAGCCATATACATCATTTTGATGCAGAGGCTGTGATATGTCCCCCATTTCGAAAAAAGGAACAAACATAGGATATATTTCTATAAATCAAACAACTAATGTAGGAAAAAAACCCATAGGATCTAAATGCTACACAATTCTTATAGAAGTCCTACGAATTAAAGAAGCCCTCATGCAGTACGGAGATGAAGAGGAAGAAAAAAAAGCAATGGATATATATTATATAGTGCATACATTATTAATGCTCTTGAGAGCTAACAAGTGCTCATCAAACAACGGGTCCTCGATAGCTAAGTACGAAGTGGATCCTGCGGTAGAAAGCACGAGCCTGGAACCGTCGGCCCTGGAAGATGATAGCCGGTTTAGTTGGCACCGCCTGCCAGCAAGGACTCAACGAAAATCCGGCATGGCGATGGAAACATACCCAGGAGCTTCGTACCCACCAGGTTGGCGAGAAACGAGCGATTTCTCAACTTGGGTAGGAATGGCGCTGAAACCAGCCGCCATGGAAGAAAGACGGTTAAATTGTTTGATCCGCTAGCCAGCCAGAAGGCAGAGAAACTTCGGCATGGCGATGGAAACATACCGGGGAGCTTCGTACCCACCATCTTGGCGAAACACGGTCGATTTCTCGGCATCGGTAGGAAGGGCGACACTTGAACGGGCGGCCCTGGAAGAAAGACGGTCAAATAGCTGGTTCTCCCGGGTAAAAAAAATAGTTGGATCTGTTTGCCTTGCTGTAATCTGCGTTCATGGGGGCAAAGAAAGCACATGGCGATAAAAACCTACCAGGACTCTTGCTGGATTACTCTGCCCTGACCCAACAAGCCCGAAGCAGACTGAGCTTGCGATGGAAGCGCAGACTGAGCTTGCGATGGAAGCGCAGACTGAGCTTGCGATGGAAGCGCAGACATGCCTGTCCGCCGGCGCCGCTGGTACACTTTCAAAGTCGGAGTTTGCAGGACTTTCAGCGGGATGGATTTCACCGCGGATTTAGTCTCAGACAACAACGCCTCCTTCCTCTTCTTACACTTCTTCATGTTCTTCTTAGACAACTTGTTGAACGATGGATGAATCGCTGGAGGAAGAAGGAAGGGACAAGCAGGTGGGGATAGAAGGGGTCGGTGTAGAGCTCTCCGGGGAGGGTTCCCCGGGGAGGAGGATGAAAACTGGAACGAACAGGACAGGGATGGGACTGGGCAATCTTGTCCGTCCATCCAAAATCAAAGGGCGGGAGCACATAAGACTTTGGGCCATTGACAGGCTGGTCCTGCCACAGGCGGACCCCAAGTTTCAGCGATTCAATGTCAGTGAAAAGATGGGCAATGTAAAAGAATCTTGTTCGGGGTCGGCCGCGGAAGCCAAATCTCTGTGTCCCAAAGTCTACTAGTAGTCTACTCCTATATAGGTATAGCTGCATAGCCATCATACCATTGCATTGATCGAGCTGTACGCCTTTACCACTCTGATTCAGGTCCAAAATATTAGTGTTCTCTTGTCAAATCAAAGGCCATGTCAGTTTGACGAAATGGACGTTCTTTAACTCACAAACTACTCCAAGGACATCATTTACGGACTACTGAAGCCATGTACATATTTTCTGGATCGATTTAGTAATTTGCTACAACTGTAATATTATTTCCAATTTTCAGCAATTTATTTGAATTTTAGGATTTTACTTATAAATTTCGCTAATTGACATGTGTAGGAAAGATAGAAAACAACTAGTGTATGCATGACCAATTAATCTGACTAAATAAATCTTATAGTGGCCACTTTGCATCACTCAAACTGAGAGGGCATGTTAGATTCATATGATAGAATAATGGAGAATCGCTATGACATATGCCTCCTTGAATCCTACGGGAAAGAAATCTACGGGAATTGGTAGAGCTAGGTGTGTGATGGTATCATCGGAAAGACAAAGGAAATTTCTATAGAGATTGAGAGTGCATAGCATAGTTGTCACAGATGCATATGAATTTTTCCAAGAGGTCTAACCTCTTATTAGAAATCCTATAGGGTTGTACTAGTATAAGAAAACAATACATAGAAATTTTGGAGGATTCAATTCTTCAAATCAAACAAGCTATATAGGGGGAAAATCATATCCTTTGATTCGTACAATTTGTATAGGAGTTATGTAGGATTTGACTATAGGAGTTATGTAGGATTTGACTATAGGATTTGAATATTTGTACGGTTGTGTAATATTTTTACCCAGATCAATTCACATACCACCGGTTATGTATTTTTTTGGGCTATAAAAATAGGAGGTGTGGTATATTTGATGTGTGTAGAGATAATCTCACCATCTTATAGCCACCCCTAACATTTCGAGCAAACAAAAAAAATCTATACCACTACCCACCTCTCGTCCTACACTCAATTCCTACACAACCAAACAACAAAAATTGGCTATCCTAGCCAGGTGGTTGGGGATACTCTCATCCCATAAACCTATCCCCTAAACCAAACAACCCCTAATATGGAGGGAAGGAAAACCTAGTATCTGATACTGTACAAAAACACATAAAGCAATCTGGAACCGTCCACATAGAATCAACGGGCCAGAGCAGATGCCTTCTTTGGGAAGGGTCTTGCGCGGAAGCCAAGGAATCCTCTGCGTCGACAATCTGGTGTAGCAGTAAAATAGACCATCATAGCGGAACATTGATGGAGTCACTACAATGCGTCCGAATCCGGGTATAGTCTTGTCATATCAATGGCCATGTCAGTTTCTCCAGATATAATCTATCCGTTAGCTAGTACTACTACTCTAGAGGCTGACGCCACATGCAGAAGTTGTACAGTACTACGACTACTATCGAGTATCGACTAGTCCGATCACGTCCAGGTGCAACTACTCAAAAATGGCCGTAAAGAAAATGCAGAAGTAGGATGGGGCCACGAGCAAAAGAAGGTTGATGGTCGCGAAATGTGATGCGGCGCAACACAGGGATTCCGGCGCCAACGCGGAACCTGCACAACACAACCCAAGTACTTTGTCCCAACGAAATAGTGAGGTTGTCAATCTCACCGGCTTGTGTAACAAAGGATTAAACGTATCGAGTGGAAGATGTTTGCAAAGAAAACAGTAAAACAAGTAGATTGTATGCTATGTAAAGAATAGGACCGGGGTCCACAGTTCACTAGAGGAGTCTCTCCCATAAGATAAAGCATGTTGGGTGAACAAATTACAGTCGGGCAATTGACAAATAGAGAAAGGCATAACAATGCATATACATGACATGATAAATATAGTGAGATTTAATTGGGCATTACGACAAAGTACATAGACCGCCATCCAACTGCATCTATGCCTAAAAAGTCCACCTTCAGGTTATCATCCGAACCCCTCCAGTATTAAGTTGCAAAGCAACAGACAATTGCATTAAGTATGGTGCGTAATGTAATCAACAACTACATCCTTAGACATAGCATCAATGTTTTATCCCTAGTGGCAACAGCACATCCACAACCTTAGAACTTTCTGTCACTGTCCCAGATTCAATGGAGGCATGAACCCACTATCGAGCATAAATACTCCCTCTTGGAGTTAAGAGTAAAAACTTGGCCAGAGCCTCTACTAATAACGGAGAGCATGCAAGATCATAAACAACACATGAACAATAGATTGATAATCACCATAATCATAGTACTCTCTATCCATCGGATCCCGACAAACACAACATATAGAATTACATATAGATGATCTTGATCATGTTAGGCAGCTCACAAGATCCAACAATGAAGCACAACAAGGAGAAGACGACCATCTAGCTACTGCTATGGACCCATGGTCCAGGGGTGGACTACTCACTCATCACTCCGGAGGCGACCATGGCGGTGTAGAGTCCTCCGGGAGATGAATCCCCTCTCCGGCAGGGTGCCGGAGGCGATCTCCGAATCCCCCGAGATGGGATTCGCGGCGGCGGCGTCTCGGAAGGTTTTCCGTATCGTGGCTCTCGGTACGGGGGTTTCGCGACGGAAGCTTTAAGTAGGCGGAGGGTCAACGCGGGGGGCCACACGAGGGCCCGGAGGTAGGTCGGCGCGGCCTGGGCCTGGGCCGCGCCGGCCACCCCCCTGGCTGCCTCGTGGCCCCACTTCGTTATCTCTTCGGTCTTCTGGAAGCTTCGTGCAAAAATAGGACCCTGGCGAAAGTTTCGTCCAATTCCGAGAATATTTCTTTACTAGGATTTCTGAAACCAAAAACAAGCAGAAAACAGCAACTGGCTCTTCGGCATCTTGTTAATAGGTTAGTTCCAGAAAATGCATAAATATGACATATAATGTGCATAAAACATGTAGGTATCATCAATAAAGTAGCATGGAACATAAGAAATTATCGATACGTTGGAGACGTATCAGCATCCCCAAGCTTAGTTTAGCTCGTCCCGAGCAGGTAAAACGATAACAAAGATAATTTCTGAAGTGACATGCCATCATAATCTTGATCATACTATTTGTAAACATATGTAATGAATGCAGCGATCAAAGCAAAGGTAATGACATGAGTAAACAAGTGAATCATATGACAAAGACTTTTCATGAATAGTACTTCAAGACAAGCATCAATAAGTCTTGCATAAGAGTTAACTCATAAAGCAATAAATCAAAGTAAAGGTGTTGAAGCAACACATAGGAAGATTAAGTTTCAGCGGTTGCTTTCAACTTATAACATGTATATCTCATGGATATTGTCAACATAAAGTAATATAATAAGTGCAATATGCAAGTATGTAGGAATCAATGCACAGTTCACACAAGTGTTTGCTTCTTAAGGTGGAAGGAGATAGGTAAACTGACTCAACAATAAAAGTAAAAGAATGGTCCTTCAATGAGGAAAGCATCGATTGCTGTATTTGTGCTAGAGCTTTTATTTTGAAAACATGAAACAATTTTGTCAACGGTAGTAATAAAGCATATGAGTTATGTAAATTATATCTTACAAGTTGCAAGCCTCATGCATAGTATACTAATAGTGCCCGCACCTCGTCCTACTTAGCTTGGACTACCGGATCTTTGCATGCCATGTTTCAACCAAGTGTCACAAAGGGGTACCTCCATGCCGCCTGTACAAAGGTCTAAGGAGAATGCTCGCATTTTGGATTTCTCGCTTTTGATTATTCTCAACTTAGACATCCATACCGGGACAACATGGACAACAGATAATGGACTCCTCTTAAATGCATAAGCATGTAGCAAAGTTATTATTCTCATATGAGATTGAGGATATATGTCCAAAACTGAAACTTCCACCATGATTCATGGCTTTAGTTAGCGGCCCAATGTTCTTCTCTAACAATTTTGCATGCTCCAACCACTAAAATGATAGACCTTCAGACAAGACGGACATGCATAGCAACTCACATGATATTCAACAATAGTTGATGGCGTTCCCCAGAAGCATGGTTATCGCACAACAAGCAACTTAATAAAATATAAAGTGCATAAGTACATATTCAATACTACGATAGTTTTTAAGGCTATTTTGTCCCATGAGCTATATATTGCAAAGGTGAATGATGGAATTTTAAAGGTAGCACTCAAGCAATTTACTTTGGAATGGCGGAGAAATACCATGTAGTAGGTAGGTATGGTGGACACAAATGGCATAGTAGTTGGCTCAAGGATTTTGGATGCATGAGAAGTATTCCCTCTCGATACAAGGTTTAGGCTAGCAAGGTTATTTGAAGCAAACTCAAGGATGAACAAGTGCAGCAAGACTCACATAAAAGACATATTGTAAACATTATAAGACTCTACACCGTCTTCCTTGTTGTTCAAAACTCAATACTAGATATTATCTAGACCTTAGAGAGACCAAATATGCAAATCAAATTTTAGCAAGCTCTATGTATTTCTTCATTAATGGGTGCAAAGCATATGATGCAAGAGCTTAAACATGAGCACAACAATTGCCAAATATCACATTATCCAAGACATTTTAGAATTACTACATGTAGCATTTTCCAATTCCAACCATATAACAATTTAACGAAGAAGAAACTTTGCCTTGAACATTATGAGTAAAGCCTAAGGACACATGTGTCCATATGCAACAGCGGAGCGTGTCTCTCTCCCACAAAGTGAATGCTAGGATCCATTTTATTCAAACAAAAACAAAAACGAAAACAAACCGACGCTCCAAGCAAAGAATACAAGATGTGATTGAATAAAAATATAGTTTCAGGGGAGGAACCTGATGATGTTGTCGATGAAGAAGGGGATGCCTTGGGCATCCCCAAGCTTAGACGCTTGAGTCTTCTTAAAATATGCAGGGGTGAACCACGGGGGCATCCCCAAGCTTAGAGCTTTCACTCCTCTTGATCATAGTATATCATACTCCTCTCTTGACCCTTGAAAACTTCCTTCACACCAAACTTCAAGCAAACTCATTAGAGGGTTAGTGCACAATTAATAATTCACACATTCAGAGGTGACACAATCATTATTTTCACTTCTGGACATTGCATAATGCTACTGGACATTAGTGGATCAAAGAAATAAATCCAACATAGCAAAAGAGGCAATGCGAAATAAAAGGCAGAATCTGTCAAAACAGAACAGTCCGTAAAGACGAATTTAGAAATGGCACCAGACTTGCTCAAATGGAAAAACTCAAAACTAATGAAAGTTGCGTACATATCTGAGGATCACGCTCGTAAATTGGCAGATTTTTTCGAATTTTCTACAGAGAATTGTGCCCAGATTCGTGACAGACAGCAATGCTGTTTCTGCGCAGCAATCCCAAATATAACATCAACTTTGACATAGAAACTTTACTTGGCACAAAAACATGATAAGGAGAGGTTGCTACAGTAGTAAACAACTTCCAAGACTCAACAAAACAAAAAATTGCTGTAGGTAAAAACATGGGTTGTCTCCCATAAGCGCTTTTCTTTAACGCCTTTCAGCTAGGCGCAGAAAGTGCAAATCAAGTAACATCGAGAGACGGTGTGTCAACCTTACCTTGGGCTTCATCCTTACCTTTCTTATTGTTTTTCTTTCCTTTTGGTTTAGGAAATATATGATTCCCCCCTGGTATAGAGGTGAATTTCAGAGTGCCTTCTCCCACATCAATGACTGCTCCCAATAGTTTCAGCAAGGATCTTCCGAGTATGATTTTTCCTGTTTCAATAATAAGATAATCAATGGATATTGTTCTTCCATGAATGGTTGTATGCACACCTGCAGCTATTCCCTTAGGAATTATAATAGAGTTATCAATGAGAGCTATTTCTTCTCCCCCTTCATCGACTCCCCAAAGTTTCAAAGATTTATAAATGTTTTCAGGCATAAGGCAAAATTCATACATAATATCACAGTAGGCATGAAGAGTTCGATCACCGATAACAATTTTAACAGAAGGGTCCCATAATGAAGGTTTAGGATTCTCTAAGACTTGTTCAAGACGATTACGAACACAGTGATAATTGTCATTTAAGCGAGATGTACTTATCTCGAGATTGTTCAATCTATTATAAATGCTAATAAGGGCTGAATCAAAGTTATTAGCTGAATCATGTGATGCAACCAATTTCTTTATGGCATTAAAAGCTTGATCCCCATTACAATGAAGGAAATCTCCTCCTACTAAAGTGTCCAAAGCATATCTATAGCGAACCATAAGACCAAAATAAAAATTACTAAGGAGCAAACTTAGAGTCATTTGAGGTTCAGTTTTACGATAAGAAGTAAAAATTCTAGACCAAGCATCCTTAAAACTCTCCTCATCCCCTTGCTTGAAAGTAAAAACTAAGTCCTCAGGTGAAGAAGTAACAGGTTCAGAGCTAGACATGGTAATAAAAGTAACTAAATTTTTTTGTATTTTAAATATAGAGTGCAGGACAATAAAGCAAACTAGATAAAGTAAATGCAAGTAACTAATTTTTTTGTGTTTTTGATATAGAGAGCAAGACAATAAATAAAGTAAAACTAGCAACTAATTTTTTTGTGTTTTGATTTAGTGCAGCAAACAAAGTAGTAAATAAAATAAAGCAAGACAAAAACAAAGTAAAGAGATTGAGAAGTGGAGACTCCCCTTGCAGCGTGTCTTGATCTCCCCGGCAACGGCGCCAGAAATTTAGCTTGATACGCGTAGATGCACACGTCCGTTGGGAACCCCAAGTGGAAGGTATGATGCGTATAGAAGCAAGTTTCCCTCAGTATGAAACCAAGGTTTAATCGAACCAGTAGGAGCCAAGAAGCACGTTGAAGGTTGATGGTCGCGAAATGTGATGCGGCGCAACACCAGGGATTCCGGCGCCAACGCGGAACCTGCACAACACAACCCAAGTACTTTGTCCCAACGAAACAGTGGGGTTGTCAATCTCACCGGCTTGCTGTAACAAAGGATTAAACGTATCGAGTGGAAGATGTTTGCAAAGAAAACAGTAAAACAAGTAGATTGTATGCTATGTAAAGAATAGGACCGGGGTCCACAGTTCACTAGAGGTGTCTCTCCCATAAGATAAAGCATGTTGGGTGAACAAATTACAGTCGGGCAATTGACAAATAGAGAAAGGCATAACAATGCATATACATGACATGATAAATATAGTGAGATTTAATTGGGCATTACGACAAAGTACATAGACCGCCATCCAACTGCATCTATGCCTAAAAAGTCCACCTTCAGGTTATCATCCGAACCCTCCAGTATTAAGTTGCAAAGCAACAGACAATTGCATTAAGTATGGTGCGTAATGTAATCAACAACTACATCCTTAGACATAGCATCAATGTTTTATCCCTAGTGGCAACACATCCACAACCTTAGAACTTTCTGTCACTGTCCCAGATTCAATGGAGGCATGAACCCACTATCGAGCATAAATACTCCCTCTTGGAGTTAAGAGTAAAAACTTGGCCAGAGCCTCTACTAATAACGGAGAGCATGCAAGATCATAAACAACACATGAACAATAGATTGATAATCACCATAATCATAGTACTCTCTATCCATCGGATCCCGACAAACACAACATATAGAATTACATATAGATGATCTTGATCATGTTAGGCAGCTCACAAGATCCAACAATGAAGCACAACGAGAGGAGATCTAGCTACGCTATGGACCCATGGTCCAGGGGTGGACTACTCACTCACACTCCGGAGGCGACCATGGCGTAGAGTCCTCCGGGAGATGATCCCCTCTCGAGGTGCCGGAGGCGATCTGAATCCCCCGAGATGGGATTCGCGGCGGCGTCTTGGAAGGTTTTCCGTATCGTGGCTCTTCTGGGGGTTTCGCGACTTAAGCTTTAGGCGGAGGTCACGCGGGGGCCACACGAGGGGCCCAGGAGGTAGGTCGGCGCGGCCGGGCCCGCCGCCACCCCCTGGCTGCCTCGTGGCCCCACTTCGTTATCTCTTCGGTCTTCTGGAAGCTTCGTGCAAAAATAGGACCCTGGGCGAAAGTTTCGTCCAATTCCGAGAATATTTCTTTACTAGGATTTCTGAAACCAAACAGCAGAAAACAGCAAATGGCTCTTCGGCATCTTGTTAATAGGTTAGTTCCAGAAAATGCATAAATATGACATATAATGTGCATAAAACATGTAGGTATCATCAATAAAGTAGCATGGAACATAAGAAATTATCGATACGTTGGAGACGTATCATACTACGACTACTATCGAGTATCGACTAGTCCGATCACGTCCAGGTCGCAACTACTCAAAAATGGCCGTAAAGAAAATGCAGAAGTAGGATGGGGCCACGACAAAAGACATACATCTATTTATGGACAGAGGTAGTATCATATCAGCATGCATTAGCATCTCATTTGCAACTAGTTGCACTCGCATCCTATTATCGGATATCACACTTCTGCACTTTTAAAAAATATGAAGAAAAACAAAACTGGGACACATATTATGTTGTGTATTGCTCCACAGGTCACAGATGAGTATGTAAAAAAAATTCTAGCTTGCACAAAAAAGACAAATGATATGTGAATAGTTAAGGAATATTATTCACTTTGGTCTTTTCTTTTTTCCACAGCTCACATATGGTCACTTTTTGAAACAAATGTTTAGATGTGCGCAAGATACAACATAACCCGTGACTATGATTTGAATTTACATTTTTTTACAAACTCGAAATGTGACATCCGACAATAAGATGAGGGATCAACTAGTTGCGAAATGTTTGCACTCCTGACCATGCATCTGAATCTATCTACTAGACTACTACAACAACATACAAAATGCACCAGTTTTGAACTAGACATGTAACAGCAGTACTAACCGTTGGTTTCCAAAATCTAACGCTTG
Organism: Lolium multiflorum; assembly: GCA_030979885.1. Lineage (NCBI taxonomy): Eukaryota > Viridiplantae > Streptophyta > Magnoliopsida > Poales > Poaceae > Lolium > Lolium multiflorum. The sequence goes on from CM061751.1 coordinate 183,271,797, forward strand.
TGATTAGAGGGATTCGCGTCAAGAGATACCACAACAGCATACACTTCTTTCTAGAACCATCATGTAGCCATTATGTAGAAGAAGAAAAAAGCAGGGTCACACCAATATCACACGTCCCACTCGATAGTAAGAAAGGTTCCAAGTTATTGTTCCCATTTCTCAACTGGTCATACCTATTTCGATGGTGTAACCTACGTAGTATAAGTTATATATTAGTTGTATGGAAAGTTTGAGCAACATTTAGAACATAATTTTGTACTCCTAATTGGTCCAACATGCATGCTAAGATTGGGGTCTTCACCTTGAAACGGCGAGCGCCGAAAAGCGGGTCAAAATCGCCCAGATCCTCGAAGATATCTACAGGCGCAGCCGCTGTATGAGAGACGGAGTGGGAAACGAGTGGGGCGATGTATGAGAGACGGAGTGGGGGTGTAGTATGTACTATAGTAAGACGGCGAGACGGCGAGGTCAGAGTGATTAAGACTAGTCACAATGGGAAGTACGTAGTACGTAGTATCATACACTACTAGTTTGTGATACTACCTCCACAATGCATAGTATCATAATATGGTTCATACTTATGTCATATTTAAAGTTTTGTAGAATCTCAATGCAAATGTGTGTACATGATGTATTTGTCATGAAGTTTTCTAAGTTTTCTAGGTTTATGTGTTATAATACTACTCTCATCTCTCACCTCATAATTGATGTGACACATTAGATTTTTGCCAACATGGCATGTATGATACTACTTACGAGCCTTAAAAGCACTTTTTTGTGATGTTGATCAAATTGTACTCTAAAATTGTCACTGGACAACAGGTCGGCCTATTGCAAACTTGTTTGAATGAGCTAAAATAGTTAGAAATCTAGAAAATTTGTCACTTCAATGAATTTTCATCCTATAACGTTTACTTAATTTGAAAAACGAATGGGGACGTTTGCCATAATGGGACAATCATTTCTACAAAAAAGAATAAGATGGAAAGTCTCGCAATGTTATTTATCATGACAACATTGACAATGTCACAACCGTGGGGTGATTAGGGAATCCACTCCGCTAGAAAAAACAAACTTATATAAGGCATGTGTGGCAATGCAGTTTGTCTACCTTATACACATATCTCGATGTGTAGCTATATATGGATTTTATTTTCCAACTTTAGATGATCAGTTTATAGTTCACCATTTAATTAGAATTCATAATTTTTGGGAATAAAATACTTGGAGGTACCCTGCAAGTGTGGTACCACAAACAAAGCCCAAACATGGGTCCCAATAGTACAACATAGCGCGCATAGGAAGTTTGAGCAAATTTGAAACCAACCAAATGAGGTAGAAACAAATCAAAAAAAAGTTGTGAAACATGTGCATGGAGCCATCACATGACATGTACTTACTACTAACAAGTAAAAAATATAAAACCCTATCATACATAGAGGTTTGGGGTGAAGAGTTATTATTCACACACATATAGAATAAATATGGACTGCTTTTGGCTTTCTACCCATTAATTTGAGCAAGCTTCATGCAGTGTCCACTTCAAACTTGACAACATTGGAACCATAGCTGCTTGAGTTCGCCTCGCTAGCCTCTTCCCATATGTAAGCTTAATTAATTGGTTACACTACGAAAACCACAGTCAACTTCTGAATAATGCATGCATTGCCCCCCTTTTGCACATATGCAACTTTGCAAAGTAGGGATTTTTGGTTTACCACACATTAGTGTGTTGTTTTCTTTTTATTAGGACCCATGTTTGGTAGCCACATTTTTCCAAAGCCAAAGTGTGGTTAGCCAAAAAAAAAACTAGTATGGCTAGCCACCAAATTGTGGCTTAAAATATTAAAGCCAAACTTTGTCAAAACTTTGTAAAAAAAAGTTGAGTCTATGACAAATGGACCATATATACATGCAATGAAGTGTGATAAGCCAAATTGTGGCAAAAACCAAACACATGCCAAATAAACTATATGCATGGCTGCCAAATTTTGGCTTCTTGACAAATTGTGGCTAGGAACCAAACATGCCCTTGCTGGCCAAAGGGGTCCAAATATGTGTTTTGTTTATTCGCTATCATGTGCAGTGTGTGCACAATACCACAAATCAAAATTTCACGGGTAGGCCAAACATGCATGCATGGTAGGCGAATCGCCATTTCGAAGGCTAATTTGTCAAACTAGCTTACCATGAAACCATCATTTGTACTCCAATTAATTAAGTTCGGATATGAATGGTGGTCATCAACCAAACTAATAAGAATTCAAAATTTGGGATGATATAGGGATGTGCCCTATTGTTGTGGAATCAGAAAACATTAGCCAACGAAAATGTGGGTTGCATCCAAGTATAGTAGCTCACAAAGTCGATTGCCAAGAAGTTTTTGCCTAAATTTGAAATAAAGCCAAAATGAGGTTCAAACTTATTGAAATCAGCAAGCAAGGCAATCACGAAGTCACCAATTACTACTTTTATCTAGGAAAAATAACAAACATGATGGCATGCAAATATTCTTGAGAAGCAGAATCATTCTGTAAATATATATTTTTGGAACCATGCATGTTGGACATTGATTCGCTTCTTGCCACATGGGTGAGCTAGCTTGGTTACCGCAAGAACCATGCATGGCGAACTTTCGAATCATGACCCCTTTTTTAAGAGATCAATGAAAAACTTCTTATTTTCGACTATACTTTGCCAAATACAGTTTTTTTGGTTTTCCACATAAAGTCTTTTCATTTTTATTGGCCGAATTAAGGGGGGCAAAATTAAAAGGATGTATTTGTGAAGTGGCTACCGCGTGTATTGCGCACACTACCACCTATACAATTTTCACAAGCGGGTGACATGGTTGGATGGCCATGCATTTCCATGGTTTGTTGGATTATCTCATCATGTAGTATATAATAAATTAATTTTGTAAATATTTTTCAATTCAAGTATTAACGATGGTTATATTACAACTCAAATAAATTGGGAAAATACTGGGATTCGCCTCCCTAGAATCAATCTTGCCCGTCCATTTCCTATCAACTGACTATAGGGAGTACTAGATTTAAATGGCGGTTGGAGTTAATTCCTCAACCTCATCGCAGTATTATTCCCATCTGTCCCCACTAAACAACCCCTGGCGGTTCGTTCTCCCCTGCATTTCGGCAAGTTCCAAAAAACCCCATTGTTTGCAGTTGCTCTCCCTCCCTCCCCCTCAATCCCTCCGATCAGTTCGACGTGCTTCAGCGCTGCCATGGCCGACGGCGGCCTGTTTACGCTGAAGAGGAGCGTCGTTCCCCATGGGACGACCAAGGTGAACGTGGTCTACACGAATGACCCTTCCGTTCTCGAGCACACCCTCAAGATGTACGAACAAAAGCTACTAGAGGACAGGTCCAGGTTCGTCGGCCTCGACCTAGAATACACTGCGGACCAAGTAAGTACCGCCGTCGTTCAGTTGGCCATGGACGACCACGTCCTGGTGTACCATTTCTGCAGGTATGTTCTTCACATGCCTTCCTTTATCCTTTTGTTTTTTAATATAGAAACTCTTCCTTTATCTTGGATCTGCTTTTTTATTTCGAAATAGACTAGGTTCTAACTTGTATGAAAACACGAACAAACTAACTTGTATGAAAAATGTGGTCTGGAACGTAATATCCAACATACTTGTATAATTTTTTTGGATTGACCACGATATCTAGTTTCATGATTTTGGTACTCAAAATTTGCACAAATTTCATGTACTCATACTCACCGATAATCGGCATGGATGTCAAGATATTAACATATAGTAACTGAATCTTAACTTGACACTTAAATAATTAGATCATATAGTCGCAACAATAATTCATGTTATTTTGATGTGTATCACTGATGCAAAATCATTGTTTCACTGCAACAAGTATACAGTTTACTGGAAGAAAAATATGTGTACTATTTCAGCATATACGATCTTACAAGATTGATTTGTGTTAACATGCAGGAGTCCTGATAATCTGGCACTGCAAGAATTCCTTCAACATAAAGGAATTTGTTTCACAACTGTTGACATCAGGGGTGACTCTAGCAGGTTTGCTAGAGATGGCATTAAAATTCCTAAACATAATTGGATTGACATTCAGGATATGATCAATTTCAATGGTCCTGGCAATAGGACTGGCATGGGTGATTTGGCAGCCGCCATCATTGACCCATCTTACAAAGACATGAAGACCAAGTTCCCTACTAGCAGCCACGATCAATGGGAGTGCATGCCATTGCCTGAAGTAAACTTGAGGTATGCTGCGATTGATGGGTATGTCAGTTTTGAGTTGTACAGGCGACTCAAAAAAATCAATGATGGGCAGCGTCAAGCACAACCAATTCCAAGGGAAGTGGTTTGCCCGGATTGCAAGGAAGCGGCTAGGTTGGCCGCTCTTCCCCCTGCCTGGCGCGACGAGAAGAAGCAGTGTGTCGGGACAACCTACTGGGAATTTGTATCTTATTGCTTTAGGCACAACATACCATTTGATCCGAAGAATATGCCACCATGGATAAAGGACCCGTGCGAGCCTACTTCGGGGTCTCCGTGGGATGGCGGTTCACATGGTGAGCAAGCTAGGGCAACGGCTGGATGTGGTGAGCTAGCAAGGGCAGGGCCTGTATCTGGTTGGGAAGCTCCAACAAGGATTCCCGACACACGAAGTGCGAACGAGTGCAGAACTTGGACTGCCAACCCATGGGAGGCAGGTACAAGCGGCACCGGCAAGCGCATCAAGAGGGATGATGATAATTGGTGAACTAGGCTGGCGTTATATGTTTCCAAGATTGTACATAAGTTTAGAATTATGAACTGGTAGTATTGTTTAGGTGATGTAATTACTTTTGCAACAATGTGTATGAGGTTTCAGAACCACGCATCCTTATTTAAACATGTTTAAAACATGAAAATGAAAAGGTAAGCCTGCATCCTTCTTAGTCACTCCAAAATGAAGCTTTTGGGAAGGTATTTGAAATTTCCATGTTTGAAACCCAAAACGACTTCTCTTCGTGATTGACTTCATAAGACAAAGTTTAGGGTTAGGGGTAGATACAAGATTTTTCTGGTTTGAATATCTCTAGACCTTGTTTACCAACTTGAGTGCTTACTATATATGACATAAGAAGGCTATGTGCTTTGGTTTTTCAGTTTTTTTGAATTTTTATACCCATTTGAATCTTGGTCAAATCCTAGGTACGGTTTGACCAAGATTTGAACATGTTTAAAACATGAAAATAAAAGGTAAGCATGGATCCTTCTTAGTAACTCTAAAATGAAGCTTTTGGGAGGTTTTTGAAATTTCCATGTTTGAAACCCAAAACCACTTCTCTTCATGCTTGATCGACTTCATAAGACAGAATTTAGGGTTAGTGGGTAGATACATGATTTGTCTGGTTTGAATATGTTTAGACCTTGTTTATCAACTTGAATGCTTACTATATGACATAAGAATACTATGTGCTTTAGTTTTCATTTTTTTGATTTTTTCTGATTTTTTCCCATTTGATCTTGGTCAAATCCTAGGTTTAACCAAGATTTAAACAAGTTTAAGACATGAAAATGAAAAGGTAAGCCTGCATCCTTCTTAGTCACTCCAAAATGAAGCTTTTGGGAAGGTTTTTGAAATTTCCATGTTTGAAACCCAAAACCAGTTCTCTTCATGCTTTACTTCATAAGACAGAGTTTAGGGTTAGGGGTAGATATACGTGATTTGTCTAGTTTGAATATGTCTAGACCTTGTTTTATCAACTTGAATTCTTACTATATGACATAAAAAAAACTATGTGGTTTGGTTTGATAGTTCATTGTTCATAATTCATAGTTGATCATACATACGGATCATACATACAGAATTGCGCGATCCTTATCGCGACTTCTAACCTATCTAGTCGTCGAGGAAGATGATGGTCGCGTTCTCCTCCGCATCCCGCGCCTCCTTCTCCTTCACGGCGGCGATGGCCGCCGCCTTGTCTTCTTCCTCCGCCCTCTTCTTGTCGGCATCGTCCTTGAGGGACGCGGCCAGCGCCTTCAAGAAGAGGGGGTCTTCCCCTTCCTCCGCCTCCTCCGCCTCCTCGCCGGCTGGCGGCGCGAATCCGCCGCTGGTGCTCGCCTCCCACGCCGCCTTCGACCGGCGGTTCCTCTCCCGGTCGGCGCGCCATTTGTTGAAGACGGGGCCGCTCATCGGTTTGAGCGGCGGATCCGCCTTGTACCAGAGCCCGCCCGGGGCGAACTCGCGGAGCGACGACGGCATGTACAGGGAGCCTCTGTACCTGCACGCCGCGCGCCGACTCCCGGCGGCGGACTGCTTGCACTGGAGCCGCCACGCCTCCTCGAGCGTGTCCGGCGCGCGGGATCGCTTCGATCCGCTCGCGGGCGACGCGGAACTGGTACGGCGTGAATACATGGCGAGCGGCGAAGAATCACCACCCTGCAATCAAGGCCAAGCACGCAGCATATGGCCTCTTCCTTACGTCTTTTGCCTGGTTTGTTGCCGGTCAACGCCCCTGCTGCTGGCCCTGATGCTCCTGGTCCTGTTTAAAGTTCAGCATTAAACTCTACTATACAACTGTCGTGGTCTTGTGATGTACAGTAGTACTCTTTTGATGCATTTGTGATGTAGTAGTACTGTACTTTTTTTTGAACTGATATAGTACTATCTAAGAAAAGTACTCCCTCCGATTCACATTCTTTTTAGCACCAAGAAATATGGATCGGAGCGAGGGAGTAAATTACCCTTTTGTTGTGGCTTATTTTGGCTTTGGCAAAAGCCAAAAAAAGCACCTAAATAGGTGCTTTTTGGGCTTTTGGATTTTGGAAGCCAAAAGAATAGAATCTTTGTTCTTGGCTTCCAAAATCCAAAAGCCCAAAAAAGCACCTATTTACGTGCTTTTTTTGGCTTTTGCCAAAGCCAAAAGCCAAAAAAAGCCACAACAAAAGGGCCATAAACATGGCATCTCGTGCATGAAGCTTGACAGATTGATCGGGTTGGCTAGAACGGCTAAACAATGCTGCTCATTAGGCAAATGCATGCCATGTACGATAGTATACATCCAGTAAAGAAGTCTATACTGACATAAAAAAAGACTACATTGGGGATGAGAGTCAATTGGGGCATCTACAATACAGAAAATCTTGCTCGTAGTTGATTTTGGCTAAGAGGGTTTTGTGCCCATATTTGTATCTTGGTCAAATCCTAGGTTTGACAATGATTTAAACAAGTTTAAAATATGAAAATGAAAAGGTAAGCATGGATACTTCTTAGTCACTCTAAAATGAAGCTTTTGGGAGGTTTTTGATATTTCCATGTTTGAAACCAAGAACCACTTCTCTTCATGCTTGGCTTCATAAGATAAAGTTTAGGGGTTAGGGGTAGATACATGATTTGTTTGGTTTGAATATGTCTAGACCTTGTTTATCAGCTTGAATGCTTACTATATGACATAAGAAGACTATGTACTTTGGTTTTTCATTCTTTTTGTTTTTTTAATTTTATGCCCATTTGAATCTTGGTCAAATACACTAGCTATGACCAAGATGTAAACAAGTTTAAAAAATGAAAATGAAAAGGTAAGCATGGATCCTTCTTAGTCACTCTAAAATGAAGCTTTTGGGGGTTCTTGATATTTCCAAGTTTGAAACCCAAAACCACTTCTCTTCATGCTTGACTACATAAGACAGAGTTTAGGGTTAGGGGTAGATACATGATTTTTCTTGTTTGAATATATCTAGACCTTGTTTCACTACAAGAAAAAAGGCATGTAGAGACGTCTAATTTAAAGGCTAGAGACGCTATATTTCATATCTACGTGGTTGTAAAGACGCTAGTGTAAAGCGTTACAGAAGCGTCTTCTTATGCACCGTCTCAAATACCTTAAAGACGCATGAGTTAGCGTCTCAAAAATAAAGTGAGACGTTTTCAAAAGCGTGTTTAGCTTGATAGAGACACTTTATAGAGAGGCCCAACATACGTCTCTACCAACATTGAGTCGGGTTATTGTATCCTTGAATGAATTTTTATGTGTATTATATATAAATCAATCTATTCTTCGGATCCTTGCAAAATTTGGAGCAATACACATCATATGATGGAAATCAAATACCAGCCACCACAAAACAAAAAAAAAGCATCAAAAACACTCAGTGCGCTGCAAACAATATCAATTATATTATCTGATTGTAATTGTATTACTTTACAAGTGAAAAGTATATCCGTACAAATATTGGGATACATGACTAAACAAGTCCCTATAATTTCCTTATGTAGTTTCCTAACTATTGTGAATTTATCTACTAGATTCAATGCTCCTCCGATTCTCTTCTGCAGATTTTGTTTGCTCTCCATGATGTGTCGCTTGAAAAATCTTCGAGTAATACCTGCGGAGGAACAACTACATGACCAAAAAAACAGTTGGTAAAATATTAACAATTTGACATCAATTTAATATGCGTATAATAATATCTGAGAAATACCTTGTGAAGCTGCAAAAAGAATCCAATAGTTACCGTGCGATTGATGACATATACACTTGTATTAGATGAGTTCAGCAAATCTGACCCTGTTCGTAGACAATAAACCATGTCCCAGATCGAGGAAGTTTAGCACATTTAAATAATCAAAAACTAGAAGTTACTTTCTGCTAGTCCATGCAGATCGATGCCCTCCGCTGTGAATAGCACCTCCAAGGTTTGGATTGCTTATTATCTTCAGTATGAAAACTGCAACGATATTCATTACATGTATCTAGATAGGAACGACGACGTGGGCTTAGCTGGTGGTTGGGGTCATGATGGCACCCCAATGACGATTCGATTCGCATGTGAACAATTTCGAATTATCGCCAAGTCCTTCTACTATATCAAAAACGTGTCTAGTTCCTCCTAGACACGGTTTCATTTTTTTTTCATTACATGTATCTAGATAGTAGTATCAAAAACATAATAATTCTCTAATATGTAGCATACAAAGAAAGGGTTCTGAAATCTTGAAGGGGGGGAGGCGGAATAGATACCTAATTGCACAGACGAATGAGGAGTCTGGCGCCAGGCGACACTTGATCGATGTCAGTCGGGAGTATAGTAGCGATGAATAGTTAATCTAATACTACTAGTACAGCGGCAAGGATCTCACCAAATATATTCAACATTGAACCATCAGTTGGATGAATCCTGGTAATCTTACTCCATCGCATTGGTCTTGGGAGTTGGGAGTCGGGAGAGAAAAAGAATTGTTAGCTATCTTGCGAAGCCGAGCGGGAGAGGCACCACGATCGGATCTGGTGACGGCGGCCCTAGGGGATATAGTCTTTTTTTTTTTTGAATGTCCTAGGGGATATAGTCAACGTAGGGTTAGTTGGTACTTTTTTTTACTATAGTGTGCGTGTGTAAACCTAGAAGTTTAGGACGTATGGTGTTGCGTCTCAATAAACGTCTCAACACACGACTCGATTACGGATGTAGGGACGAAAATAAAAGCGTCGAATGGGTAGCGTCTTTAGATGACCTTTTTGTTGTAGTGTTTATCAACTTTAATGCTAACTATATGACATAAGAAAACTATGTGCTTTGGTTTTTAATTTTTCTGATTTTTTTATTTTGATGCACATTTGAATTTTGTCAAATCCTAGGTTTGACCAAGATTTAAACAAGTATAAAACATGAAAATGAAAAGGGGAAGCATGTATCCTTCTTAGTCACTCTAAAATGAAGTTTTTGGGATGTTCTTGAAATTTTCATGTTTGAAACCCAAAACCACTTCTCTTCATGCTTGACTTCATAAGATAGAGTTTAGGGGCTAGGGGATAGATACATGATTTGCCTAGGTTTGAATATACATGTCCAAACCTTGTTTATCAATTTTTTATACTTGGACCTTAGCGAAATTCAAAATCTCATAGCGGCAAAACTTCCCGCCCACAAAATACAAAAATTTCACACGCTTCCAAATTCCGATTCTACCCCTGTGGAGATGACAGCAAAGTCGGTTGGTGGGGGGGTCTGGCCGTCATTTTTTGGATCACCACCTCCCTAGCCCCGGATACCCTCCCAAAAAAATTCATTTCCCTCAGTCTCTCATCTGAGACCACCCACCGGAACTTCTCAAGTCCCTCTCTCTACCACCTCCACGACCACCGCACCGGAACATCCCCGCCGGACTTCCCTGGCCTACCCGAGCCCTCGCGATCCTCGTCATCCGGCTGCCTGCCGGAGCCGCTTCATCGACGCCGTCATCAACCGGACCGGATCATCCCCGCCGAACCTCGAAACCATATGCTCATCCAGCAGTCTACCGCAGTCGCTTCAGCTGCGGCATCGTCCACCCCACCGGAGCCGCTTCGCCGGATCCGTCGTCCACCGCATCGGATCTTGCTCACCGACACCGTTGTGCATGAACCGGATCTGCTTCACCGGCGCCGTGCATGATCTAAACTCTTCTACTGTCGCTTTTCTATTGCTTGCCTGCAAGTTCTTGTTTAATCTTGGGGGAACCTGTTTGTGCTAACGACGCCGTTACGTTTTTGCAGATGAGATGAGTAACCATGAAGTGTAATGGCCGTCTCTCCAACCCCAAGTAGCACATGTAGCGTACTTCATCACCGGATCTATCAAATCAGGAAGATGGGCCGTAAGTGAAGATGGGATTGAAGGATATACGCGTGGAGCATCTTTGAAGCGGCCTTGCACGAAGAGTTTGGGCTTAATTGCCCATGTATCTGTAATATAGTAGATCGCATCTTAGTTTAGAACTAAAAGATAGAGTTTAACCCGTGCACGGTTAGGTGCACGCCCGAATTAGAAAGTCCCTTGGACTATAAATATGTATCTAGGGTTATCGGAAAAGGAGGACAATCACGTTCACAACAAACACAAATCAGGCGCATCGCCACCCCTTCTTTCGAGGGTTTCTCCCGGGTAAGCATCATGCTGCCTAGATCGCATCTTGCGATCTAGGCAGCACACGTTTATTCGTTTACCTTGTGCTGCTCGTACTGAAGCGTTGTTGATGGCGAGTAGCACTACTTATCGTAGATGTTTTGGGGCTTGCATAGATGCTTTTCTTACGCATATCTGCTTAGCTGTGCCGTCCCTCGATATCTAGCTGCCCTTACACCTATCCAGGTGTAAGGGCAGCGTCTTGCTTGTTCGTTGTTTAGTAGATCCGATCCGTTATAGTTGCTCCTTGATTCCTCAAGGATTGGTTTAATATCCGTATGGTTAGGCCTTGCAAACGGGTTGAACGATCCGGTAGTGCGTTAGGTATGGTTTGTTAGTCCTAAGAGGGATGTTCCGGGAATTAACTTAACGTTGGTTTTTAGGCCTCTTTTAGGGCTAGTTTTCCATTATCTTTCGTGTCTATTAGGCTCAACTACGCGTAGGATGTTCCGATCATACGGTGAAAACCCTAAACTGTCGTAGATTGGTTTAGCTTTATACTGATCAAGCAGGAGCCCCATGTCATCGTTAACCCGACGTGAACCATGGGGCGATCGGCTCTGTGAGCCGATCCACAGGGCAACCTGAGAGCCGATCGGGCTCGTATTTAATGTTTACGTGTCTGCCATGCAGGAAACTAATCGAAGCAATCCAACACCTTCCTGGCCAGGTATAGGTCAGGTGGCACGCCCTTGCAACCGCTAGGACGTGTGCCGGAACATTTGCGGGACGACGTCGAGGGACCAGGGCCCCGCAGCCTTGGAAGCCTCCCGGCTCTTCGTGTTGCTTAACCACTGCTCGCCGGTGGGTTTTGGCAGGCAACAACTTCATCACCGGATCTATCAACCCCAGGAAGATCTGCTGTGACTCCCACAGAGTGCTTCTCCTAATGTAAGTCCCTTGTTTTAGCGCCATGTTCTGGGTTCAGATGCTTGTTTGTCTGAAGCTCTTTTAGTTCATTCCTAGCTATGACCGTAACACCTTGCTATTTTCTAGTTCATTGCTAACTTTAAGCGATTGAACATTTTGGTTTGCATTCCCTGCTCTATAGATGTAGCCATCATAACTTCTATCTTGCTCAGTCGTTGTTACAAAAATTATAGGTATTATAGTAACATCCTGCTATTATTTAGTTCATGGCCAATTTTAAGTAATTGCACATGTTGGTTCGCATTCCCTGCTCTATAGCTTTTGGCATCGTAACTTCTATATTTGGTTTACATTCCCTGCTCTGTAGATCTAGCCATCATAACTTTATCTTGCTCAGTCGTTGTTACAAAAATTATGGCCTGCTACTATGTTGTTTGTGCCAATTTTTTACTCCATGAACATGTTGGCTTGCATTCCCTGTACTACAGGTGATGCCATTGTTTTGTATCTAGTTCATTGTAAGCTAACAAAGTAAGGACTTAGTTTGGCATGCTATCACTCTGCTATCTAGCCTGTAGTACAAATAAACTTGTCATATACTACTAGATAATAATTTTGCGTGCCATCTTGTTCTTCAAAAGCTGCATTATTGACTTGTTTCTCTGACTTGGCATGACGCTCACATATGGAAAGCTGAACATATTGGTTTGCATTCCCTCTTATACAAGTTCACAGGTGATCCCACTATATTCTGTATCTGGTCCATCCTAAGCTCCAACATTAACTATCCTCTATGTGTTGCTCATTACAAGTTTATATCCCGAAACATCTTGATTTGCATCCCCTTCACTATAAGTTCAGGAGTATTATTTAGTTCACGGCCAAAATGAAGTAATTGCACTTGGCACATGTTGGTTCACATTCCCTCCTCTTTAGCTTTTGCCATCGTAACTTCTATTTTTGGTTTACATTCCCTGCTCTGTAGATGTAGCCATCATAACTTCATCTTGCTCAGTCGTTGTTACAAAATTTATAGCCTGCTACTATGTTGTTCATGCCAATTTTGTACTCCCTGAACATGTTGGTTTGCATGGGACTCGACAGTAGTAAGTCTGCTGTTTCATTCTAACATGCTCTGTTATATTGGCTGTTGGTATGCGGCATGCACTCTTTGTTTGCTTATTGTGCGCATTACAATGATCTTGTTATAACGACGAAATGATGAGTTCCAAATTCTTTGGCAAACAATATTGTAGTGTCTTTGCCTTTCCATTGTTGTTGTCTTAACTTGTAATGTCTTTGTTTCAGATATAGGTGCTGCATGGACAACTTAAAAGATTGCCGGATCGCTTCATTGTATTGCTAGGTTTAATTACCATTCAATTTCTCTGGGTTCTGTAATATTTTTTCAATGCCTTGCAGCTGATGTAATATTTAGTTAGTTTTTATAGTTCTTTCGCGCATTTTTTCTTTGGTGCTTGTGGTAAGTGAGGCTATCCGACAGAAATCAATGCTGCGTAAATATTCTCAGTATCTAAATCACGAATTCCCATCCCTTAAACGGCCCAATTAAGCGAAATCACATATGTGCCTGCCCGCAAAATCCTAAAGCGCCTATTATGCCGGCATATAAACAACAACTAAACGGGCTGGCCCACTTACTTATTGGGTCGCCCATTTGATTCACGGTGGACCCCACACTCTAATTGGGCTGGCCCACTTGCTTTAAGGTGGACCCCACCCACTACTGGGCCGGCCCACTAATTAGTTGGGCCGCCCAATTGCTTTGTGGTGGACCCACATACTAAATGGGCCGGCCCTTTAAGAGGAAAGTGGGACCCTGTGCTTTTGGCCTCGCCCACTATCTTGTTGGGCCAGCCCACTTGCTAGATGGTGGACCCCACATACTACTTGGGCCGGCCCTTTAAGAGGAAAGTGGGACCCACCTTGTGGCCGGCCCACTATCTTGTTGGGCCACCCACTTGCTAGATGGTGTGCCCATACTAATTGGCCGGCCCTTTAACGACAAAGTGGGACCCACTGTGTTTGTCCGCCCACTATCTTGTTGGGCCGGCCCACTTGCTAGATGGTGGACCCCACATACTAAATGGGTCGGCCCTTTAATAGGAAAGTAGGACCCACCTGTGTTTTTGGCCCGCCCACTATCTTGTTGGGCAGCCAGTTTGATCTATTGTGAACCCCACGTACGAAATGGCGGCCCTTTAACGGAAAGTGGGACCCACTGTGTTTTTGCCCGCCCACTTTCTTGTTGGCCCTGTTTGATCTATTGTGGACCCCACGTACTAAATGGGCCGCCCGATAGCAGGAAAGTGGGACCCACATGTTAATTGGGGGCCCAATAACTTCTTGGGCCGGCCAGTTGTTTAAGGTGGACCCACTAGTTAAATTGGCGGCCCGATAACGGAAAGTGGGTCCCACATGTCTTGTGGGCCGGCCCTTTTGCCTGTTGACCGGTCAAACGAGTGCATTCGGTCCGGCCCACATGCTTAGTGGGCCGGCCCATTAAAGTTTTGACCAGTCAACCTTAGAGGTTAGGCCCGGCCCACGTAACTAATGGACCAGCCCAGCTATATAGTTGACCGGTCAAACTAAGTCAGCTGGCCCGGCCCGTAAACTTAATGGGCCGGCCCGCTTAAGACGTGGCAGGCCTCGTGTGGGCCTACCATCTACCACGGGGTTTCAGCCGGTTGATGCCGTAACGCGGTTAACGGTGTCTGCCACGTGTCGTTTGCATGACATCGCAGTCAACGGGCTCCCGGAAACACTTGGGCAACGGTCCGATTTTCCGTGGCGGAAGGGCGCCCAAGCGCGACGGACGAAAAAATCGTCGTTGGACTTTGCCTGACGCAGTTTCCACAACAGAACCCATATCGTCGGGTTAGGCCCATAGGCGACGAAAAATACCCCTTAGCGGACGATTTTGAGACGTTGTCTATCAGAACTTTTCTTGTAAGAACTCCTCAAGGTAAGAAGGTAAATTCTGTTGAAGAAACCTCTTCTTTGGGTGATAAGATTGATGCTATTATGTCTATGCTTGCAAATGGTAGATCTCATATTGATCCTAATAATGTTCCTTTAGCTTCATTGGTTGCTCAAGAAGAAAATGTTGATGTGAATTTCATTAAGAATAATAATTTCAACAACAATGCTTATAGGAATAATTATGGTAACAACAACTATAGGCCATATCCTTCTAATAATGGTAATGGTTATGGTAATTCTTATGGTAATTCTTACAACAATAATAAGAGTGTACCCTCTGGTCTTGAAGTGATGCTTAAAGAATTTATTAGTACACAAACTGCTTTCAATAAAACTGTTGAAGAAAAGCTTGGTAAAATTGATGTTCTTGCTTCTAAGGTTGATAGTCTTGCTCTTGATGTTGATCTTTTAAAACTTAAAGTTATGCCTGAGGAAGTTAAAGATGCTAGGTTTGCTAAAACAAATGCCATCCAAGTTCGAATTAATGATAATATTAGAATGTTGGCTGAATTGCATGCTAGGTGGGATAGAGAAGAAAAAGAAAAACTTGCTAAAGAGAATAATGTAGCTAAAGTATGGACTATTACCACCACTAGTAATGTTGATTCTTCACATGTTGCTACACCTTCTACTATCAATGGTAAAATAATTGGTGTTGGCAATGTTTCTACTCCTAGTGCAAAGCGTACAAAATTGCCTGAAACTGCTGAAACTGCTTGTGATAAAACTGCTGAAATTTTTCAAAATATTGGTGACAATGATTCCATTGCTGTAGAACATAATGGTTTAGATTTTGATGATTGTCATATTACTGAAGTTATAAAGTTCTTACAAAAACTTGCTAGAAGTCCCAATGCTAGTGCTATAAATTTAGCCTTTACAAAACATATTACAAATGCTCTCATTAAAGCTAGGGAAGAGAAATTAAAACTTGAAGCTTCTATTCCTAGGAAGTTAGAAGATGGTTGGGAGCCCATCATTAAGATGAAATTCAATGACTTTGAGTGTAATTCTTTATGTGATCTTGGTGCAAGTATTTCTGTTATGCCTAAGAAAATTTATGATATGCTTGACTTGCCACCATTGAATAATTGTTATTTAGATGTTAATCTTGCCGATAATGTTAAAAACAAACCTTTGGGGAGGATTGATAATGTTCGCATTACGGTTAACAATAACCTTGTCCCCGTTGATTTTGTTGTCTTGGATATCGAATGCAATGCATCTTGTCCTATTGTGTTGGGAAGACCTTTTCTTCGAACCGTTGGTGCTGTTATTGATATGAGGGAAGGTAATATTAAATATCAATTTCCTCTCAAGAAAGGTATGGAACACTTCCCTAGAAAGAGAATGAAGTTGCCTTTTGATTCTATTATTAGAACAAGCTATGATGTTGATGCTTCTTCTCTTGATGTTACTTGATTTGCACTTTCTGCGCCTAGCTGAAAGGCGTTAAAGAAAAGCACTTCTTGGGAGATAACCCATGTTTCATTTTATTTACTGTATTGTTGAGTCTTGGAAGTTGTTTACTACTGTAGCAACCTCTCCTTATCATGTTTTTGTGCCAAGTAAAGTTTCTATGTTAAAGTTGATGATAGATTTGGATCGCTGCGCAGAAACAGCATTGCTGTCTGTCACGAATTCTCGCAGAGTCTCTGTAAAAAAATCAAAAAACCTGCAAATTTACGAGCGTGATCCTCATATATGTACGCAATTTTCATTAGTTTTGAGTTTTTCCATTTGAGCAAGGTTAAGTGCCCCTGCCAGATTCGTCTTTACGGACTGTTCTGTTTTTGACAGATTCTGTCTTTTATTTCGCATTGCCGCTTTTGCTATGTTGAATGAGTTTCTTTGTTCCATTAACTTTCAGAAGCTTTGTGCAATGTCCATAAGTGTTAAGAATGATTGTGTCACCTCTGAATATGTGAATTTGTAATTATGCACTAACCCTCTAATGAGTTTGCTTGAAGTTTGTTGTGGAGGAAGTTTTCAAGGGTCAAGAGAAGAGGATGATATACTATGATCAAGAAGAGTGAAAGGTCTAAGCTTGGGGATGCCCCGGTGGTTCATCCCTGCATATTTTAAGAAGACTCAAGCATCTAAGCTTGGGGATGCCCAAGGCATCCCCTTCTTCATCGACAACATTATCAGGTCACTTCTAGTGAAACTATATTTTTATTCCATCACATCCTATGTTCTTTACTTGGAGCGTCGGTTTGTTTTTATTTTTGTTTTGTTTTGAATAAAGTTGGATCCCACCATCCTTATATTGGAGATATTACGCTCCGCTTTTTCATATGGAACACTTGTGTTCTTAATTGTGCTTTAATGTTCATGGCGAAGGCTGAAATTGCTTCGTTAAATTGCTATTTGGTTGGAATCAGAAAATGCTGCATATGGTTTGGAATAACTTGGCAATTGTTTGAGCTCTCATAGATCATGTTTAAGCTCTTGCATCATGTAGTTTAATCTATTAATGAATAACTACCGTAGAGCTTGTTTAATTTGGTTTGCATGATTGGTCTCTCTAAGTCTAGATATTTTCGGGTAAAGTGTTTGAACAACAAGGAAGACAGTGTAGAGTCTTATAATGCTTGCAATATGTTCTTGTGTAAGTTTTGCTGTACCTGTTCATACTTGTGTTTGCTTCAAACAACCTTGCTAGCCCAAACCTTGTACTGAGAGGAAATGCTTCTCGTGCATCCAAACACCTTGAGCCAAAACCCATGCCATTTGTGTCCACCATATCTACCTACTATGTGGTATTTTTCTGCCATTCCAAAGTAAATTACTTGAGTGCTACCTTTAAAATTTCATTCCTTTACCTTTGCAATATATAGCTCATGGGACAAATAGCTTAAAAACTATTGTGGTGATGAATATGTAGTTATGTGTCTTAATTCTTATAAGTTGCTTGTTGAGCGGTAACCATGTTTCTGGGGACGCCATCAACTTTTTACCTTTGTTGGATATCATGTGAGATGCTATGCATGTTCGTCTTGTCTGAAGTAAGTGCGATTTCATGATCAAATGGTTTGAGTATGCATATGTTAGAGAAGAACATTGGGCCGCCAACTAAAGCCATGTATCATGGTGGAAGTTTCAGTGTGGACATACAACCTCAATCTCTTATGAGAATATTAACTGTTGTTGAATGCTTAAGCATTAAAAGAGGAGTCCATTATCTGTTGTCTATGTTGTCCCGGTATGGATGTCTAAGTTGAGAATAATCAAAAGCGAGAAATCCAATGCGTGCTTTCTCCTTAGACATTTGTACAGGCGGCATAGAGGTACCCCTTTGTGACACTTGGTTGAAACATATGTTATGCAATGATAATCCGTGTTTTCCGAGCTAAGTAGGACAAGGTGCGAGCACTATTAGTACTCTATGCATGAGACTTGCAACTTGTAGGAAGTATTATGCATAGCACATATGAATTATTACTACCGTTGACTAAATTGTTTCTATGTTTTCAAAACAAAAAGCTCTAGCACAAAAATAGTAATCCATGCTTCCCTCTGCGAAGGGCCATTCTTTTACTTTATGTTGAGTCAGTTTACCTACTTCTTTCTATCTTAGAAGCAAACACTTGTGTTAACTGTGTGCATTGATTCTTACATGTTTACTTATTGCACCTGTTATATTACTCTATGTTGACAAATATCCATGAGATATACATGTTACAAGTTGAAAGCAATTGCTGAAACTTAATCATCCTTTGTGTTGCTTCAATGCATTCTACTTAGAATTTATTGCTTATGAGTTAGCTCTTATGCAACTCTTATTGATGCTTGTCTTGAAAGTACTATTCATGAAAAGTTTTGCTATATGATTCATTTGTTTAGTCATTATCTTTGTTAGCAATCTTTTGTTCAGATCACTCCATTCATCTCATATGCTTTACAATAATGTTGATCAAGATTATGTTGGTAGCATGTCACTTCAGAAATTATTTGTGTTATCGTTTACCTACTCGAGGGCGAGTAGGAACTAAGCTTAGGGATGCTTGATACGTCTCAAACGTATCTATAATTTCTTATGTTCCATGCTACTTTTATGACAATACTTGAATGTTTTATACATACTTTACAGCATTATTATACATTTTCCGGCACTAACCTATTAACAAGATGCCGAAGCGCAAGTTGTTGTTTTCTGCTGTTTTTGGTTTCAGAAATCCTAGTAAGGAAATATTCTCGGAATTGGACGAAATCAACGTCCAGGGTCCTATTTTTACACGAAGCTTCCAGAAGACCGAGGGGGAAAGGAAGTGGGGCCACGAGGCGGCCAAACCATAGGGCGGCGCGGCCCAGGCCCTGGCCGCGCCGGCTGTGGTCTGGGCCCCTCGCGTCGCCCCTGACCTACCCTTCCGCCTACAAATAGCCTTCGTCGCTAAACCCCTGTACCGAGAGCCACGATACGGAAAACCTTCCGAGACACCGCCGTCGCGAATCCCATCTCGGGGATTCAGGAGATCGCCTAGGCACCCTGCCGGGAGGGAAATCATCACCGGAGGGCTCTACATCATCATGCCCACCTCCGGATTGATGCGTGAGTAGTTCATCCTTGGCTATGGGTCCATAGCAGTAGCTAGATGGTTGTCTTCTCCGCATGTGCTATCATTGTTTAGATCTTATGAGCTGCCTAATATGATCAAGATCACCTATTTGTAATGCTACATGTTGTGTTTGGCGGGATCCGATGAATATAGAATATTATGTCAAGTTGATTATCAATCTATCATATATGTGTTGTTTATGTTCTTGCATGCTCTCCGTTGCTAGTAGAGGCTCTGGCCAAGTTGATACTTGTAACTCCAAGAGGGAGTAATTATGCTCGATAGTGGGTTCATGCCTCCATTTAATCTGGGACAGTGACAGAAAGTTCTAAGGTTGTGGATGTGCTGTTGCTACTAGGGATAAAACATTGATGCTTTGTCTAAGGATATTTGTGTTGATTACATTACGCACCATACTTAATGCAATTATCTGTTGTTTACAACTTAATACCGGAAGGGGTTCGGATGATAACCTGAAGGTGGATTATTTAGGCATAGATGCATGCTGGATAGCGGTCTATGTACTTTGTCGTAATGCCCTGATTAAATCACATAGTAATCATCGTTGGTATATATTGAATCTTTATTTGTCAATTGCTCGCCTGTAATTTGTTCACCCAGCATGTTAGTTATCTTATTGGAGAGACACCACTAGTGAACTGTGGACCCCGGTCCATTCTTTTACATCTGAATACATTCTACTGTTTTTACTGTTCTTTGCAAACAAACACCATCTTCCACTCGATACGATTAATCCTTTGTTTTCAGCAAGCCGGTGAGATTGACAACCTCACTGTTACGTTGGGGCAAAGTACTTTGATTGTGTTGTGCAGGTTCCACGTTGGCGCCGGTTTCACTGGTGTTGCGCCGCACTACACTCCTCCACCAACAACCTTCACGTGCTTCTTGGCTCCTACTGGTTCGATAACCTTGGAGGGAAACTTGCTTCTATACGCATCATACCTTCCACTTGGGGTTCCCAACGGACGTGTGCATCTACGCGTATCACTGCCTTCGCCGGAGCCTTTCTCTTTGGTGGTATGGTGGCGGCGAAAGTATTTTGGGTGGAGCCTGGATAGGAGATGGAGCGGCGGGAGGGAGAAATGAGCGGCGGAGGGGACGAGGTTTTGGTTGAAAAGATATATATTTTTAGGATGTGTGGCTAACAGGCGGCTCCCATTCCTAAAAAATTTCGTCTGGTGAGGTGCGGGCGCGCTCGATTCGCGCCCTTCGCGAAGGGGCCGGCACGGGGTTGCCAGCACTTCTATTAGGCTCAAAAAATCGCCGGCACTTTTTAAAACACGCCGGTGTGAGTCCATTTTCAATGATATCTCCCAAAAACATTATCGAGGCCGTTGTAGGGTGCGCCGGTGGGATGCTCCGATACCGAGTAAGAGTTTTTTTTTGGGGACAACTTGATAGAGCTCCGTGACATTTCCCGATTCGGGCGAGGGCATCCCCGGCGCAAACGGCTGACGACCGTTTCGTCCGTCGTGACGAAATGCGTCGCACCACCTCCGGCGGGCGACGCAAAGTGACCGGGCCGTCCGCGGAGACGCAAACCTGGCCCAAATATGCGCATCGGATGCGTCTTTGCAGATACTGCGCGGACGCCGAAAGTGTCCGCTCGTATCTAGCGGACGTTTCGTCGGGCCCGCCTGGCAGCGACCCTACGTCGATGCGTCTTCTCAAACGCGCCAGCGACTGGCGCCGCTGCGTCGCTTCGGCAGTCTGCGCCACGTTAATGGCGATGCCTCGGCTGCCGAGCGGCGCAGCCCACCTCCGCCAACCACGTTAATGGCGTCGCCACGCGTCCCGCGGCCACCGCATGCCTCCGGCCTATATAAAGGGGGCGCGCGTTCTTCTTCCTCATCCACTCCTCCAAAGAAACCCTAGCCGCCACAAAGCTCCAGCGTTCCGCCGCCTAGGTGTTCCTGCGACGCAGCCAGGCCCGCGAGGAAGACCATGGCGGGTCCTGGTGGCCGGCGAGGCGGTCGAGGCCGCGGCCCTGGGCGCCCCCGGGGACGGGGCAGGGGCCGCCGTGGTGGAGCAGCTACGGCCCCACGCTCGCCGTCGCCTGCGCCCTCTTCGTCTTCCTCCGCCGTGGAGGACCGCTGCTTCGAGTTCCTCCTCCGCATCGACGACGACCCGCTCGGCATCAAGCGGCCCCCGGACAAGTTCGCCGAGTTCGTCGATGGCGTCTAGCCGGCGCATTTGCGCTACGGGAGGCAAACTGCAACTTCTGCCGCTGGACCGTGGAGGTCCTGTTCGACGGCCAGGGCAAGATGTACCTGCACACCGGGTGGGGCAAGTTCGCCCGTGACCTCGCGCTCGAGCCCGGCTGCCAGCTCACCTTCGTCTACGAGGGAGACTGTGAGATGGTCGTCAAGGTGTTCGACGACACGGCCTGCCGCAGGCACTACCACACCGGCGAATCCGCGTCGGACTCCGATAGTTAGAACGTAGAGTGTTCTTTCTTTGCAGCGAATCTGGCTACGGGCCAGACGAAGCCAGTAGTGGAAGGTTTCTGTCTGTTCTTCCTCGGTAGAACCAACAAGGGCACCTCATGCCTCCCGCTGGATTTTCCAGTTTGGGTGACTGGGTGTGCCCTCGAATGTTCTTTCTTGGCAGCGAACATACGGAAATCAACACAACTGGTTTCTATTTTTAAAATATTTATATTTGTGTCAACCATGGTTCAAACTATGTATTAGTTTGTGTAAACCATGTTCCAAACTATGTATTAGTTTGTGTAAAATAATCTTCCAATTTATAATATTTGGAACTATGTTCAAATGAAAAAGGGAAAAACAAAAATGCGTCTATTGGAGCCAATGCAAACGCAAATGAATTTCAGGGCCAACGATCGTTTGACATTTGTGGCGGCCGACACGGACGGATAATAAAATGCGTTGGGCCCCCGCGGCTGGGCAAGCAAGCTCAGGCTTATTTATGGCTGCCTGCTCGCGCTGCCGCTGCTGCAGTATGCTTGCCAGCGCGCTGCTTGCGTCTATTTTGCCCCAGTACCTTCCCAACCCTATACTACCAGTCGCCCCGGCCCGGCCCCTGTTTGCGAGTTCGACTGCAGATTTTTGGGGACACCTAAAATGGTTTTTAAATATAGAGGCGATTTGAGTTCAAGCGGCTCAAATTAGAAATGGAAACCCGAAGAAACCTAAGCAATCTCATCCAAATCCAATTAAGGCGAAACACATTTGGAGAGTAGGGGAAGAAGTACGTATACGATGCGAATGCTTCACATGATTTTAATCAAGCTCAAGGGTGAATTAATCACTTCCGCACGGCACAGGTCAATCTGCCCAGCAGAAACATGTAACGGGGCCCCATGCATGCATTGACGCGCGCGGCGCGCGCGCCAGGCTTGTCACGCTTGTGGGGGCAGCGTCAATTATTGTGGTCATACGGCAATCACGCCTTCCTGCAACCCGATCGACGTGATGCTCACACGGACGCAGACAGGTCTCAATACGTACTCTACCCGAAGATCTCGTAGCCTCGTACAGTAGCTACGAGTGTACAGAACAGAGGTGACGCACGAGGCGTGCAGAGACGGCACGCGGGCCCACGCCGCTTAATTCTCATGGGGCTCGTCGGCCGGTGCCATCCACGGGCGGCGCGGCGGGGCGCAGGGCGAATAGACAGCACCAGGGAGGCTGGCACTGTTGCGGCATGCCGTGTGATCGGCGCCCATCGCGCGGCGCGGTGGCTTTGGCACTTTCAACAGATCGAGTGCGAATATTCAGTTAGAGCATCTTTAACAAAGCCCGTAAAAGGTTCAAAACCGAAAAATAACCGTCAGTTTATAGGTTCGGGGCAAAAACGGCGTCGATTAGTGACCGTAAACGGGCCAAAACTGAAAATATTTTTCGACTGCGTCGTTCGCTCGCCGTATTTGTAGGGCCGACAGACGAACCGAACGCAGCCGAACACAATCCCTAATTTGCGGCGCCGCCGATCGTGCGCCTCGCCTTCCTCTGCGCCGCCCCTCGATTTGTCCCAGATGAGTCTCGAATCGACCCCTCCGCGCCGTTGCTACCCCTCGGCAGCGTTGCTACCGCGCAGCGCCGCCACCCTCCCGTGGTCGCCGGAGCTTCCGCTGCTCCACCAACAACCCCGGCAACCGGTCCCCCCGTGACCTCCGCGGATGTTGCTTCGACGATCTCGTCGATGACGGGGTGAAGAGGCGGCGCGCAGAATGCATCGGTCCTGGCGGTGCGCGGCCAGTGATGGGTCGGCGGTGAAGCGGGCGGCCGTGCAACCGAAGAGTTCGGGTCCGAAAAGTACCAAAGTGAAGGCGGCGCCGTGGCCGCGCCTCCCCGCCCATCTCCGCCAACGCCGCCGCGGAAGCCGCGAATGCGACGGCCCGCAAGGTACACATGAACTCTTCCTCCGTTTTTTCGATTGCGAGTAGATACCGAGGCCTCATCAAATTAGGAACCATTCCACCTCGTACATGGAGATGTTGGAGGAGGTGAACATTAACCCAGTCCCTTCATTCGGCAATGAGAACGATTGCGGGGACGTGGTGAAAGAAGGGGAAGAAGGGGACGAGGAAGGGGACGAGGGTGTGGTGGAGGTCACGGCCGATGGAAATCGAAAGAAGAGGCGGGCCAACAACTACACGGAGATTGAAGACGCCACCTTGTGCCGAGCTTGGGCCTCCGTGGGGATGGATGTTGTCTCCGGCACGGATCAAACAGGCGATGCGCGGCGCATGGGGACAAGTTCCATAAGCTCATGCCGCGTTTGCCATCATGTTGGTCGCACCTACCGATCCCTCCAAGGTTAATGGGACGCGATCAAACCGGCGTGTAGCCGGTGGGCAGCAGCAATGGACCAAGTGGTGTCCAATCCTCCTAGCGGCGCAACTGTCGACGAATATGTGAGTGCATATTTGGTAAGGCTAATTGTAGTTTAGCTTGGGTGAGATATTGACGATTTGTTCGTTCCTTTTGCATATATAGGATCGCATTGCCAATGCTAGGTACAGAGACATGGCCGAAAACAAGGGCAAGAGCTTCACCATGCGTCATTGTTTTGATGTGCTCCAGCACCTCCCCAAGTGGAAATTAAGGGATGAAGAGGTCGCGAAGAAGGTTGCGATGGTTGCGCTTGATGACACCGAG
Source organism: Lolium multiflorum (assembly GCA_030979885.1). Taxonomy (NCBI): domain Eukaryota; kingdom Viridiplantae; phylum Streptophyta; class Magnoliopsida; order Poales; family Poaceae; genus Lolium; species Lolium multiflorum. The sequence goes on from CM061751.1 coordinate 183,296,318, forward strand.
GACGAGAAGGATGACTGATACGTCTCAAACGTATCTATAATTTCTTATGTTCCATGCTACTTTTATGATAATACTTGAATGTTTTATACATACTTTACATCATTATTATACATTTTCCGGCACTAATCTATTAACAAGATGCCGAAGCGCTCGTTTTTATGTTTTTGGTTTCAGAAATCCTACAATGGAAATATTCTCGGAATTGGACGAAATCAACGCCCAGGGTCCTATTTTTCCACGAAGCTTCACCGAGGGGAAAGGAAGTGGGCCCAGGGCACCGCCACACTAGGGCAGCGCGGCAAGGGGGGCCGCGCGGCCCTAGCGTGTGGGGCCCCGTGACCCCTCCGACTCCGCCCTTCCGCCTACTTAAAGTTGACGTCGAAATCCACGGCGGGCAGTGACGGTCAACAAGTAGAGCCGGGAACAACTAGGGCTGCGGCTGGCCCAGTCCCTCGAGCGACGGCCCGCAAAGCCTCCTGGTCGCGCCGATGCAAATTGCAAGGGCGTGCCACCTGACCTATACCTGGTCAGGAAGGTGTGGATGATGCCTCGCTTAGTTTCCTGCAGGGCACACACGTACACGTTAAATACGAGCCTCGATCGGCTCTCAGGTTATCCTGTGAATCGGCTCAAGGAGCCGATCCACCCATGATTCGTCCAAGGTGGCCGAATATATGGTGGTCCTGCTTGATCAAGATAAAGCATATGAGATCCACGACGATTTGGGGTTTTCACCGCATAATCGGATCATCCTACTCACGATTGGGCCTCGCGCCCACGCACGGTGATCGTAAGCCAACCCTAGACAAGGCCTAAAAACCAACACTAGGTTGATCCTCGGAACATCCTGTCTAGGGGCAGCAAACTACACCCTACGTGCCGCTGGATCCTCCAACCCTTTGTAAGGCCTAACTATTGCAGATATTAAACTAATCCTTGATGAACCAAGGAGCAATCGTAACGGATCAGATCTACTAAATAACGATCAAGCGGGGTGCCGCCCCTGCACCCGTGATGAGGTACAAGGACGGCTAGATGCGCAAGGGTTGCACTACGACAGCATATGATACTAAGAACAATGCTAACCCTAACACATCTATGATAACTACGTTGCTCGCCATCAAAAAGGCTTCAGCACGAGCAACGCATGAACAACGTGGGCAGGCTCGTGCTGCCTAGATCGCAAGATGCGATCTAGGCAGCATGGTGCTTACCGGAGAAACCCTCGAGACGAAGGGGTTGGCGATGCGCCGAGATTGGTTTGTGTTGAACGTTGGTTGTTGTTTATTTCATAAACCCTAGGTACATATTTATAGTCCAGCGGACTTTCTAATGTGGGCGTGCACCAAACCGTGCACGAGATAAATTCTAACTTCTACGTAACCTACTATAGAGATACACGGGCTAACTAGCCCAAACTTGATTAACAAGGCCGATTTACATATCTCTTCCATATGTATATCTTCAAGTCCGTCTTGATCGCGGCCCACCTCTGACTTGGTCAAATTCCGGTGATAACACATGCCCCCCTGGTTTTGGAAATGACATTTCCAAAATCATTACGCTTTTCCGTCGGGTCATGTCGTGGCAGGCAGAACCGTCGCAGTTTCCTTCATGATGACGTCTTGCCTCCTCGCCTTCTCTGCGCGATTTGACGGTTCTGGCACCACGTCCTCGCGATTTGACGGTTCTGGCACCACGTCCTCGGAAACTGCTTGGGCATTAAACTTCCACTATATCCCCTTTTATTTAACCACTCCGCACAGTTTATTCCTGCATCTCCTTCGCATTAGCACTCCAAAAGCCCTCCTGCGCCACCATGTCCTCTTCTTCCTCCGCCTCATCGGGCTTTCCCATCGAGTCCTCCTCTTCCCGCGAGCCGACGCCGGAGTGGAACCCAGCGGAGGTCCACGCGGCCAACACTCGCCGCGCCATCGAGGCCGGGAATGAGCCCAGCCATGATTTTTCCATCTGGTCAGAGGACGACAAGTCCCTGACTGATGGGGAGAGCGATCTCCGCTTCCTCGCCGACAAGGAAGCGGTGGAAGAAAGCGAGGATGATCGCTTCCCCTGGGATGGGGCCACCTCCGAGGAGGTGAAGGAGGAGGAAGAGGAGGACGACGACGACGACAGCTTCCCCGACGAGCCGCCGGCCAAGCGCCATTGCCCCTGGCCGGGGAATCTGAGTGACTTCGACAACGACGACGACGACGACGAGGAAGATGAGGACAATGAAGGTCCTGCCGGCGGCCGCTGGAGCAGCGACGACGAGCCGGCCGGGAGCAGCGCCGACAGCGGCGATGACGGCGACGACGAGGGCAGCAATGGCCCGTAGATAGGGCCCTTAGCATAGGATCCGTAGAAGTAGACGGGGCAATGTACCCCCTTAGTACTCCCTTTTGAGGGCAATCAGCTCTTCTATGTAAGAAATCTCTCAATAAAGAACTTTCCCCAATCTGATTTTGCCGATTCCTTTTCGATTCCCTCTCATACTGATCTTGCCGATTCGTCCCCTTTGCCAATGCGTAACGAGCCGATAGCAACGCATCGGTCCTTCGACCTTTACCCTTCCATCCTTCAACTGATGATTCTCTTTCCGGTAGATACTGTGGGATCTCCAGGAGAGCCCTTAAAATTCCCCCTACCGGTTTCAGCGATCCCTTTCAGCGAGCGCTCATCATTTTGCGAAGAAGGTTGCGACGAAAGATCAGCCGATGGTACCCCAATCGGCTCCTCAATAGAACATCTACCAGGCCTGTCGCCCCTCGAGTCTTAGCCAAGGCAAAAACAGAAACGAGGCGCAAATTAGCTGAATGAGCCTGGGCTTGATCATGCAGAGCCAGCCGATTTGCACATAAATCGGCTTCCCAGAGCAGAGAGCCTTCAAGGTGAGCTGCCCCCCGAGTCTCATGCGTCCATCCTTGACCTGATCTGCACGTCCAAATTGCTCCAGAGAGGAGTTCTTCCATTAAAATCCCCCTTCGTGCTCCATTGACCCTCTGATCGTAACAGTTATTCCTCTTGAGTCGATGGCCATGCATCGGCTTTCAATTTAAGTCGATGCCTGCTGCATCGGCTGTACTCAAAAAATTTAAATTTTTTTAGGCCGATTTGTGTATCGGCCCCCATACTTGATAAAATTATCTCATATCCTCATGCTTTATCCACCTAGGTGCCCCCCGAGCCGATTCTGTCAAGAGAATTGATGGTATCGGCTCTTCAGGTAGTCCCTGTTGGGTCAAACGTTGATCCCAGGCAAAATAGATGGTGAGGCTAATTTTGGCCGATTGCTGGAATCGGCCTCCACGTTGCTTGCTCAGTGGGGGCCGATCGCAAGGATCAGCCTCGCCATGTTTGCTTATTGACGTAGTCTTGCTACTCGTCCAGGCCGGCGGATAAAACCAGCCCAATTTCTGACTTTATCACGTTGGTGCGCTTGCTGTTGTCCGTCTCGGGTGCATTGTGTGATCGTGGAACTCCACACCTCGCCGGACGAACGAGCACCATGTTTGTGCCAGCCGATGTTTCATCATCGGCTTTCCTTTGCTTGGGGCGCCACTCTTTTCTTTGCGGTAGCCCCTCCTCATCCAGGGTCCTCTGGACTTTCGCAGCCAGATCAGGTCGTGCCTTCCTCAGCGTATGTAAGTATAACCTTTCGGCTTCCTCCAGACCGCGCAATCGCTGAACCCTGCGTTTTTGTGAATGGCTGAGACCATCAGGGCACCACCTTGGACGGTGGTACCTGTCTTCTTCGTCTTCCCCCTCGTCTTCCGAATCCTCGAGATCTTCCAACCGAGGGGTCTCAGCACGTCTGCTTTGTGGTGGGAGAGGCCCTAAGCGCTCGAACACGGACACGTTGGCTGCCTCCTTCTTTTTCTGGTTGCATTCTGGGCAGTTGCCGATTGTTGGTAATCGGCTCATTCCTGAATCCCAGCAGTGTCTGAAGAAGGGGCAGTCCCAATGCCTGCCCGTGTCGTCTTGCTCCCTGGCGTGGCGCTCCTGTCGCTCCTCATCGTGATTATGCCGACGATGCCTTCTGTCGTTTCTGGCCAGACGATCTCTTTCATCATCGTCGCCGTGTCGCCGGCGTTGGTCATACCGACTCACGTACTTGTTGAGGAGGTGATCAGAGAGGGGTCGTTGATATCTTATGTTCTTCACTTCTCCCTCTGTGACGTAGCGCTTGCCATCTTGACGGAGCCGATCGCATGGAGCGGCCTCCTCTGTGTCTTTGCTGTGAGCAGCTGCCCTCATCCCCGCCCTTCTCAGAGTGGTGTCCAAGCTCTACCATGTTGATGTTGGCTGAGAAATCTGGCTGGCACCCTCCGAGGTGGGTAAACTCCACCATGTTGACGGCGGGGAAGGGGTGTGTGTCGACCTTCATGGCGTACTGGTTAAAAATTAGTCGCCCATTTTCTATCGCCATTTGGATCTGCTGACGCCACACCCTGCAGTCGTTAGTGGTGTGGGTGAACGTGTTATGCCACTTGCAGTATGGCTTTCCGTTCAGCTCTTGCATCGTAGGGACCTTGTGGCCTTCGGGTATCTTTATGTGCTTCTCCGCGAGTAAGAGATCGAAAATCTGCTCGGTTTTCGTCACGTCGAAGTCGAACCCTCTTGGAGGCCCTGGTGGCTTCACCCATTTGCAGGTTACTGGGCCTGCCGCTCGAGTCCACTCAGCCACTGCGACCTCTTGTTCTCCCGTAGCACCTTCATCTTCGCCCGCGTCAACCATGGTAACCACGCGCTTGAATTTGTCCTGGTAGACATCTGGGTGGCGCTGTTCATACGCTGACAGCTTCTGCACCATGTGTGCTAATGAAGGGTAGTCCGCTTGGGAGGCCACGTCCTTGATCGATGATGATAGACCCACCACCGCCAACTCGACTGCTTCTTTTTCGCTTACGTGAACCGAATAGCATCGGTTCCTAACGGTCCTGAAGCGCTGGATGTATTCGATACTGTTTCCCCGCGCTTCTGCCGTACCTGTGCCAGATCGGCAATGCCAGCCTCGGAAGCCTCTGAGTGATATTGCTCATGGAACCGTTCTTCCAACTGCTTCCAAGTCTGGACTGAGTTCGGTGGCAGCGATGTGTACCAACCGAAAGCCGATCCTGTGAGGGACTGTGAGAAGTACCTCACACGCAGCTCGTCTGACGCTGAGATCATGCCCAGCTGCGCCAAATATCGGCTCACATGCTCGATGGAGCTGGAACCATCTGATCCGCTGAACTTTGTGAAGTCCGGGAGCCGATATTTGGGTGGTAGCGGGATCAATTCGTACTCGTTGGGGTACGGCTTGGTATAGCCGACCGTCTTCCTTTTCGGCATCATGCCGAACTGATCTTTCAGAATCGTACAAATCTGATCCGCGGTGATGGCTGAAGGTGCCGAACCTTGAAGGTTCGTCGGGGTGGCGTACTTAACCAGCCATGCTTGTTTTTCCGGTTCTGAGCCAACTGCAGGAGCTGGGCTCTGGAGTTTTGTCGGGGTAGCGTATTTAGCTAGCCACGTCTGCTTCTCGGGGTCTGCCTCCGACGTTCCTCCAGTTGTTCCAGAAGTCCCCGCTGTTGCAACCTGGTTCGAGAGTGCCCAGGTGTTGCAGTCTGGCACGTATGCACATGCGTATCCGTGCGGGATCTCCTTGGGCGCGTCATGTAGGAATTGGTAGTCACTGGGGTCACCACCAATCTTGTAGACGACGTAGGCCGATGAGTTCGGCGCTTCGGGCGCTGCCAATGCGAACGGCAGCGGTGGACGGGACTGGAGTGGCACCTCTCCTTGGTGAGTCCCTAGAGCTGGTCCTGACGGAGAGTACTGGCGGCTCATGATCTCCTGGATCACGCGCAGAGCGACGCGCTCCAACGTATTCACCAGGCTCTCAGAATGGCGGTGCAGAGAATGAGCCACCATGAAGTTGATCTCCTGACGCAGCGACCTGGTGCGTTCTTCTGACGGGGTGGATAGGTCCACTCCATCAAGCGCGCCTTCAGGTGAGAACCCCTTCCATCTGATGCCATGGGAGCGGGTCCTGTGGAAAGAGCCGATGAGGTCGGCTTCGAGGAAGGCTTTGACCTCGTCATACTTCTTCTTGAGCTCGCCATTGAGCTCCTCGTAGGTGACCGGAGTTTCTTCCGCCATCTCCGATGTAGATGGCGATGTGGTGGATGTCGAGGATCGTCCCACCGGGCGTGCCAGAATGTGTTGACGTCAGAAACCCACCGGCGGCAGTGACTGGTCAACACCGTAGAGCCGGGAACAACTAGGGCTGCGGCTGGCCCCAGTCCCTCGAGCGACGGCCCGCAAAGCCTCTGGTCGCACCGATGCAAATTGCAAGGGCGTGCCACCTGACCTATACCTGGTCAGGAAGGTGTGGATGATGCCTCGCTTAGTTTCTGCAGGGCACACACGTACACGTTAAATACGAGCCTCGATCGGCTCTCGGGTTATCCTGTGAATCGGCTCAAGCCGATCCACCCATGATTCGTCCAAGGTGGCCGAATATATGGTGGTCCTGCTTGATCAAGATAAAGCATATGAGATCCACGACGATTTGGGGTTTTCACCGCATAATCGGATCATCCTACTCACGATTGGGCCTCGCGCCCACGCACGGTGATCGTAAGCCAACCCTAGACAAGGCCTAAAAACCAACACTAGGTTGATCCTCGGAACATCCTGTCTAGGGGCAGCAAACTACACCCTACGTGCCGCTGGATCCTCCAACCCTTTGTAAGGCCTAACTATTGCAGATATTAAACTAATCCTTGATGAACCAAGGAGCAATCGTAACGGATCAGATCTACTAAATAACGATCAAGCGGGGTGCCGCCCCTGCACCCGTGATGAGGTACAAGGACGGCTAGATGCGCAAGGGTTGCACTACGACAACATATGATACTAAGAACAATGCTAACCCTAACACATCTATGATAACTACGTTGCTCGCCATCAAAAAGGCTTCAGCACGAGCAACGCATGAACAACGTGGGCAGGCTCGTGCTGCCTAGATCGCAAGATGCGATCTAGGCAGCATGGTGCTTACCGGAGAAACCCTCGAGACGAAGGGGTTGGCGATGCGCCGAGATTGGTTTGTGTTGAACGTTGGTTGTTGTTTATTTCATAAACCCTAGGTACATATTTATAGTCCAGCGGACTTTCTAATGTGGGCGTGCACCAAACCGTGCACGAGATAAATTCTAACTTTACGTAACCTACTATAGAGATACACGGGCTAACTAGCCCAAACTTGGTTAACAAGGCCGATTTACATATCTCTTCCATATGTATATCTTCAAGTCCGTCTTGATCGCGGCCCACCTCTGACTTGGTCAAATTCCGGTGATAACAAAGCCTTCGTCGCGAAACCCTCTGTACCGAGAGCCACGATACGGAAAACCTTCCAGAGACGCGCCGCTAATCCCATCTCGGGGATTAGGAGATCGCCTCCGGCACCCTGCCGGAGAGGGGAATCATCACCGGAGGGCTCTATATCATCATGCCCGCCTCCGGATTGATGCGTGAGTAGTTCATCCTTGGACTATGGGTCCATAGCAGTGGCTAGATGGTTGTCTTCTCCGCTTGTGCTATCATTGTTTAGATCTTGTGAGCTGCCTAACATGATCAAGATCATCTATTTGTAATCCTACATGTTGTGTTTGGTGGGATCCGATGAATCTAGAATACTATGTCAAGTTGATTATCAATCTATCATATATGTGTTGTTTATGTTCTTGCATGCTCTCCGTTGCTAGTAGAGGCTCTGGCCAAGTTGATACTTGTAACTCCAAGAGGGAGTATTTATGCTCGATAGTGGGTTCATGCCTCCATTTAATCTGGGACAGTGAAAGTTCTAAGGTTGTGGATGTGTTGTTGCTACTAGGGATAAAACATCGATGCTTTGTCTAAGGATATTTGTGTTGATTACATTACGCACCATACTTAATGTAATTATATGTTGTTTACACCTTAATACTGGAGGGGGTGCGGATGCTAACTGATACGTCTCCAACGTATCCATAATTTCTGATGTTCCATGCTTGTTTTATGACTATACCTACATACATGTTTTGCTCACACTTTATAATGTTTTTATGCGTTTTCGGAACTAACCTATTAACAAGATGCCACAGTGCCAGTTCCTGTTTTGTTGTTTGGTTCCGAAAGGCTGTTCGGGCAATATTCTCGGAATCGACGAAACGAAGACCCAACATCTTATTTTTCCGGAACCTTCAGAAAGTCAAAGGGGACCGGGGAGGCCCGGGGCCACACATGGTGCTAGCGCGGCCCCAGGGGGCGCGCCCGTGTGTGGCGGCTACGTACCCTCGACTCCGTCTCTTCGCTATATAAGCCCTTTCGACCTAAAAATGCGATACCAATTAACGAAACTCCGGAAAGACTCCGGGGCGCCGCCATCGCGAAACTCAATTCTGGGGACGAACTCTCGTTCGGCACCTGCCGGGACGGGAAGTGCCCCGGAAGCCATCTCCATCAACGCCACCGCCTCCATCATGCTCCGTGAGTAGTTCTCCCATGGACTACGGGTTCTAGCTGTAGCTAGTTGGTATTCTCTCCCCTATGTACTTCAATACAATGATCTCATGAGCTGCCTTACATGATTGAGATTCATCTGATGTAATCGGTGTTGTGTTTGTTGGGATCCGATGGATTGTTACATTATGATTAGTCTATCTATATAAGTTTGTGAAGTTATTGTTGCTGCAATCTTGTTGTGTTTAATGCTTGTCACTAGGGCCCGAGTGGCATGATCTTAGATTTAAGCTCTATACTTATTGCTTAGATTGTATCTACAAGTTGTTTGCACATGTCTATGTCTGGAACCCGAGGCCCCAAAGTGACAGAAATTGGGACAACCGGAGGGGAAGGCGTAGGTATGAGGATCACATGTTTTCACGGAGTGTTAATGCTTTGCTCCGGTGCTCTATTAAAAGGAGTACCTTAATTTCCAGTAGATTCCCTAGAGGCTGCCACCGGCTGGTAGGACAAAAGATGTTGTACAAGTTTCTCATTGCGAGCACGTATGACTATATATGGAAAACATGCCTACATGATTAATAATCTTGATGTTTTGTCTTAATGCTATTTCAATCCTATCAATTGCCCAACTGTAATTTGTTCACCCAACACTTGTTATTGGAGAGTTACCACTAGTGTAGATAGTTGGGAACCCCGGTCCATCTCTCATCATTATATACTCGTTCTACATGTCATTGGAAGTAGTACCAACTATTTCGGTGCCATTGCTCTCATATTACTATTACTGCTGATGTGTTACTGTTACTACTGCTCTCATATTACTGCTACTTTCACATCACCCCGTTACTAGTGCTTTTCAGGTGCTTGAATTGACAACTCAGTTGTTAAGGCTTATAAGTATTCTTTGCTTCCCCTTGTGTCGAATCAATAAATTTGGGTTTTACTTCCCTCGAAGACTGTTGCGATCCCCTATACTTGTGGGTCATCAAGACTATTTTCTGGCGCCGTTGCCGGGGAGGCATAGCTCTACTCATAAGTTCACCTGGGGAGTACACTCTACCTCTCTCTCTGCTTTTATTTTATTTTGTCTTGCTAGTTTATTTCTGTCTAGTTTATTTGTGCTTAGTTTATTTCTGTCTAGTTTTATTTTGCTTAGTTTACTTTTGCTTAGTTTCTTTTTGTCTTGTTTTATTTTTCTCATATACCCGAAAATCCATAAAAATTTGAAAAACCTAAAAATTAAAAACTGCTATTATGGGAGAACCTACAACCTATTTGGAGCTTATAGAATTATATAATAATTATAGAGAATCAAGAACGGGTAAAGTTATGAGTGCTGTGATAGAAAAATTAAATACAATTGCTAAAATCTTGCTTAAACGCCATGATATAAACTGTTGCTCTAACAGGATACTAAACATCTTAAATTTCAATGTGGCTTTAGTGAGGAAATTTTAATTAAGAACTATAATTGGAATAGCTATATTCATTATGGGTTCGAAGAGGTAGAACAATTTGTCATATTTATGGGAGCCTCTGAGATAGAATCATTCATGTCTAAAAATTATGAAACTTGTGCTGTTTGTAAGGACCTTAAAGATTATGTCTCTTCTATCCTTAATTTTTGCATAGAAAGCTACAGTGATAATCCTTATATCATTGATTATAAAGAGAGACTCATTAATGCACAAGAATGCACTCACAATTTGCAGGAACCTGTGGAAGAAGAAATTGATGAACCTGAAAGCTCATTGGATGAAAAAGAGGAGGAAATTGATGAACCTGAAAGCTCATTGGATGAAAAAGAAGAGGAGAGTGATGAACAAAAGGAGGAAGAATGGATTAGCTACCCATGCCAACCTTCTAATGAGAGTAACTCTTTATCTCTTACACTATTTGATTGTCCTCCATGCTTACCGAAAGAGGATGAATGTTATGTTCCTGTGGATTCTCTTGAAATATTCCCTATGAGTAAAACTTGTGAGAATAATTATGCTAATGTTATCTATGATAATCCATGCTACTTTGATAAATCTTATGATAATGCTTTGTTTGTGCCTGATGTCGAAATGCATGGTACTAAAGAGTTTTGCTTGGCAAATGTTTATGATAAATCTCTAGATGATGGTCCTATGTTACTTGATAATATTAATTGTACTACTAATGAAAATGGGATTGGAGAGTTCTTGACTTTATCTATGAGTCCCATATCTTTTGAGATTGATCAATCATCTTGTTATATTATTGATAAAAGTGGGTTTGAAAGTTTTAATCCTATTATTTCTGAGCTTGATAAAAATTATGTGTTTGTGAATCATGAAAAGCATGCTTTATGTGATAGTTATGTTGTTGAGTTTATCCATGAAGCTACTGAAAATTATTATGAGAGAGGAAAATATGGTTGTAGAAATTTGCATGGTACTAAAACACCTCTCTATATGCTGAAACTTTTGAAGTTACTCTTGTTTTATCTTCTTATGCTTGTCACTTTGTTATTCATTAATTTATTTGTGTACAAGATTCCTATGCATAAGAAGTGGGTTAGACTTAAATGTGTTTTGAACTTGCTTTTTGATGCTCTCTTTTGCTTCAACTCTCACCATTATGTGAGCATCATTAAAATTGCTGAGCCCATCTTAATGGCTATAAAGAAAGCACTTCTTGGGAGATAACCCATGTGTTTATTTTGCTACTTTTTTTTTTGTGTCTTGGAAGTTGTTACTACTGTAGCAACCTCTCCTTATCTTTATTTTATTGCATTGTTGTGCCAAGTGAAGTCTCTAATAGAAGGTTGATACTAGATTTAGATTTCTGCGCAGAAACAGATTTCTATCTGTCACGAATCTTGGCATATTTCTCTGTAGGAAACTCAGAAAAATCTGCCAATTTACGTGCGTGATCCTCAGATATGTACGAAACTTTCATTAGTTTTGAGTTTTCTGATTTGAGCAACGGAAGTACCATTTTAAAATTCGTGTTTACTGGCTGTTCTGTTTTGGCAGATTCTGTCTCTGTTTTTTGCATTGTCTCTTGTGGACTTTAAGTGAGGCTTTCTAGACGTGGAGAGCTGTAGCTAATGTTTTATTGAGTTCTTGCAATGTGTCACTACAGGGCCAAAGTGGATTAAAGTTTTTGAGTACTAACCCCTCTAATGAAGTTTATGAGAAGTTTGGTGTGAAGGAAGTTTTCAAGGGTCAAGAGAGGAGGATGATATATGATCAAGAAGAGTGAAAAGTCTAAGCTTGGGGATGCCCCCGTGGTTCATCCCTGCATATTTTAAGGAGACTCAAGCGTCTAAGCTTGGGATGCCCAAGGCATCCCCTTCTTCATCAACTTATTAGGTTTCTTCTATTGAAACTATATTTTTATTCGGTCACATCATATGTGCTTTACTTGGAGCGTCTTTATTTTTGTTTATGTTTGAATAAATTCGGATCCTAGCAATCCTTGTGTGGGAGAGAGACACGCTCCGCTTTTTCATATGAACAATGGTGTTCTTAGCTTTATTTTAATGTTCATGGCGGAGTTGAAAACCGCTGCACTTATTGTTATTTGGTTGGAAACAGAAAATGCTGCATATTGTCTTGGATAATTTGATACTTGGAAATTGTTTTGAGCTCTCAAGTAGATCATGCTTGCATCATGTAGTTTAAACCTATTAGTGGAGAAATATCGTAGAGCTTGTTGAAATTGGTTTGCATGATTGGTCTCTCTAAGGTCTAGATATTTTCTGGTAAAAGTGTTTGAGCAACAAGGAAGACAATGTAGAGTTTTATAATGCTTGCAATTTGTTCTTATGTAAGTTTTGCTGTACCGGTTCATACTTGTGTTTGCTTCAAACAACCTTGCTAGCCAAAGCCTTGTACTGAGAGGGAATGCTTCTCGTGCATCCAAAACCTTGAGCCAAAACCTATGCCATTTGTGTCCACCATACCTACCTACTATGTGGTATTTCTGCCATTCCAAGCAAATACTTCATGTGCTACCTTTAAACAATTCAAAATTTACTATCTCTTATTTGTGTCAATGTTTTATAGCTCATGAGGAAGTATGTGGTGTTTTATCTTTCGATCTTGTCATTTACTTTGACAGACTTTCACAATGGACTAGTGGCTTCATCCGCTTATCCAATAATTTTGCAAAAAGAGCTGGCAACGGGGTTCCCAGCCCCAATTAATTACAACTTGCATTAATAATTCTCTTCACGTGTTTTGCCCTGATCTATCAGTAAGCAACTTAAATTTGCAAATAGACACTCCTCCATGGTATGTGAATGTTGGAAGGCACCCGAGGATTCGGTTAGCCATGGCTTGTGTAAGCAAAAGGTTGGGGGAGTGTCATCTAATAAATAAAACTAAAGTACATGTGTAAACAAAAGAGAAGAGGGATGATCTACCTTGCTGGTAGAGATAACGTCCTTCATGGGAGCCGCTCTTGAAAGTCTGGTTGATGAGGTAGTTAGAGTGCCCACTACCATTCGTTGACAACAACAAACACCTCTCAAAATTTTATTTTTATGCTCTCTATATGATTTCAAAACTTGAAAAGCTCTAGCACATGATTTTATCCCTGCTTCCCTCTGCGAAGGGCCATTCTTTTACTTTTATGTTGAGTCAGTTTACCTACTTCCTTCCATCTTAGAAGCAAACACTTGTGTCAACTGTGCATTGATTCTTACATACTTACTTATTTGCATTCATCATATTACTTTGTGTTGACAATTATCCATGAGATATGCATGTTGAAAGTTGAAAGCAACTGCTGAAACTTAAATCTTCCTATGTGTTGCTTCGATGCCTTTACTTTGAATTTATTGCTTTATGAGTTAACTCTTATGCAAGACTTTTGATGCTTGTCTTGAAAGTACTATTCATGAAAAGTTTTGCTATATGTTATCTATTTGTTAGCAAATATAGATCATTGCCTTGAGTCACTTCATTCATCTCATGTGCTTTGCAATAGTATGATTAAGATTATGTTGGTAGCATGTCACCTCAGAAATTATTCTTTTTTATCGTTTATCTACTCGAGGACGAGTAGGAACTAAGCTTGGGGATGCTGATATGTCTCCAACGTATCCATAATTTCTGATGTTCCATGCTTGTTTTATGACAATACCTACATGTTTTGCTCACACTTTATAATGTTTTATGCGTTTTCCGGAACTAACCTATTAACAAGATGCCGAAATGCCAGTTCCTGTTTTCTGTTGTTTTTGGTTCCAGAAAGGCTGTTCGGGCAATATTCTCGGAATTCGACGAAACGAAGACCCAACATCTTATTTTTCCCGGAACCTTCCAGAAAGTCAAAGGGGGACCAGAGGGGAGGCCCAGGGGCCCCACACATGGTGCTGGCGCGGCCCAAGGGGGGCGCGCCGCCCTGTTGTGTGGCGGCTCCGTACCCCCTCCGACTCCGTCTCTTCGCCTATATAAGCCCTTTCGACCTAAAAACGTGATACCAATTGACGAAACTCCAGAAAGACTCACGGCGCCGCCGCCATCGCGAAACTCAATTCGGGGACAGAACTCTGTTCGGCACCTGTGGACGGAAGTGCCCCGGAAGCCATCTCCATCAACGCCACCGCCTCCATCATGCTCCGTGAGTAGTTCCCCCATGGACTACGGGTTCTAGCTGTAGCTAGTTGGTATTCTCTCCCCTATGTACTTCAATACAATGATCTCATGAGCTGCCTTACATGATTGAGATTCATCTGATGTAATCGGTGTTGTGTTTGTTGGGATCCGATGGATTGTTACATTATGATTAGTCTATCTATATAAGTTTGTGAAGTTATTGTTGCTGCAATCTTGTTGTGTTTAATGCTTGTCACTAGGGCCCGAGTGGCATGATCTTAGATTTAAGCTCTATACTTATTGCTTAGATTGTATCTACAAGTTGTTTGCACATGTCTATGTCCGGAACCCGAGGCCCCAAAGTGACAGAAATTGGGACAACCGGAGGGGAAGGCGTAGGTATGAGGATCACATGTTTTCACGGAGTGTTAATGCTTTGCTCCGGTGCTCTATTAAAAGGAGTACCTTAATTTCCAGTAGATTCCCTAGAGGCCCGGCTGCCACCGGCTGGTAGGACAAAAGATGTTGTACAAGTTTCTCATTGCGAGCATGTATGACTATATATGGAAAACATGCCTACATGATTAATAATCTTGATGTTCTGTCTTAATGCTATTTCAATCCTATCAATTGCCCAACTGTAATTTGTTCACCCAACACTTGTTATTGGAGAGTTACCACTAGTGTAGATAGCTGGGAACCCCGGTCCATCTCTCATCATTATATACTCGTTCTACATGTCATTGGAAGTAGTACCAACTATTTTCTGGTGCCATTGCTCTCATATTACTATTACTACTGCTGTGTTACTGTTACTACTGCTCTCATATTACTGCTACTTTCACATCACCCCTGTTACTAGTGCTTTTCAGGTGCAGCTGAATTGACAACTCAGTTGTTAAGGCTTATAAGTATTCTTTGCTTCCCCTTGTGTCGAATCAATAAATTTGGGTTTTACTTCCCTCGAAGACTGTTGCGATCCCCTATACTTGTGGGTCATCACTAACCCGAAGGTAGATTATTTAGGCATAGATGCATGCTGGATAGCGGTCTATGTACTTTGTCCTAATGCCCTGATTAAATCTCATACTAATCATCATTGATATGTATTGAATCTTTATTTGGCAATTGCCGTAATTTGTTCACCCAACATGTTAGTTATCTTATTGGAGAGACACCACTAGTGAACTGTGGACCCGGTCCATTCTTTTACATCTGAATACATCCTACGCAATCATTGTTTTTACTGTTCTTTGCAAACAAACACCATCTTCCACTCGATACGCTTAATCCTTTGTTTTCAGCAAGCCGGTGAGATTGACAACCTCATTACGTTGGGGCAAAGTATCTTTATTGTGTTGTGCAGGTTCCACGTTGGCGCCGGAATCCCTGGTGTTGCGCCGCACTACACTCCTCCACCAACAACCTTCACGTGCTTCTTGGCTCCTACTGGTTCGATAACTTTGGTTTCTTTCTGAGGGAAAACTTGCTCTGTGCGCATCACACCTTCCTCTTGGGGTTCCCAACGGACGTGTACATCACGCGCATCAAGCTCTTTTTCTGGCACCGTTGCCGGGGAGATCAAGACACGCTGCAAGGGGAGTCTCCACATCCAATCTCTTTACTTTGTTTTTGTCTTGCTTTACTTTATTTTATTTACTTTCTTGTTTGCTTTATATTAAAAACACAAAAAAATTAGTTGCTTTACTTTCTGTCTTATTTACTTGCTCTATATCAAAAACACAAAAAAATTAGTTACTTGTCTTTACTTTATTTTATTCTATTTGCTTAGTTTACTTTTATTACTGCTTAAATGAGTACTCCTGAGAACGCTAAGTTGTGTGACTTCACTAGTTAGGCTTAATGGAAAACAACAACAAAATTAGAGATCTTTATGAACTTTATCTTGAATTAGGACATGATGTGTTTGAAGAGAGAATTAAAAAACCTATGGAACTTTATATGCATGCTAATGGCAATGTTATTAATATGAATGCTTTGAACACCATTATTGCTAATGCTATGGAAGAATTTAAGCTTGGGGAGGTCGGTTTTGATGAAAATGATCTCTTTAGTCCTCCGGGTATGGAAGAGAAAGTTTATTATGATATGCCTCCTATATATGATATTTTCAGTCCATCTACTATTGAGGATAAAATTCATTATGATTATTCTATGCCTCCAATTTATGATGATTATAATGATGGATGTGATAGTTTTACTCCCACTATTACTAATAAAATTGATTATGCTTATGTGGAGAGTAATGATACTTTTATGTATGTGGATCATGACAAGAATGCTTTATGTGATAGCTATATTGTTGAGTTTGTTCATGATGCTACTGGAAATTATTATGAGAGAGGGAAATATGGTTGTAGAAATTTTCATGTTACTAAAACACCTCTCTATATGCTGAAAATTTTGAAGTTACTCGTGTTTATTCTTCCTACGCTTGTCACTTTGTTCTTCATGAATTTATTTGTGTACAAGATTCCTTTTCATAGGAAGTGGGTTAGACTTAAATGTGTTTTGAATTTGCTTCTTGATGCTCCTTTTGCTTCATTTTCTATTTTCATGAGAGCATCATTAAAATTACTGAGCCCATCTTAATGGCTATAAAGAAAAGCACTTCTTGGGAGATAACCCATGTTTTATTTTACTACTGTATTGTTGAGTCTTGGAAGTTGTTACTACTGTAGCAACCTCTCCTTATCATGTTTTTGTGCCAAGTAAAGTCTCTATGGTAAAGTTGATGCTAGATTTGGATTGCTGCGCAGAAACAGAATTGTTGTCTGTCACGAATTTGCAGAACTCTCTGTAAAAAATCAAAAAATCAGCCAATTTAGTGTGTGATCCTCAGATATGTACGCAACTTTCATTAGTTTTGAGTTTTTCCGTTTGAGCAAGTTAAGTGCCTCTGTAAAATTCGTCTTTACGGACTGTTCTGTTTTGACAGATTCTGCCTTTTATTTCGCATTGCCGCTTTTGCTATGTTGAATGGGTTTCTTTGTTCCATTAACTTTCAGAAGCTTTGTGCAATGTCCAGAGGTGTTAAGAATGATTATGTCACCTCTGAATATATGAATTTTTAATTATGCACTAACCCTCTAATGAGTTTGTTTGAAGTTTGGTGTGGAGGAAGTTTTCAAGGGTCAAGAGAAGAGGATGATATACTATGATCAAGAAGAGTGAAAGGTCTAAGCTTGGGGATGCCCCGGTGGTTCATCCCTGCATATTTTAAGAAGACTCAAGCATCTAAGCTTGGGGATGCCCAAGGCATCCCCTTCTTCATCGACAACTTATCAGGTCACTTCTAGTGAAACTATATTTTTATTCCATCACATCTTATGTTCTTTACTTGGAGCGTCTGTTTGCTTTTATTTTTGTTTTGGTTTGAATAAAGTTGGATCCCACCATCCTTATATTGGAGATATTACGCTCCGCTTTTTCATATGGAACACTTGTGTTCTTAATTGTGCTTTAATGTTCATGGCGAAGGCTGAAATTGCTTCGTTGATTGCTATTTGGTTGGAATCAGAAAATGCTTCATATGGTTTGGAATAACTTGAAATTTGGCAATTGTTTGAGCTCTCATAGATCATGTTTAAGCTCTTGCATCATGTAGTTTAATCTATTAATGGAGAACTACCGTAGAGCTTGTTAAAATTTGGTTTGCATGATTGGTCTCTCTAAGTCTAGATATTTTCTGGTAAAGTGTTTGAACAACAAGGAAGACAGTGTAGAGTCTTATAATGCTTGCAATATGTTCTTTTGTAAGTTTTGCTGTACCTGTTTATACTTGTGTTTGCTTCAAACAACCTTGCTATCCCAAACCTTGTACTGAGAGGAAATGCTTCTCGTGCATCCAAACACCTTGAGCCAAAACACATGCCATTTGAGTCCACCATATGTACCTACTATGTGGTATTTTTCTGCAATTCCAAAGTAAATTACTTGAGTGCTACCTTTAAAATTTCATTCCTTTATCTTTGCAATATATAGCTCATGGGACAAATAGCTTAAAAACTATTGTGGTGATGAATATGTAGTTATGTGTCTTAGTTCTTATAAGTTGCTTGTTGAGCGGTAACCATGTTTCTGGGGACGCCATCAACTCTTTACCTTTTGTTGGATATCATGTGAGATGCTATGCATGTTCGTCTTGTCTGAAGTAAGTGTGATTTCATGATCAAATGGTTTGAGTATGCATATTATTAGAGAAGAACATTGGGCTGCTAACTAAAGCCATGTATCATGGTGGAAGTTTCAGTTTGAACACACAACCTCAATCTCTTATGAGAATATTATCTGTTGTTGAATGCTTATGCATTAAAAGAGGAGTCTATTATCTGTTGTCTATGTTGTCCGGTATGGATGTCTAAGTTGAGAATAATCAAAAGCGAGAAATCCAATGCGTGCTTTCTCCTTAGACCTTTGTACAGGCGGCATAGAGGTACCCCTTTGTGACACTTGGTTGAAACATATGTCATGCAATGATAATCCGTGTTATCCGAGCTGATTAGGACAAGGTGCGAGCACTATTGGTACTCTATGCATGAGACTTGCAACTTGTAGGAAGTACTATGCATAGCACATATGAATTATTACTACCGTTGACAAAATTGTTTCTATGTTTTCAAAACAAAAGCTCTAGCACAAAAATAGTAATCCATGCTTCCCTCTGCGAAGGGCCATTCTTTTACTTTATGTTGAGTCAGTTTACCCACTTCTTTCTATCTTAGAAGCAAACACTTTTGTTTGATTCCAGGGGGGCATGTGTTATCACCAGAATTTGACCAGGTCAGAGGTGGGCCGCGATCAAGATGGACTTGAAGATATACATATGGAAGAGATATGTAAATCGGCCTTGTTAATCAAGTTTGGGCTAGTTAGCCCGTGTATCTTTATAGTAGGTTACGTAGAAGTTAGAATTTATCTCGTGCACGGTTTGGTGCACGCCCACATTAGAAAGTCCCCTGGACTATAAATATGTATCTAGGGTTTATGGAATAAACAACAACCAACGTTCACCACAAACCAATCTCGGCGCATCGCCAACCCCTTCGTCTCAAGGGTTTCTCCGGTAAGCACCATGCTGCCTAGATCGCATCTTGCGATCTAGGCAGCACGAGCCTGCCTACGTTGTTCATGCGTTGCTCGTACTGAAGCCTTTTTGATGGCGAGCAACGTAGTTATCATAGATGTGTTAGGGTTAGCATTGTTCTTAGTATCATATGCTGTCGTAGTGCAACCCTTGCGCATCTAGCCGTCCTTGTACCTCATCATGGGTGCAGGGGCGGCACCCCGCTTGATCGTTATTTAGTAGATCTGATCCGTTACGGTTGCTCCTTGATTCATCAAGGATTAGTTTAACATCTGCAATAGTTAGGCCTTACAAAGGGTTGGAGGATCCAGCGGCGCGTAGGGTGTAGTTTGCTAGCCCTAGACAGGATGTTCCGAGGATCAACCTCGTGTTGGTTTTTAGGCCTTGTCTAGGGCTGGCTTACGATCACCGTGCGTGAGCGCGAGGCCCAATCGTGAGTAGGATGATCCGATTATGCGGTGAGAACCCCAAATCGTCGTGGATCTCATATGCTTTATCTTGATCAAGCAGGACCACCATATATTCGGCCACCTTGGACGAATCATGGGTGGATCGGCTCCATGAGCCGATTCACAGGACAACCTGAGAGCCGATCGAGGCTCGTATTTAACGTGTACGTGTGTGCCCTGCAGGAAATTAAGCGAGGCATCATCCACACCTTCCTGACCAGGTATAGGTCAGGTGGCACGCCCCAATTTGCATCGGCGCGCGACCAGGAGGCTTTGCGGGCCGTCGCTCGAGGGACCGGGCCAGCCGCAGCCCTAGTTGTTCCGGCTCTACGGTGTTGACCAGTCACTGCCCGCCGGTGGGTTTCTGACGTCAACACATTCTGGCACGCCCGGTGGGACGCTCCTCAACATCAACCACATCGCCATCTACATCGGAGATGGCGGAAGAAACTCCGGTCACCTACGAGGAGCTCAATGGCGAGCTCAAGAAGAAGTATGACGAGGTCAAAGCCTTCCTCGAAGCCGACCTCATCGGCTCTTTCCACAGGACCCGCTCCCATGGCATCAGATGGAAGGGGTTCTCACCTGAAGGCGCGCTTGATGGAGTGGACCTATCCACCCCGTCAGAAGAACGCACCAGGTCGCTGCGTCAGGAGATCAACTTCATGGTGGCTCATTCTCTGCACCGCCATTCTGAGAGCCTGGTGAATACGTTGGAGCGCGTCGCTCTGCGCGTGATCCAGGAGATCATGAGCCGCCAGTACTCTCCGTCAGGACCAGCTCTAGGGACTCACCAAGGAGAGGTGCCACTCCAGTCCCGTCCACCGCTGCCGTTCGCATTGGCAGCGCCCGAAGCGCCGAACTCATCGGCCTACGTCGTCTACAAGATTGGTGGTGACCCCAGTGACTACCAATTCCTACATGACGCGCCCAAGGAGATCCCGCACGGATACGCATGTGCATACGTGCCAGACTGCAACACCTGGGCACTCTCGAACCAGGTTGCAACAGCGGGGACTTCTGGAACAACAGGAGGAACGTCGGAGGCAGACCCCGAGAAGCAGACGTGGCTAGCTAAATACGCTACCCCGACAAAACTCCAGAGCCCAGCTCCTGCAGTTGGCTCAGAACCGGAAAAACAAGCATGGCTGGTTAAGTACGCCACCCCGACGAACCTTCAAGGTTCGGCACCTTCAGCCATCACCGCGGATCAGATTTGTACGATTCTGAAAGATCAGTTCGGCATGATGCCGAAAAGGAAGACGGTCGGCTATACCAAGCCGTACCCCAACGAGTACGAATTGATCCCGCTACCACCCAAATATCGGCTCCCGGACTTCACAAAGTTCAGCGGATCAGATGGTTCCAGCTCCATCGAGCATGTGAGCCGATATTTGGCGCAGCTGGGCATGATCTCAGCGTCAGACGAGCTGCGTGTGAGGTACTTCTCACAGTCCCTCACAGGATCGGCTTTCGGTTGGTACACATCGCTGCCACCGAACTCAGTCCAGACTTGGAAGCAGTTGGAAGAACGGTTCCATGAGCAATATCACTCAGAGGCTTCCGAGGCTGGCATTGCCGATTTGGCACAAGTACGACAGAAGCGCGGGGAAACATCCAGCGCTTCAGGACCGTTAGGAACCGATGCTATTCGGTTCACGTAAGCGAAAAAGAAGCAGTCGAGTTGGCGGTGGTGGGTCTATCATCATCGATCAAGGACGTGGCCTCCCAAGCGGACTACCCTTCATTAGCACACATGGTGCAGAAGCTGTCAGCGTATGAACAGCGCCACCCAGATGTCTACCAGGACAAATTCAAGCGCGTGGTTACCATGGTTGACGCAGGCGAAGATGAAGGTGCTACGGGAGAACAAGAGGTCGCAGTGGCTGAGTGGACTCGAGCGGCAGGCCCAGTAACCTGCAAATGGGTGAAGCCACCAGGGCCTCCAAGAGGGTTCGACTTCGACGTGACGAAAACCGAGCAGATTTTCGATCTCTTACTCGCGGAGAAGCACATAAAGATACCCGAAGGCCACAAAGTTCCTACGGTGCAAGAGCTGAACGGAAAGCCATACTGCAAGTGGCATAACACGTTCACCCACACCACTAACGACTGCAGGGTGTGGCGTCAGCAGATCCAAATGGCGATAGAAAATGGGCGACTAATTTTTAACCAGTACGCCATGAAGGTCGATGATACGCGTAGATGCACACGTCCGTTGGGAACCCCAAGTGGAAGGTATGATGCGTATAGAAGCAAGTTTCCCTCAGTATGAAACCAAGGTTTAATCGAACCAGTAGGAGCCAAGAAGCACGTTGAAGGTTGATGGTCGCGAAATGTGATGCGGCGCAACACCAGGGATTTCGGCGCCAACTAGGAACCTGCACAACACAACCAAAGTACTTTGCCCCAACGAAACAGTGAGGTTGTCAAGGCTTGCTGTAACAAAGGATTAAACGTATCGAGTGGAAGATGTTTGCAAAGAAAACAGTAAAACAAGTAGATTGTATGCTATGGAAAGAATAGGACCGGGGTCCACAGTTCACTAGAGGTGTCTCTCCCATAAGATAAAAGCATGTTGGGTGAACAAATTACAGTCGGGCAATTGACAAATAGAGAAAGGCATAACAATGCATATACATGACATGGTAAATATAGTGAGATTTAATTGGGCATTACGACAAAGAACATAGACCGCCATCCAACTGCATCTATGCCTAAAAAGTCCACCTTCAGGTTATCATCCGAACCCCCTCCAGTATTAAGTTGCAAAGCAACAGACAATTGCATTAAGTATTGTGCGTAATGTAATCAACAACTACATCCTTAGACATAGCATCAATGTTTTATCCCTAGTGGCAACAGCACATCACAACCTTAGAACTTTCTGTCACTGTCCCAGGTATCAATGAAGGCATGAACCCACTATCGAGCATAATTACTCCCTCTTGGAGTTAAGAGTAAAAACTTGGCCAGAGCCTCTACTAATAACGGAGAGCATGCAAGATCATAAACAACACATGAACAATAGATTGATAATCACCATAATCATAGTACTCTCTATCCATCGGATCCCGACAAACACAACATATAGAATTACAGATAGATGATCTTGATCATGTTAGGCAGCTCACAAGATCCAACAATGAAGCACAACAAGGAGAAGACGACCATCTAGCTACTGCTATGGACCCATGGTCCAGGGGTGAACTACTCACTCATCACTCCGGAGGCGATCATGGCGATGAAGAGTCCTCCGGGAGATGAATCCCTCTCCGGCAGGGTGCCGGAGGCGATCTCCTAATCCCCCGAGATGGGATTCGCGGCGGCGGCGTCTCGTGGGTTTTCGTATCGTGGCTCTCGGCGGGGTTTCGCGACGGGAGCTTTAAGTAGGCGGAAGGTCAACGCGAGGAGGCCACACGAGGGCCCAGGGATAGGTCGGCGCGGCCGGGGCCGGGCGCGCCGGCCACCTGGCTGCCTCGTGGCCCCACTTCGTTAGGTCTTCGGTCTTCTGGAAGCTTCGTGCAAAAATAGGACCCTGGGCGAAAGTTTCGTCCAATTCCGAGAATATTTCTTTACTAGGATTTCTGAAACCAAAACAACAGAAAACAGCAACGGCTCTTCGGCATCTTGTTAATAGGTTAGTTCCAGAAAATGCATAAATATGACATATAATGTGCATAAAACATGTAGGTATCATCAATAAAGTAGCATGGAACATAAGAAATTATCGATACGTTGGAGACGTATCAGCATCCCCAAGCTTAGTTCTGCTCGTCCCGAGCAGGTAAAACGATAACAAAGATAATTTCTGAAGTGACATGCCATCATAATCTTGATCATACTATTTGTAAACATATGTAATGAATGCAGCGATCAAAGCAAAGGTAATGACATGAGTAAACAGTGAATCATATAGCAAAGACTTTTCATGAATAGTACTTCAAGACAAGCATCAATAAGTCTTGCATAAGAGTTAACTCGTAAAGCAATAAATCAAAGTAAAGGTGTTGAAGCAACACATAAGAAGATTAAGTTTCAGCGGTTGCTTTCAACTTGTAACATGTATATCTCATGGATATTGTCAACATAAAGTAATATAACAAGTGCAATATGCAAGTATGTAGGAATCAATGCACAGTTCACACAAGTGTTTGCTTCTTAAGGTGGAAGGAGATAGGTAAACTGACTCAACAATAAAAGTAAAAGAATGGTCCTTCGCAGAGGAAAGCATCGATTGCTGTATTTGTGCTAGAGCTTTTATTTTGAAAACATGAAACAATTTTGTCAACGGTAGTAATAAAGCATATGAGTTATGAAAATTATATCTTACAAGTTGCAAGCCTCACGCATAGTATACTAATAGTGCCCGCACCTTGTCCTACTTAACTTGGACTACCGGATCTTTGCATGCCATGTTTCAACCAAGTGTCACAAAGGGGTACCTCCATGCCGCCTGTACAAAGGTCTAAGGAGAATGCTCGCATTTTGGATTTCTCGCTTTTGATTATTCTCAACTTAGACATCCATACCGGGACAACATGGACAACAGATAATGGACTCCTCTTTAATGCATAAGCATGTAGCAAAGTTATTATTCTCATATGAGATTGAGGATATATGTCCAAAACTGAAACTTCCACCATGATTCATGGCTTTAGTTAGCGGCCCAATGTTCTTCTCTAACAATTTTGCATGCTCCAACCACTAAAATGATAGACCTTCAGACAAGACGGACATGCATAGCAACTCACATGATATTCAACAATAGTTGATGGCGTTCCCCAGAAACATGGTTATCGCACAACAAGCAACTTAATAAAATATAAAGTGCATAAGTACATATTCAATACTACGATAGTTTTCAAGGCTATTTTGTCCCATGAGCTATATATTGCAAAGGCGAATGATGGAATTTTAAAGGTAGCACTCAAGCAATTTACTTTGGAATGGCGGGTAAATACCATGTAGTAGGTAGGTATGGTGGACACAAATGGCATAGTGGTTGGCTCAAGGATTTTGGATGCATGAGAAGTATTCCCTCTCGATACAAGGTTTAGGCTAGCAAGGTTATTTGAAGCAAACTCAAGGATGAACAAGTGCAGCAAGACTCACATAAAAGACATATTGTAAACATTATAAGACTCTACACTGTCTTCCTTGTTGTTCAAAACTCAATACTAGATATTATCTAGACCTTAGAGAAACCAAATATGCAAATCAAATTTTAGCAAGCTCTATGTATTTCTTCATTAATGGGTGCAAAGCATATGATGCAAGAGCTTAAACATGAGCACAACAATTGCCAAGTATCACATTATCCAAGACATTTTTAGAATTACTACATGTAGCATTTTCCAATTCCAACCATATAACAAATTAACGAAGAAGAAACTTCGCCTTGAACATTATGAGTAAAGCCTAAGGACACATGTGTCCATATGCAACAGCGGAGCGTGTCTCTCTCCCACAAAGTGAATGCTAGGATCCATCTTATTCAAACAAAAACAAAAACGAAAACAAACCGACGCTCCAAGTAAAGAACACCAGATGTGACTGAATAAAAATATAGTTTCAGGGGAGGAACCTGATGATGTTGTCGATGAAGAAGGGGATGCTTTGGGCATCCCCAAGCTTAGACGCTTGAGTCTTCTTAAAATATGCAGGGGTGAACCACGGGGGCATCCCCAAGCTTAGAGCTTTCACTCCTCTTGATCTTAGTATATCATTCTCCTCTCTTGACCCTTGAAAACTTCCTTCACACCAAACTTCAAGCAAACTCATTAGAGGGTTAGTGCATCATTAATAATTCACACATTCAGAGGTGACACAATCATTCTTTTCACTTCTGGACATTGCATAATGCTACTGGACATTAATGGATCAAAGAAATAAATCCAACATAGCAAAAGAGGCAATGCGAAATAAAAGGCAGAATCTGTCAAAAACAGAACAGTCCGTAAAGACGAATTTATAAATGGCACCAGACTTGCTCAAATGGAAAAACTCAAAACTAATGAAAGTTGCGTACATATCTAAGGATCACGCTCGTAAATTGGCAGATTTTTTCGAATTTTCTACAGAGAATTATGCCCAGATTCGTGACAGACAGCAATGCTGTTTCTGTGCAGCGATCCCAAATATAACATCAACTTTGACATAGAAACTTTACTTGGCACAAAAACATGATAAGGAGAGGTTGCTACAGTAGTAAACAACTTCCAAGACTCAATAAAACAAAAAATTGCTGTAGGTAAAAACATGGGTTGTCTCCCATAAGCGCTTTTCTTTAACGCCTTTCAGCTAGGCGCAGAAAGTGCAAATCAAGTAACATCGAGAGTAGAAGCATCAACATCATAGCTTGTTCTAATAATAGAATCAAAAGGCAACTTCATTCTCTTTCTAGGGAAGTGTTCCATACCTTTCTTGAGAGGAAATTGATATTTAATATTACCTTCCCTCATATCAATAACAGCACCAACAGTTCGAAGAAAAGGTCTTCCCAACACAATTGGACAAGATGCATTGCATTCGATATCCAAGACAACAAAATCAACGGGGACAAGGTTATTGTTAACCGTAATATGCACATTATCAATCCTCCCCAAAGGTTTCTTTTTAACATTATCGGCAAGATTAACATCCAAATAACAATTCTTTAATGGTGGCAAGTCAAGCATATCATAAATCTTTTTAGGCATAACAGAAATACTTGCACCAAGATCACATAAGGCATTACATTCAAAGTCATTGAATTTCATTTTAATGATGGGCTCCCAACCATCTTCTAACTTTCTAGGAATAGAAGTTTCAAGTTTTAGTTTCTCTTCTCTAGCTTTTATGAGAGCATTTGTAATATGTTTTGTAAAGGCTAAATTTATAGCACTAGCATTAGGACTTTTAGCAAGTTTTTGCAAGAACTTTATAACTTCAGAGATGTGGCAATCATCAAAATCTAAATCATTATGAGCTACAGCAATGGGATCATTGTTCCCAAGGTTGGAAAAAATTTCAGCAGTTTTATCACAAGCAGTTTCAGCAGTTTTAGCAATTTCAGGCAGTTTTGTACGCTTTGCACTAGGAGTAGAAACATTGCCACCACCAATTATATTACCATTGATAGTAGGAGGTGTAGCAACATGTGAGGAATTAGCATTACTAGTGGTGGTAATAGTCCAAACTTTAGCTACATTATTCTCTTTAGCTAGTTTTTCATTTTCTTCTCTATCCCACCTAGCACGCAACTCAGCCATTAATCTTATATTCTCATTAATTCTAACTTGGATGGCATTTGCTGTAGTAGTAATCTTATTATCAAGATCATTATTAGGCATAACTTTCAACTTTAAAAGATTAACATCGGAGGCAAGCCTATCAACTCTAGAAGCGATAGTATCAATTTTATCAAGCTTTTCCTCAACAGATTTGTTAAAAGCGGTTTGTGTACTAATAAATTCTTTAAGCATGGCTTCAAGACCAGAGGGTACACTTCTATTATTGTTGTAAGAATTCCCATAAGAATTACCATAACCATTACCATTAGTAGAAGGATATGGCCTATAGTTATTACCAGAGTTGTTCCTATAAGCATTGTTGTTGAAATTATTATTTTTAATGAAATTCACATCAACATTTTCTTCTTGAGCAACCAATGAAGCTAAAGGAACATTATTTGGATCAACATTAGATCTACCATTCACAAGCATAGACATAATCACATCAATCTTATCACTCAAGGAAGAGGTTTCTTCAACAGAATTTACCTTCTTACCTTGTGGAGCTCTTTCCGTGTGCCATTCAGAGTAATTCACCATCATATCATCAAGAAGTTTTGTAGCCGCCCCCAATGTGATGGACATAAAGGTACCTCCAGCAGCTGAATCCAATAAATTCCGCGAAGAAAAATTTAGTCCTGCATAGAAGGTTTGGATGATCATCCAAGTAGTCAGTCCATGGGTTGGGCAATTCTTTACCAAAGTTTTCATTCTCTCCCATGCTTGAGCAACATGTTCAGTATCTAATTGTTTAAAATTCATTATGCTACTTCTCAAAGAAATAATTTTAGCGGGAGGATAATATCTACTAATAAAAGCATCCTTGCATTTAGTCCATGAATCAATACTATTCTTAGGCAAAGATAGCAACCAATCTTTAGCTCTTCCTCTTAATGAGAAAGGAAACACTTTCAATTTAATAATATCACCATCTACATCTTTATACTTTTGCATTTCACAAAGTTCAACAAAATTATTGAGATGGGCAGCAGCATCATCAGAACTAGCACCAGAAAATTGTTCTCTCATGACTAGATTTAGTAAAGCAGGTTTAATTTCAAAGAATTCTGCTGTAGTAGCAGGTGGAGCAATAGGTGTGCATAGGAAATCATTATTATTTGCATTTGTGAAGTCACACAACTTAGTATTTTCAGGGTTGGCCATTTTAGCAACAGTAAATAAAGCAAACTAGATAAAGTAAATGCGAGTAACTAATTTTTGTGTTTTTGATATAGAGAGCAAGACAGTAAATAAAGTAAAACTAGCAACTAATTTTTTTGTATTTTGATTTAGTGCAGCAAACAAAGTAGTAAATAAAATAAAGCAAGACAAAAACAAAGTAAAGAGATTGAGAAGTGGAGACTCCCCTTGCAGCGTGTCTTGATCTCCCCGGCAACGGCGCCAGAAATTTAGCTTGATACGCGTAGATGCACACGTCCGTTGGGAACCCCAAGTGGAAGGTATGATGCGTATAGAAGCAAGTTTCCCTCAGTATGAAACCAAGGTTTAATCGAACAGTAGGAGCCAAGAAGCACGTTGAAGGTTGATGGTCGCGAAATGTGATGCGGCGCAACACCAGGGATTTCGGCGCCAACTAGGAACCTGCACAACACAACCAAAGTACTTTGCCCCAACGAAACAGTGAGGTTGTCAATCTCACCGGCTTGCTGTAACAAAGGATTAAACGTATCGAGTGGAAGATGTTTGCAAAGAAAACAGTAAAACAAGTAGATTGTATGCTATGGAAAGAATAGGACCGGGGTCCACAGTTCACTAGAGGTGTCTCTCCCATAAGATAAAAGCATGTTGGGTGAACAAATTACAGTCGGGCAATTGACAAATAGAGAAAGGCATAACAATGCATATACATGACATGGTAAATATAGTGAGATTTAATTGGGCATTACGACAAAGAACATAGACCGCCATCCAACTGCATCTATGCCTAAAAAGTCCACCTTCAGGTTATCATCCGAACCCCCTCCAGTATTAAGTTGCAAAGCAACAGACAATTGCATTAAGTATTGTGCGTAATGTAATCAACAACTACATCCTTAGACATAGCATCAATGTTTTATCCCTAGTGGCAACCACATCACAACCTTAGAACTTTCTGTCACTGTCCCAGGTATCAATGAAGGCATGAACCCACTATCGAGCATAATTACTCCCTCTTGGAGTTAAGAGTAAAAACTTGGCCAGAGCCTCTACTAATAACGGAGAGCATGCAAGATCATAAACAACACATGAACAATAGATTGATAATCACCATAATCATAGTACTCTCTATCCATCGGATCCCGACAAACACAACATATAGAATTACAGATAGATGATCTTGATCATGTTAGGCAGCTCACAAGATCCAACAATGAAGCACAACAAGGAGAAGACGACCATCTAGCTACTGCTATGGACCCATGGTCCAGGGGTGAACTACTCACTCATCACTCAGGAGGCGATCATGGCGATGAAGAGTCCTCCGGGAGATGAATCCCTCTCGGCGGGTGCGGGCGATCTCCGAGAATCCCCCGAGATGGGATTCGGCGGCGGCGCTCTGTAAGGTTTTCCGTATCGTGGCTCTCGGTACTGGGGGTTTCGCGACGGGAGCTTTAAGTAGGCGGAAGGTCAACGCGAGGGGCCACACGAGGGGCCCAGGGGATAGGTCGGCGCGGCCAGGGCACGGGCCGCGCCGGCCCCCCTGGCTGCCTCGTGGCCCCACTTCGTTAGGTCTTCGGTCTTCTGGAAGCTTCGTGCAAAAATAGGACCCAGGCGAAAGTTTCGTCCAATTCCGAGAATATTTCTTTACTAGGATTTCTGAAACCAAAAACAGCAGACAGCAACTGGCTCTTCGGCATCTTGTTAATAGGTTAGTTCAGAAAATGCATAAATATGACATATAATGTGCATAAAACATGTAGGTATCATCAATAAAGTAGCATGGAACATAAGAAATTATCGATACGTTGGAGACGTATCAGCACACCCCTTCCCCGCCGTCAACATGGTGGAGTTTACCCACCTCGGAGGGTGCCAGCCAGATTTCTCAGCCAACATCAACATGGTAGAGCTTGGACACCACTCTGAGAAGGACGGGGATGAGGGCAGCTGCTCTAGCAAAGACACAGAGGAGGCCGCTCCATGCGATCGGCTCCGTCAAGATGGCAAGCGCTACGTCACAGAGGGAGAAGTGAAGAACATAAGATATCAACGACCCCTCTCTGATCACCTCCTCAACAAGTACGTGAGTCGGTATGACCAACGCCGGCGACACGGCGACGATGATGAAAGAGATCGTCTGGCCAGAAACGACAGAAGGCATCATCGGCATAATCACGATGAGGAGCGGCAGGAGCGCCACGCCAGGGAGCAAGACGACACGGGCAGGCATTGGGACTGCCCCTTCTTCAGACACTGCTGGGATTCAGGAATGAGCCGATTACGATCGGCAATTGCCCAGAATGCAATCGTAAGAAGAAGGAGGCAGCCAACGTGTCCGTGTTCGAGCGCTTAGGGCCTCTCCCACCACAAAGCAGACGTGCTGAGACCCCTTGGTTGGAAGATCTCGAGGATTCGGAAGACGAGGGGGAAGACGAAGAAGACAGGTACCACCGTCCAAGGTGGTGCCCTGATGGTCTCAGCCATTCACAAAAACGCAGGGTTCAGCGATTGCGCGGTCTGGAGGAAGCCGAAAGGTTATACTTACATACGCTGAGGAAGGCACGACCCGATCTGGCTGCGAAAGTCCAGAGGACCCTGGATGAGGAGGGGCTGCCGCAAAGAAAAGAGTGGCGCCCCAAGCAAAGGAAAGCCGATGATGAAACATCGGCTGGCACAAACATGGTGCTCGTTCGTCCGGCGAGGTGTGGAGCTCCACGATCACACGATGCACCCGAGGCGGACAACAGCAAGCGCACCAACGTGATAAAGTCAGAGATTGGGCTGGTTTTATCCACCGGCCTGGGCGAGTAGCAAGACTACGTCAATAAGCAAACATGGCGAGGCTGATCCTTGCGATCGGCCCCCTACTGAGCAAGCAACGTGGAGGCCGATTCCAGCAATCGGCCAAAATTATCCTCACCATCTATTTTGCCTGGGATCAACGTTTGACCCAACAACTACCTGAAGAGCCGATACCATCAATTCTCTTGACAGAATCGGCTCGGGGGGCACCTAGGTGGATAAAACACGAGGATATGAGATAATACTATCAAATATGGGGGCCGACACACAAATCGGCCTAAAAAATTCAAAAAATTTGAGCGCAGCCGATGCAGCAGACATCGACTTAAGAATCTCAAGAGGTGGATAAAGCCGATGCATGTTTATCGACTCAGTGGAATTATGCGATGTTTATCGAGTTCGAGGGAATAAAACAGCGGAAATTTCTTCTGCTGCTTCGAGCCGATCGGGTTCCTGAACCTTTGTGTCAAGGATTTCCAATCTTTGGGGCTAATCAGCTGAAACAGAAGGGGATCGGCTTTGACACATTCTCTCTGACATCTCGCCTCGAGTAAGGCTCGGGGGCAGCAGGCCTGGTGGATACTCTGTTTAAAAAAGCCGATTGGGATACCATCGGCTGATCCTTCATTGCAACCTTCTTCACAAATGATGAGTACTGAAGAGGATTATTGGGTTTGGTTGGAAAAGTTCAAAGGTTTTCCTGAAGATCCTGCATTTTCTACCAGATTTAGAAAATCATCAGTTGAAGAAGGGAAGGGCGAGTTTCGGAGGACCGATGCGGTGCTATCGGCTCATCACGCATTGGCAAAGGGGACAAATCGGCAAGGTCAGTAGAAGAGGGAATCGGCTCAATTGAACTCAGAAGAAATCGGCAAATCAAATTGGGGAAAAGTTCTTCATTAATAGGCGAGATTTCTTACATAAAGAGCTAATTGCTCTCAAAAGGAAATACTAGGGGATACATTGCCCCATCTACTACTGCTGGCCCTATTCTAGAGGTCCTATCTACGGGCCATCACTGCCCTCGTCGTCGCCGTCGTCGCTGCCGTCGGCGCTGCTCCCGGCAGGCTCGTCGTCGCTCCAATGGCCGCCGACCGGGCCCTCGTTGTCTTCGTCCTCTTCGTCAGCGTCGTCCTCGTCGCTGTCGAAGTCGCTAAGGTTGCCCGGCCAAGGGCAGAACCGCTTGGCCGGCGGCTCGTCGGAGGAGCTGTCGTCGTCGTCCTCCTCTTCCTCTTCCTCCTCCTTCACCCCCTCGGAGGAGGTGAAGTCACCCCAGGAGAAGCGATCGTCATCGCTCTCCTCCTCCGATTCCCCGTTGGCGAGGAAGCGGAGGTCGCTCTCCCCGTCCGTCGAGGACTGGTCGTCCTCGGACCAGATGGAGAAGTCATGATCTGACTCCTCCCCGGCCGCAATGGCGCGGCGGATGTTGGCCGCGTGGACCTCCGCCGGGTTGTGCTCCGGCGTCGGCTCGCGAGACGAAGAGGACTGGGTGGAAAGATCCGATGAGGCAGAGGAGGAAGAAGACATGGTGGCACAGGAGGGTTTTTTGGAGTGCTAATGCGAAGGAGATGCAGAGGAGAACTGTTCGTAGCGGTTAAATAAAAGGGGATATAGTGGAAATTCAATGCCACAGCAGTTTCCGAGGAAGTGGTGCCTAAAAGAAAAAAAAAACTGCCAGGTCACGCGGAGAAGTTGAGAAGGCAAGGCATCATGATGAAGGATACTGCAACGGTTCTGCCACGACATGACCCGACGAAGAGAAAAGCGTAATGATTTTGGAAATGTCATTTCCAAAACCAGGGGGCATGTGTTATCACCAGAATTTGACCAGGTCAGAGGTGGGCCGCGATCAAGATGGACTTGAAGATATACATATGGAAGAGATATGTAAATCGGCCTTGTTAATCAAGTTTGGGCTAGTTAGCCCGTGTATCTTTATAGTAGGTTACGTAGAAGTTAGAATTTATCTCGTGCACGGTTTGGTGCACGCCCACATTAGAAAGTCCCCTGGACTATAAATATGTATCTAGGGTTTATGGAATAAACAACAACCAACGTTCACCACAAACCAATCTCGGCGCATCGCCAACCCCTTCGTCTCAAGGGTTTCTCCGGTAAGCACCATGCTGCCTAGATCGCATCTTGCGATCTAGGCAGCACGAGCCTGCCTACGTTGTTCATGCGTTGCTCGTGCTGAAGCCTTTTTGATGGCGATCAACGTAGTTATCATAGATGTGTTAGGGTTAGCATTGTTCTTAGTATCATATGCTGTCGTAGTGCAACCCTTGCGCATCTAGCCGTCCTTGTACCTCATCATGGGTGCAGGCGGCACCCCGCTTGATCGTTATTTAGTAGATCTGATCCGTTACGATTGCTCCTTGATTCATCAAGGATTAGTTTAATATCTGCAATAGTTAGGCTTACAAAGGGTTGGAGGATCCAGCGGCGCGTAGGGTGTAGTTTGCTAGCCCTAGACAGGATGTTCCGAGGATCAACCTCGTGTTGGTTTTTAGGCCTTGTCTAGGGATGGCTTACGATCACCGTGCGTGAGCGCGAGGCCCAATCGTGAGTAGGATGATCCGATTATGCGGTGAGAACCCCAAATCGTCGTGGATCTCATATGCTTTATCTTGATCAAGCAGGACCACCATATATTCGGCCACCTTGGACGATCATGGGTGGATCGGCTCCATGAGCCGATTCACAGGACCTGAGAGCCGATCGAGGCTCGTATTTAACGTGTACGTGTGTGCCTGCAGGAAATTAAGCGAGGCATCATCCACACCTTCCTGACCAGGTATAGGTCGGGTGGCCATCCCTAATTTGCATCGGCGCGCGACCAGGAGGCTTTGCGGGCCGTCGCTCCGAGGGACTGGGGCCAGCCGCAGCCCTAGTTGTTCCCGGCTCTACGGTGTTGACCAGTCACTGCCCGCCGGTGGGTTTCTGACGTCAACAACTTATTACACTTGTTATATTACTCTATATTGACTAATATCCATGAGATATACATGTTACAAGTTGAAAGCAATTGCTGAAACTTAATCATCCTTTGTGTTGCTTCAATGCATTCTACTTTGAATTTATTGCTTATGAGTTAGCTCTTATGCAAGTCTTGTTGATACTTGTCTTTAAAGTACTATTCATGAAAAGTTTTGCTATATTTTTCATTTGTTTAGTCATCATCTTTTGTTAGCAATCTTTTGCTTCAGATCACTCCATCCATCTCATATGCTTTACAATAATGTTGATCAAGGTTACGTTGGTAGCATGTCACTTCAGAAATTATTTGTGTTATCGTTTACCTACTCGCGGGCGAGTAGGAACTAAGCTTGGGGATGCTTGAGGTACGTCTCAAACGTATCTATAATTTCTTATGTTCCATGCTACTTTTATGACAATACTTAAATGTTTTATACATACTTTACATCATTATTATACATTTTACGGCACTAACCTATTAACAAGATGCCGAAGTGCCAGTTGCTTTTTTCTGCTGTTTTTGGTTTCAGAAATCCTACAAAGGAAATATTCTGGAATTGGACGAAATCGCCCAGGGTCCTATTTTTCCACGAAGCTTTCAGAAGATCGAGGGAAAGGAAGTGGGGCCACGGGCGCCGCCACACTAGGCGGCGCGCGGCCAAGGGGCCCGCGCGACCCTAGCGTGTGGGGCCCCGTGACCCTCCGACTCGCCCTTCCGCCTACTTGACCTTCGTCGCGGAAACCCTGCCGGAGCCACGATACGGAAAACCTTGACGCCGCCGCCAATCCCATCTCGGGGATTCAGGAGATCGCCTCCGGCCTGCCGGAGAGGGAATCATCACGGAGGGCTCTACATCATCATGCCTGCCTCCGGATTGATGCGTGAGTAGTTCATCCTTGGACTATGGGTCCATAGCAGTAGCTAGATGGTTGTCTTCTCCGCTTGTGCTATCATTGTTTAGATCTTATGAGCTGCCTAACATGATCAAGATCATCTATTTGTAATCCTACATGTTGTGTTTGGTGGGATCCGATGAATCTAGAATACTATGTCAAGTTGATTATCAATCTATCATATACGTGTTGTTTATGTTCTTGCATGCTCTCCGTTGCTAGTAGAGGCTCTGGCCAAGTTGATACTTGTAACTCCAAGAGGGAGTATTTATGCTCGATAGTGGGTTCATGCCTCCATTTAATCTGTGATACTTGTAACTCCAAGAGGGAGTATTTATGCTCGATAGTGGGTTCATGCCTCCATTTAATCTGGGACAGTGACAGAAAGTTCTAAGGTTGTGGATGTGCTGCTGCTAGGGATAAAACATCGATGCTTTGTCTAAGGATATTTGTGTTGATTACATTACGCACCATACTTAATGCAATTATCTGTTGTTTACAACTTAATACTGGAGGGGTGCGGATGCTAACCCGAAGGTGGATTATTTAGGCATAGATGCATCCTGGATAGCGGTCTATGTACTTTGTCGTAATGCCCTGATTAAATCTCATAGTAATCATCATTGATATGTATTGAATCTTTATTTGTCAATTGCCCACTGTAATTTGTTCACCCAGCATGTTAGTTATCTTATTGGAGAGACACCACTAGTGAACTGTGGACCCCGATCCATTCTTTTACATCTGAATACATCCTACGCAATCATTGTTCTTTCTTGTTCTTTGCAAACAAACACCATCTTCCACTCGATACGCTTAATCCTTTGTTTCAGCAAGCCGGTGAGATTGACAACCTCACTGTTACGTTGGGGCAAAGTATCTTGATTGTGTTGTGCAGGTTCCACGTTGGCGCCGGTTTCACTGGTGTTGCGCCGCACTACACTCCTCCACCAACAACCTTCACGTGCTTCTTGGCTCCTACTGGTTCGATAACCTTGGTTTCTTTCTGAGGGAAAACTTGCTGCTGTGCGCATCACACCTTCCTCTTGGGGTTCCCAACGGACGTGTACATCACGCGCATCATGGCAGGAACGCCGACAAGCCGGAGGGGAACAAGAAGGCGAAGGAAAGGCTAAGGCTCGAGGGGGAGGCTGCATTGTTGAGGGACAAGTTTGATCAAATGATGAAGTCGAAGGAGGTGATAGCGACCAAGACTTTGGAGACCAAGCGTGTCATCATCGAGACGAAGAAGGAGGTGAGCCTTGCAAAGCTTGAAGCCAGCCGAGAGGAAGCAAAGAGCAAAGCCAAGTTGGAGGAGATGAGGATCAATGTGAAGAAGGCCAAAGCAATGAAGCAACTATTGGCCGAAGAGAGGGAGATCATGATGATGAACACGAAGGAAATGAATGAGGTTCAACTGAAGTGGTGGAAGGAGGCCTCGGCGGAGATCACGGCAAGGCGAAGAGCAGATCGTCAAGATGCAACTGCTGCTGCCGATGTGACTCCAGGAGGTGGTGTCGATGGTCCGGCGGGCCAACCTCTGTTTGATGCCGGCGGTTTAGATCTGATGGGGAACTATGAACTGTGTCATTTGATTGTGTCATTTGATGTCTGCACTATGAACTATGCATGATTTGTTTGCGTTTTATCGTCAGGTTTGATCGATCATATGCAAATCAATTTCATAAACCTTGTTTTTACGGGTTCGGATGCCGCAGAGTGTTTTCAGTTTCGTTACGAGCTCTGTTCTCGCCTGCCATTTTCCGGCCCGTAAACACGAGTTCGGTGCACTGAACTCGTGTTTTTCGGTTCGCGTTTTTACGGCCTCTGCTAGAGATGCTCTTACAGACGTCCTTATTTTTTGTCACTTTTAAATGTGTGAAAAATGTAAATTAAAATTGTAAACGTTAGTTATGCTATATGTTGTGAACCTGGAAATTTTTGTTTCAAAATATGATCATATGTAACCTGCGCTAAAAAGAAAAGACATAGGTGAATATTGTCAAGTAATATTTACACATTATTATTTGTTCTCTTTTGCATAGATCACATATAGTCATATTTTCAGTTGAAACTTCACATATACACAAGATACAATATAATGTAGGTCCATAATTTTAGTTTGCATTTTTTAGAAACTTTGAACTATCATAAAAAAAATTGGGTTGCATTGGCAACTAGTTGTGGATTGGAGTTTCCCTTCGACCGCATCTCTTCTCGCATCGCATCGCCCATTGGAGGTTTTTTTTTCCTGTAGTGCATTCCATGCATCCATCGCAAACTCCAAGTTTTTGGTCCCTTCTACAATTTTGAAACCTCAGGGCATATTAGATGGTTTAACGCTCCACTCTAGTTGACTAGTTTCCTTAAAATATAATCTAAAAAATAACTAAATCATTTGAATCTAGCCATTACAAATGACGTTGCCTACTTAATTTTTTTTTACCGAAAGGGTCCAAGATATTTGTAAAGTAGCCAACCAAAATGGGATGAAGTGCCATCTAGATTAAGTAATTTCACTTTAGCCACCTCTACTGGTCTGTCATGTGCTTCCATTAAGCCACCAAACATGACGTTTCAAAAATAGCCATAGAACTTTAAAGTTTGTTCAAATGGTTGGAGGTGGTTTAAAGGTTGGCAAGGTGCCATTCAGGTTTGCCCCAAGTGTTGCTGGTATATGCAATTTTCTCGTCTTGTTACGAAGCAGCTAGGCTTTTCCTCCCCGCATATGGCTGGGCGTGCCGAATCAGTGAATCGATGAAAATAAAGTCAGAGCATGTCAGCTTTAACATGATTGATGCATAACAGGCCGGAAGCAGCAGATTGATGTGTGCACAGGGTCCGGCGGTGCAGCCATTAGCATGTTGGGCAATAGGGAGACTTTGGCGGGCCTACATACGCTAACGAAGCACGGGTGCAGAAGCCATCGCAGT
This sequence comes from Lolium multiflorum, assembly GCA_030979885.1. NCBI lineage: Eukaryota > Viridiplantae > Streptophyta > Magnoliopsida > Poales > Poaceae > Lolium > Lolium multiflorum. The sequence goes on from CM061751.1 coordinate 183,333,986, forward strand.
CCAGTACGTGTACTTGGCCGTGGTTATGGCTGTACCGGCAGAGATCCCGCCAGACGATCGCTCGCAGCCAAGTACAGTACAGTACACGCCTCTTCATCCTGGGCACGCGATGGATAGGTCAATGGGTGCGCCTGCTATGTTTTACACATGAGTAAGGGCATCTCCAACGCCGCGACCCATTCCGCCCGCGTGTTCGGATGGGTCAACCGGATGGCTCGCGCGGCCATCGCAAACGGATGGCCGTGGCGTTCGGAACGACGCAAATCCGGTCTAAATCTGGATTGGGTTTGCGTGGCCGCGGACGCTGATGGCTGGCCGCTCGCGTCCGCTCCTTGTCCGCCCCTTGCCCGCGTGTCATAGACATAAATAATTTTTTTAATTAAAAAGTACACATTACAAAAAAAAATTAGCCTACTACTTATGTCCTAATACGTACGGGACCGGCGGCCTCGCCGGCGACTCCTCGCCGGCTCGCCGTCGGGGCCGTGGATTTCACTCGACGCGGGCGGCCTGTACGCGTGAGGATTCCACTCCAGCTTACGAGTTGGGTGGCACGGCGGAGGCCTTCATCCTCCTCCTTTCCGTCTGCGCGCCTCGGGCACGCTCGCGCTCTGCCTCCTGCAGCGTCACCATCCGCTTCCCGCATAGCTCCACCTCCTGCAGGGCGGCGCGTTCCACTGCGGTGCGCGCCTCCAGGCGGACGCGGCCGGCGGCCTGGGCCTCGTGGTTCTCCTGCCGCCGGCGCATGCGCTCTTGCCGGCCGCGCTCCGCCGACGCAGCAGCCTCCCGGGCGCGCCGCTCGGGCGAGGGCATCTGGATGAGGTGACGGGCTGCTCGCATAGCGAGCAGCTCGTTCTTCTGGCCGAGGAGGTCGCCTAATCGGCGGCGGCCGGCCCGGCAGGTGGCCTCGTGCTCCTTCGTCACGCGCGTGAGGTCGGCGAGACGCTCCTCGATGGCGGCGTTGATGTTCGCCAGCGCGAGGTCCTCCTCGTCGACGGGCTCCTCCGCGGCGGCCGCCCCCTCCTCCGCGGCCTCGTACCAGCCGTCCGCGGTCTCGTGCCAGCCCTCCGCGGCCGCCTCCGCCATCTCCGCGTCGCCGGCCTTCTTTGCCGCCGCCTCGGCAGCGACGCGGAGCGCCTCGTCGTCGGCGACCCACCGCGAGTCCGCGCGCTCCTCCTCCTCCGTCCGCGGGAACCTGGCCCGGGCGGCGAGGGAGAGCTTGGCCCACGTGGCCTGCAGGGTGCGAGGCATGGCGCCGGAGAAGGTGGAGGGGGAGAGGAAGGTGATGCGGTCTGTGTGAGACCGCCGCCGTCTTTTATAGCCGGCGGCCTGGCGGGAAACTTGGGCGCGAGCGCGCGCCAATGGCGTTTTCGCGCGCGCGGGAACCTTGGTGCGCGCGGGAACTTTCCCGCGCGTTCCACCGCCCACCATGGCTGTCCCGTCGAGGCCTGCCATGGCGCAGCGCCGCGCAAGGAAGACGAACCACGTGGCGTCTCTTTGGGTCGCCGCGTTGGGCGCAGCGTGCGACCAAAACGGATACGCGGACGCGCGGCCACGCAAACGGCCCAAAATGGACGGCCCGGCGTGTCCGTTTGGGTCCCTCGGTTGGAGATGCCCTAAGAGCATCTCCAACCTTGGAGATGCCCTAAGAGCATCTCCAACCGGGCGACCCAAACGGGTGCGCTGGGCCGTCCGTTTTGGGCCATTTGGGTGGCCGCATGGACACGCGGACAGCGCCCCGCGTCCGCGTGTCTGTTTGGGTCGCACGCTGCACCCAACGCAGCGGCCACCCATTTGCCCATTTGGCCTATTTCTTTGGGCAATAGGCCATCTAGCCACATACTTATAAAGAATATCTTAAAAATATAGAATAATATCTAACAAATATAGAATAATATCAAATAGCATAAAATAATATCAAATGTAGCATGATAAATCAATTAAAATGTGCCATAGTTTGAGAAAAATATAAAAATTACAATTGAGATTGTCAACTCAATTTGGGCGCTCTAGGATCTCCTTCTGTCTCTTCTCGAACCAAGCTCTCTTCGCCTCGCTCATGGTGGTCAAGTCGGCGTTCATGATCAGGTTGTCCTCGGCTTGCCGTTTGAGCTCAACTTCCTTCGCCTTCAACTCCACCTCTTTGGCCCTTGCCATTGCTATGAGCTCAATTTCTCTCTCTTTGAGCTCAATTTCTCTAGCTTTGGTCTTGGCCTTGACCTCTTCAATCTCAAGCTTCTTCTTTTGGACATCGAAGTAGTTCTTCCTGTCCTCTTCTTTCTCCCGGCGCCTCCTCTCATCCCTCTTGTCCGTGGACACCTCTCTGTCCGCATGCATCTCCTTCAAAGTGCCAAACAATAGCATGGACGAAGCATCACGCTTCATGTCGGCTTTGGTTGACTTGTGGCCGCGTGGACGACTTGCACGAGAAGCGGAGCTACCGCAAGGCTGCCCACCATCAAGGTCAATGACCGTGGCATCTTTGGCGGTCTTGTTGCCAGTCAAGGTCGCCATGTACCCCTCGTACCCCTCCTGGAACTTGGGGGTGCCTTGGAGTTCCTTCCAACAATGAGGGAAGGCAAAGGTCTTTTCTCCATTGTTGGTTTTGTAGAATTCCAAAGCTTGCCACACCTAGAGCAAAGCGAGACAACAACGATAAACATATGTGCAAACATCGGATGAATAAGTTGAGATGAAGAATCATACCAAGTCCTTCATACCCATGCCACTAACGGGGATCTGTTTCACGTGATCATACGCCGCCTGGAACTTGTTGCATTCCGTTTGAATTGGTCCCCACCTCTTTTGGAGCGATATCTCGCTGCGGTCGCTTTCAAATGGCTCCTTCCCGTATTTGCGATGTTCATGGAAGTAATCATAGATCAGGCGCCAGAATGCGGTCCCCTTTGCTCGGCACCTGTCAATGCATCTTGCCCGATGGTCACACTACAAGAAATCTGCCATAATATGACGTTTTTTTATGACTGGAAATCAAAATGTCATAGCTTTATGACGTTCCTAGCTTTGACCGTCGTTGGCCACTCCGGGGGGCAAAACCCTAGAAAATCGTGACGTTATTGGGCAAAAACGTCATTGGCAATTTAGGTCAAAACGTCATTAGCAAAATTAAGTGGCCTACGACGTTTTCCCGATGCCGATTGCGACAAATCAATAACGTCATTGGCATTTGGCTCAATACAATGGTATGTGTTTGGCTGCCATGTCATCCATTTTGCCTATGTGTCCCTTTTCGGGTCCCACGCGCCTCACACGTGTCACTAGAAGCAACTGGCTTGAACTAACTGACATGTAGGACCAACTGATACTTGTGGGACAAAGGCGTCTTGTTATTTTTTTTCTCTGTGCCGTCCACCATTTTAATGGGCTGCTGGTGATATCCTCCTCTTTTGGGTTGTCCTCTACTAGGCTGGTGGCTTTTTGGGCTGTCCTCTACTAGGCTGCTGGCCTACCCCACGACGGCCCATCCGGGGGTTGAATTGCTGGCCCGACGGCCCATCCGGGGTTGGAGTGGCTCCCGATGGAAATAACTGGCAAAAATTGCGCTTGCGGGGACTCGAACCCTCGACCTGGCGCTGCCGCACTACCACTCCCTACCGCTTTGCTACAATAGTGTTGTTGACACAAGTATGGTTGTCCATGTATATAGACATGATAGACTAATCAGTTGTCTTCAAAATCCCTCCACCTCGACCTAACCTATAGTCCGAACAAAGGCATGTAGTCAACATTTTGTTGTACATTTGAAGTTGTAAATCATATGGTTTTAAATAATTTTGAAGTGCAACTTTATGATTCAATGTATTTTTCAGTGTGCTGATGTTTTGCCATTGTGAACTTATTGACAGAGATTACATAATAGCAGTGGGCTCCATTTTTGCATGAGATACTTTGTGTTTGACTTTTGAACTTACAGGATAGCAACCACCATCTACCCCACAGCCTCATTAAATAGGTTGTAGGCAGTTACTACTACTTATTGTATTTATAATGCCCCTGGTTGGTTTTGCCTTCTGCCCTCCCTTGTTCATGCGGTGAAGCAAGTCTCCTTCATCTTCTTTCTCTCTCTTTTGTGCTGACCAATTGTCATCCGAGCAATGACCAATTGGTTGACCAGGAGGATGGGGAGGTTGAAGGGAGTATAGGGGAACACATTGAGAAGGTGCATTCTGCTTATCATCTTTGGAGGGCTGGCATTACTTGTATCTGTTTTCTTATTTCTGTTTTGCTATAACCTGTGATGTAATGCCATTTTGTTTTGCTATTTTTGCGAGGCATTGAAGGATCCCAAGAGTAGAAAGAAAAAGGCTTCTGTTAGAAAGACAAGCCCAGGGAGGAGGAGTAAGAGGTTGCAAAAGGAACAAAGTTCAATGCCTCCTGTTAGAGTGTTTGCTGATGCTCCAGGAGGGAGAAAGAGGCATCTGGAACCTGTTGCTGAAGCTCCTTCCAAAAGAGTCACCAGGAGGACATCAAGTGAAGCGTCTGCAACCAACAATGAAGATACTCCGCCCCGCAACAATCGCAGTAGCTCACTGCAGATTGATGAAAGGATCGATGAAGCAAGCACTGTTCGCAGGGACACAGGTCCTACTGCATCTGATGTCATGGTCCATCAGCACTTTGATTCTGATGGTTTTCTTGATCCTGAGGATGATGAAGGCAAGTTTTTGTTGGACAGCTGTCCACACTATCTACTGCCTTTTTTGTTTATCTTTATAAACTCTTTTGGTTGTGGGTGCTGCTTTCTGACATGATCTTTGTATGTATGCTATTCAGGTGGAACCACTGCTGCAGGTGGCCGTAAAAGGAAGGGCACCGGGCTGGAGCAGATTTGCAAGGGGATGGGAGTCAAGCTTACCATTGAGATTCCTCCAGGGCTGAAACGTCCTGAGAAGCCTTTGCCTGCTGCCAAGTTTGCATCGGAGGGTGGAATGCTTGCAAGAGGCCAGATGCCGCTCCTTCCGCATTTCAAGTTGTACAAGAGGGATGAGAATTTGTTGGCCGACTTTGTTGGAAAGATGGGGGTAATCTTCTTCATCACCAGTTCATTTGTTAGATGATAGGAGTGCTTGCTTGATTGTTCATAGTTCATGATAACTAACCTCGTCCTTGCCCTTGTTTGCTTTGTAGGCAAATTTCAACATGGACACAGAGTCGGAAGACATCCAGAAGGCTTGCTATGACGTACTGCGGAAAGTGTCGAAGAACAGGCGCTACATCCTGAAAAGGGACTACTTCGACAAAGTACCAGCAAATGAAGTCAGCATCAAGTCCCCTGTTAAGGATGTCTCAGATGAAGAATGGGAAGCTCTAACTGCTCTGTGGGTAACCCCAAGACACAGGGTATGTTCTTTGCTTCAGTTGCAGTCATTAGTGCTTGCATGGTAGACATGATGCTCATCTTTATAGTGTGCATATTGCTGAATATCATGATTGTGCCCTTCTGCAGAACACATGTATCAAGAACAAGGACAGTCGTGCTGCGGTCAAATTTGGCCAAAAGACTGGCTCTCGTAGCTATGCTGCTCATCTGTATGCAACTGTAAGAACACTCTTACAGAATTTCCTTTTGCATCTTACTCTTGTCTCCACAAGCTTATGTTCTGATTCTTGGTGAACATCATTTCCAGAGGGAGGAGCGCAGAGGTGAAGAGCTAGATGCAGTCGACATCTTTAAGGCGACCCATCACAGCAAGAAGGATGGTTTCTCTGAGGAAGCTCTAGCTGCAATAGTAAGTGACTTGTTCATTTCACTTTTGTGAACCATTCTTGGACCTGTGCGTTTCCTGAATTGATGAATCTTTTGGAAATGGATCTCCAGGCTGATATGGAAGCTGAGATGGCTATTCCTGTGCCAGAAGGTGCACCGCCAAGGTCTGCAGTCGCTGTTGTTGCAAAGGTTCTTAGCAAGGAAGCCAAGCACAGCACTTTCCTGAAGAATGCTGGACTTCAGCCCAGTTCCACTGTCAAGCTCAACAAGCCCACCGCAGCTGCTGTATCGGCGCATGTTCATGACCTGGAAGCACAGCTGAAGAGGTCCCAGGAGGAAGCTGAACAGATGAAGCAGCAGTTTGCTGCCATCATGGAAGAAGCAGCTGCCCAGAAGGAGAAGCAAGCGGCAAATGAAGCCGCACAAGCTCAGCGTGACAAGGACTACATGGAGCTCCTCAAGCGGACTGAGGAAAGTGATAGGAGGCTTGCTCACATGATGTCCATCTTCGGAGCATCTGCGAATTAGCTCCTGCTGCTGGTCGTATCCCTTTTTTGTGTCCCGCCATGGAACTTGGTCATATCCTGGCAGCGTGACAATAACTTGGTCATATCTGTGAACTTCTTACTGAACTTGACTGTGAATCTGTGAACTTTCTTGACATGTTGGTGAATCTGTGAACCTGGTCATTTTGCTGCTGTCACTCTGCTGTGAAATTTGCAGATTTGAAATGTTGTCTTTTATATTTTGCTGTTGAATTTCCTAATTTAATATATGCACTGTTGGGCTATTGTGGGCTCTTAAAAGGCCAAGGCCCAAAGTAGCCTAGAAATATATGGGCTCTTAAAAGGCTAGAGCCCAACAAATAATTAATTGCATTTTCGAAAAATGGGAGTTGAAAAGGCCAAAAAAGGCCGAAGCCCAAAAAACTTGCAGGACCGTAAAAAGGCCAAAGCCCATAACTTTTATGGACCCAAAAAGGCCAAGGCCCAATATCTTTATGGACCCCAAAAAGGCTGAGGCCCAAAACCTTTGTGGACCCTATAAAGGCCTAGGCCCAAAATCTTAATGGACCCTAAAAGGCCAAGGCCCAAAACCATAATGGACCCTAAAAAGGCCAAGGCCCAAAAGTGTAATGGGTCCTAAAAAGGCCACGGCCCAAAACTGTAATGGGTCCTAAAAAGGCCACGGCCCAAAACTGTAATGGGTCCTAAAAAGGCCACGGCCCAAAACTGTAATGGGTCCTAAAAAGGCCACGGCCCAATGAAAATTGGCCCAGGCCCAGTAAGTACAGCAGCTAAAAAGGCCGTTGAAAAAAAATAAGCTAAAAAGGCCGAGGTAATTGGGCCAGTTACGGGCCAAGGCCCAACAAAGCCGAAAAAAATAATCAGAACTAATGGGCTCAGCCCACATAAGGAGCTGAATGGACCGGGCTGAATTCAGATAATGACGTTTCTAATTCGTCACAATTTTGCCACGTCGGATTGCCACGCTGGACTCGGGGGCAGGTGCCCATGACGTTTTGGGAACGTCATGCCGTCAGTGACATTTTAAAACGTCACAAAGCTCTACGACGTTTTCAAGTGGAACGTCTTAAGCAGTCACTGCTGACTCCCAGCTTTCGACGTTTTGAAAAGCGTCACCGTAACGTCACAAGTAGCCATTAGTGACGTTTCAGTGACACCTTTATTTTGTCAACTTATGGCAGATTTCTTGTAGTGTCAACCATCCTTCGACGATCACCTTGTCCTCCTGCACCGTGTAGTTGGTGGTTGTTTTGCTAACCCGGCGACCTCTAGCTTGTGCAGCTGCGGCTTGTGTGAGGCCCTCAACGAACAACGGCTCCTCCTCGATGTTTATGCTGCCGGGACAGGCAGTTGTGCCCTCCTGTGTGTCAATGGGAGGTGGCTGGGGAGCCTGCTGTGTCGAAGGATATGGCAGGGTCGTCGGCATTGTCTGCGCGAAAGACGGAGGGGCCTGCACGGTGGACGGTGACTGCGCGCGCGCGGCCGACAAATCGTCGAACAGGTTGCGTGCACCGGCCATCGCAGCTGCTCCCAGGTGCTTGGGGCCTTTGGAGTTCGCCGGCGCACGGTTGAGGTCAATGGACGAAGGTGACGGCCCCGTCATGGACTCGCCCACCTCCGGTGACCCATCCCGTGACTGGTACGCGTGCCGCCCAGAATGCGCCCCCAATTCGTGCCCAAACGGGGCAGACGGTGGGGCAGTTGACCTTGGAGGAAGGGGCCGGGTCACGGACGAGGCCGAGCTCCCCCCCGAGGCCGTGCCGGTGCCGGGGATGATCATGTGCTGGCCGAGCGCTGCGTGGCCGTAAAAGAGCATGGCCTGCGCCTGCTCTTGAATGACACTCGCCTTCGCCTGCGTTTGGAGTTGGAGGAGCTGCTCCGCCGCCCGCAGCCGCTCCTCCGCGGCGGCGGCCTCCTTCTTCCGTTGCTCAGCGCCCTGCGCCGGTCCCCCGCTTCTTGGTCTCCATCGCCCTCTGCTCCGCGGTGAGCTCGGGCTTCGCCTTCTTCGTCGGCGGCCCGGGCTCCACGACCACCGGAGCGTCCAGTTGAGGAGCCGCCTCCACGGGAGGAGCGGCAACGGCCGCGAGCAGTGCCTCGTCTCCGATGGTGGCGGTGGTGGCGGTGGCGGCGGCAGTCGCTTCGTCGGCCATCTCTAGGTTTTGGGAGTGGAGTGGAGTGTTTGTGTTTTGGGAGACAGACAGGCGGGCCAGGGGCGGACAAGGGGAGGACGCGAGCGACTAGCCTTCGGCCACGCAAGCTCATCCCATATTTGGGCCGGGTTTGGGTCGTCCCGGACGCCGCGGCCATCCGTTTTTGGGATGGGTCCGCGCGCTGGGCCGCGTTTTTGTCCGGTTGGACGCATCCGGACGCGCGGGCGCGGTTTGGGTCGCCGCGTTGGAGATGCCCTAAGAGCATTGATACGTCTCCAACGTATCTATAATTTCTTATGTTCCATGCTACTTTATTGATGATATCTACATGTTTTATACACATTATATGTCATTATTATGCGTTTTCCGGAACTAACCTATTGACGAGATGCCGAAGCGCCAGTCTTGTTTTCTGCTTTTTGGTTTGAAATCCTAGTAAGGAAATATTCTCGGAATCGGACGAAATCAACGCCCAGCATCTTAGGATCACGCGAAGCTTCCAACACCCGAGAGGGACCGAGGGGGCCACCGGGCCACCGGACACCACCCAGCGCGGCCCGGGCGCCCTAGTGTGTCGTCGCCTCGTTGCCCTCCGACGCCGCCTCTTCGCCTATATAAAGGTCCCTGACCTAAAACACGATACGAATAAGCCACGGTACGAGAAAAGTTCCGGAGCCGCCGCCATCGCGAAGCCAAGATCTGGGGGACAGGAGTCTGTGTTCGCACGCCGCCGGACGGGGAAGTGCCCCCGGAAGGATCCTCCATCGACACCACCGCCATCTTCATCACCCCTGCTGCTCCCATGAGGAGGAGTAGTTCTCCATCGAGGCTCGGGGCTGTACCGGTAGCTATGTGGTTCATCTCTCTCCTATGTACTTCAATACAATAATCTCATGAGCTGCCTTACTTGATTGAGATTCATATGATGATGCTTGTAATCTAGATGTCATTATGCTAGTCAAGTGGGTTTTACTTATGTGATCTCCGGAGACTCCTTGTCCCACGTGTGTAAAGGTGACAGTGTGTGCACCGTGTGGGTCTCTTAGGCTATATTTCACAGAATACTTATTCACTGTTATGAATGGCATAGTGAAGTGCTTATTTATATCCCTTTATGATTGCAATGTGTTTTATATCACTATTTATCTATGTGCTACTCATGTGATGTTATTAAAGTAGTCTATTCCTCCTGCATGGTGTAATGGTGACAGTGTGTGCATCGTGTGGTTCTTGTCGTAGATTATGATCATAATCTCTTGTAGGTTATGGAGTTGATTATCGCTATGATAGTATTGATGTGATCTATGCCTCCTTCATAGTGTGATGGTGACAGTGTGCATGCTATGTTAGTACTTGGTTTATTTTGCAAAGATCTATTATGCTCTAAGGTTACTTAAACATGAATATCGAATGTTGTGGAGCTTGTTAACTCCGGCATTGAGGGTTCGTGTAATCCTACACAATTAGTGGTGTTCATCATCTAACAAGAGTATATGTAGCACAAGGAAAGAGAAATTATTTATTATGTGATCAATGTTGAGAGCGTCCACTAGTGAAAGTATGATCCCTAGGCCTTGTTTCCACCACAAAGAATTGCTTCCCCCAGCAAGCTATTTTCGGCGCCGCTTGTTTCTTGTTTTCTGCATCTTTACTTTCGCAATATTACCACCATCTATACCACTGTGTTTTACTATCTCTTCGCGAACTAGTGCACCTATACATCCGACAAGTGTATTAGGTGTGTTGGGGACACAAGAGACTTCTTGTTTCGTGATTGCAGGGTTGCTTGAGAGGGATATCTTTGACCTCTTCCTCCTGAGTTCGATAAACCTTGGGTGTTCCACTTAAGGGAAACTTGCTGTTGTTCTACAAACCTCTGCTCTTGGAGGCCCAACACTGTCTACAAGAAAAGAAGCGTGAGTAGACATCAAGCTATTTTCTGGCGCCGTTGCCGGGAGGAAAGGTAAAAGGTACTCACACTCCGGATCTCGGCTACTAAGCTATTTTGCCATTGTAAGTACTCGAAGCTATTTCCTTTAGATCCTGCAATTGCATCTTTTGGTTTCTTGTTTACACTAGTTAGGCATAATGGAAAGTAACAATGAGCTTCTTATTCTATTTCCTGAGTTAAGACATGGATTGTTTGCTGCGAAAATTAAAAAACCTATGGAATCTTATTTGCATGCTAGTAGCAATGATATTGGTATGAACGCTTTGAACACCATTGTTGTTAATGATATGGAAAATTCTAAGCTTGGGGAAGCTGGTTTTGATGAGCATGATATTTTTAGTCCCCCAAGCATTGAGGAGAAAATTTTCTTTGATGATACTTTGCCTCCTATTTATGATGATTACAATGATAGTGGTCTTTTGGTGCCGCCTACTATGGAGAGTAAATTTTATTATGATTATACTATGCCTCCTACACTTGATGAGAATAATAATGATAGCTACTTTGTTGAATTTGCTCCCACTACAACTAATAAAATTGATTATGCTTATGTGGAGAGTAATAATTTTATGCATGTGGCTCATGACAAGAATGTTTTATGTGATAGTTATATTGTTGAGTTTGTTCATGATGCTACTGAAAGTTATTATGAGAGAGGGAAACACGGTTGTATGCATCTTAATAATATTAAGTTTCCCCTCTTTATGTTGAGAATCTTGAAATTGCGCTTGTGTTGCTTTTCTATGCTTACCACTTTGTTCTTCATGAATTTATTTGTGTACAAGATTCCTATGCATAGGAAGCATGTTAGACTTAAATGTGTTCTGAATTTGCCTCTTGATGCTCTCTTTTGCTTCAAATACTATTTCTTGCGATTGCATCATTAAAACTGCTGAGCCTATCTTAATGGCTATAAAGAAAGAACTTCTTGGGAGATAACCCATGTGTTTATTTTACTACAGCAATTTTTGTTTTGTTGAGTCTTGGAAGTTGTTTACTACTGTAGCAACCTCTCCTTATCATGTTTTTGTGCCAAGTAAAGTCTCTATGGTAAAGTTGATGCTAGATTTGGATTGCTGCGCAGAAACAACATTGCTGTCTGTCACGAATTTGAGCAGAAGTCTCGAAAAAAATCAAAAAAATCTGCAAATTTACGTGTGTGATCCTCAGATATGTACGCAACTTTCATTAGTTTTGATTTTTCCGTTTGAGCAAGTTAAGTGCCCCTTTCAGATTCATCTTTACGGACTGTTCTGTTTTTGACAGATTCTGCCTTTTATTTCGCATTGGCGCTTTTGCTTTGTTGAATGGGTTTCTTTGTTCCATTAACTTTCAGAAGTTTTGTGCAATGTCCAGAAGTGTCAAGAATGATTGTGTCACCTCTGAACATGTGAATTTTGATTATGCACTAACCCTCTAATGAGTTTGCTTGAAGTTTGGTGTGGCAGAAGTTTTCAAGGGTCAATAGAAGAGGGTGATATACTATGATCAAGAAGAGTGAAAGGTCTAAGCTTGGGGATGCCCGGTGGTTCATCCCTGCATATTTTAATAAGACTCAAGCATCTAAGCTTGGGATGCCCAAGGCATCCCCTTCTTCATCGACAACTTATCAGGTTTCTTCTAGTGAAACTATATTTTTATTCCGTCACATCTTATGTACTTTACTTGGAGCGTCTGTTTGTTTTTATTTTTGTTTTGTTTGAATAAGTTCATCCTTGTGTGGGAGAGAGACACGCTCCGCTGGTTCATATGAACACATGTGTTCTTAGCTTTTAATGTTCATGGCGAAGGTTGAAACTGCTTCGTTAATTGTTATATGGTTGGAAACAGAAAATGCTACATGTAGTAATTGGTAAAATGTCTTAGATAATGTGATACTTGGCAATTGTTGTGCTCATGTTTAAGCTCTTTCATCATATACTTTGCACTCATTAATGAAGAAATACATAGAGCTTGCTAAAATTTGGTTTGCATAATTGGTCTCTCTAAAGTCTAGATAATTTCTAGTATTGAGTTTTGAACAACAAGGAAGGCGGTGTAGAGTCTTATAGTGTTTACAATATGTCTTTTATGTGAGTTTTGCTGCACCGGTTCATCCTTGTGTTTGTTTCAAATAACCTTGCTAGCCTAAATCTTGTATCGAGAGGGAATACTTCTCATGCATCCAAAATCCTTGAGCCAACCACTATGCCATTTGTGTCCACCATACCTACCTACTACATGGTATTTCTCCGCCATTCCAAAGTAAATTGCTTGAGTGCTATCTTTAAACAATTCAAAAGTTATTACCTCTTATTTGTGTCAATGTTTTATAGCTCATGAGGAAGTATGTGGTGTTTATCTTTCAATCTTGTTGGGTGATACGTCTCCAACGTATCGATAATTTCTTATGTTCCATGCTACTTTATTGATGATACCTACATGTTTTATGCATATTATATGTCATATTTACGCATTTTCTGGAACTAACCTATTAACAAGATGCCGAAGAGCCGATTGCTTTTTTCTGCTGTTTTTGGTTTAAATCCTAGTAAGGAAATATTCTCGGAATTGGACGAAATCACCGCCCAGGGTCCTATTTTTGCACGAAGCTTCCAGAAGACCGAAGGGAGTCGAAGTGGGGCCACGAGGTGGCGAGATGACAGGCGGCGTGGCCGGGCCCGGCCGCGCGGCCGTCATCGGGCCCCTCGTGCCTCTTGACCCGCCCTTCCGCCTACAAATAGCCTCCGTCGCGAAACCCCCATCACCGAGAGCCACGATACGGAAAACCTTCCAGAGACGCCGCCGCCGCGAATCCCATCTCGGGGGATTCAGGAGATCGCCTCCGGCACCCTGCCGGAGAGGGGATTCATCTCCGGAGGACTCTTCATCGCCATGATCGCCTCGGAGTGATGAGTGAGTAGTTCACCCCTGGACTATGGGTCCATAGCAGTAGCTAGATGGTCGTCTTCTCCTAATTGTGCTTCATTGTTGGATCTTGTGAGCTGCCTAACATGATCAAGATCATCTATCTGTAATACTATATGTTGTGTTTGTCGGGATCCGATGGATAGAGAATACTATGTTATGGTGATTATCAATCTATTGTTTATGTGTTGTTTATGATCTTGCATGCTCTCCGTTATTAGTAGAGGCTCTGGCCAAGTTTTTACTCTTAACTCCAAGAGGGAGTATTTATGCTCGATAGTGGGTTCATGCCTTCATTGACACCTAGGACAGTGACAGAAAGTTCTAAGGTTGTGATGTGCTGTTGCCACTAGGGATAAAACATTGATTCTATGTCTAAGGATGTAGTTGTCGATTACATTACGCACCATACTTAATGCAATTGTCTGTTGCTTTGCAACTTAATACTGAATGGGGTTCGGATGATAACCTGAAGGTGGACTTTTTAGGCATAGATGCAGTTGGATGGCGGTCTATGTACTTTGTCGTAATGCCCGGATTAAATCTCACTATATTTATCATATCATGTATATGCATTGTTATGCCCTTCTCTATTTGTTAATTGCCCGACTGTAATTTGTTCACCCAACATGCTTTTATCTTATGGGAGAGACACCTCTAGTGAACTGTGGACCCCGGTCCTATTCTTTACATCGCATACAATCTACTGCAATACTTGTTTTACTGTTTTCTTGCAAACAATCATCTTCCACACAATACGGTTAATCCTTTGTTACAGCAAGCCGGTGAGATTGACAACATCACTGTTTCGTAGGGGCAAAGTACTTGGGTTGTGTTGTGCAGGTTCCACGTTGGCGCCGGAATCCCTGTTGTTGCGCCGCATCACATTTCGCCACCATCAACCTTCAACGTGCTTCTTGGCTCCTACTGGTTCGATTAAACCTTGGTTTCATACTGAGGGAAACTTGCTTCTATACGCATCATACCTTCCACTTGGGGTTCCCAACGGACGTGTGCATCTACGCGTATCAAGCTAAATTTCTGGCCGTTGGGAGATCAAGACACGCTGCAAGGGGAGTCTCCACTTCTCAATCTCTTTACTTTGTTTTTGTCTTGCTTTATTTTATTTACTACTTTGTTTGCTGCACCTAAACAAAACACAAAAAAATTAGTTGCTAGTTTTACTTTATTTACTGTCTTGCTCACTATATCAAAAACACACAAAAAAATTAGTTACTTGCATTTACTTTATCTAGTTTGTTTTATTTACTGTTGCTAAAATGAATACCCCTGAAAATACTAAGTTGTGTGACTTCACAAACGCAAATAATAATGATTTCCTATGCACACCTATTGCTCCACCTGCTACTACAGCAGAATTCTTTGAAATTAAACCTGCTTTACTGAACCTGGTTATGAGAGATCAATTTTCTGGTGTTAGTTCTGATGATGCTGCTGCCCATCTCAATAATTTTGTTGAACTATGTGAAATGCAAAAGTATAAGGATGTAGATGGTGATATTATTAAATTGAAAGTGTTTCCTTTCTCATTAAGAGGAAGAGCTAAAGATTGGTTGCTATCTTTGCCTAAGAATAGTATTGATTCATGGACTAAATGTAAGGATGCTTTTATTGGTAGATATTATCCTCCCGCTAAAATTATATCTTTGAGAAGTAGCATAATGAATTTTAAGCAATTAGATACTGAACATGTTGCTCAAGCATGGGAGAGAATGAAAACTTTGGTAAAGAATTGCCCAACCCATGATCATCCAAACCTTCTATGCAGGACTAAATTTTTCTTCGCGGAATTTATTGGATTCAGCTGCTGGAGGTACCTTTATGTCCATCACTTTGGGGGCTACAAAACTTCTTGATGATATGATGATAAATTACTCTGAATGGCACACGGAAAGAGCTCCACAAGGTAAGAAGGTAAATTCTGTTGAAGAAACCTCTTCCTTGAGTGATAAGATTGATGTGATTATGTCTATGCTTGTGAATGGTAGATCTAATGTAGATCCAAATAATGTTCCTTTAGCTTCATTGGTTGCTCAAGAAGAAAATGTTGATGTGAATTTCATTAAAAACAATAATTTCAACAACAATGCTTATAGGAACAACTCTGGTAATAACTATAGGCCATATCCTTCTGCTAATGGTAATGGTTATGGTAATTCTTATGGGAATTCTTACAACAATAATAGGAGTGTACCCTCTGGTCTTGAAGCTATGCTTAAAGAATTTATTAGTACACAACTGCTTTTAACAAATCTGTTGAGGAAAAGCTTGATAAAATTGATATTATTGCTTCTAGAGTTGATAGACTTGCCTCTGACGTTAATCTTTTAAAATTGAAAGTTATGCCTAATAATGATATTGATAATAAGATTACTACTACAGAAAATGCCATCCAAGTTAGAATTAATGAGAATATAAGATTAATGGCTGAATTGCGTGCTAGGTGGGATAGAGAAGAAAATGAAAAACTAGCTAAAGAGAATAATGTAGCTAAAGTTTGGACTATTACCACCACTAGTAATGCTAATTCTTCACATGTTGCTGCACCTCCTACTATCAATGGTAAAATAATTGGTGTTGGCAATGTTTCTACTTCTAGTGCAAAGCGAACAAAACTGCCTGAAACTGCTGAAACTGCTTGTGATAAAACTGCTGAAATTTTTTCCAACCTTGGGAACAATGATCCCATTGCTGTAGCTCATAATGATTTAGATTTTGATGATTGCCACATCTCTGAAGTTATAAAGTTCTTACAAAAACTTGCTAAAAGTCCTAATGCTAGTGCTATAAATTTAGCCTTTACAAAACATATTACAAATGCTCTCATAAAAGCTAGAGAAGAGAAACTAAAACTTGAAACTTCTATTCCTAGAAAGTTAGAAGATGGTTGGGAGCCCATCATTAAAATGAAATTCAATGACTTTGAATGTAATGCTTTATGTGATCTTGGTGCAAGTATTTGTTATGCCTAAAAAGATTTATGATATGCTTGACTTGCCACCATTGAAGAATTGTTATTTGGATGTTAATCTTGCCGATAATGTTAAAAAGAAACCTTTGGGGAGGATTGATAATGTGCACATTACGGTTAACAATAACCTTGTCCCCGTTGATTTTGTTGTCTTGGATATCGAATGCAATGCATCTTGTCCTATTGTGTTGGGAAGACCTTTTCTTCGAACTGTTGGTGCTGTTATTGATATGAGGGAAGGTAATATTAAATATCAATTTCCTCTCAAGAAAGGTATGGAACACTTCCCTAGAAAGAGAATGAAGTTGCCTTTTGATTCTATTATTAGAACAAGTTATGATGTTGATGCTTCTACTCTTGATGTTACTTGATTTGCACTTTCTGCGCCTAGCTGAAAGGCGTTAAAGAAAAGCGCTTATGGGAGACAACCCATGTTTTTACTACAGTACTTTGTTTTATATTTGAGTCTTGGAAGTTGTTTACTACTGTAGCAACCTCTCCTTATCCTGCTTTTGTGCCAAGTAAAGTTTCTATGTTATAGTTGATGTTATATTTGGGATCGCTGCGCAGAAACAGCATTGCTGTATGTCACGAATCTGGGCACAAGTCTCTGTAGAAAATTCGAACAAATCTGCCAATTTACGAGCGTGATCCTCAGATATGTACGCAACTTTCATTAGTTTTGAGTTTTTCCATTTCAGCAAGTCTGGTGCCATTTTAAAATTCGTCTTTACGGACTGTTCTGTTTTTGACAGATTCTGCCTTTTATTTCGCATTGCCTCTTTTGCTATGTTGGATGAATTTCTTTGATCCATTAATGTCCAGTAGCTTTATGCAATGTCCAGAAGTGTAAAGAATGATTGTGTCACCTCTGAATGTGTGAATTATTAATTGTGCACTAACCCTCTAATGAGTTTGCTTGAAGTTTGGTGTGAAGGAAGTTTTCAAGGGTCAAGAGAGGAGAATGATATACTATGATCAAGAGGAGTGAAAGCTCTAAGCTTGGGGATGCCCCGTGGTTCATCCCTGCATATTTTAAGAAGACTCAAGCGTCTAAGCTTGGGGATGCCCAAGGCATCCCCTTCTTCATCGACAACATCATCAGGTTCCTCCCCTGAAACTATATTTTTATTCAAATCACATCTTGTGTTCTTTACTTGGAGCGTCGGTTTGTTTTTGTTTTTGTTTTTGTTTGAATAAAATGGATCCTAGCATTCACTTTGTGGGAGAGAGACACGCTCCGCTGTTGCATATGGACAAATATGTCCTTAGGCTTTACTCATAATGTTCAAGGCGAAGATTCTTCTTCGTTAAATTGTTATATGGTTGGAATTTGAAAATGCTGCATGTAGTAATTCTAAAATATCTTGGATAATGTGATACTTGACAATTGTTGTGCTCATGTTTAAGCTCTTGCATCATATGCTTTGCACCCATTAATGAAGAAATACATAGAGCTTGATAAAATTTGATTTGCATATTTGGTCTCTCTAAGGTCTAGATAATATCTAGTATTGAGTTTTGAACAACAAGGAAGACGGTGTAGAGTCTTATAATGTTTACAATATGTCTTCTATGTGAGTTTTGCTGCACCGGTTCATCCTTGAGTTTGCTTCAAATAACCTTGCTAGCCTAAACCTTGTATCGAGAGGGAATACTTCTCATGCATCAAAAATCCTTGAGCCAACCACTATGCCATTTGTGTCCACCATACCTACCTACTACATGGTATTTCTCCGCCATTCCAAAGTAAATTGCTTGAGTGCTACCTTTAAAATTCCATCATTCACCTTTGCAATATATAGCTCATGGGACAAAATAGCCTTAAAAACTATCGTAGTATTGAATATGTACTTATGCACTTTATCTTTTATTAAGTTGCTTGTTGTGCGATAACCATGCTTCTGGGGAACGCCATCAACTATTGTTGAATATCATGTGAGTTGCTATGCATGTCCGTCTTGTCTGAAGGATCTATCACCTTAATGATTGGAGCATGCAAATTGTTAGAGAAGAACATTGGGCCGCTAACTAAAGCCATGAATCATGGTTGAAGTTTCAGTTTTGGACATATATCCTCAATCTCATATGAGAATAATAATTGCTACATGCTTATGCATTTAAGAGGAGTCCATTATCTGTTGTCCATGTTGTCCCGGTATGGATGTCTAAGTTGAGAATAATCAAAAGCGAGAAATCCAAAATGTGAGCTTTCTCCTTAGACCTTTGTACAGGCGGCATGGAGGTACCCCTTTGTGACACTTGGTTGAAACATGGCATTGCAAAGATCCGGTAGTCCAAGCTAAGTAGGACAAGGTGCGGGCACTATTAGTATACTATGCATGAGGCTTGCAACTTGTAAGATATAATTTACACAACTCATATGCTTTATTACTACCGTTGACAAAATTGTTTCATGTTTTAAAAATAAAAGCTCTAGCACAAATACAGCAATCGATGCTTTCCTCTTTGAAGGACCATTCTTTTACTTTTATTGTTGAGTCAGTTTACCTATCTCCCTCCACCTTAAGAAGCAAACACTTGTGTGAACTGTGCATTGATTCCTACATACTTGCATATTGCACTTGTTATATTACTTTATGTTGACACTATCCATGAGATATACATGTTACAAGTTGAAAGCAACCGCTGAAACTTAATCTTCCTTTGTGTTGCTTCAACACCTTTACTTTGATTTATTGCTTTATGAGTTAACTCTTATGCAAGACTTATTTATGCTTGTCTTGAAGTACTATTCATGAAAAGTCTTTGCTTTATGATTCAGTTGTTTACTCATGTCATTTCCATTGTTTTGATCGCTGCATTCATTACATATGTTTACAAATAGTATGATCAAGATTATGATGGAATGTCACTTCAGAAATTATCTTTGTTATCGTTTTACCTGCTCGGGACGAGCAGAACTAAGCTTGGGGATGCTGATACGTCTCCAACGTATCGATAATTTCTTATGTTCCATGCTACTTTATTGATGATACCTACATGTTTTATGCACATTATATGTCGTATTTACGCATTTTCTGGAACTAACCTATTAACAAGATGCCGAAGAGCCAGTTGCTGTTTTCTGCTGTTTTTGGTTTCAGAAATCCTAGTAAGGAAATATTCTCGAATTGGACGAAATCACCGCCCAGGGTCCTATTTTTGCACGAAGCTTCAGAAGACCGAAGGGGAGTCGAAGTGGGGCCACGAGGTGGCAGATGACGGGCGGCGCGCCCAGGCCCGCGCGCCCTGTCATCCGGGCCCCTCGTGCCACCTCTTGACCTGCCCTTCCGCCTACAAATAGCCTCGCGTCGAAACCCCGGTCGAGAGCCACGATACGGAAAACCTTCCAGAGACGCCGCCGCCGAATCCCATCTCGGGGGATTCAGGAGATCGCCTCCGCACCTGCCGGAGAGGGGATTCATCTCCCGGAGGACTCTTCATCGCCATGATCGCCTCCGGAGTGATGAGTGAGTAGTTCACCCCTGGACTATGGGTCCATAGCAGTAGCTAGATGGTCGTCTTCTCCTAATTGTGCTTCATTGTTGGATCTTGTGAGCTGCCTAACTTGATCAAGATCATCTATCTGTAATACTATATGTTGTGTTTGTCGGGATCCGATGGATAGAGAATACTATGTTATGGTGATTATCAATCTATTGTTTATGTGTTGTTTATGATCTTGCATGCTCTCCGTTATTAGTAGAGGCTCTGGCCAAGTTTTTACTCTTAACTCCAAGAGGGAGTATTTATGCTCGATAGTGGGTTCATGCCTTCATTGACACCTAGGACAGTGACAGAAAGTTCTAAGGTTGTGATGTGATGTTGCCACTAGGGATAAAACATTGATTCTATGTCTAAGGATGTAGTTGTCGATTACATTACGCACCATACTTAATGCAATTGTCTGTTGCTTTGCAACTTAATACTGAATGGGGTTCGGATGATAACCGAAGGTGGACTTTTTAGGCATAGATGCAGTTGGATGGCGGTCTATGTACTTTGTCGTAATGCCCGGATTAAATCTCACTATATTTATCATATCATGTATATGCATTGTTATGCCCTTCTCTATTTGTTAATTGCCCGACTGTAATTTGTTCACCCAACATGCTTTTATCTTATGGGAGAGACACCTCTAGTGAACTGTGGACCCCGGTCCTATTCTTTACATCGCATACAATCTACTGCAATACTTGTTTTACTGTTTTCTTGCAAACAATCATCTTCCACACAATACGGTTAATCCTTTGTTACAGCAAGCCGGTGAGATTGACAACCTCACTGTTTCGTTGGGGCAAAGTACTTGGGTTGTGTTGTGCAGGTTCCACGTTGGCGCGGAATCCCTGTTGTTGCGCCGCATCACATTTCACCACCATCAACCTTCAACGTGCTTCTTGGCTCCTACTGGTTCGATTAAACCTTGGTTTCATACTGAGGGAAACTTGCTTCTATACGCATCATACCTTCCACTTGGGGTTCCCAACGGACGTGTGCATCTACGCGTATCATTGGGCAACTTTCACCAATGGACTAGTGGCTTCATCCGCTTATCCAATAATTTTGCAAAAAGAGCTGGCAATGGGATTCCCAGTCCCAAATTAATTAACAAAAATAGACACTCCTCCATGGTATGTGATTGTTGGACGGCACCCAAGGATTCGGTTAGCCATGGCTTGAGAAAGCAAAGGTGGGGAGGAGTGTCATCATAATAAAACTAAAATAAAAAGGCACTCCTTCATGGTATGAGATTGTTGGCAGGCACCCGAGGATTCGGTTAGCCATGGTTTGTGAAAGAAAGGTTGGAAGGAGTGCCACCCAAAAATAAAATAAAATGGGAGCCGCTCTTTGAAGGTTTGTCTGGCAAGGGGGTTAGAGTACCCGCTACCATTCGTTGACAACAACAAACATCTCTCAAAACTTTATTTTTTATGCTCTCTTTATGTTTTCAAAATAAAAGCTCTAGCACAAATATAGCAATCGATGCTTCCCTCTAAGGGCCTTTCTTTTACTTTTATGTTGAGTCAGTTCACCTATCTCTCTCCACCTCAAAGAGCAAACACTTGTGTGAACTGTGCATTGATTCCTACATACTTGCATATTGCACTTGTTATATTACTTTACATTGACAATATCCATGAGATATACATGTTATAAGTTGAAAGCAACCGCTGAAACTTAATCTTCCTTTGTGTTGCTTCAATACCTCTACTTTAAATTATTGCTTTACGAGCTAACTCTTATACAAGACTTATTGATGCTTGTCTTGAAAGTTCTATTCATGAAAAGTCTTTGCTTTATGATTCATTTGTTTACTCATGTCATTACCATTGTTTTTGATCGCTGCATTCATTACATATGCTTACAATAGTATGATCAAGGTTATGATGGCATGTCACTTAAGAAATTATCATTGTTATCGTTTACCTACTCGAGGACGAGTAGGAACTAAGCTTGGGGATGCCGTCTCCAACGTATCTATAATTTCTTATGTTCCATGCTACTTTATTGATGATATCTACATGTTTTATACACATTATATGTCATTATTATGCGTTTTCCGGAACTAACCTATTGACGAGATGCCGAAGGGCTTTTTCTGCTGTTTTTGGTTTCAGAAATCCTAGTAAGAAAATATTCTCGGAATCGGACGAAATCAACGCCCAACATCTTAGGATCACGCGAAGCTTCCGGAACACCAGGGACAGGAGGAGGCCATCTGGGCCACCAGACACCACCCGGCACGGCCCGGGGGCCCCCTAGTGTGTCGTCGCCTCGTTGACCTTCCGCCGCCTCTTCGCTATATAAAGGTCCCTGACCTAAAACACGATACGAATAAGCCACGGTACGAGAAAAGTTCCAGACGCCGCCATCGCGAAGCCAAGATCTGGGGGACAGGAGTCTCTGTTCCGCACGCCGCGGACGGGAAGTGCCCCGGAAGGCTCCTCCATCGACACCACCGCCATCTTCATCACCCCTGCTGCTCCCATGAGGAGGGAGTTCTCCATCGAGGCTCGGGGCTGTACCGGTAGCTATGTGGTTCATCTCTCTCCTATGTACTTCAATACAATAATCTCATGAGCTGCCTTACATGATTGAGATTCATATGATGATGCTTGTAATCTAGATGTCATTATGCTAGTCAAGTGGGTTTTACTTATGTGATCTCCGGAGACTCCTTGTCCCACGTGTGTAAAGGTGACAGTGTGTGCACCGTGTGGGTCTCTTAGGCTATATTTCACAGAATACTTATTCACTGTTATGAATGGCATAGTGAAGTGCTTATTTATATCCCTTTATGATTGCAATGTGTTTTATATCACTATTTATCTATGTGCTACTCATGTGATGTTATTAAAGTAGTCTATTCCTCCTGCATGGTGTAATGGTGACAGTGTGTGCATCGTGTGGTTCTTGTCGTAGATTATGATCATAATCTCTTGTAGGTTATGGAGTTGATTATCGCTATGATAGTATTGATGTGATCTATGCCTCCTTCATAGTGTGATGGTGACAGTGTGCATGCTATGTTAGTACTTGGTTTATTTTGCAAAGATCTATTATGCTCTAAGGTTACTTAAACATGAATATCGAATGTTGTGGAGCTTGTTAACTCCGGCATTGAGGGTTCGTGTAATCCTACACAATTAGTGGTGTTCATCATCTAACAAGAGTATATGTAGCACAAGGAAAGAGAACTTATTTATTATGTGATCAATGTTGAGAGCGTCCACTAGTGAAAGTATGATCCCTAGGCCTTGTTTCAACCACAAAGAATTGCTTCCCACGCCAGCAAGCTATTTTCTGGCGCCGCTTGTTTACTGTTTTACTGCATCTTTACTTTCGCAATATTACCACCATCTATACCACCTGTGTTTTACTATCTCTTCGCCGAACTAGTACACCTATACATCCGACAAGTGTATTAGGTGTGTTGGGGACACAAGAGACTTCTTGTTTCGTGATTGCAGGGTTGCTTGAGAGGGATATCTTTGACCTCTTCCTCCCGAGTTCGATAAACCTTGGGTGTTCCACTTAAGGGAAAACTTGCTGCTGTTCTACAAACCTCTGCTCTTGGAGGCCCAACACTGTCTACAAGAAAAGAAGCGTGAGTAGACATCAAGCATCTCCACGGTAGCCCCCAGATAGGCACCGGTAGGGGCGTCGGCACCTCCGTTTGGGGGCACCTGCACTGCATCCTCTATTTGGGGAAGCCGTTTCCACACCGGCGCCCCAAATAGGCGGTCCCGACATAAGTTTTTGACCCAAACTACATATTACATATTAGAGTTTCATTTTAATGTCATTCAGGATTGAGGAATGAATAATATTTTCGGTCAAATCCGAGTAAAACATTATTCACTCCTCAACCCCGGATGACATTTGAAACAAGCTTCTCTAGCCTACTACCTACTGGCCACCCGGCTCTGTGGAGGTGGACGATCGACCGGAGTTCTCTCCCATGCTCTCTACCCTGCTCCTCCGTCGTTGATCCCCCGCTGATCTCTCCGCCACGAACGTCAAGTAGGAGGCTCTATCCGCGGCCACCGCCTCCTGCTGCAGCTGCCGCTCCAGGTCCTCCCGCAGCCGACGGTGATCCAACTCCTGCCTCTGTTGCCGGAGCTACATCTCCGCCAAACGACGTGCCTCGTAGATTTCATCCTGACGCTGCGTCTCCTCCCGCAGCAACCGCCGCATCGCAAGCTCCCCCCTTTCCCGTCGCGCCTCCAGCGCTAGGTTATCTCCTCCTGCTGCCGCCGCGACTCAAGGAACTCAAGCCGCTCCGCCTCCTCGAGCGCCACCCGGTTCTCCTCCTCATGGCACCGCCGCGCCTCCTGGTGCGCCTTCCGCCGCAGCTCCGCCTCCTCCCGCTCCCGCCGCTCCGCCTCCTGGTGCTGTCGCTCGCCGCGTCGTAGGCATCTATGGTCGCCACTAGCGCCGCCTCCTCCCACGCCTCGTACTCTGCGAGCTGCGGGTCCGCCTCCACCACTTCTACGGCCGCCTCTAGCGCCGCCTCGTCCCACGAATCCCACATTGTGCTTTTTTCTAGTGTTTTTGCAGCAATGCCGGGGGAGGAGGGATAATATAGATCGCCGGCGAGGCGGGAAACATGCCGCGCGGCGCCGTGGCGGGAGATTTTCCCGGGTGACACCGTGGCGGAAAAGTTTCCGGCCAGGCGTCGTGGCGGTAAAATATCCCGCGCGGCGCCTTGGCGTCAATGATAGGTGGCTCCCACGCCCAATTTTTTTTCATCCTCGCGAGGTGCCGGCGCGCCCGATTCGCGCCCTTGCCGAAGGAGCCGGCACGGGGTTGCCGGTGATTTATTGGGCTCCAAAATTGGCCGGCGCCGTTTGGGACGCGCCGGTGCGAGCCCATTTTCGCTCTCGGCCTTCAAAATGCTATCGAGACCGCTATCGGGGGCGCCGGTGGAGATGCTCTAAGTGTGCAATATGCGCTGCTGCTATAACTCTCCCGTCACTGCCCTCTTCATCCTGGGTCAGCACCGTTTGCTGGTGGGAAGTTATGGCAAATTAAGGTCAAGGAACGTACTCCTACAGTATATCCAAGTGGACGTTGAAGAGCTCTGGTGGGAATTAATCAGGGAGCCATGGAGACAGACAGTAGCGACCGCCAAGAACTGTGTGCGTGGAAAAAAAAGCACACGAAGATATCTGTAATCTGTTTCAGTTTCAGCATCACATTCACTTCCGCAACGTAAAAGCCCAACTAAGCCCATACCTGACAGGCCCGTAGTATCCCGCTTCCGCATCGCGTGGCCTGGTACAATCATTCGCACGGTCCGTCGATCTCGCGCGGAGGGGCCCGCTATTATTTCCCAGTGATTGGCCCGGTTCCGCTTTCCTTGTCTCACGACCTTGGCTGGATTGCCGTGCTCGCCGCTGCTGGTGGTGGTGGTGGATGGTGACCGGCGATGGAATCCGATGGGGTGGCCGGCCAAGCTTGGATCGACAGGTCGTCTTCATTGCTCAATATTTTGTGTGTGAAATGACGATGTATAGTGTAGTATATTTAGTTGGAGCATAGCGATGGTTCAACTTCAAAGAGAGCGGTATGCATGCTGGTCGCTCTCCTCTACGGCCACGGCTCCACGTACGCCAGCCGGCAGTGGCTATATTCCCGACTTCGATCCATCGTCGTACCGTATCTGCTACAACAGGATGACGCATTTCGGACGTCAAAATTGTTCGCGGGCGTTTGTTTCTGTCGTCTGGCGGACGCGAATATGGCTCTGTGTCTGTTTGCGTCTGGAGGTGGCTCCAGCGGGCCGATGCATTTTTGGCACGGGACAATTTATTATCAGGAAATTCAGAAAAGAGGTTGTAGCCTCAAATTAGCTCAAATTTGCACGAAATTATTGAAATATTGGGCCCATATTTAGTGGCCCATACTAGATTTCAGATTTTCCCTATAAATCTCAAAGCCCACTTAGTGGCAGCCTTGTGAGTTTGAGCCCAAGTTGGTGGCAGCTCACTATGGAGTGGCAAGAGGTGGGGAGTTTAGTCCTACATGGAAAGTTGAGAGGAACTTAGACCACCTTATAAGGTGGGTTGTTCCACCACTAGTAAGTGAGTGAGAATAGGAGTGCTACACGCGCGCTCCTCCTCCTCCTCGCTCGCTCGTCTCGACACGACACGTCACGACGCGCGCCGCGCTCGTGGTGAGTGGATTGAGCCTCGAGCCGAGACTTTCCTTACTTTTTGCAGCTCAGGAAAACGAACAGAGTCCTAGACGGACGCGTCGCAGTTAGTCGGTTCGGGTCGCTCCCGGATCGTGGGCTATCTGTAACCGACTCGAAACGTTCGTGCGACGTGGGCGTGGCCCATATTGCCTAGGGTTTCCCGAGCCTATATAATCTCTTGCCCGGCTACCGCAGAAATATACCGAATACACGAGTTAGGGTTTCCACCTCTCTCTGCTTGCGCCGCCATCGTAGCCTACTCCATCCCGCGCGCCGACGTGCATCGGCGAACGGGAGAGCAGGTCTCCGGAACCGCTCGTCCTTGCGATCCTGTACGGGAGAGGGCGAATTAGGTTTTTGGGAAGCGCTCTGCACGAATGCTCAAGCTCTTCATCGCGGGTCGCCTTCCGTCCAAGTCGGGCGGTGCTGCCTACCGTCGTCTTCAACGCCGTCTACTTCGAGCCGTCGTCCCTGTCGTCAACAACGTTGTCATCATCAACGTTACTGCTCCACATCGGTACGTGTGACATATCTCGATCTGTTTAGCGATGGATGCTTTACCGTTTGTGCTGCTGCTACTCATGTTGATTAATGCATCTAGTATGTTCGAGTTTCACATGTTAGTAGTTGCTGTCATCATGTTTTATATTATGGAATTAATCATGGAAATTGTGCCTAATTATCCAACAATCCAAAAACCTAATTGTAGGCAATTTCCTGAGTTAACAATGGCTGGTTTTGCTGATGCACTGAGGCCGGATAAGTTTACCGGTGTGCACTTTAAGAGGTGGCAGATTAAGGCCACGCTCTGGCTTACTCATCTGAAAGTGTTCCATGTTAGTAATGGTCTTCCTGAAGGAACTATATCTGACCAAGATCAGAACAAGTTCAAGGAAGACAATACTCTCTTCGTCGGATGCGTACTGAGTATTCTTGCTGATCGTCTATGTGATGTGTATATGCACATAGTAGACGGTAAAGAGCTCTGGGATGCACTGAATGCTAAATTCGGTGCAACCGATGCAGGCAGTGAACTGTACATCATGGAGAGCTTCCATGACATCAGGATGGTGAACAACCGTTCTGTAGTCGAACAAGCTCATGAGATACAGTGCATTGCGAAAGAGCTTGAACTCCTTAAGTGTGCCTTACCTGATAAGTTTGTGGCTGGATGCATTATCGCTAAGTTGCCCTCTTCATGGAGGAACTTTGCCACAACTCTCAAACACAAGAGACAGGAGATATCAGTTGAAAATCTGATAGCGTCTCTTGATGTTGAGGAGAAAGCTCGGGCTAAGGATACTACTGAGAAAGGAGAGGGTCAGTCTAGCGCCAACATGGTGCAGAAGAAACCCTACAGCAAGAACAAAGGGAACAACAAGCCCTCCTTCAATAAGCCTATGAAGACTACAACCTTCAAGAAGAAGAAGATGATAAACAAAGCAGATCTGAGCTGCTTTACCTGTGGAGAGGCTGGCCACTTTTCTAAGGACTGTCCAGAGAGGGCAGACCGTAAGAAAAAGGCGAAGCAAGTCAACACGGTGACCGCTAGCAATGCTGATGGGTACGGTAATCTCTTTACTGTTCTTTCGGTATTTCAATCTCCATGTTGGTGGATTGATACAGGTGCTAATGTTCATGTGTGTGCTGACATATCCATGTTCACTTCTTACCAGGTCGCCCGGGATTCTTCCGTCTTGATGGGGAATGGGTCACATGCTTCTGTTCGTGGTGTTGGCACGGTAGATCTGAAGTTCACTTCGGGGAAGATCGTGCAGCTGAGGAACGTGCAACAGTCTTCGAGGGAAGTATTACCCAATTTATTGATTCGACACAAGGGAGACAAAGAATACTTGTAAGCCTTAACAGCGGAGTTGTCAATTCAGCTGCACCTGAAACAGACTTTGCTCGCAAGAGTTTATCGTAGTAACAGTTTTATAGCAGTAGGAATAGTGAAATAACAACAGCGGTGAAATAAAGACAGCAGTAGTGATTATAGTAAACAGCAGGATTAAAATACTGTAGGCACATGGACGGATAAACGGGCGTTGCATGGATGAGAGAATTCATGTAACAATCATGGTAGGGCATTTGCAGGTAATAATAAAGCGGTATCCAAGTACTAATCAATCAATAGGCATGTGTTCCATATATAGTCGTACGTGCTCACAATGAGAAACTTGCACAACATCTTTTGTCCTACCAGCCGGTGGCAGCCGGGCCTCTAGGGAAACTCTGGAAATTAAGGTACTCCTTTTAATAGAGTACGGAGCAAAGCATTAACACTCCGTGAACACATGTGATCCTCACATCACCGCCTTCCCCTCCGGTTGTCCCAATTTCTGTCACTTTGGGGCCTCGGGTTCCGGACAGCAACGTGTGTATACAACTTGCAGGTAAGATCATAAAACAATGCATATCATGATGAAACAATAACATGTTTAGATCTGAGATCATGGCACTCGGGCCCTAGTGACAAGCATTAAGCATAACAAGTTGCAACAATATCATAAAAGTAACTTCTACGGATACTAGGCACCATGCCCTAACAATCTTGTGACTATTACATGATCAATCTCATCCAATCCCTACCATCCCCTTCAGCCTACAGCGGGGGAATTACTCACACATGGGTGGGGGAAACATGGCTGGTGGAGAGGCGTCGGTGGTGATGGCGGTGATGATCCTCCAATTCCCGCCCGGCGGAGTGCCGAACGGAGTTTCGGTCCCGAGGCGGAGTTTCGCGATGGCGGCGGCGTACTGGATGGTCTCTGGAAATATGGTCGAACCCCCTGGCGTTTTTAGGTCGAAAGGCATATGTAGTCGAAAGGGAGCGTCGGGAGCCGCCCGGCGCCCACACAAAGGCGGCGCCCCCTCCGGGCCGCGCCGGCCTAGTGTGTGGGGGCCTCGGGCCCCAACCTGCCCTGGCTCCGTCAATATTCTGGGAAAATAGGACCTTTCGCATAAATTCTGAGGATTTTCCTAAAAGTTGGATTTCTGCACAAAAACGAGACACCAGAGTAATTCTGCTGAAAACAGCGTTAGTCCGTGTTAGTTGTATCCAAAATACACAAATTAGAGGCAAAAAAATAGCAAAAGTGTTCGGAAAAGTAGATACGTTTTGGACGTATCAACTCCCCCAAGCTTAGCTTATTGCTTGTCCTCAAGCAATTCAGTTAACAACTGAGTGCGATAAAAGAACTTTCACGAACACATTTGTTCATATGATGTAAATATTCTCATGATATGGCAAGTGCTTAAGCAATTCATAATAAGGTACATGCAAATAAAGTCATCTAGTAACTGTGTCAATCATAAAAGAGATACCAACAAACTAATAACAAGCATCATGAAACACTTCAATAAGCAGGATTGCAATGTTCATAGAAGGATATGATAAAGTGGTATCTCGCTTGCCTGTATTTGTAGCAAAACATAAATGCCCAGGCACCTCTGAAGTTCATAGAAAGACTAGAAGTAAAATTGTCAAAGATAAAAGCATCAAAGTTATACCACAGCTGATCATATTTTGGGACAAGCATATTACACTAAGAATGACAGTCATGCTCTCAAGAAGGTGCTCAAAGAAAGGATGGTGAATCAATATAAAAGTAAAAGATTGACCCTTCGCAGAGGGAAGCAGGGATTAACATGTGCTAGAGCTTTTCATTTTTCAAAGACAGAAGTAAAATTATTTTGAGAGGTGTTTGTTGTTGTCAACGAATGATAGTGGGTACTCTAACCACCTCGCCAACCAGACTCTCAAGAGCGGCTCCCATGAAGGACGTTATCTCTACCAGCAAGGTAGATCATCCCTCTTCTCTTTTGTTTACACATGTATTTTAGTTTCATTATGGATGACACTCCCCCAACCTTTGCTTACACAAGCCATGGCTAACCGAATCCTCGGGTGCCTTCCAACATTCACATACCATGGGGAAGTGTCTATTTGCAGGTTAAGTTGCTTACTGATGAATCAGAGCAAAACACGTGAAGAGAATTATTAATGAAGGTTGATTAATTGGGGCTGGGAACCCCGTTGCCAGCTCTTTTTGCAAATTTATTGGATAAGCGGATGCACCACTAGTCCATTGGTGAAAGTCTGTCCGGAGTAAATGACAAGGTTGAAAGATAAAACACCACATATTTCCTCATGAGCTATAAAACATTAACACAAATTGGGAAGTAGTTTGAAGGTTTAAAGGTAGCACATGAGAATTTACTTGGAATGGTTTGAAATGCCATGCATAGGTATTTATGGTGGACACTTTGGGATAACTTGGTTTTCAGGTGTTTGGAAGCACGAGCAGCGTTCCCGCTCAGTACAAGTGGAGGCTAGCAATAGACTGGGAAGCGACAATCAAGAGAGCATTAACTATCATAATCATGCTTGCGACAAAATAAAATTAACGGAGGCATAAAAGTGATACAAGAATTCTGAAGCAAAGTAAATCATCGAGGCTTAATTGACTTTTGTTTAGTCATATGCATGCGTGAGCATGTGCCAAGTCGATTCAAGTGAATTATTCAGAGGAGGATACCACAATGTCATACCGATCTATGAATAAAACAATGCAAGCAAATATCCATGACATGCTACTCATTATTAATAAATTGGAACTAATCATGAGAGATCATGAACTACTAGACTTTCATTAAATGACATATACCTCACATTAACCAACTAAGCATGCTCACATGGATGAGTATATGTACAAAAATGAAAACAAATAGAGTTCATACCAGCCTCTCACCACAGTCAAGTTGTCGTAGATCGTCATTATTGCCTTTCACTTGTGCAGCTTGAATAATAATATGAAATGAAACCAAGCTCCAACCACCGGAGACCTCTGAACTCCCTAATGAACTTTACAAAACCAAAGAAGAACAACAAATATTTTTGGTGTTTTCGGGTTAGAAACAAGAACAAAAGGAAACAAGAAAACAAAGCAAAATCTTTTTGGGTTTTCTCATAGCAAACCAACGATAGCAAATAAAGTAAAATAAGATCAAAGAACCAAATAAACAAATGGTGAAGAGAAACAACAGAAATATTTTTGGTCTTTTTGTGTTTTAGGAAAGAAACAAAGCGAAAACAAGAGAATGCAAACTAACAGAAACACAGAAAAGCAGGATGACAGAAATCTGCCAAAACCTGACAGCAGTACAGAAATCGAAATTAAAAAAAATCTTCCATTGCTCAGCTCAAAAAGTGTTCAACTAATGAAAGTTAGATAACAACCTGGGGCACATGCTCAAAAATTTGCAACTCAAAATAACGTTCTGGCTGTGCGTACGAATTTTTTGGTAACAGCCCAGAATCTGTTTTTGGACAGCACTTCCCCAAATATCATCTCCCTCTCATTAGAAAACCACTCTAAGAACTAAACAAGTATGTACAAGTATCCATCAACCATAATATGCAAAGAATGAGTGATGCCGGTATACCTCCTGATACGCGTAGATGCACACGTCCGTTGGGAACCCCAAGTGGAAGGTATGATGCGTATAGAAGCAAGTTTCCCTCAGTATGAAACCAAGGTTTAATCGAACCAGTAGGAGCCAAGAAGCACGTTGAAGGTTGATGGTCGCGAAATGTGATGCGGCGCAACACCAGGGATTCCCGCCAACTAGGAACCTGCACAACACACCAAAACGAAACAGTGAGGTTGTCAATCTCACCGGCTTGCTGTAACAAAGGATTAAACGTATCGAGTGGAAGATGTTTGCAAAGAAAACAGTAAAACAAGTAGATTGTATGCTATGTAAAGAATAGGACCGGGGTCCACGGTTCACTAGAGGTGTCTCTCCCATAAGATAAAAGCATGTTGGGTGAACAAATTACAGTCGGGCAATTAACAAATAGAGAAAGGCATAATAATGCATATACATGACATGGTAAATATAGTGAGATTTAATTGGGCATTACGACAAAGTACATAGACCGCCATCCAACTGCATCTATGCCTAAAAAGTCCACCTTCAGGTTATCGTCCGAACCCCCTCCAGTATTAAGTTGCAAAGCAACAGACAATTGCATTAAGTATGGTGCGTAATGTAATCAACAACTACATCCTTAGACATAGCATCAATGTTTTATCCCTAGTGGCAACAGCACATCACAACCTTAGAACCTACTGTCACGATCCCAGATATCAATGAAGGCATGAACCCACTATCGAGCATAAATACCCCCTCTTGGAGTTAAGAGCAAAAACTTGGCCAGAGCCTCTACTAATAACGGAGAGCATGCAAGATCATAAACAACACATAAACAATAGATTGATAATCACCATAATCATAGTACTCTCTATCCATCGGATCCCGACAAACACAACATATAGTATTACAGATAGATGATCTTGATCATGTTAGGCAGCTCACAAGATCCAACAATGAAGCACAATTAGGAGAAGACGACCATCTAGCTACTGCTATGGACCCATGGTCCAGGGGTGAACTACTCACTCATCACTCCGGAGGCGATCATGGCGATGAAGAGTCCTCCGGAGATGAATCCCCTCTGGTGCCGGAGGCGATCTCCAATCCCCCGAGATGGGATTCGCGGCGGCGGCGTCTCTGTAAGGTTTTCCGTATCGTGGCTCTCTCTGGGGGTTTCGCGACGGGAGCTTTAAGTAGGCGGAAGGTCAACGCGAGGGGCCACACGAGGGGCCCAGGGGGCAGGGCCGCGCGGCCAAGACCTAGGCCGCGCCGGCCACCCCCTGGCTGCCTCGTGGCCCCACTTCGTTAGGTCTTCGGTCTTCTGGAAGCTTCGTGCAAAATAGGACCCGGGCGAAAGTTTCGTCCAATTCCGAGAATATTTCTTTACTAGGATTTCTGAAACCAAACAGCAGAAACAGCAACTGGCTCTTCGGCATCTTGTTAATAGGTTAGTTCAGAAAATGCATAAATATGACATATAATGTGCATAAAACATGTAGGTATCATCAATAAAGTAGCATGGAACATAAGAAATTATCGATACGTTGGAGACGTATCAGCATCCCCAAGCTTAGTTCTGCTCGTCCCGAGCAGGTAAAACGATAACAAAGATAATTTCTGAAGTGACATGCCATCATAATCTTGATCATACTATTTGTAAACATATGTAATGAATGCAGCGATCAAAGCAATGGTAATGACATGAGTAAACAACTGAATCATATAGCAAAGACTTTTCATGAATAGTACTTCAAGACAAGCATCAATAAGTCTTGCATAAGAGTTAACTCGTAAAGCAATAAATCAAAGTAAAGGTGTTGAAGCAACACATAGGAAGATTAAGTTTCAGCGGTTGCTTTCAACTTGTAACATGTATATCTCATGGATATTGTCAACATAAAGTAATATAACAAGTGCAATATGCAAGTATGTAGGAATCAATGCACAGTTCACACAAGTGTTTGCTTCTTAAGGTGGAAGGAGATAGGTAAACTGACTCAACAATAAAAGTAAAAGAATGGTCCTTCGCAGAGGAAAGCATCGATTGCTGTATTTGTGCTAGAGCTTTTATTTTGAAAACATGAAACAATTTTGTCAACGGTAGTAATAAAGCATATGAGTTATGTAAATTATATCTTACAAGTTGCAAGCCTCACGCATAGTATACTAATAGTGCCCGCACCTCGTCCTACTTAACTTGGACTACCGGATCTTTGCATGCCATGGTTCAACCAAGTGTCACAAAGGGGTACCTCCATGCCGCCTGTACAAAGGTCCAAGGAGAATGCTCGCATTTCGGATTTCTCGCTTTTGATTATTCTCAACTTAGACATCCATACCGGGACAACATGGACAACAGATAATGGACTCCTCTTTAATGCATAAGCATGTAGCAAAGTTATTATTCCCATATGAGATTGAGGATATATGTCCAAAACTGAAACTTCCACCATGATTCATGGCTTTAGTTAGCGGCCCAATGTTCTTCTCTAACAATTTTGCATGCTCCAACCACTAAAATGATAGACCTTCAGACAAGACGGACATGCATAGCAACTCACATGATATTCAACAATAGTTGATGGCGTTCCCCAGAAGCATGGTTATCGCACAACAAGCAACTTAATAAAATATAAAGTGCATAAGTACATATTCAATACTACGATAGTTTTTAAGGCTATTTTGTCCCATGAGCTATATATTGCAAAGGTGAATGATGGAATTTTAAAGGTAGCACTCAAGCAATTTACTTTGGAATGGCGGGTAAATACCATGTAGTAGGTAGGTATGGTGGACACAAATGGCATAGTGGTTGGCTCAAGGATTTTGGATGCATGAGAAGTATTCCCTCTCGATACAAGGTTTAGGCTAGCAAGGTTATTTGAAGCAAACTCAAGGATGAACAAGTGCAGCAAGACTCACATAAAAGACATATTGTAAACATTATAAGACTCTACACTGTCTTCCTTGTTGTTCAAAACTCAATACTAGATATTATCTAGACCCTAGAGAAACCAAATATGCAAATCAAATTTTAGCAAGCTCTGTGTATTTCTTCATTAATGGGTGCAAAGCATATGATGCAAGAGCTTAAACATGAGCACAACAATTGCCAAGTATCACATTATCCAAGACATTTTTAGAATTACTACATGTAGCATTTTCCAATTCCAACCATATAACAAATTAACGAAGAAGAAACTTCGCCTTGAACATTATGAGTAAAGCCTAAGGACACATGTGTCCATATGCAACAGCGGAGCGTGTCTCTCCCACAAAGTGAATGCTAGGATCCATCTTATTCAAACAAAAACAAAAACGAAAACAAACCGACGCTCCAAGTAAAGAACACAAGATGTGACTGAATAAAAATATAGTTTCAGGGGAGGAACCGATGATGTTGTCGATGAAGAAGGGGATGCCTTGGGCATCCCCAAGCTTAGACGCTTGAGTCTTCTTAAAATATGCAGGGATGAACCACGGGGGCATCCCCAAGCTTAGAGCTTTCACTCCTCTTGATCTTAGTATATCATTCTCCTCTCTTGACCCTTGAAAACTTCCTTCACACCAAACTTCAAGCAAACTCATTAGAGGGTTAGTGCATCATTAATAATTCACACATTCAGAGGTGACACAATCATTCTTTTCACTTCTGGACATTGCATAATGCTACTGGACATTAATGGATCAAAGAAATAAATCCAACATAGCAAAAGAGGCAATGCGAAATAAAAGGCAGAATCTGTCAAAAACAGAACAGTCCGTAAAGACGAATTTATAAATGGCACCAGACTTGCTCAAATGGAAAAACTCAAAACTAATGAAAGTTGCGTACATATCTGAGGATCACGCTCGTAAATTGGCAGATTTTTTCGAATTTTCTACAGAGAATTATGCCCAGATTCGTGACAGACAGCAATGCTGTTTCTGCGCAGCGATCCCAAATATAACATCAACTTTGACATAGAAACTTTACTTGGCACAAAAACATGATAAGGAGAGGTTGCTACAGTAGTAAACAACTTCCAAGACTCAATAAAACAAAAATTGCTGTAGGTAAAAAACATGGGTTGTCTCCCATAAGCGCTTTTCTTTAACGCCTTTCAGCTAGGCGCAGAAAGTGCAAATCAAGTAACATTGAGAGTAGAAGCATCAACATCATTACCTTGGGAGCTGGGAGTTTTCTCAACAATGCATTGTATCTGGTCTATATAAGTAACTCCTCTCTCATTGCTCCTAGGCTTACTATTCTCATCAAACAAATTTTCAGGAACAAGCCAAGCATAGTTATTTTCCAAAGCTTCATGCATCCCTAGTAGTTTACTAGGTATTGGCGCTTTAATTTCCCTACCATCATTAACATTATTAGTATACTTAATTCTATCCATATCCATCTTTTCAAGTATTTGTTTAAAATTAGGAAAGAAACCAAGCCTCTTATGCTTAATAAAAACTTTTCTAGCTTCTTTAACTATATCCTCAAATTCTCTAACAAGGACTTTTAAAACAAAATTTCTCTTTTCCCCCATCTCCATATCCGAAAGTGTAAGAAACATATGTTGTATTATGGGATTGAGATTAACAAATCTAGTTTCTAACATGTGTATCAAACAGGCAGAAGCACTTTCATAAGTAGGAGCAGTTTTTAATAATGGTATATCTTCAAAATCTTCATCCATACTAACATGGGTGAAAAATTCTTCTATATTATCTCTTCCAATGATACACCCTCGTCCTACCGGTATCTCTTCCAAAGTAAACTTAGGATTAAGCATGATGAAATAAGCAAAAAGTAAACTAGGCAAACAAAGTAAAGACAAGTAACTAATTTTTTTGTGTTTTCGATATAGAGAGCAAGACAATAAATAAAGTAAAACTAGCAACTAATTTTTTTGTATTTTGATTTAGGTGCAGCAAACAAAGTAGTAAATAAAATAAAGCAAGACAATAACAAAGTAAAGAGATTGAGAAGTGGAGACTCCCCTTGCAGCGTGTCTTGATCTCCCCAACGGCGCCAGAAATTTAGCTTGATACGCGTAGATGCACACGTCCGTTGGGAACCCCAAGTGGAAGGTATGATGCGTATAGAAGCAAGTTTCCCTCAGTATGAAACCAAGGTTTAATCGAACCAGTAGGAGCCAAGAAGCACGTTGAAGGTTGATGGTCGCGAAATGTGATGCGGCGCAACACCAGGGATTCCGGCGCCAACTAGGAACCTGCACAACACAACCAAAGTACTTTGCCCCAACGAAACAGTGAGGTTGTCAATCTCACCGGCTTGCTGTAACAAAGGATTAAACGTATCGAGTGGAAGATGTTTGCAAAGAAAACAGTAAAACAAGTAGATTGTATGCTATGTAAAGAATAGGACCGGGGTCCACAGTTCACTAGAGGTGTCTCTCCCATAAGATAAAAGCATGTTGGGTGAACAAATTACAGTCGGGCAATTAACAAATAGAGAAAGGCATAATAATGCATATACATGACATGGTAAATATAGTGAGATTTAATTGGGCATTACGACAAAGTACATAGACCGCCATCCAACTGCATCTATGCCTAAAAAGTCCACCTTCCGGTTATCGTCCGAACCCCCTCCAGTATTAAGTTGCAAAGCAACAGACAATTGCATTAAGTATGGTGCGTAATGTAATCAACAACTACATCCTTAGACATAGCATCAATGTTTTATCCCTAGTGGCAACAGCACATCACAACCTTAGAACCTACTGTCACGATCCCAGATATCAATGAAGGCATGAACCCACTATCGAGCATAAATACCCCCTCTTGGAGTTAAGAGCAAAAACTTGGCCAGAGCCTCTACTAATAACGGAGAGCATGCAAGATCATAAACAACACATAAACAATAGATTGATAATCACCATAATCATAGTACTCTCTATCCATCGGATCCCGACAAACACAACATATAGTATTACAGATAGATGATCTTGATCATGTTAGGCAGCTCACAAGATCCAACAATGAAGCACAATTAGGAGAAGACGACCATCTAGCTACTGCTATGGACCCATGGTCCAGGGGTGAACTACTCACTCATCACTCCGGAGGCGATCATGGCGATGAAGAGTCCTCCGGAGATGAATCCTCTCCGGCAGGGTGCCGGGCGATCTCCGAATCCCCGAGATGGGATTCGGCGGCGCGTCTCTGCAAGGTTTGTATCGTGGCTCTCGATCGGGGGTTTCGCGACGGGAGCTTTAAGTAGGCGGAAGGTCAACGCGAGGGGCCACACGAGGGGCCCAGGGGGCAGGGCCGCGCGGCCAAGACCTAGGCCGCGCCGGCCACCCGGCTGCCTCGTGGCCCCACTTCGTTAGGTCTTCGGTCTTTGGAAGCTTCGTGCAAAAATAGGACCCTGGGCGAAAGTTTCGTCCAATTCGAGAATATTTCTTTACTAGGATTTCTGAAACCAAAAACAGCAGAAAACAGCAACTGGCTCTTCGGCATCTTGTTAATAGGTTAGTTCCGAAAATGCATAAATATGACATATAATGTGCATAAAACATGTAGGTATCATCAATAAAGTAGCATGGAACATAAGAAATTATCGATACGTTGGAGACGTATCACCTCCCCCCAAGCTTAGGCTTTTTGCCTAAGTGGAGTTCATTCCCACGGTCCCCATGAAGTGGTGTCTCCGTAGTATGACGAAGAACGACCCGGTTCTAGGTATGTGCTGGAAGAAGCAACAGGGTACGTGACGGTGTAGTCGTAGGAGGGCTCGGCGTCCTCGGAGTCATGTTGTTGGTGGAAGCCTTGTATCTTCAGTTGCTCATCCACCTCCTCCTTAGAGCGCGACCATGGTTTCCTGCCAACACTGAACAAATCTGTTTGGGGCAAGAGGACTTCCCTCTCATCCCCATATAGGCGGTTAAACCCGCCTTTCTGACGAGAGTCAAGAAATCATCCAACAACCCTGCATTGCTCAAAAAGTCATAACATGGAAAAGATGAAGCATTAGGGGCTCCATTGTCCTCATCGAAGCTTGGTGCAATCACGTCCTCATTATAGGATCGTCTAATCCGAGTGGATGCCCTCGAGGGCCTTCCCGTGCTCGTCGTCTCTCCTTCGAACACCTCTCCAAAGTTGTAGTTGTTCATTTTCCTTTTCTTATATTGAATTGATATGGATCCAATCACAAAGAGTTTGATATTCTTCTTTAGGCTCATATATAGGACAATCAATGGATCCCACTTTGATAGTTTTCACATTACAAATTGTATTAACTCCATATACTTTATCAATCCTCTTGGGAAAATAGACAGTATGTTCCTTGTCATCAACATTGAAAGTAACTTTTCCTTTATTGCAATCAATAACAGCCCCTGCAGTATTAAGAAAGGGTCTTCCAAGAATAATAGACATATTATCATCTTCAGGCATTTCCAACACAACAAAATCAGTTAATATCAAGCAATGTTGAGTAACTTGAACAGGAACATTTTCACATACACCAACAGGAATAGCAGTAGATTTATCAGCCATTTGCAAAGATATATCAGTTGGTATCAACTTATCTAAATCAAGTCTCTTGTAAAGAGAAAAAGGCATTACACTAACTCCTGCTCCCAAATCACATAGAGCAGTTCTAACATAATTATTCTTGATGGAACAAGGAATAGTCGGTATACCTGGGTCTCCCAGCTTCTTTGGAACCTTACCATTGAAGGAGTAATTAGCGAGCATAGTGGAAATCTCCTCATTGGGAATTTTCCTTTTTTAGAGACAATATCTTTCATATACTTTGAATAAGGAGGCAATTTAATAGCATCAGTCAAAGGGATTTGCAAAAATAAAGGTTTCATCCAATCACAAAATTTATTATAATGTTCCTCCTCCTTTGATTTTAGTTTCTTAGCAGGAAAAGGCATTGGCTTTTGAACCCAAGGTTCTCTTTCATTACCATGTTTCTTTGTAATAAAATCTTCTTTAGTGTACTTTTTATTTTTAGCATGCTTTTCAGGTTCTTTTTCAATTTCTTCTTTATCGGGAGCATCATTCTTATCATTATCTTCATCATGTTCATTACCACTTTCAGTTTCAGCATCAGAAATAGAAATACTATTAGGATCATTAACAGGTTCAGAGGATTCTACAACAGCTTTATGTTTATTCTTCTTTTTCTTAGAAAGACTATCAGTTTCTTTAGTTCGTTGATAATCTTGTTCAATTCTTTTGGGGTGCCCTTCAGGATATAGAGGATCCTGGGTAGAAACACCGCCTCTAGTTGTTACTTCATAAACATGTTTCTCTTCATGAGTATTTTTTAACAAGTCATTTTGCACTTTAGTAAGTTGATCAATTTGAGTTTGAATCATATTAAAATGTTTAACAAGCATCTTAACATCATTGGAGGTTCTCTCCACAATATCTTGCAATTTACCAATAGCTTGAGAATTTTCCATTAGATGATTGTCTACTCTCATATTAAAATTATTTTGCTTAACAATATAATTATCAAATTCATCTAAACATTGATCAGGAGGTTTTGAATATGGAATATCTCCTCTATCAAAGCGTTGAAGAGAATGTACCTCGATTGTGGATGAAGGGGGAATTATCTCACATAGGTCTTCTATTGGAGGCAAATTCTTCACATCTTCAGATTTAATACCTTTCTCCATAAGAGATTTCTTGGCTTCCCTCATATCTTCATCATTTAATTCAATCATACCCCTCTTCTTCAATATTGGTGTCGGAGTTGGTTCAGGTGTAGACCAATCATCATGATTTTTGCTTATCTTAGCCAATAATTCTTCAGCTTCGTCCGGAGTTCTCTTCCTGAAAACACAGTCAGCACAACTATCTAGGTATGCCCTAGACTCAATGGTTAGTCCACTGTAAAATATATCAAGTAAATCATGCTTTTCCAAATCATGTTCAGGCCGAGCTCTTATAAGAGAGCAAAATCTTGCCCAAGCTTCAGGCAATTTCTCTCCATCTTCTTGATAAAAACTATAAATTCTCTGCAGAGCAATATGTTGAGCACAAGCGGAAAAGTATTTCCGAAAGAAAACATCAAGCAAACAACTTGGACTATCAATAGAATCAGGAGGCAAATTATTATACCAAATCTTAGCATCATCCTTTAATGAGAATGGGAAAATCTTAGCAACAAAATAAGTACGCATCTTAACATCATCAGAAAACAAGCTACTTAAAGTAGAAAGCTCATTCATGTGCTCTACAACACTCTCTTTTTCAGTACCACAAAAAGGTGTTTTATCAACAATAGATATATGAGATAAATCAAGAGAAAAGTCATAATCTTTATCCTTAATGTTTATAGGAGATGTGGCAAATTTAGGATCAGGAGGAGTTTATATCTAACAACATGTTGTGCAATAAGCTTTTTAAGGTTACTTGTACTAGTAGTAGCATTGCATTTATCAATAAAATCATCATCAAGTTCCACATAATCTTCATCAAGATCATCAATCTCAGGTGAATTAACAGGTGTAACAGTATTTTCATTAGGAGTTTCAGTATTTTCAATTTGTCTAGACCTAGCAATTGTAGCATCTAGAAAAGGACCTAATGAACCAGTATTATCAAGCACAGTAGAAGCATCATCAAAATTATCGAGGAATTTTCAGATTCAGCAGAAATACCAACACGTGAAGTTTGTGGTGGTGAAACAAGTTGACTTATCACAGATGGTGAATCAAGAGCAGCAGAGGTACTCAGAGTTGTACCTTTTCTGGTAGTGGATGGTAATATGGCGACTTTAGTATCGCGAGGTTTACCCATGATGGAGAATTTGCAGCGAACAATATCAATCCAAGTGAACTTGCAAATAAAGCTATGCTCCCCAACGGCGCCAGAAAATAGTCTTGATGACCCACAAGTATAGGGGGAACAGTCTTCGAGGCAAGTATTACCCAATTTATTGATTCGACACAAGGGGAGACAAAGAATACTTGTAAGCCTTAACAGCGGAGTTGTCAATTCAGCTGCACCTGGAAACAGACTTTGCTCGCAAGAGTTTATCAGTAGAAACCGTTTTATAGCAGTAGGAATAGTGAAATAACAACAGCGGTTGAATAAAGACAACAATAGTGATTATAGTAAACAGTAGGATTAAAATACTGTAGGCACAGGGACGGATGAACGGGCGTTGCATGGATGAGAGAATTCATGTAACAATCACGGTAGGGCATTTGCAGGTAATAATAAAGCGGTATCCAAGTACTAATCAATCAATAGGCATGTGTTCCATATATAGTCGTACGTGCTCGCAATGAGAAACTTGCACAACATCTTTTGTCCTACCAGCCGGTGGCAGCCGGGCCTCTAGGGAAACTACTGGAAATTAAGGTACTCCTTTTAATAGAGTACCGGAGCAAAGCATTAACACTCCGTGAACACATGTGATCCTCACATCACCGCCTTCCCCTCCGGTTGTCCCAATTTCTGTCACTTTGGGGCCTCGGGTTCCGGCAACGTGTGTATACAACTTGCAGGTAAGATCATAAAACAATGCATATCATGATGAAACAATAACATGTTCAGATCTGAGATCATGGCACTCGGGCCCTAGTGACAAGCATTAAGCATAACAAGTTGCAACAATATCATAAAAGTAACTTCTACGGATACTAGGCACCATGCCCTAACAATCTTGTGACTATTACATGATCAATCTCATCCAATCCCTACCATCCCCTTCAGCCTATAGCGGGGCAATTACTCACACATGGATGGGGGAGACATGGCTGGTCGATGGAGAGGCGTCGGTGGTGATGGCGGTGATGATCCCCTCCAATTCCCCGTCCCGGTGGAGTGCCAGAACGGAGTTTCTGGTCCCGAGGCGGAGTTTCGCGATGGCGGCGGCGTACTGGATGGTCTCGGAAATATGGTCGAACCCCTGGCGTTTTTAGGTCGAAAGGCATATGTAGTCGAAAGGGGAGCGTCGGGGGCCGCCGAGGCGCCCACACAACAAGGCGGCGCACCCCCTCCCGGGCCGCGCCGGCCTAGTGTGTGGGGCCTCGGCCCCCAGCTTGCCCTTCGGCTCAATATTCTGGGAAAATAGGACCTTTCGCATAAATTCCGAGGATTTTCCTAAAAGTTGGATTTCTGCACAAAAACGAGACACCGAGCAATTCTGAAAACAGCATTAGTCCGTGTTAGTTGTATCTAAAATACACAAATTAGAGGCAAAACAATAGCAAAAGTGTTCGGGAAAGTAGATACGTTTTGGATGTATCAAAGATCGTGCAGCTGAGGAACGTGCAGCATGTCCCTACTATGAACAAGAATCTCGTTAGCGGCTCCCTTCTATGCAGAGATGGGTTTAAGGTTGTCTTAGAGTCGAATAAAGTAGTTGTTTCCAAGTTTGGACAATTTATTGGTAAAGGCTATGAGTGCGGAGGCTTGTTCCGCTTTTCGCTTTCTGATTTCAGTAATAAGTCTGTGAACCATATTTGTGGCAATGTTAGTGATGATACCAGTGTTTGGCATTCTCGTTTATGTCACATTAATTTTGGTTTAATGTCTCGGCTATCCAGTTTAAGTTTAATTCCGAATTTCACCATTGCCAAAGGTTCTAAGTGCCATAGTTGTGTGCAATCAAAGCAACCTCGGAAGCCTCACAAGGCGGCCGAGGAGAGAAACTTGGCACCTCTAGAACTCATACATTCTGATCTATGCGAGATGAATGGTGTGTTGACAAAAGGTGGAAAGAGATATTTCATGACATTGATTGATGATGCGACTAGATTTTGCTATGTTTATTTGTTGCGAACTAAAGATGAAGCTTTAGACTACTTTAAAATTTATAAGGCCGAAGTTGAAAATCAATTAGAGAGAAAGATCAAGCGTCTTAGGTCGGATCGTGGTGGTGAATATTTTCCTAAAATCTTTGATGAATTCTGTGAGGAACATGGTATTATTCATGAGAGGACGCCTCCCTATTCGCCCCAATCAAACGGGGTTGCCGAGAGGAAAAACCGCACGCTGACTGACTTGGTGAATTCCATGTTAGCCACTGCTGGTTTATCAAAGGCATGGTGGGGGGAGGCTTTGTTGACTTCATGTCATGTCCTGAATAGAGTTCCTAACAAGAATAAAGATAAAACCCCTTACGAGGAGTGGTCTGGGAGAAAACCATCACTTTCGTATTTGCGCACATGGGGATGTTTGGCGAAAGTCAATATTCCAATTACTAAGAAGCGCAAACTCGGACCAAAGACAGTGGATTGTATCTTTCTAGGTTATGCTCCGCGGAGTGTAGGCTATAGATTTTTAGTAGTTCAATCTGAAGTACCTGATATGCATGTTGATACTATTATGGAATCTCGTGATGCAACATTCTTTGAGAATATGTTTCCTATGAAAGATATGCATAGCATTGCTAGAATTTCTACTGAGATAGTTCCTGAATCTAGTACATCTAATGACTATTTTGAACAATCACATGAGATTGTTATTGAGAAGGAT
The DNA here is from genome assembly GCA_030979885.1 of Lolium multiflorum. Taxonomy (NCBI): domain Eukaryota; kingdom Viridiplantae; phylum Streptophyta; class Magnoliopsida; order Poales; family Poaceae; genus Lolium; species Lolium multiflorum. The sequence continues at coordinate 183,377,845 of CM061751.1, forward strand.
GACAATGAAGCTCCTAAACGGAGCAAGAGATGGAGGATTGAAAAATCCTTTGGTGATGATTTCATTGTGTACCTTGTGGATGATACTCCCACGTCCATTGCAGAGGCATATGCATCTCCAGATGCAGATGACTGGAAAGAAGCTGTCCATAATGAGATGGACTCGATTCTTTCTAATGGAACTTGGGAGCTATCAGAACGACCCCATGGATGCAAGCCTGTGGGCTGCAAATGGGTGTTCAAGAAGAAGCTAAGACCTGATGGTATTATTGAAAAGTACAAGGCGCGGCTTGTAGCGAAAGGCTACACACAGAGAGAAGGCGAAGATTACTTCGACACCTATTCACTTGTCGCTAGACTTACCACCATTCGAGTACTACTATCCATGGCTGCCTCCTATGGTCTTATCGTTCATCAAATGGACGTAAAGACAGCTTTTCTTAATGGAGAGTTGGAAGAGGAAATCTATATGGATCAGCCTGATGGGTTTGTAGTAAAAGGTGAAGAAAGAAAGGTGTGCAAGTTGCTAAAATCTTTATATGGACTAAAACAAGCACCTAAGCAATGGCATGAGAAGTTTGACAGAACTTTAACTTCTGTAGGATTTGTTGTCAATGAGGCTGACAAGTGCGTTTACTATCGCCATGGTGGAGGCGAAGGTGTTATACTATGTTTGTACGTGGATGATATTCGGATCTTTGGTACAAGCATGAAAGTAATACACGAGGTCAAGTCTTTCTTGTCAAAATGCTTTGATATGAAAGATTTGGGAGAAGCTGATGTGATTTTGAACATCAAGCTGATTAAGGACGAGAGTGGGATTACTCTAACGCAATCCCATTATGTTGAGAAGATCTTGAGCTGGTTCGGCTATATTGATAGCAAGTCTTCTCCAACACCTTATGATCCCAGTGTGACATTACGCAAGAACCGGAGGATTGCCATAGATCAATTGAGATATTCTCAGATCGTTGGCTCACTCATGTACTTAGCGAGCGCGACTAGACCCGACATCTCTTTTGCTGTTAGCAAGTTGAGTAGGTTCATGTCAAACCCGGGTACTGATCATTGGCATGCACTTGATAGGGTCATGCGCTACCTATGTGGTACAATGAGTTATGGGATTCACTATTCATGGCACCCAGCTGTGCTTGAAGGATATAGTGATTCGAATTGGATCTCAGATGTAGCTGATCTGTATGCCACAAGTGGGTATGTATTTACCTTTGGAGGTGGCGCAGTGTCATGGAGATCTTGCAAGCAAACCATATTGACGAGGTCAACTATGGAAGCAGAACTTACTGCTTTAGACACAACCACTGTTGAATCAGAATGGTTGCGTGAGCTCTTGATGGACTTGCCTGTGGTTGAAAAACCTCTGAATTGTGACAATCAAACTGTAATTGTCAAAGTGAACAATTCTAAGGATAGCGCGAAGTCATCAAGACACGTCAAGAGACGTTTGAAATCTGTCAGGAAATTGCGAAACTCCGGAGTAATAACTGTTACGTATATTCAAACAGACAAAAACCTGGCAGATCCCTTTACAAAGGGAGTATCACGTAATGTGATAGAAAGTGCATCGAGGGAGATGGGTTTGAGACCCGTTGATGTTACAACATAGTGGTAACCCAACCTTTGTGATCGGAGATCCCGTGAATTAGGACCTGGGAAGAACAAACTAGTGGTTTAATTGAGGAGAGTAATATGTAACCCTCTCTATGTGAAGATGCACAACTCTCAATTGCTGTAAGGCAGGTTGGCAACAAGCCTTAATGTGTTTATGTTGGCTATTATAGCAAAGATGTTGTCCTACAGAGCATCTATTATATACTAAAAGCAAAATAAGGTTGTTTTTCGAGCCATCAGGTTAATCCACATATGCTAAAAAAAATATAAACCGATGATCTAAATCTTAACGTCTGAGATTAAAGGATAAGGAGAGTTACGTAAAATAGTATATGTGTTCAAAAGTAAACAATGACACGTTAAATAACATGCCTTTCGTTGTACATGATCAGAAAAAAAAAACTTGGAGAGACACACGTGGAAACGTATATAAGAAGAGACCGGGTAGAATAAAACGAAAAGCAAAAGAGTTTGCATGGACTACGTCGAACTAATCCAAGGAAAGATATACATCGGTTTATGATACAAGGGCTAGAAATTTGAACGTGTGGCCTTCCTCCTCTATATTTGCTCCGCGTAACATGGGTAGCTTGCCTACACCGCCTGCTTTTTCAGGAAAAAGAATACCCATCGCCTTCTTGCATCTAGATTTCTAGAGAAAGCGATACGCTTTTCAGCCAATAAATGTAAATTTAGATGTAGTTCTAGGATGTACGAAAGCTCGTCATTGCTCGTGAGCACTGTTTTTGAAATTTTAAAAATCGCACTTTCCGGTCTCTGAAAAATCTGCAAAAAAAATACGTAGCTACATATGTACATAGAGATTGGATGCCAGAAATTTTGTTTAAAAATACGTTGTATATTTGGAATTAAAAAAAAGAAAAATGTATGACAGAAATAATAGTATATATAATCGCTATATACTGTCAGAAATTTGTTCTTTTCCATAGACAAAACATTAGGAGTTTTCTACCGATATTTTACATGGGTACACAGACCATCTATATCTATTTTCAAAATAAAATTTTGGAATTTTTAACTTAAATTTTTTTAAATTTATATAAAGTGCACACTGGTGCTGCGAGGTACACCAAATTTGCGTCCGGGATCAACGCACTGCTTAGACACACGACCAAGCAATCACGGTCTAATAGTACTTGAACATGGCAGCAGACCTAGGTTGTGATTATTTCAAAAGGTACTATCTAGATAACCGTGCTCGGGAAATTTTTATACCGGTCCTTGCTACAGGCTGATTGTTTTTCGTATGGAGTTAGCCGATGAATTCACAGTTTCAGGCAACAAGAAAATTTAATTTGTCATGGCGCGGACAAGACATCATATTAATATCAAGTGTAAGGTCCTTTTAAAATAGATCAAATTAAGTTGTAATTGGGGATAAAATGTAGGTATGCGTATGAGGAATTAGAATTTCTACAGGATCCTTTTAAAATAGATCAAATTAAGTTGTAATTGGGGATAAAATGTAGGTATGCGTATGAGGAATTAGAATTTCTACAGGCTCATTGTTTTTCATAAGGAGTTAGCCGATGACTTCACAGTTTCAAGCAACAAGAAAATTTAATTTTTCATGGCGCGGACAAGACATCATATTAATATCAAGTGTAAGGACCTTTTAAAATTGAGCAAATTAAGTTGTAATTGAGGATAAAATGTCGGTATGCCTATGAGGAATTAGAATTTATGCATTGGTTGATGTATCTTTTCTATGAGCTGATCTGATTCAATTTGTAACAATCCATGGCAGATTATAGGGCGTCTAAACACAAGAATGAGGGAACAAATAACAAAATGATTATAGCCTTCAATCCCGAATACAATGTGCCAATGAAAGCTTCCAGTCCAAATTTTCTAGCATTTAACAATGGCTAGAAGAAATGCAAACAATTGAATTAAAATTATTCTTTAATCGCAATTCGTAATTTTGTTTTTATGTTAAGAAAAATATTCATATAAAAATGCACCAATTTGTGGTTGGAGTACGTGTCCATATTAGAAATGAAATATATTAAAGAACAAGGCGATGCATTTTTAACTGACCAACAAAATGAAACGAAGAAATTATAGACAAAGTTAAACAAAACTTCTCATTGTTTAGCCGGTCCAACATCAAGAAAGTAAAATATTTTCTATTTGCGTCATAAAAAAAAATTGTTTTCTTCGGAAAATCATACTTTTTTCTCAAAAAAATTATACATGCTAAATATGATACTCTGAACTACTAATGTCATTTTCATAAAAAAATCCACATTTAGATGATGCCCTCGCATATGCGAGGGCCACTATGCTAGTTCTTGAAATAACACACCTATATGAGTCCGATTGTTAAACGTCACAATCTATGAAATTTGGGTGATCTCTAGTAAACTCATGAAGAGACCATGAAGTATGACGCATATGCTTCACCCGCGGGGTAGGCTACTGGCAGCCATGTACTGGTTATGACTTTGAGTGAAACCCTGTTCATGCAAAACTTGCAATTCAAGGCTTAGTCCATTGTTCAAGTGTGAATTGATGTAGCTTAAGGTTCTAAGCGGAAGTTCAACTTAACAGTCTCTGCTGAAACACTGGTATATAAACAAGCAACGAGTATTGGTAAATCTCTAAATGGGTATTTGAGATCTGGTGGGGGATTGTTGAAATATTGGGCCCACATTTAGTGGCCCATACTAGATTTCAGATTTTCCCTATAAATCTCAAAGCCCACTTAGTGGCAGCCTTGTGAGTTTGAGCCCAAGTTGGTGGCAGCTCACTAGGGAGTGACAAGATGTGGGAAGTTTAGTCACACATGAAAAGTTGGGAGGAAGTTAGACCACCTTATAAGGTGGGTTGTTCCACCACTAGTAAGTGAGTGAGAATAGGAGTGCTACACGCGCGCTCCTCCTCCTCGCTCGCTCGTCTCGACTCGACTCGACACGTCACGTCACGACGCGCGCCGCGCTCGTGGTGAGTGGATAGAGTCTCGAGCCGAGACTTTCCTTACTTTTTGCAGCTCAGGAAAACGAACAGAGTCCTAGACGGACGCGTCGCAGTTAGTCGGTTCGGGTCGCTCCCGGATCGTGGGCTATCTGTAACCGACTCGAACGTTCGTACGACGTGGGCGTGGCCCACGTTGCCTAGGGTTTCTCGAGCCTATATAATCTCTTGCCCGGCTACCGCAGAAACATACCGAATACACGAGTTAGGGTTTCCACCTCTCTGCTTGCGCCGCCATCGTAGCCTACTCCATCCCGCGCGCCGACGTGCATCGGCGAACGGGAGAGCAGGTCTCCGGAACCGCTCGTCCTTGCGATCCTGTACGGGAGAGGGCGAATTAGGTTTTTGGGAAGCGCTCTGCGCGACTGCTCAAGCTCTTCATCACGGGCCGCCTTCCGTCCAAGTCGGACGGTGCTTCCTACCGTCGTCTTCAACGCCGTCTACATCGACCCGTCATCCCTGTCGTCAACAACGTTGTCATCAACAACGTTACTGCTGCGACATCATCTGCTACACCTCCACCATATCGGTACGTGTGACATATCTCGATCTGTTTAGCGATGGATGCTTTACCGTTCGTGCTGCTGCTACTCATGTTGATTAATGCATCTAGTATGTTCGAGTTTCACATGTTAGTAGTTGCTGTCATCATGTTTTTTATTCTGGAATTAATCATGGAAATTGTGCCTAATTATCCAACAATTACATCCTCAAATTGAGGTCTGAAATAAGTTCATCACACTTTACACATGGTAGGGCGCAAAGTGGAGTCCAAAAGGGACACAACAAGGCTTGGACAGCATAAAAAGTTCAAAAGGAGGCCAAGGTGCTGGACGCATGGCACCGGTGATCAGACGTCTCGCGCGCGAATTTTGTTGCGCCTCTTCATGAACCAGACCCTGGTGTCGTCATCGACGCTGCTCAAGTAGGCTAGCATGATCCTTGTGTCCTCTGTACGGGTCTTGGCCTCGGCGTCACACAATTTGGCCTCGGTGTCTGGCTTTTTGGCCTCGACGTCCATCCTTTGGACCTCAATGACCTCTTTCGTGAGGTTGAGGTAGATGGCAGCTGCGGCCTCTTTTTCCAGACGCCTCTTCTCGTCCCTAGCAGCCAAGGCGGCATGATTCTCGGCCATCATCTTCTCCAGGCTCTGGGTGAACGCAATGGCCTGTGCCTCCCGGGCTAGATCGGCCTTGGTAGCCTTATGGCCTCGGGGACGAGGTGGAAGGGCTTGACGGCCATGATCGTCGTCTTCGCCGTCGAGGTTAACCGCTGTCCCATTCTTCACAGCTTCATCGTAGGCCGCAAAGCTTGTCTTCCACTTTTGCGCGTCTTTGAGCTTGTCCCAGCAATGGACCATATGGTAGCCCTTCTTATGCACTGCCTTGAACCTCTCCAAGACCCGGGGTACATGCAATCACGCCAACGCTGCTAATGATGTACATATAATGATGTGAATAGAATAGAATGATGATGGTTGTCTCTTGTTTACCACTAAAATCACGCCAGCGCCGATTACGGGGTGCCTCTTAGTATGTTCGACGACCGAGCATGACTTGCTTGCCTCTTGTTTGATGTAGTTCCATCTTTTTCTAAGGGACTCTTCCGTGCGAGGGCTTGGGATGTGGTAGGGCGGGTGCATCTTGGTCTTGTTGTACTCCTGAATGACCTTGGCCTAGTACACCTTGCCGTTTTGTTGGGCGCCATTAATACAGTCATGACTTGTTGTCAGCCACGCGTCGCACAAACACTTCTCCTCGTCGTCGATGAATCCTTGTGTCCTATAGCTCCCCCCTTCTACTTGCTAGCATTGTCCGTGGTGAGAACATGCTCTGTTCGCGCGTCCTCAAAGTCGTCGACGCACACGGGTGTTGGATGCGTGGGCTGGGTGAAGAACAGTCGTGCGCCATCGATGTCCTCCACATCTTGCGTCGGTGCCCTCTCATCATGCGGGCCTGTCCCGTCCCCGTCGTCGCCAACGAAGCCGCCGCCGAAGATCATGGTCTGGATGTCTGTCTCATTCCGGTCCTTCCAATAGGTCTACGAATGACCGGATGTCAGACGCATGGTACACGGCAGTCGCACATATTGAGAGAGCTCACGTACCGGGTCGTCCATCGTCGGGGCAGTCGGTGCCATTTCGTCAAACATGATGCGGGGCACCGGCATGCTCTCCTCCGGCAGCTGGCGCGTCTTGTGTGTCGCACCCGGGCACGAGTCACCGCTTCTAGGCGTCCGTTGGGGTCGGGAACTAACGCCCCATTGAACTGCACCGACGCCACGTCGGAGGCGAACCGCGATGTCGGGTGGACCTGCAAGGGAGCGGCAGTTCCAAGACGCTGCTGGGAACTTACCGAGCTCACCGACGAGGCCGGAGGAGCGTCGCCGGCGATCCCCTCCCGCTTTACGAGCATGTAGGCCTCCGCTAAGCTCGAATGGAGGCCTACTTGGCGACATCGGCTTTCATATGCATCTGCCACGCCTGCTGGCCGGCGGCCGCTGCATTCCTCTCCTTCAGGTTCCTGCGCCGGCCGCGACGATTCGCGGCCTCGACGCATTTCTCCTCCTTGGACAACACCTTCTTTGACGCCTTCGGCTTTGCGTCGCTGCCGCTGATGGCGGCCCGCTTTGCTTCCGCCGGAGCTGCAGCCTCCATTCTGGCTATGGTCGTGGCTACGGGGGAGTGTGGGGCGGCGGCGGGTCCGAGGGTTACCTAGGCATCCATGGTGGTGGCTGCAGCGGCGAGGACGTCCATCGCTTCTGGACTGCTCGCGCCGGTCTAATTTGATTTTTCGCGCGGGGAATGGCCACTGGCGAGAATGTTATCGGCCTCCCTGCCACTAACGCGTGGGTCCTACGTCATTTTCGGCAGACACTCGGCGCGACCGCGGAACGTCCGCGGATACGCAATCCTGGCGCATATTTAGGCCAGGCTTACGTCACCGCGGATGGCCTGGTCACTTTGCGTCGCTCCGCTGCAGCAGGGCCCAGACGCATTTTCGGTCACGGCGGACGCAAACGGTCGCTCAGCGTCCGTTTATGTCGCTCCGATGAAGATGCCCTGCCGAAAAATACGTCTGGTACCACCTCAAGCGGGGTGACACAAAGTGACCGGGCCATCCGCGGCGACGCAAACCTGTCCCAAATATGCGCCATGTTTGCGTCTCCGCGGACGCTGCGCGGTCGCGGAAAGTGTCTATGTTCGGTGCATCCGGGTCCGGTCGGCAGTGAGTAGGTAAGCAAAAATATATCACGTGGTGGTGAAGTGTTTGACGCCAGAATTAAGTTGAGTTGAATTCGCCACCGCCATCCGATATGAACGCGACAAGCCACGCTCATTCATAACAGAAAATATTTCTTACCACCAGCGTGGGCAGCATGATCGGCCCATAGAGATTGGTATGCACATCTCGATCAGCGCGCACGCCAGATTGGTGGTTTCGGCACGCTTCTCGCTATCACTGGCGGCCTTGCGACACTCCTTGGCCTAGTGGCCGGGCTTAGAGCATCTTCAACAGACGTGCTATATAGCCCGCGCTGCCAAAAAAGACCGGTATGCAGCGCGCGGGAGGAAAGCAGGCGCTCCAGCAGGAGCGGTAAACGGCGCAACGCTGTAAATATTTTTGGGCGCGCCACGTTTTGCACAATCCGGAACGCCATATGTGACGCGTCGGCTACAGCGCGCGGTAACGCTCTGCGCACGCGAGAAAAACCAACGGCAGGAAATTCCCCCCTTCCCCCGTGCCCGCGCCCGCGCCCTCATTTCCCCACCTCCCGCCGCGAAATCCAGCCGCTGCCGGTCGATTCCGCCGCCGGCCCGCGCGTCGCGTCGCCTCGCCCGCGCCCCCTCCCGAGCCGCGGCGGCCGCCCGCGCGCCGCTCGTGCCGTCGCCAACAATGGGCAGTAGTCGGCGCTCCTCCTCCCCTCCCGCCGCGGCGCCTCGCGCCGCGCGCCGTCGACATGTCGTCGTCGTCGTCCTCGAGCTAGCTCACAACATGGCGCGACCATGGTGCTCGCCGATTTGCTCGCAAGGTATGCACCTCCGCCGGCCGGCTTCTATTAGCATATGATTTTTACTCGCCAATTAGCTACAATAGTGTTTATAGTTAAATAATTTCATATATATGTTTGCAGAGTTCATCATACGATTCATCGGATGACGAGTATGACCAAGAGGAAGAGGAGAACATATCACTACTATTAGCATACTGCGCCGTTAAGAAGCCAAAATTTGGTGGATCGGTGTTCGGTAGACAAAAGTTGTGGAGAGAAAGGATTGAAGGGCATGAGAAGTTGATGCGGTCGTATTTCAATGAGAATCTGATATTCCCCGAAAGCTATTTTCGGCGGCGTTTGTGGATGAGTCTCAACTTGTTCAAGCACATCGCAACGGAGGTGACCAAGTATGATCGCTTCTTCGAGCAAAGGAGGAATGCCGCCGGAGAACTTGGTCATAGCACATATCAAAAGGTGACCGCCGTCTTGCGTATGTTGGCATATGGTATACCGGCGGATCTTATTGATGATCATTTGTCCATGTGAGAGAGCACTTCTATCTTGTGTGTGAAGGGCTTTGTCGTTGCAATTGTCAATGTCTTTGGCTCCACATACTTGAGAGCCCCCAATGCTCAAGACACGGCAAGGCTTTTGGAGATCAACGCCAACCGGGGGTTTCCCGGTATGCTTGGTTCCATTGATTGTATGCATTGGAGTTGGAAGAATTGTCCGGCGGCATGGCATGGACAATTCAAAGGCTACAAGAAGGATGCCACCATAGTACTTGAAGCGGTGGCCGACCAAGAGACTTGGATATGGCATGCTTTTTTTGGAATGCTCGGGTCTTGCAATGACATCAATGTTCTTCAACGGTCACCACTAATGACAAGACTTGCAATGCAGGAAGGTCCATTGGTGGAGTTTGAAGCAATTGGCCACAAGTACAACTATGGCTACTTTCTCGACAACGGCATATATCCAAGGTGGCAAATATTTGTGAAGCCGATTATTCAACCAAGAGGTAAGAAGCAAACCCAATTCCACAATGCACAAGCGGCGGCTAGGAAAGATGTAGAGAGAGCATTTGGGATTTTGCAAGCCCAATTTGCCATTGTTAGAGGACCGGCTAGATTTTGGGACCAAGAATGCCTTTGGTATATCATGACCGCGTGTGTCATCATGCATAACATGATTATAGAGGATGATCGCGGGAAAGATGTCGATCATACCCACTACGACTTGATGGGGGTTCCCGTGCAAGTGAGGAGGTCCGCACATATGATTGCTCGGTTCATTGCCTCATACCATGCCATTCGGTGCAACGACACACATGATGAGCTTTAAAACGATCTCATGGAAGAATGGTGGAATTGGAATGGACAACAGTAGTTGCATACTTGTTGTATTTGTTTGAAAACTATGTGTTGTATTGTCTCAAAACTATGTTGTATTGTTGTATGTTGGACTTGTTGTATTTGGTGTGAACAATATATTGTATTTGGATGGTACATTTTATTTGTGAATTTTATAATGGTTGTTTGATCTTGTTGAATGCATAGTTGTGTTTGTTGTTTGCGCCGCGCCTGCGCGCTGCAAAATAGAGCGTCCGGCGGAGGTGCTTTTTTTGCGCGCCAACCCGAGCTGCAACATCTGGCGGGGAAAAATCGCTCCGTCGCACGCCAACGGTTTACAGCGCGGCGGCAACATCGTATACCGTGCCGAATTATAGCGCGCCTGTTGGAGATGCTCTTACCATAGTAGCTTGCGTCGCTCGCTGTCGCGGGAGCGACTTCCATTGTTGTTGCCCTTTTCGCCTCCTGTCGTAGACTTGGGCGATGTTTTGGTGCTGATATTGCCGGCGTTGTTGCCGCGCTGGCGCTGCCGCGTGCGTGGCCCATTCCTCCTCTTTGAGAAGGAGCTTACCTAAGCCATCGGTGGCGTCATCAAGCTTGTATCCCTCCTCAGCCGTTATGAATATGAAACGCCCGGTGAGCTCCTTGATCGTCATCTCTCGGAGGTTGACGGTTTGCTCGATCGCCATGGCCATCATCCGATACTTCCGCGGCACTATGCGCAGGTACTTGATTACTGCTTTGTACTCATCGACGGGATCACCTAGCAGCTCGAGGTTGCTGACGATCGTCGTCAAATAGATGGCCAAATCCTCAATGGACTCGTCGGCCTTGAGCCGCAGCTCCTCGCATTCACGGCGGCACGTTTGCGTCTTCGCCTCCCTGGCGCGTTTGCAACCGAACCACATCGTCCTTGATGGCCTCCCACTCACTAGATCACATCCTAGAGGCGCTGCCCCTGGAGTTGCACCTCATCACCATTGCCCACTCCGCATAATTCGAGCGGGTGAGAGTGGGGTAGTTCACGAAGCCGGTGCTCTCCCGCACGACACTCCCGTACTGCCATCTCCCCACCGCCGCGACACGCTCCTGCCTCGTCGCCTGATCGGGGACTAGGAGGGACGGCGGCTTGGACTTGCCACTGCCACAGTGCCACTCCCCTCGGCCGCAGTCCCGGCGTCCTTCGCCGGTGTTGTCTTGGACATGGCTCTGGTACCAAATGTAGTTGTCGATCTCTGCAACTCTCTAATTAAACTGAAGAAAAAACGAGACACAGAGTGACAAGTTTTGGCGCAGTGTAAAAATACTGCTTTTCTGTTCTTGCTTTCTTCCTTTTATAGTTTTATTCATGCTGAGATCGTGGAGCTACTCCACTATCTGGACGTTCCATCCCACGTCCGGAGATTACTCGCGATCCTACAACCTCGGAATGGATCGCACAGACCGCGTCCACTCCTGATAAAGTGCTAACCGAAAAGTAGATAACTGAAACACTAGGCCTAACTGAAACTCGCAGCTGTACCGTGTGTCTTCAACGGCCAAAACAGCTACACCTTCAGGCGACAGAGAGGTGAGAAGGTTCCTCAGTCCTCACTACAATATGATGACCATGATGGGATGTTTCGGATGAGCGTTCGCTGCACCCCTCAACAGAGCCTTGGCTTTGCCGATCTGCTCATAGCTGGAATTATCATCCTGAAGCATAGCCCACACAAGCTCGAGCAGAGGAAGGTGCACCATGCCGCAGTCAACCTCACCGCTTGCGATTAATTGCGCTGAGACCTCGAACCTAAGGCGCTGAAGCCTTGGCATAGCTCCAGGTGGAAAAAGACATGGTGTCACCGGAAACCCCTTGAATCTGCACTCTCTCGCAGATGCGAAGGCATCGGCGCCCACAACCAACTTTCCCATCACGCGAACTGCACCCAGCCAAAGAAAACGAAGAGCAGGCAGCATCCCAATGATCTGAATGTCTCCCCCCTGCAGTTCTTGCACGTCTATTATCAGGCTAGACAGAACGGGAAGTGACGTTGGATTAATCCACTTTGGTAGTCCCAAAAACAAATCTGCACATTTACTCCAGTTTCCCCATGACTCAAACTTATGGAGGTGTGGAGGGAGCACCCAGCCTTCACGCATGCGATCTATCCATCTGCCACCATTCCAAATCTCCAGAATTTGCAGTTTCAGCAGATTTCCTAGGGACTCGATTAACACATTGGTCAGTTCCTCATCCATTTTAGACCAGTCAATTGAGAGCATCCAAACCTTGGTCAGTTCGCTCAGCTCTTTCACAATGTGAGGCGATAAGGATATGTTTACCCCTTTCAGCACTTCAAGAGACGTCAAGAGCCCCATTCCTTTTGGTAGCCTTGTTCTTTTATCAACAGATAGGCATTTCAAATGTGTTAGATGAACAACACTTGCAGGTAACTTTTCTATTCTAGTTCCCTCAATGTCTATTGTCTGCAGAAGCTGTAACTTTCCAATGTCCACGGGAAGTTCGTGAACGTCTGCATTCTTTAGCCCTAGGTACCTTAGGTGAAGCAAATTCCCGACACACTTGAGGCTGACACAGGAGATACTTTCATGGCCGCCACAATTTCCAAGATCCAATACACGTAAAAACTGCAAGCTTGAGAGGGATGGCAACCAATCACATGTAGCGGGAGAGAAAACGACAAAGGACCTCAATTTTGACAGGCTAGTGATATCATACCGATGGTTGGGAAACTTTGCCTTGCTATTATGTAGCGATAACCTGCGAACTTTCCATTGCAGATTACTTGCATGCCTTTCAGCACGATCCAATATGGAGACAAATTTTTCTTCAGCTGACAATGAGCAGATAAGATCAAGTACCATATCATGTATTTGGCAAGCTACTACCATTCCTTCACCATTGATCAATGTTGGCTGGATCAAGCTTCTATTAATGAGTTCGTTGAAATAATGCTCTCCAATCTTGAATAACCTACTTTCTTCTTTGTCACATTGGATAAAGCCTTCAGCTATCCACATCCATATCAACCAATCTTTCTCAATCATAAAATCTTCTGGAAATATACTTAGATATAATAAGCATGACTTCAGATGAGAGGACAAATCGTAGTAGCTGAGTGACAATATCCTCTTCATATCCTTCAGAATAGCATCTTCAGTAACTCCACGGCCAATTGAAGCGAGCAAATGCGACCACTCATCTTTTTCATTTATCTCTTGTTTACTAGCCAGGAGGCTAGCTATAGTAATAATCGCTAATGGTACACCACCACATTTCCTTAATATCTCTGTCGATACTACCAGCAAATCATGTGGACATTTCTCCTCGCTTTGAAATATTCTTCTATGGAAGAGTACTTCAGAGTCTTCAAAAGAAAGAGGTTTCATTTTGTAAATCATGTCGTGACCGGAAGAGGCACATGCTTCCGAGACATTCATATTGCGGGTAGTTGTGACGACCCGACTATAGAGATTGTTTTTATACAAAGCACAATTGATATATCTCCACGTTTCTTCTTCCCATATATCATCAATTACAATGAGGTACCTACGCCAATTATTTGATATCATTAGTTGGCAAGGCAATCCATATACAACTGATTTTTTCAACAAAAATATACTTCGATAGAATGTGTTGGCAAAAAATACAGTAAGGCAAAGTATACGAATCTATTACTATTGTACTTACATACTCCCCAGAAAATTTCCACCTTAAGTGAAGAAAAAAAACTTAATGATCATTAATTTTATGGGACCCTATAGCTGCCTAAATTAGAGGCGATCTCGGTATTTGCATTCCGAAAGCAGAGAGCCACCACCCTCAACAAAGGCACGATGCCGGCGCGCGTCGACATTGCCAGATCCTAATCAAGTGCTTTCACGAGAGTGTGCAACCTCAATGTTTTGCTTCTACCAGTCGATGGCGTCCCATACCACCACCACTCCAACCATTGTTGCACCACCTTCGATCGAACATGTGACCCCGAAGTCGCCAGAAGCAAGATCGTGCGTAGCACCTGCCATGATCATGCATGCCTTAACGCCTCCTCGTGAGACGTCGTGCATATCTACCGCCATTGGCGAAGGACAGAAATAATATGAGGTAGGGTGAAATCCAAAAAGTGATGCAAAGAATAAATAGTCCAGACTCGTAGAAGTTAATGATATACTCCCTCCATCTCACAGCTTAGGGCGTAAAAATCTTGGCACGGTTATTAACGAGAGGTTAGCCATGGCCGCTCGGCCTCACCGGCCTCCGAACTGCAGCACGCGGAACGCTGATGGCCTGAGCTAGGGTGAATCGAGCATCGGAGGATGCGGCCGTGTCCCTCTGTTATTTGGCCAGTTGAGCACCGGTGGATGCAGTCGTGGCCCTCTGTTCGTCGGCCAGTCGACCACCAGCGGCGGTCGTGGCACTCTTTTATTTGGCTAGTCGAGCACCGTTGGGCGCGGTCAAGACCCTATGTTCGTCGGCCAATCGACCACCGGCGGGCGCGGCCGTGGCCCTCTGTTCATCGGCCAGTCGACCGACCACCGGCAGACGCGGCTGGCGAGGGTGCTCCTCGGCAATGCCCACCTTTAGGGGCTTAGGGTTGACGGAATCCTGCAGGCTGACACGAGACATCGGATACCAAACAAACGGGAAGAGAGATTTACCCAGGTTCACGGCCCTCAATGAGGTAAAACCCTTACTTCCTGCTTGTCTGATCTTGAATTATTGAAACTACCGGGTTACAATAGGGTAGCCGAAGGCTTCGATTATGATCTCATCGAGAGGCTAAGATTTCTGATGACCTAGCTCTAGACTTGCGATGATTATGGATACGATGATTATGTGTCCCTCGGCAGACCCTCTCCTGTCCCTTATATTGTAGGCCAGGTCTCGAGAGTTATGTCCGGATTCGACTAGGTTACAAAGAGTTCTACATCTAAACTTTCCTTGTCTCTTCGTATTTTTTCCTTGCTCGTCAAGAATCCTTCTTTGGAACCGACATAATGGCCCACATTGGTCGGTGGATGATCTTCATGGGCCCCTGGTTGGGCCGTAGGAGGTAGCGTAATACTAGTTACCCGAAGTGTAATGCCCACATCAGTAGCCCCGGACTGACTGGCCGATAAAGTTTCGGGAAGGGACTAAAATCGTCTTCTGTTGAATATTCATAATTGCCGGAAGATCTTAACTTCTTTGAAACAGAAAAGTCATTTTTATCGGGTGCGTGTCCAGTGCTCCCGATGGAAGTAGCCCCCGAGTCTAGACACGGATGCATGCAACTGTGTATAGACTCAAGTTGTACTACTTGAATGTTTTTGAGCTGCCGATGTTTTCTGCAAACTATCGTGTTCATCTGATATCTTTTTTATATCGGGTCTTCAATATCCTCCAATAAGGTCATGCCTGTTGATAGTACGTAAAATATTTTAAGTAACATGCCCAATCTTACTCGATAAATCGATGCTGGTTAACTGCTGATGGGAAAAGAACGTTACTCTACTCAGAATCAAGTCCCCGGGCATGATTCTGGATCGTTCGAAATCTTCGAGTCCATAGTTTTTTTATCAGGTGCGCGTCCAGCGCTCCCGATGGAAGTAGCCCCCGAGTCTAGGGATGGATGCTTGCAACCGTGCGTAGACTCAAGTCAAGCAACTCGATGCTTTAATTTTCTTCGGATGCTTCATGACGAGTCGATACTTTTTATGACATCATCAATGACGTTGCGACTGCGGAGGTTTGATTGACAGGACGTGACCTGATGGGCCCACCCTATTTCTGTGCGGTCAGTTAGGAAATCACTAGTCCTTGCGCATTGACCGAGATGCCTCCTCGATATCCACGCTTAGTGGGTGTAATGGGCAGCTGGTTTTAACTCTCCTTCTGGACACGTGTACGACTGGATTCTCGCCCATCTTTCCACGATTGCCTAAGTAACGGCCACGATTCATAGTCATTCCCTGTTATAAATAGGGAACCTTTTCCTGTTTTCACTTTTTACTCTCCATACTACTCATCTTCTTCCTTGCCTCCTCCTTGCCATTGCCTCTACTTCCAGAAGCTCAGCGACCATGGGCAAGAAGAAGGGAACCGCCGGTTCCAGTGCTACTGCAAGCGCAACCAAGGTCGGTCTTGACTGGTCCGCGTCCACTATCTCCAAACGTGAGCAGAACAAGATGAGGACGCTTGGCCTCATCTCATCTGCCGAATCTGACTTTGCTCATCCAGGTTCTGCCTCTCGCCCAAGGCCTCCGAAAGGTTTTACTGTCATGTTTGCTGCCTTTCTTAATCGCGGGCTTTCTCTCCCTGCCCACAAATTTCTCTGATCTCTCCTCTTCTTCTACGGGATTCAGCTTTGGCAGCTAACTCCCAATTCTATTCTCCATCTCTCAATCTTCATCACCTTGTGTGAGGCCTTCCTTGGCATTGACCCCCACGGGGTTTGTGGAGGAAGATTTTCTACGTCAAGCGCCGCAAATGCAATGACGGTCCTCCTGTTGTTGGCAGCGTCTTCAGGAAGGAGGTTAACTACTTCAACTATCTGATGAAGGAGTCAGTTCAAGGTGGGCGACAGAAGTGGTTTTATCTCCGGGACATCCCAGCATCAGGACGGCGCTCCAGTCTTCCACCATTCGAAGATGTCCTGGCTGCCGTGCCGAAGCAATCTTGGCAAAACACTCTGACTACCGAAGAAAGCGCAATAGCTGATCAACTGTATGAAAAGGTCTTGGACCTAAAGAATGCAGGAGGTCAGATAATGTGCGGCATTGAAGTGGTCTCAGTGTTTCTGAAGCGTCAGGTGCAGCCAGCGATGTCAAGGGCTCATCAACTATGGATGTACACTGGTGTGACAGACAAATCGAGGATCAGCCCAAATGACTTATCTGAAGAGGATCTTCGAGATGAGGTGCGGCGTCTAACTTGCCTCAGCTAGAGAGACACCATTGTTATGACTTTGGCTCACTCTCCTCTTGAACTTAAGCACCTTCCTGTTGAGGTAATTTCATTTATATTTGCATCCGACGTTGTTTTTATTTTTGAATCTGAGACTCATTACTTTTTTGTCGACAAGCCTCCACTGTTGCTCAGTGTTATCCACCTACACCCGAAAGTCGGGTAGCTCCAGAGAACGATGATGCTTCCGAAGAGACTGAGGATGACCAAAACATTTTTGAGGATATCGATATTCTGGGTGATGAAGCCCCTGAGGACGATGCTCTTGTCAAGTCTATGCGACGCAGGAAGATCAATGAAGATTTGATGACGACAGCGGAGTCGAGTCCCAGCGGACGAGATGATGATGCTAATGCAGCAGCTTCTCCTGCTCCTTCTCGAGAAATTTTGGCCCCTCAAGTCACAAAGGGATCATCAAGACTATTTGCTGAAGAAGATGACTTGGAGTCGATATTGCAAGTTTTTCCCTTTAACCTTTTTTTTACTTGTACTTAGATTCTTTCAATTTGGTTGAAATTCATATCTACTCTTGTCCAGCTCCGAGGATGATGACGACGTCCCCCTCTTGGAGAGGGCTAAAATATTATCTGACAAGGCTGAGTCTGCAAATGAGTCAATACCTTCGACTGCTGAATTTGACCGGATGGCCACTCTTTCGCCAAGAACGGGCGCGGCCAAAGTTCTCCTTTCAACAGTTAATCCTTCTGCAAGCGCCTCTGCTCCTCTAGTTTCTCGTGATCATGTAAGCATCTTTTTTTTCAGTACATGATATCTGGCGTAGCATCCACTAGCCCTCGAGCCGATGTTTGGATTTTTGAAAAAGACCAAGTATAGGCTAAGATACATTCGCTATATTTTATAACATAATCTTTTTAATTTTCTTGCTGCAGCCGATTTTTGCTACAGTTGACGATGTGGCAGATTTTGCTGATCAATTCACTCGACTCGAGTCAGAGAACGTCCAGCTTCGCAAAGCTCTTAAGACTTCGACTGATCAAGTGCTAGAAGCTAACAGGCTTAGAGCCGAAGCTCAAAACAAAAATATAATCCTGAAGGATGAGCTGAAGAAGTTGCGGAAGAAAAGGAAGGATGAGGGCACAAGGCTTTCATTGAAACTGATGAAAAGGAAGGTTCCCTTCGAGAGTCTATCACGAGTTTGCTAGGTAAGTTTCCTTCATACTTGTATGGTACTTCTCCAGAATATCTTCCTGACGCGATGAACTGTTTTCCATAATTTTTCAGATACTGCCGACATGCCTGTCGACCGAACAAACAAGCTTAGAGTGGACTCGATGTCGGATGCTCTTTCATTTGCAACTGAATCCAGCAACCAGCTCCAAGATCTCTTGAAGAAGACCAAGGGGGCTTTGTCGAGATTATTTTCGATGATGTTCCCGAAGTTGGATCAAAACAAGACTCTTGAAGAAATGGCGGATACTTTCTTCGTCGATTCCTTGGAAGCCATAGAGGTATTGAAGCGACGTTCTCGTCTTTACGGAGCAGTCCTTACTTTCCAGCTTTTGATGGGGCATGGACTTGGTTCTGAGTTGGAGAAGCTATCCAAGGCGCTACTAGTGGATGCCGATAATCGTCTTGTCAACCTTAAACCTTTCAAGCAATCCTCAGTGTTGTGCGCTAATCGGCTTCTTAAATTGGTCGAAGAGGACAAGAAGAAAACTGCATCTGACGCTGCATCAAGTTCATCAGCACAAGCTTGATTAAGCCTGGCCTACTAGTTTTTAGTTGTAACCTAGATACATTCAAGTTTTAACCTGTACTGAATTAAGCTGGCTCTGTTGTCAGCATTTAACAATCTTCTGAATGACATGTTTTGTGCGCTCCCGATGGGAGTTTTCCGCCTTTTATCAATGTCTTTCTGAGAATGTATATTAAATGTTTTATTTGCAGATTCCGTCGACTTCTTCTTGTGTCGAAAGTTCTTTGAATTCTTCTACTGTTGATGAATCGGAGCTTGTATGCCGCTTGCACGATCAAATTTCTCGGCTGAATAAAGACATAACTGATCTTCATACTATGACAGCTTTGGTGAAGAAGAAGAGTGAAATTGCTGCTGCAGTCGAGCAACATGCTTTAGATATTGTTCGTGTGGCTACCGAGAGCTTAAGCTATAAGCAGTCAGCCACTTCTTTTTGGTTTTCTCTTGATATTTGAATAATCCTCTGCTAACTTGTTCTTTGTCTTCAAAAGTCGTTGCTTCCGATGAATCAGAAGAAAATAGGCGGATCCATGAGAAGATTGCAGCGACGACCGATATTACTCATCCGAAGTGTGAACTGTGGTCTAATCGGCCGAAGGCCGTAATCGTGGAAAAAATCGAGTATCGAGCTGGGAAAGTTCACTATTGCTTCGACAAGTACCATGCTCATCTATCCATGGTATGGAAAACTATGTTTCCATTGGATCCGGCACCCGAAACTTTGTCTGCTTTATTCAATCGATTCAAGACTCCGACTAGAATTCGATCTTTGGTGCGCAAAGAACTTCTTGCTAGAGCCGAGCTTGCACTTGCTTTAGTTTTAGCATGCCATCAGACCATATATTTAGAATCCATAGCCAATGCTAATGTAAGATTAGATCAAAAATATCCCATAGCTAGGCATCCTACTTATATTATTGTCTCTAGGATGGAAGCAGGTACTGAAAGATATTTGAAGAATCAAGAAGATCAAGGGACCTTGCCATGATATAAATTTTAAGTACTCTTGTACATAGTAAAGTTTTGTAAGGAACTTCTCCCTTTTATGATAACCTTGCGTTGCGAGGAGTAATACCATATGTATTTGATGTTGTTTTTTTAACATCATTATGAATTGTTGAACTGTATGTCCCGCTGAGATATTTTGTCGAAGGCAACTGAGTGATCAAGTCAGTTTGCTCACTCGACGACCCTGTTGTAATCGTAGATTTTTGCAGAGTCGCTTTATATGTTTTGTAAGAGCGACACCCTTCAAATAAACGAGGGATTTAGGCGCTTTTTCATTTGGCTTCGTAACACGGTGCACTGGTATGAGTCTTTTGTAAGTTGTATTGTTTCCATCGCTGCGGCACTCGTAAATTTATTTGACGCTTGGACGGAATTTATTTTTTTGATGGTTTCCGAGTATTGCCGGAAAAGACCACAATACGTCGATAGCCATAGCTCCCGATGGAAGTATTAATTAATTATCGACGTTGTAATAATTCTTTTAGCCCCCGAGTATTGCCGGGTAGGCTTATGACGCATAATTCAGTCGAAGCTCCCGATGGGAGTAGTAGTTGATAAAAAGAATCCTGAACATTTGTTCAAGTGAGGAGATAACAATGTAAGCTGAACCAGAAGTGTTATTCATAATATGTAACAGGCTAAGAATCCTTCATGTAATAGAGAAAAAGGTCAAGTTCTATGCATAAAATCGTCGCAAGTGTGCAACGTTCCATGGGTTTCCAACATCTTTTTCTGAAATAGGATTCTTGAGGCGATAAGCTCCTCCTGGTATGACTTCAGTGACGATGAACGGTCCTTCCCATGGAGATTCAAGTTTCAAGGATCTTTCTTGCTTCAGCCGTAGTACTAGATCGCCAACGCTAAAGCTTCGAGTGCGAACTCTTCGACTGTGGTAATTCCGTATTGCCTGCTGATATACTGCTGTTCTGGCTAGGGCGATGTCTCGAGCCTCATCAAGAAGATGTACAACATCTTGTAGTGCGTGAACAGAGGTTGTCTCTGTATATGTGGCCACCCGAGGTGCTTCAAAGCGAACGTCGGCTGGCAGAACTGCTTCGGCTCCGTAAACAAGGAAAAATGGAGTATATTGTGTTGACCTATTTGGTGTGGTCCGTAAACTCCAGAGTACTGACAGTAACTTTTCGACCCAAGCTCCGGCTGCACCCGTAAGACGCTTTTTAATGCCATCGCATATTAGCCCATTGATCCTTTCTACTTGCCCGTTGGTATGAGGATGCGCAACCAAAGCAAATTTGAGCTTAATACCATTGCTGTCGCAGAAGTGATGAAATTCCTTAGAATCAAAATTAGTTCCATTGTCTGTAATGATGTTATGAGGCACACCAAAACGGCAAGTTATTCCTTTGAAGAATTTGACAGAAGTTTTGACTGTCTGATTAGTGATTGGTATGGCCTCGATCCATTTGGTGAATTTATCAACTGCTACCAATAGATGAGTATGACCACCAGGTAATGATCTCGACAGTGGACCAACTTGATCAAGGCCCCATTGTGCAATGGGCCAAGCCAAATGTATTGTCATTAAATCCGGGGCAGCTGCATGTGGTTTTGGCGCAAAACATTGACAAAGGTCGCACTTCCGAACTAAGTCTCTTGCATCGGCTGCTGCTATCTGAAGGAGATATGCCCTAGAGGCAATAATAAAGTGGTTATTATTTATATCTTTATGTTTATGATAAATGTTTATATATCATGCTATAATTGTATTAACCGAAACATTAGTACATGTGTGATATGTAGACAACAAGAAGTCCCTAGTATGCCTCTTAAACTAGCTTGTTGATTAATGGATGATTAGTTTCATAATCATGAACATTGGATGTTATTAATAACAAGGTTATATCATTATATGAATGATGTAAAGGACACACCCAATTAAGCATAGCATAAGATCTCGTCATTAAGTTATTTGCTATAAGCTTTCGATACATAGTTACCTAGTCCTTATGACCATGAGATCATGTAAATCACTTATACCGGAAAGGTACTTTGATTACATCAAACGCCACTGCGTAAATGGGTGGTTATAAAGGTGGGATTAAGTATCCGGAAAGTATGAGTTGAGGCATATGGATCAACGTGGGATTTGTCCATCCCGATGACGGATAGATATATCTCTCGGTGGAATGTCGTCTAATGTCTTGCAAGCATATGAATAAGTTCATAAGAGACCACATACCACGGTACGAGTAAAGAGTACTTGTCAGAGACGAGGTTGAACAAGGTATAGAGTGATACCGATGATCAAACCTCGGACAAGTAAAATATCGCGTGACAAAGGGAATTGGTATCATATGTGAATGGTTCATTCGATCACTAAAAGTCATCGTTGAATATGTGGGAGCCATTATGGATCTCCAGATCCCGCTATTGGTTATTGGTCGGAGTGAGTACTCAACCATGTCCGCATAGTTCACGAACCGTAGGGTGACACACTTAAAGTTGGATGTTGAAATAGTAGAACTTGAATATGGAATGGAGTTCGAATATTTGTTCGGAGTCCCGGATGAGATCCCGGACATCACGAGGAGTTCCGGAATGGTCCGAGAATAAGATTCATATATAGGATGTCATTTTATGTGTATTAAAATGATTCGGAAGGTTCTATGGAAGGTTCTAGAAGGTTCTAGAAAAGTCCGGAAGAAACCACCAAGGAAGGTGGAGTCCACATGGGACTCCACCTCCATGGCCGGCCAACCCTAGTGGGGAGGAGTCCCAAGTGGACTCCCCTTAGGGGGCCGGCCACCCCCCCTATGGGAAGTGGAAATCCCACCTTTGGGTGGGAGTCCTAGTTGGGCTAGGTTTCCCACCATATGGAAGGTTTTGGGTTCGGGTCTTATTCGGAGACTTGTAGTCCAACACTTGGGGCTTCCACCTATATAATGAGGAGCCAAGGGGAGGGGGCCGGCCACACCAAAGCCTCCACCTTGGCCGCCCCCTTTAGTGGCCGGCCCCCCCCTCTCCCCAAACCCTAGCGCCTCTCTCCTCCACCACGTCCCGCACGCTTAGCGAAGCTCCGCCGGACTTCTCCACCGCCACCGACACCACGCCGTCGTGCTGTCGGATTCAAGAGGAGCTATTACTTCCGCTGCCCGCTGGAACGGGAGGTGGACGTCGTCTTCATCAACAACCGAACGTGTGACCGAGTACGGAGGTGCTGCCCGTTCGTGGCGCCGGAACCGATCGTGATCAAGATCTTCTACGCTTTTGCAAGCGGCAAGTGATCGTCTACCGCAGCAATAAGAGCCTACTCTTATAGGCTTTGGAATCTCTTCAAGGGTTAGTCTTGATCATCCCCTCGTTGCTACCGTCTTCTAGATTGCATCTTGGCTTGGATTGCGTGTTCGCGGTAGGAAAATTTTTGTTTTCTATGCAACGTTATCCTACAGTGGTATCAGAGCCGTGTCTATGCATAGATGGTTGCACGAGTAGAACACAATGGTTTTGTGGGCGTTGATGCTCTTGTTATCTTTAGTTGAGTACTTTGCATCTTTATGGCATAGTGGGATGAAGCGGCTCGGACTAACTTTACATGACCGCGTTCATGAGACTTGTTCCTCGTTCGACATGCAACTTGTATTGCATAAGAGGCTTTGCGGGTGTGTCTCTCCTACTATAGTGAAGATTCAACTTACTCTTCTATTGACAACACTAGTATCAACGTTGTGATTCATGTTCGTAGGTAGATTAGATCTTACTCGAAAACCCTAAACCACGTAAAATATGCAAACCAAATTAGAGACGTCTAACTTGTTTTTGCAGGGTTTGGTGATGTGATATGGCCATGATATGATGATGAATATGTATGAGATGATCATTATTGTATTGTGGCAACCGGCAGGAGCCTTATGGTTGTCTTTAATTTTCATGTTGAGTAGTATTTCAAAGTAGTTGTAATAGTTGCTACATGAGGTGAACAACCATGAAGACGGCGCCATGAACCTTGACGCTACGCCGACGATGATGGAGATCATGCCCGAAGATGATGGAGATCATGTCCGTGCTTTGGAGATGAAGATCAAAGGCGCAAAGACAAAGGGCCATATCATATCACATATGAACTGCATGTGATGTTAATCCTTTATGCATCTTATTTTGCTTAGATCGCGACGGTAGCATTATAAGATGATCCCTCACATTAATATCAAGATAATAAAGTGTTCTCCCCTCGTATGCACCGTTGTAACAGTTCGTCGTTTCGAAGCATCTCGTGATGATCGGATGTGATAGATTCAACGATTCACATACAACGGGTGTAAGCCATGTTGCACACGCGGAATACTTGGGTTTGCTTGACGAGCCTAGCATGTACAGACATGGCCTCGGGACAACGGAAACCGAAAGGTTGAACACGAGTCATATGGATGATATGATCAACATGTTGATGTTCACCATTGAAGCTACATCATCTCACGTGATGATCGGTTTTGGTGTAGTGGATTTGGATCGTGTACCACTTAACAACTATGAGGGATGTTGTATTAAGTGGGAGTTCATTAGTAATTAGATTAAAACATGAACTAATTATCATAAACATAGTCTGAGTAGTATTTTGAATTAATTTTGTAGTATTGGCATCCGTTTACTACTATGCGCTAGTCTTATTATTGAGATAGAAATTCTGTTAAAATCTGATAAGAAACTTTACGGATTGATACCGTATTGTTAAAGAATCAAGAATTGATTAAGTCCTATTGCAAACTTTTAGTAAACCTCACATTATTGATTCAAAGAGCTATGGTTTCAATTAGTACCTAAAGTTATCTTGTCTCCGTGAAACTTGAAGTTCAAATTTGTTTGAAAAGTAAGGAGCTGAAAATTTAGTTTTCAGAAATAATCAAGGTATGAGATATATGTGATATCTAAGACCTTATTGCAAGATGATAGAATATAAATTTGGTGAGACTACATAAACTCATAAGTTTTATGGGAATGTATGAAGGTTGAAGACGCCAGGCGTCACAATCCTCCAACTATTGGGGCACTAACGATATTCGCATATCCATGAAATGACCATCCTTAATATGCACCATTGCTAAGACTCGTAGTTTCGAAGCATCACGTGATGATCGGGTGTGATAGATTCTACGTGTGCATACAATGGGTGCAAGCTAGATTTGCACATGCAAATACTAAGGTTAAAACTTTACGAGCCTAGCATGTACAGACATGGTCTCGAAAGTCGTCATGATATGATGGATAAAATTATGAGTGAAATTGTTCATCATATTACAAAGTTACTAATAAGTGAAATCTAGAACACTTGTCATATGATGATCAACTTCAAAGTAAAAACCTCAAGGTTATTGGTATTTGACCAACAAACCTAGAAGTTATTGATGTTGAAGTGTTTTTCTGAATAATGAGGAAAGCTAAAAGAGAAACTGCAAAAGATATTTTGGCAGAAAGAAAGAAAAGACTAGAAAGTCTAGCTCAGGTGTATATAAATGATATACATGTTATGGATGTATTCCTAGTTTAGTCACGCAATGAAATTCTTGGGTATTAGTACTATATTGGTTGGTATGAAGTGTCATACAAAACAACACAATACAAGAATGCAATGGCCTAAGTGACTGACAAGGAATATGATAGGAATACACGTCTGGAACAAAATAAAGTGTTATTATGTTCGTCGTTGGCATTCTATCTAGCCCTTAGAATTTATAATAAAGAACTTAATAATTGTTATTTTGATCTGGTCAAATGAAAACAATGAGTTGTTCAAATTATGACATCACTCCATGAACGATGGATAAGTTATTATAAATCTTAATGGTGAAACACACATACATAACACTGACGCTAAAATGCCATAAGGCAAATGATTTGAATTCCACGTATTTGTGGAACCGCCATTTAGGTCATGTTAGAAAGGAACGCATGAAGGAACTCCATGCAAATGGATTTTGGAGTCATTTGATTTTTGAATCATTTGGCGCTTGCAAATCTTTTCTAAAGAGAATGATTAAAATACCGTTCATAGGTCAAAAGTTGAACGGGCAACTAACTTAGTGGAAAATACATGATGATGTATGTGGTTCACTGGGCATAGTTGTGTGCGGGAGATTCTTCTACTTCATGAAAACTTTCAAATGAATTGAGTATATATATGTGGATATATTCAATAAGGAAAAGTTTGAAACATTTGAATAGGATTCAAATAAATTTCAGCATGAAGTGGAAATCATCGTAATAGAAAAGTCAAATATCTATGATTGGATCATGGAGGAAATATTTGAATTACGAATTTTAGCGAACATCTAAAAGAGTTATGAAATTGTTCTACAACTCACATTTCTTGGAGTATCATAGTGATGATGAAGTATCCGAGAGATGTATCCAAACCTAGTTGGGTCAATGATGAGATAAAATATTAATGCCATTATATTTTTGTGGATTATGCTTTAGAGACTACCGCTTTACACTGAATAGAGCATCATTATGATCCGTTGAAATGACACCATACAAGTTATGGCATGGGTATAAACCCTAATAGTCAACCAAAATCGGATGAATGTCTTTGTTGGTTATCCCAGAGGTTTAATTAGGAATTCTTCCCACGAGACAAAGACAAAAGTGTTTGTCAATGTTTCTTATTTCCGAGAAATTGTTTCGAGTGAAGTTTTTGAGTGGGAGGACAATATAATTTGATAAGGTTTATGAACCTGAGCATAATGATCAGAGTAGCGCAGCATCGGAATTGGTTTCGGAAGCGCCACGACGATCATGGCTCTCATGACTACAAAGTGTTTTAGCCATTGAGATCGAAGTGCATATTGAACCTTTGTAGATATGGTTTACTTTGTGATCAAATAAATGATTTGAGGACAAAGGATTAATTTTGAACAATGATAAACCAACTACAAAACAAAGAAGTTATGATGGGCCCTGACTCCATTAAAATGGCCATGCGCCATGAAATCCAAGATAGATGAATACTTTATGAAAGTAAATGGATCTATGAAATTGATAAACTTGGATGAAATATCCTTGATGAAAGCTTGACTTATCGAAAAATTGTTTACGACAAAGTTCAAAGAGTTGAATACGATAAGATTAGATCTTCCGTAGCAATGCTTATAGTCTATGTGGATTATTCTAGTAATCACTACATATTTCTTTTATGAGATATGCTAGTAGGATGGCAAAATACACTACTTAACAGAAGTATGTATACAAGATACAACCAAGAGTTTTGCTGGTCCGTGGAATACTAGATAGGTATACAAACTTCAATTGGATGAAGTAAGTATCACGGAGTTGGAATCTTCACCAGATGAAATAGTCAAAGAGTTTTTGATTTCATCAGAGACGATGAAGAGGCTTGCATTTGCAAGAAATTAAGTGGGAGCGCTAAGACACATTTATAATACTTTATGTAGGTGACATATAGTTGGTTATAAATGATGTAATTATATACTTGATTAAAAGGTTTCATTGAGAATTAACTTCAATGAAAGGATATGGACTGAAACAAAATTTAGTGTCAAGATCTATGAAGATAGATTGAAACACATAAATAAGTTTAAGTCAAAGTACATATGATGGATATTGAAGTAGTTCAATATAGAAAAATTAAGAAAATGTTCTTGTCATGTGAAGGTTTAACAAGACTTGAGTGTATCTGACACTCAATGAGTAAAAACACATGAGTGATTATAGATCACGAATAATATGTACACAATCAGATATCATGTGCTATAAAGTGTTATGAGCATATACCAGAATGATTCATATGATGATCATTGGACAACAGTAAGAATATCCTTGAGTACTTTAGAAGAACTAAGGATATAAATATATATATATTTTTGTATGAAGAAATGACAAACAAATCGCTGTAAGGTGTTACACCGATATTGGTTTTGTCACATATAAAATATAATTTAAATCTCAAATTAGACTAAGTGTTGTTTAAAAGGTAGCACAATAAGCTAGAAGTTGTCTATGCTAGATTTAGAAGAGTTCTAAATATTGTGACGGAATCTACAAAAGAAGGCAGAGTATGTCATTGTTTTGACAATGACAAAGGATGTTAAGTCAAGAGGTTCTTTGAGAACTTGGTGTAGTTCCGACAGAGTCAGAACTTTGAAGCTATATTGTGTGTGACAATATTAGTGACATATTTCAGACCGCGGAATTAAGGTTCCACCAGAAGATCAAACATATTTAATGCCAACTCATTTGGAAATGAGTGATGCGTTGAGACGCAAATGAATTACAAAATACATACGTTTCTGAGCGTGTCAGATCCGATGACTAAAAACCTCTCCCGTGAGCAATACATGATAAAGCACCCGAAGGCCAAGGTGTTATATCTTTACAAATGTAAACTAGATTATTGACTCTAGTGCAAGTGGGAGACTGAAGGAGATATGCCCTAGAGGCAATAATAAAGTGGTTATTATTTATATCTTTATGTTTATGATAAATGTTTATATATCATGCTATAATTGTATTAACCGAAACATTAGTACATGTGTGATATGTAGACAACAAGAAGTCCCTAGTATGCCTCTTAAACTAGCTTGTTGATTAATGGATGATTAGTTTCATAATCATGAACATTGGATGTTATTAATAACAAGGTTATATCATTATATGAATGATGTAAAGGACACACCCAATTAAGCATAGCATAAGATCTCGTCATTAAGTTATTTGCTATAAGCTTTCGATACATAGTTACCTAGTCCTTATGACCATGAGATCATGTAAATCACTTATACCGGAAAGGTACTTTGATTACATCAAACGCCACTGCGTAAATGGGTGGTTATAAAGGTGGGATTAAGTATCCGGAAAGTATGAGTTGAGGCATATGGATCAACAGGGATTTGTCCATCCCGATGACGGATAGATATACTCTGGGCCCTCTCGGTGGAATGTCGTCTAATGTCTTGCAAGCATATGAATAAGTTCATAAGAGACCACATACCACGGTACGAGTAAAGAGTACTTGTCAGGAGACGAGGTTGAACAAGGTATGGAGTGATACCGAAGATCAAACCTCGGACAAGTAAAATATCGCGTGACAAAGGGAATTGGTATCATATGTGAATGGTTCATTCGATCACTAAAAGTCATCGTTGAATATGTGGGAGCCATTATGGATCTCCGATCCCGCTATTGGTTATTGGTCGGAGTGAGTACTCAACCATGTCCGCATAGTTCACGAACCGTAGGGTGACACACTTAAAGTTGGATGTTGAAATAGTAGAACTTGAATATGGAATGGAGTTCGAATATTTGTTCGGAGTCCCGGATGAGATCCCGGACATCACGAGGAGTTCCGGAATGGTCCGGAGAATAAGATTCATATATAGGATGTCATTTTATGTGTATTAAAATGATTCGGAAGGTTCTATGGAAGGTTCTAGAAGGTTCTAGAAAAGTCCGGAAGAAACCACCAAGGAAGGTGGAGTCCACATGGGACTCCACCTCCATGGCCGGCCAACCCTAGTGGGGGAGGAGTCCCAAGTGGACTCCCCCTTAGGGGCCGGCCACCCCCCCTATGGGAAGTGGAAATCCCACCTTTGGGTGGGAGTCCTAGTTGGGCTAGGTTTCCCACCATATGGAAGGTTTTGGGTTCGGGTCTTATTCGGAGACTTGTAGTCCAACACTTGGGGCTTCCACCTATATAATGAGGAGCCAAGGGGAGGGGGCCGGCCACCAAAGCCACCTTGGCCGCCCCTTTAGTGGCCGGCCACCCCCTCTCCCCAAACCCTAGCGGCCTCTCTCCTCCACCACGTCCCGCACGCTTAGCGAAGCTCCGCCGGACTTCTCCACCGCCACCGACACCACGCCGTCGTGCTGTCGGATTCAAGAGGAGCTATTACTTCCGCTGCCCGCTGGAACGGGAGGTGGACGTCGTCTTCATCAACAACCGAACGTGTGACCGAGTACGGAGGTGCTGCCCGTTCGTGGCGCCGGAACCGATCGTGATCAAGATCTTCTACGCGCTTTTGCAAGCGGCAAGTGATCGTCTACCGCAGCAATAAGAGCCTACTCTTATAGGCTTTGGAATCTCTTCAAGGGTTAGTCTTGATCATCCCCTCGTTGCTACCGTCTTCTAGATTGCATCTTGGCTTGGATTGCGTGTTCGCGGTAGGAAAATTTTTGTTTTCTATGCAACGTTATCCTACACTATCGGCCAATAAAACCCAACTCTTTAAGCTTCCACAAGTGCCCTACTGCTTGCATGATGACCACAAGTTCCTTCGTGTATTTCTCGCAACCGAGCTTTTCCATCGTCGATGGCGACACACCGTTGGAAGATGCCAGAGATGCTCCGCTAATAAAGGTCACCATCCACTATGACAAAGGCCTTAGATCGACGCACGGTGCGTTTAGCTTCCATCGGATCATCTGGTAATCGTTGTTCCATCAAATACACCAAAAAAGGTTCGTTCCATAAGGGCTCGAGAAGAAGAACTTGCTGTTTAGTGATATCTTCGGCAGCTTCCTAGACCATAGCCCTCGAGTCAGTAGCCGACACTTCTGGAGGTGCCAATTTTTTTTTCTTTAATGGACCTTTGAGTAATTACTTCATAGAAGACTCCATCTGGATTAGAGGCGCATGTGGAGCCTATATTAGCCAAAGCGTCGGCTTCCTCGTTGCTGGCTCTGACGATGTGTTTTAGCTCGCAGCCTTCAAACTTGGCTTCCATCGATTGATATAACTGATGATAAGCAATCATGTTGTCGCTGATAGCGTCGCATAAATTCATCGACTGTTGAACCACGAGATTTGAATCTCCATAGATATCCAGACGATTGGCTCCACATGCTTTGGCCATACGCATCCCGTGTAATAGTGCTTCGTATTCTGCTTCATTGTTTGTTGGTAATGAAAAATTCATCCTTAGAATGTATCTCATTTTGTCTTCTTGCGGCAAGATTAGCACTACTGTGGCCCCTGCACATGTGCTTCGCTTAGATCCGTCGAAATACATCGCCCAAGACCCTGACATGTCGGGTGCTGCCAGGATTTGTGATTGGATCCAATCAACCAAGAAATCGGGAAGGACCTGAGATTTGCTTGCTATTCGATTAACATAAGAAATATCATGCGGTGCTAACTCGATAGCCCATTGAGATACTCTGCATGTAGCCTCTAGGTTGGTAAGTATGTTCTTCAACGGGGC
The DNA here is from genome assembly GCA_030979885.1 of Lolium multiflorum. Lineage (NCBI taxonomy): Eukaryota > Viridiplantae > Streptophyta > Magnoliopsida > Poales > Poaceae > Lolium > Lolium multiflorum. The sequence goes on from CM061751.1 coordinate 183,408,660, forward strand.
TTCGGTGACAACGATGATCGGATGCTCTGCGAAGTAATGCCGTAATTTGCGCGCTATCCTCCATACGACATATGCCAACTTCTGGTGATGAGGATATCGCTGTTGCCGGTGTAAGTACCTCGCTAAGGTAGTAAATGGGACGTTGTACGCTGATACGTCTCGAAACGTATCTATAATTTCTTATGTTAACCATGCTAGTTTTATGACAATACCTACATGTTTTGTTCACACTTTATGATGTTTTGATGCATTTTCCGGAACTAACCTATTAACAAGATGCCGAAGTGCCCGTTTCGCTGTTTTTGGTTCCGAAATCCTACAAAGGAAATATTCTCGGAATTGGACGAAATCAACGCCTAGTATCTTATTTTCCCCGGAAGCTTCCAGAGCACCGAAGAAGGGCCAGAGGGGGGCCAGGGGGCACCACCCCACAAGGCGGCGCGGCCAAGGGGGGGCGCCCCTCTATGGTGTGGCCCCACCAGGGCTCCCCCGAGGCTGCCCTTCCGCCTATATAAAGCCTCCGCCTCGAAAACCATAAAAACATAAGCCACGATACGAGAAAAGTTCCAGAGCCGCCGCCATCGCGAAGCCAAGATTCGGGGGACAGAAGTCTCTGTTCCCGCACGCCCCGGACGGGGAATTGCCCCCGAAGGCATCTCCATCGACACCACCGCCATCTCCATCAACGCTGTTGTCTCCCATGATGAGGAGGGAGTAGTTCTCCCCCGAGGCTAAGGGCTGTACCGGTAGCTATGTGGTTAATCTCTCTCTCATACTTCAATACAATGATCTCATGAATTGTCTTGCATGATTGAGATCCATACGATGAGCTTTGTAATCTAGATGTAGTTATGTTATTCAAGTGGATTTTACTTATGTGATCTCCGGAGACTCCTTGTCCCACGTGTGTAAAGGTGACAATGTGTGCACCGTGTGGGTCTCTTAGGCTATATTTCACAGAATACTTGTTCACTGGGTTATGATTTGAGTTGGATGTCTCTATGAAATTGTGGTGTGTTAGTACCTCCTATGAATGCTCAAAGTGACAGCGTGGGGTGTTTATTAGTACTTGGGAATACATCTTTAAGGTTTGCTTTGCATCCCTACATGGTGAATTAGTGTTCGTTATCCAGCCAGAGAGTAATTCAGAATAGCATAGTGAAGTGCTTATATTTATATTCAATTATGATTGCATTGTTGAGAGTGTCCACTAGTGAAAGTATGATCCCTAGGCCTTGTTTCTAAGCATTGAAACACCATTTTCAACAAGTTCTGCTACATGTTCGCTTGCTGCAATATTTACTTCATATCGCAATTACTGTTTACCATCATCTATACCACGTGTTTTACTATCTCTTTGCCGAACTAGTGCACCTATACATCTGACAAGTGTATTAGGTGCGTTGGGGACACAAGAGACTTCTTGTATCTTAATTGCAGGGTTGCTTGAGAGGACTATCTTTGACCTCTACCTCCCTGAGTTTGATAAACCTTGGGTGATTCACTTAAGGGAAACTTGCTGCTGTTCTACAAACCTCCGCTCTTGGAGGCCCAACACTGTCTACAGGAATAGAAGCGTGAGTAGACATCATACGCCATGGACTTTCCCTTCCTCTGCACGTTCGACGACAAGCATAGTGCTGATAACTTGTACGGTTGCAGCTATATAGAGTAGCATTGGCTCCTTTTCCTGTGGAGTCACGAGGACTGGAGAGGTCGACAGGACCTTCTTTAAGTTGTCGAAAGAATCATGTGCCTCTGCTGTCCACTCGAACTTCTCAAATTTCTTCATCAGCTGGTAAAATGGTAAGGCCTTTTCTTCCAGTTTTGCAATAAATCTACTAAGCGCCGCCAATCGTCCTGCCAACTGCTGCACCTGCTGTAGACTCTTTGGCGGTTCCATGTCAAGAACAACTTTGATTTTCAAAGGGTTAGCTTCTATCCCTCTAGCTGAAATGAAGTACCCGAGTACTTGGCCTCCTGGTACCTCGAAGAAGCATTTCTTCGGATTCAACTTGATTTTGTATCTGTTGAGGTTGTCGAAAGTTTCTCTCAAATCATTGATGAGAGTAGCCGCATTTCTGGTTTTGACGACGATGTCGTCGATGTAAACCTCAATATTTCGGCTAATTTTCTCTCCAAGGCAGGCTTGCATGCACCGCTGATAGGCGTTTTTCAATCCAAAGGTCATGACATTGTAACAGTAAACGCCATGCAGAGTTATGAATGCAGTTAACTCTTGGTCTTCTTTTTTGAGCTTGATCTGATTATATCCTGAGTAAACGTCGAGAAAGGAAAGACGATCGTAGCCTGTTGTGGAGTCGACTATTTGATCGATGCGAGGCAACATAAAATGATCCTTTGGGCAATGCTTATTAAGGCTTGTGTAATCGATACACATACGAAGAACTGTCGTATCTTTCTTTGGCACCATGACTGGGTTAGCTACCCATTCGGCTTCCTTGAGCTCCCGAATGAAACCAGCCTTGCGGAGCCGATTAACTTCTTCGCCAATAGCTTTTCTTTTTGGTTCTGAGAAACGATGTAACGTCTGCTGTACAGGTTTAGCTTTGGGTCAACATTGAGGGCGTGCTCAGCGAGTTCCCTGGGAATACCTGGCATGTCGGATGGTTCCCATGCAAATATTTCCTAGCGCTCACGGAGGAACTCGATGAGCGCGCTTTCCTATGCGGCAGCAAGATCTACCGATGTGTTGACCATTTTCTTCGGATCAGAGGGATGCACTTGATGTTTCTTGGCTTCCTTGGCAACGTCAAATTCATGGGATTTTATGTTCCGATTATCGACAGGTGGCTGTGTGTGATCAATGACAATGTCGAGGGCATTAAGTTCTTCCTTGACTCCAAACTTTGAAGCAAACTTCTGGAAATCCCTATCGCAGTTATCAGAACGAGAAAAACTCCCGTCAACAGTTATTGCTGTCCCTTATTGTCTGGCATCTTCAACTTCAAGTATGCATAATGAGGTACCGCCATGAATTTGGCAAACGCTAGCCTGCCGAGTATGGCATGGTACTGTGATTCCCAATCGACCACGTCGAACTCAAGTTTCTCCTTCCTGAAATTGGTAGGTGTGCTGAAGACTACATCCAGTGAAATTTTGCCAAGGAAATAAGTGGGTCGGGTTGGGATGACGTCATGGAAGATTGTATCAGATTCTTTTAGCATATCGACCATTAATCCCATTGACTTCATTGTCCTTGCAAATAACAGGTTCATACCACTTCCTCCGTCCATGAACACCTTTCTCATGTTGTATCCCCTAATATGTGCTTCAAGAACTAAGGCGGCGTGACCGGGCCTTGGAACGGCTATCGGGTGATCTGCTCTGCTGAACATGATGTTTTGATCCGACCTGTCGATATAATTAGGTACTTCTGCCATAGCCACTTCTGCGAATTTTATTTCTCACGAAAACTTCTTGGCTTCTCTCTTCAAAAATCTAGTCTTATGAATCATGTTGACTTGCCCTCGAGACGCAGGGTAAACTTCGGTTGGTACGTAAATATCTTCTTCTGGTAAATATTGCTGCTGCTTCGGGTAACTGTAAGCTACCTCCCTTTCTTCTGCCGAACAGTCTTTTGCCTCTGACTCGGACCTTAGCTCGTCGCAGAACTTCTGAATGTCGAGGAACTGCCGACAATTTTTTGAATAAATGAGTGGCCTTCTCGATGTTATCCTTTGGGTCGATATAAGAGTGCAAATAACATGGCGCGTCGAGCTGTTCCGTGGCCGATAAATAAGGTGTACGGAGGTGGTTCTTGCTCGATTGTGTGTTATAGCATCCTCTTTCACACTGACGAAGGTGACTTGCGGCTCGCTCTTCCTCTTCACGGCATAGACCCCTTCGACTCTTCCGTTGCTCCTCTCTGCTAGCAAAGCGGCTTCAGCTGCTCTCGCTGCTATTCCCTGGCAAGACTACCGAAGCTGTTGGCGAAACAATGTTTTCTGGAACCGAAGTTCTTAGGCTTGACGTGTTTGAAATGGGAAGTCGAAGAAATCCTCTGGAATCGATGATGAAGTGCACACCACCGAAGGTTGCATCCATACTGTCGCGTAACTCGAAAGAAATTGGAGGCGAGGGCTTAGCGCGTGGTGTGAACTCGAAGGAGCCGCAGCGAACTGAGTTTCTTGGACTTGAAGGTGTTGGTGAATCCAGCACGAACTCCGCTGATGTGGCCGGAGCTGCCGATGTCATGCCTTGTACCGACAGGTTTCCCACAGATGGCGCCAATTGGCGAGGGTGCTTCTCGGCAATGCCCACCTTTAGGGGCTTAGGGTTGACGGAATCCTGCAGGCTGACAGGAGACATTGGATACCAAACAAACGGGGAGAGAGATTTACCCAGGTTCAGGGCCCTCGATGAGGTAAAACCATTACTTCCTTCTTGTCTGATCTTGATTATTGAAACTATCGGGTTACAATGTGGTAGCCGAAGACTTCGACTATGATCTCGTCGAGAGGCTAAGATTTCTGATGACCTAGCTCTAGACTTGCAATGATTATGGTTACGATGATTGTGTGTCCCTCGGCAGACCCTCTCCTGGCCCTTATATTGCAGGCCAGGTCTCGAGAGTTCTGCCCGGGTTCGACTAGGTTACAAAGAGGTCTACATCTAAACTTTCCTTGTCACTTCATCTTCTTGTCTTGTTCGTCAAGAATCCTTCTTTGGAACTGACATAACGGCCCACCTTGGTCGGTGGATGATCTTCATGGGCCCCTGGTTGGGCTGTAGGAGGTAGCGTAATACTAGTTACCCGAAGTGTAATGCCCACATCAGCGTCCGTGGCCGTTTTTTTTCGGTGAGCCGTAGCTGGGCATGGATGTGGCGCTTCGGCAGCAGGACGTGGAGCTGCAGCTGGACATGGACGTGGTGCTGCAGCTGCATGTGGAGCTTCGGCAGCATGAAGTGGAGCTGCAGGTGGACAAAGAGATCGTGGGAGGCGGCGGATGTTAGAGCATATCCACCGGCGCTCCTCAAATAGGCGCTGGCAGGGGCACCGACACTGCTGTATGGGGGGGTGTCGGCACTGCATCCTCTATTTGGGGATGTTGTTTCCACACCGCCCCCCCAATACGGCGGCCCCCAAAACATTTTTTCTTTTTACGATATTTTGAAACAACATATCAATCACATTTTATTCATACTATATTTAATTATTCGTACAATCACACAAATAGAAATTTTATTCATACAATCAAACAAATGGAAATTAAATTATTCATACAATCAAACAAATAGAAATTAAATTATTCATACAATCAACCAAATAGAAATTAAATCATGCATTGTTGGTGGCTCCTCTCCTCGCCCACAAATGCGCAGCTAGATCTGCGTAGTTGAGCATCAACACCTGCATCTTGGATTTCATGATGCATGTAAAGGAAAGCGCCAAATTCTTGGGCTACATGCTCTACCTTAGCAAGAGACACTTGATAATCAAATGGTTGATCATCATGCATAGGTTCGTCGCGCTCGCTCTCAATGATCATGTTGTGAAAGATCACACACGCGTTCATCACCTCCCACATCTGAGACTCATACCAAATGAGCGCAGTATACCTGACAACGGCGAAACGTTGTTGAAGTACCCCAAAAGCATGCTGAACATCCTTGCGAGCTGCTTCTTGGCATGTTGTAAAATAAGCGCACATCTCTGAAGCTGGAGACGGGATTGTCTTCACAAATATAGCATACGTCGGGTAGATACCATCAGCTAGATAGTACCCCTTATTTTATGCGTGGCCGTTTATCTCAAAGTTCACAGGGCAGGAGCTTGTTCCTCATCTAGCTAGCCTGGAAAACACCAGAGAGCACTGCAGCACATTGATATCATTGTTTGTTCCTGCCATGCCAAAAAAAAGCATGCCAAATCCAGAGGTCATGGTATGTCACCGCCTCTAGAATGACACTGCACTCATTAGTATGCCCCTTGTAGACCCCTGCCAAGAAATATTGCAATTTTTCCATCCCCAATGCATACAATCAATGCTTCCGATCATCCCAGGAAATCCTCGTGCTGCATTGTTCCAGGATCCGGGCTGTATCGTCTGCCCTTGGTGCTGTCAAATAGTCTTTACCAAACACCGCTATGACGGATCGAAAAAAATCTGTAGAGAGTCTATGAACATGTCGACTCTGCCATCCGTAGGTAGTCATTGTTTGTATCTGGAGGAGCTCCGTATGTAAGACAACACATTGCAGCAATGCATTTCTGGATTGAGGTGAAGCCCCACAAACCTGTGCAGTCTTGCTTGTCCATGAAGTATTCGTCGTACTCCCTGACGCCATAGACAATCTTCATGAACAGATCCTTGTTCATCATAAACCGGCGCCGAAATTCCTTCGGAGAATGAGTCACGTCGTCGGCGAAGTAGTCGGCGTCAAGCAACATTCCGCCGGCTTGACGATGCCGGTTGATGTTCCTCCTCTTGCCTGAATTTGAACCGCCGCGCCGAGGCATGGCGAACAAAGGGTGGCGAACACGGGGCAAGCTCGTGAGAATCAGCTGCTGCACCTCAGCGTTCTGTTCCTCCGTGAATAGCTGCACCATCGTCTCGTCGTTGTTGTCCCTCGCGGCAATCCGACGAACACCTTGCGGGCGGGGCAGTTGTGTGGAGGTGGTGGCGAGCTCTGTTCCGAGCGAAACAGAGGCCGTCGGTCGAGGGGGTGATGGCCGTGTCAATGTACGGCGATTCCTGGATAGGCGGCGGTGTCTATTACAACCAAGGGCGCGATGGCGAGGGCGACGGTGGCGATCTAGAGGGGTGGGAGTCGGCTCGGGCGTGGGTGGGAAGTGGGGAAAGCGGTGCTTCTATTGGGCTCGAAAACTAGCCGGCGCCTTTTGGGGTGCACTGGTGCGAGCCCAAAAACCAAAGTGATCCTAGCGATATCGGTGACCCAACGTCTTAAGCTATGATGAAAAGTTGTAATTTTTTTCGCCCTAAGCTGTGAGACAGAGGGAGTATATAACTCAAGCACAATCACTTATACAATAAAAATAGAAACATATTTGATTATAAGAACCTATAAACATATCAATAATACTAGCTCAGTGTTAAGTCTAATTCTTAGCGTATGAATAAGGAATAGCTCAAGGTTATGTTTTATGTAGTAAGAGATATGATAAATCTCTGTGCGTAGTCTTTTTTTTGGTTTGAAGTCATTTTTGCGCAGTATTCACTAAAAAAGCATAACTTTCTCATTGAATATATTTTTGACATATGACCACTCAAATTGTTCACAAGAAACACGTGTATCTCAATGTATTCACCAAAACCCAAAGTAGGGCAGCTGCCATAACTTGCCCTAAGGGGAGCTTCACCCCCTGTCTACCGCCAGCCAGGCTTGACCGGACACCTTCATACAGAATCGTGCGTAGCACCTGCTGATTCGAATCAAACCGGATCTCGACGTGGAGGGGGCATCCCATAGCACGGTGCTTGATACCATGACCAAATTGAAGATCCGGGTACCGTGTCATCCACATGACCACGATGCCTACTGGCCGCCATTGATAGACTAGAGAAGTAGTAGTCGAGCAGATCACGGCCAAAGATCCACCGCTAGACCAACTATCGACTATTGTGCTGCCACATAGCAGGAGCCGTCGTTAGTCTCCTCTTTACCACCTCAAACTGCTGCTAGCCATGTATCATAGGCCCGAGGAACCAGGCCGCAACAGAGGGCACCGCCTCACATGGCCAGCGACGGTTGCCCTATATATGCAGCCACCAATAGACCGGCTACCACCATCCTAGGACCGCCGCCCTGTAGCCCATCTCTGCCATGCACACGTCTAGCCGAGAGGTCTCCTGTCAAGAAGTAGGAGGAGACGAGATCCTCTGTCGATCGGGATGGGATTTGCCCGCTGGCGTCTTCTAGCCATGGTCAGGAGATGCGGAGGAGGAGTGGGGGCAGCGGCTAGGGTTTTGCCCAGGCCACCCCAGGGAGTGACGCAAGCGTTTCAGTATTCGCGAGAGTGACTCTTACATTTGCCATACCGGTTTTAGAATTTTAATTAGAGCCTGACTCCTTGCATAGCGTAGAGGACAAAAAAAAAGATCCTTTTGATTTTTTTTTTCATTGTCCATATGTTAGGACAAAGTGTGATCCAACCACGATAGGAAAAGGTACACGGCGTAAAAACACGGAAAACCTAATTAGAGTATTGTTATTTACATGCCCCCCTACATGCAAAAAAAGATGTTGGAGTCTATGGTATATGTAATCATAATCCTTGTATTGTTTGATGAAAATGCATAGTTGTACTCCACCCGTTCGCGATTATAAGACCGACACATATCCCTAGGTCTTAAATCCTTTTGTAGTATTTATTTTAAAACATGTATCAATTAGGAAGTTTAGATTTTTTACTTTCTAATGAGATAATTTTTATTATAATTCATGTTATGTTGGTTAAATTAACAACCTAGATATATGCGCCAGCCTTATAATTTCAAACAGAGGTATTATCTTCATAAATATGCCTGTACATCCATTGAACTACAACAAGCACGGGTTAATGACACTTTGTATAACCGCTAACGGTTCATGCACAAATATTAAGAAAGGAAGCATACATTTATTAAAGTAGATATTAAATAGAACAACAAGGCTAAGAAAAAAGGTGCGCGCACAAAAATGAAAATGAAATGGTTTTTTTAATGAGACATGGATGACAATGCAAAAATATAACAAAAAAGGAAATAAAGACATGAAATCCGTTATACATATATCCATTTCATCCTTTCAAAATATATATGTTACTATAAGAAAGCATTTTGTGAGATACATACCTCTTGTCCACAAGAAATTCACCAATTTCTTCTATGAGTAGCTTTTCATCTCTTGTTGTATTATGGACGTCTTTGAACTTTTCTTTGTCAAAGCCATAGAGGATGTCTTTAAAAACTTTCTTGATGTCTGGTTTCTGACCCACGGGGACAAAAGCCGCGCAATCAAATTGAGCTTTGATCTTCTCATACACTGCTTTGGTGAGGGTTGTCTTGCCCAACCCACCAACACCAACAATAGAGATTGACATCAGTTGTTCCTTGGGACTCCCGTCCTCACCAATCAGAATTTTGATAAGATCATTCCTTGCGCGGTCAATGCCAACAAGCTTCTCCACATCCTTGTGCAGAGCTATCACACGAGGGTCAATGGTTGTGCCATTGCTAGTGGTAGCACCATTGCTAGTGTTAGTCATGTCAATCTGATACCTTGTATGCAGCTCCGCCAACTCCTTGGCAAGACCCTGAGCTTCCTGGATGGCACCGGATATCTGATGCAGTGCTCTTCCCTTGCTAAACAGTTTCCTCGTCTTCTTGAGGAATTTCTTGACTCGACTCTTCATGGTCATTGGCTCGCCGCTTGAACCCTCATCCACCCGGACCAGAAAGTCGTCAACAACATCCTCCATTTCGTAGGAGAGGTCTCTCACCTTGCCAGCCCAAATCACAACCTGCTCGTCGAGCTGGTCCGACGGCACGTCGCCAACCTTACGAAGGGCAGCATGCATCAGCTCCAGCTCTGTAAGGAGAGATTGTACACCTTTCTTCACTTTCTTTCCAAGGTTGTATTCATCGAGAAGCAGCTCACCGAGCTTACGGAGGACAGGGCTCATCGCCCCACTGGAGACCTCCATTACCTTAATCTTTCTTTGTCCTTGGTTCCTTGCTCACGATCTACGTACGGCTATGGCAGTGTCTTTGGATTGAAATTCTGTAATTCAAACATAGTAATGGTTTCTATTAGATAAACAGAGAAAAATCCGGATCTGTGTGGTTCGCAAAAGTAACACTATGCATATACCTTGAATCCAGAGCAAATTTTGTAGAAATGCACCTAGACAGCAATTTTGAAGTTTCCACCCTCGGTTCGATGGAATACCAGCCCAAGATGAAGTGAGTAATGATGGAACTCTGCATAGCACGATTCCACATCAAAACGACGAGAAAGAGCAAGACAAGTAGTATGAAAAATCACCACAAAAGAAAAAAAAGAACAGTTCGCACTGAAACCAAGAGACTGAGAGCACAGGAGTGGAAAAGTACCTTTGGCGCTGTCGCCAGGGTTGCTCCCGCCAACGAGATCGGCTGGATCAGTGGTGTTGCGGGGGAGACGCGGGTCGATCGTAAGGGCGATCGAGGCCGGGATCTGAAGTCGCACACTTAAACAAACGCAGCGGCAAATGATACTAGTAATAAAATAAAAAAATTTGAATATTGTGCCTCTGGCCAGTAGGAGTATAGTCCTACCTCGTAGAAAGCACTTTATGTGCAAATAATGCCACTACTTAACGTTCAAACCCTGCCTTGGTATCCCTCAAAAAAAAAAAAAAAACCCTGCCTTGGTAGTATGTCCTCTAATACTACTTTTATCTGTTCTTAAGCAGTGCAACCTCGTGTCAATAAGTATATTACCTGAGAGCGCAGACTTGCAATGACTTAAACAAACGCGGCTCACGCGGTATCCAGTGTGATATTTGAATCCGAACCTTGGCTTTTAGTGTTTGTCACGACGAATTGATTGCGTTGTCGTGGCTATGGCCTCCATTCCATATTAGTTGTGTTATTTTAGTACTCCATTCTAAGGCTGGTCATAGTGCATAGTATCGTACTAGTATCATGTATATGATACTTGTCTATGATACTATCTTTATAGTGAGTAGTATCATAAACTTCTAAATTTATTATTTTAGAATCCCAATGTAAATCTATATACAAGATCTATTTGGCATTTACTTTTCTCGTAACATGCGCTATGATATAGTATCCACCTATGTTAGTACTCTAATCCTATCTCTTCTCCTTAATTAGATGCCACATCATCATTTTTGTGGGCCTAGTATTGAAGATACGTAGTACTACCTATGATACTAGCACTATGGATAAGTAGGGTGTAAACAATCTGGCTAGCCGATAAAGAAGAATCGAACAAGATCAAAACTTTCTAACCATACCCCTAATAAATCGTGGGACTTAGTCCTTAGAGCATGTAGTATAGAGCCTAGTCAGCTAACTCTAAAAGATTAAGCTAACTCTAAAAGATTAAGTACTGTATTATATTTTAGTTGAGTTAGAGAAGAGAGAAGAGGTGAGAGAAGACAGGTGGGTTCTAATGTAAAGGCTAGCTCTAGATTAGTATATATATTTTTTGTAACTCACTACTGTATATGTTGGTTATAAGATTAGCTATAGATGATATGTTAATATGGTGGAGCTAGCAGCTGACTCTACTACTATATCATTCTGTTGCTCTAGTTTTCTCTCTCACCGTGAGTTTTTGCCTTGTTTCTCTCCTGCATGGAGACGTGCGCCTCCTTTTTCTCCCCTCCCAACACCACAATAAGCATCTCCTCCTCGCATGCACATGCATCTCCAATAGCTTCTCCACGATAGATGCTCCTCTCCCAATTTTTTTGAGCCTCTTTCACGCGTACGCTATGGAAAGCCAACGGCAGCAGCAAAAATAACAGCTCTATTCCCGCTGTTTTAGGTTGATGTAAACAACTACGAGGGGTAGTTTTGGAAGAAAACGGTTAAACCACACCCCACACCTTATTTTGTGGCGAAAAAGTGAAAAACATTTATACGCCCTCTTTTACAGGAATGAAGGGAGTATAAGAAAAATAACTAATGCTAGATTCTGATACACGCCTTGGCGCACGATCATTTCCATCCTCACAACAACCAATAAACCAACTACAAGTCATAGAAATTGGTCCAACCATTACTGAACTCTATCTCCATTGATGTTTGTATGTAAGATAGTGCACTTCACAGAAATTGGTGCATCCATGCCATATGTTAGAAACAGAGCTTTTCATGTGCATGGAATCTTTTAACCAGTTGCAAAGCTTGATAGCATGATCTGAAATGAAGAATTAAGTAAAATACATTAGTAAACACAAAAATAATATTCTCATAAAATGGTTGAGCTATAATAACTCACAAAGATGTTGTTAGCTACAACAATTCCATGAGACTTGTAACAAGGTACTGGAGTTCAGACAGATGGTAAAATTCATCCTCATGAAGCAATCTCTATATGTTTACTTCCTTCACGATCTCAAAAGTTATGACACACATGTCTGGCATAGTAATGAGATGCATATTTATGAAGACACTCTTTTAAAAACCTCTCTAATGACGAGATCCACATCTGGCAAAGTCAATACTATAAAATGCAAATAACATTAAAAGGATTCCAGATGGCAGACAATACATATATTCGATGGGAAACCACACATACCATGCATATGATGAAATTATTATTTGTTGTCACCATTCGTGGTCTGTGCTTTCATTGTGAACACATACTCAGCTCGTCCAGAGGCTTCTCTTGTTTCACATCTTTTTCAGATCCTTCCTCATCTTTATCATCCTCAGATCCTTCCTTATCTTGATCATGTTCCTCAGCATAATTTATTTTAATGTAATAATATCCTAACCAATATGGCTAGGGCACTGGATATGCTCAAATGGAAATATAGCCTAGTAATTTCTAGAATCTATCTGGTGGTTTGTAGAGATAGTATTTATCCTCATTTGATCCTAAGGATGAACAATAGAACCAAGCCTCTAAAAGTACCTTGTAAACGTAACAAGTACTTAAAAGTACTAAAAGCTTGCAACATATCTTTCAAAAGCAGCACAACCAAGCTTGCTTATATATGTGACTCAAACAAAATAAGCTCGGGCACATATATAAGCAAAAGTATCTAAAACCCTTAAAAATCATGAGAAATTATTTTGTCAACATGGATGCACACTGGCAAAAATTATTTAGAGGAAATTCTGAATTGTTTACATCCCATAAAATGATTTGCAACTATTAATAAAAACGCCACTGAAAAAATTCATTTTAATAGGCGCATGGCAATGAGCTCAGCAAACTTAAGCACAACATATTTTATCACTGCGGAGATGGCAGATAGCATCCATCACTTACTAGTTACTAGATAAAGCACTAAAGGATAACAAATAATCACCGAGGGGATAATATGCATTTGGATCATAACAATAAGCTAAATAAACTAAAACACATAGACTGAGAAATTGAAGAATAACTTCAGTAACACCTAGCACAAAGTGATGAATAAAGCCACTAAATCCGGTTCATCGACTGGATGAACTAGGTTAATCTAAGTCACTATAATAAATAAGATCTAGATCGCACATACTTGTGAAACTTGAGCACTGGTTATGATCAAATTACTCACCATGACGTTCTTGAAGTGTGCGTGGTTCATGACGATGGTGAACGAATCTGCCTTCCTCTAACCGATGACAGTTGACCTCTGGCTCATTGCAGACACGACAAATCTTCATCACTGAAATACAAGAAAGACGTCGAATCAGAAGAAGATTATGAGAAAAATAAACGTGTAGTAAAAACCCTAATCGAAATGAAAAAAATCTAGAGGAACAAATCTCACATCATTCTAGGGAACAAAGCGCGGAAGTACACTCTACTTCAGTGTATGAAGAATGTACGAGCAATTGCAAAAAATCCAGAGAAAATCCAGAGGATGAAGAACTGTCGGTGGTTATCGTACTACCGTCGCTCGAACTAGCGGGTGTGCTATTTTCAGATTTGCCGAAAAGCGACGGTTTCTAACAACGGCTGTCTGAATACAACGACTCTTAGAGGCGGCTACGATTCATAATCGTTTAAGGGACATATTTGAGCCTGTTTCTTATCACGACCGACTCTGGGATGACAAGTTTTTGACGAGGCGGAAGTTTAGAACTGATTCTAAAACTATTAGAGACGATCGTGAATTCACAACCCTCTGAGGTCTTTAAGCAGAGGCGGCTTTTTTTTTTTTAGAAGAAACCGGCTTGATTGGCCGTCTCTAAATAGTGAGTTTGTACTAGTACAGCAAAGGAATTTGTATTTTCCATGTGTCAGGTGACACCAACGGCCTCGAGGCAGCTCCATCCCCCAAGGCAGCTCCATCCTTGCCCGTGAGTAGTCCGTTCGATCTAGTCTTCCTGTTTTTCGGCAAGGTTTTGATTAAATCTGCTTGCTTGTGTTGTGCTGCGTGGGCACGTTGTTGTGTGTTTTGTGCTCTGAAACATCCTTCTATTAATATATCAAGTAGCTAACCTGCCGATTTTTTTTAAAACATAGAGTAGTGGAAAATACACTGACAATTAGTGATTAACTAACAAGGGGAAACAAATGCCGATTACAGAAATCAAACACGAGGATTCGGTTAGCAATCATCTGGATCTTCATGAAATAAAAAGCTCTAAACAGAGAAAAGGAGACGAGAAGCCAAAAAAACTCATAGGAAAAAGCCTTCCGGCCCGTGCTTTGCTTTGACCAAAGAAGCAAAGCTCTCGGCTTTCACGTCAAGTGGAGCACTGGTTGCATCGACTCGGCGCTCAATTAGAGGTGGGGGTGGTGTACTGGTGTTGGTGTGTGCAGTTGTACCGGTTGTGACATGGAGGAGGCAAAAATGTAAGGTTGCTTGAAGGGGCCTTAAGAGCATCTCCATCGGCACGTCCCAAATAGTTGTCGGCACTGTATCCTCTATTTAGGGATGTTGTTCCCACACCGGCGCCTCCAAACCAGTGGTCCCGATCGGATTTTTTTAGACAAACTAAACATTTATACTTGTAGTTTTATTTTAATGTCATTCATGATCGAGAAATGAATAATATTTTAGGGCAAATCCGAGTAAAATATTATTCACTCCTCGACCTCGGATGACATGTGAAACCTGCTTCATCTCTAGCCTACTACCTACTGGCCACCCGGATCTGTGGAGGTGGACGATCGCCCACTACTCTCTCCGATGCTCTCTCCGCTGCTCCCCTGTCATCGATCCCCCGCTGCTCTCTCCCCAACGAACATCAAGTAGGCGGATCTATCCGCGGTCACCGCCTCCTGACGCAGCTGCTGCTCCAGCTCCTTCCGCCGCTGACGGTGATCCAACTCCTGCCTCTCTAGCCGGAGTTGCATCTCCGCCAAACGCCGCCGCTCGTAGACTTCATCCTGACGCTGCTGCTCCTCCCGCATCAACCGCCGCAGCGCAAGCTGCTTCCACCCCTGCTGCTGGTGCTCCTCCCACCGGCTCTGCCGTGATAACGCGTGAAGCACACGTCCGTTGGGAACCCCAAGTGGAAGGTGTGATGCGTATAGAAGCAAGTTTCCCTCAGTATGAAACCAAGGTTTATCGAACCAGTAGGAGTCAAGGACCACGTGAAGGTTGTTGGTGGAGGAGTGTAGTGCGGCGCAACACCAGTGATTCCGGCGCCAACGTGGAACCTGCACAACACAATCAAAATACTTTGCCCCAACGTAACAGTGAGGTTGTCAATTTCACCGGCTTGCTGAAAACAAAGGATTAAGGGTCTGTTCGTTTTTCGGATCAAGTGGAATGGAATGGAACCATTCCATTCCATTCCATTCCATTCCACTTCATCCCATTCCAATCCATTCCCCTGTTCGGTTCATCCCAAAAAATGTGGAACGGAATCGAATCGAATTAGTGCCTAATTTAATTAATCATTGCCTAAATTAATCTAAAAAATCCTAAATCACGCCCGACAGCCGCGTCCGTGCTCGAGATGGCCTGCCTCCGGCCGTGCTCGAGGTGGCCCGCCTCCGGCCCGCGCGCCCGGCCGTGCTCGAGGTGGCCGGCCTCCGGCGCCGGCCGTGCTCGATTGCTCGGGGGCGGCGCGGGCGGTCCGGCCGCGGTGCCGCCCGGCCGCCGCGCTTCTCGGCCGCCGGCCGCCCTCGCCTGGGCCGCCGGCGTTGACCTGGAGGAGAGCACCGCAGTGAGGGAGACACGGGAGAGAGAGAGGTTAGCACAGGGGAGAGAGAGGGATTAGCACGCAGATCGAGACATTCCACCTCGTCCGGCCGATTTGCCCGGACGGGTGCGTTCCGCATCTGGGCGGAATATTCCCTTTCGAGGAACGGTTCCATTCCATCCTATCCCTGAACCGAACGCGAGAATGGCTCCGAGGAATGGAATGGTTCCATTCCATTCCACCTAATTCTACAACCGAACAGACCCTAAACGTATGGTGTGGAGAATGGTGTTTGTTTGCGAAAAACAACAAAGAACAGAGATTGCAGTAGATTGTATTTCAGATGTAAAAGAATGGACCGGGGTCCACAGTTCACTAGTGGTGTCTCTCCAATAAGATAAATAGCATGATGGGTAAACAAATTACAGGTGGGCAATTGACAAATAAAGATTCATATACATATCATGATGATCACTATGAGATTTAATCAGGCATTACGACAAAGAACATAGACCGCCATCCATCATGCCATAGTCAATCAGGCCCATCTTAGTTTTTAAGTTGCAAACAACAGACAATTGCATTAAGTATGGTGCGTAATGTAATCAACACAAATATCCTTAGACAAAGCATTGATGTTTTATCCCTAGTAGCAACATCACATCCACAACCTTAGAACTTTCTGTCACTGTCCCAGATTCAATGGAGGCATGAAACCACTATCGAGCATAAATACTCCCTCTTGGAGTTACAAGTATCAACTTGGCCAGAGCCTCTACTAGCAACGGAGAGCATGCAAGAACATAAACAACACATATATGATAGATTGATAATCAACTTGACATAGTATTCTATATTCATCGGATCCCACCAAACACAACATGTAGCATTACAAATAGATGATCTTGATCATGTTAGGCACCTCACAAGATCTAAACATGATAGCACAAGAGGAGAAGGCAACCATCTAGCTACTGCTACGGACCCATAGTCCAAGGATGAACTACTCACGCATCAATCCGGAGACGGGCATGGTGATGTAGAGCCCTCCGGTGATGATTCTCCGGCAGGGTGCCGGAGGCGATCTCCTAAATCCCCCGAGATGGGATTGGCGGCGGCGGCGTCTCTGGAAGTATTTCCGTATCGTGGCTCTCGATAATAGGGTTTTCGCGACAGAGAGTTTAAGTAGGTGGAAGGGCAGCGCAGGGGGGCTCCCGAGGGGCCCACACCATAGGCGGCGCGGGCCCCCCTTGGCCACGCCGCCTTGTGGTGTGGCCACCTCGTGGCCCCACTTCGTATCCCCTCCGATCTTGGAAGCTCCGTGGAAAAATAAGACCCTGGACGTTGATTTCGTCCAATTCCGAGAATATTTCCTTTGTAGGATTTCTGAAACCAAAAACAGCAGAAAACAACAACTGGCGCTTCGGCATCTTGTTAGTAGGTTAGTGCCGGAAAATGCATAATAATGATGTAAAGTATGTATAAAACATGTGAGTATTGTCATAAAAGTAGCATGGAACATAAGAAATTATAGATACGTTGGAGACGTATCAAGCATCCCCAAGCTTAGTTCCTACTCGCCCTCGAGTAGGTAAACGATAACAACAATAATTTCTGAAGTGACATGCTACCAACATAACCGTGATCAACATTATTGTAAAGCATATGAAATGAATGGAGTGATTCAAAGCAATAGATTGCTAACAAAGAGATAATGACTAAACAACTGAATCATATAGCAAAACTTTTTATGAATAGTACTTTCAAGACAAGTATCAAAAAGACTTGCATAAGAGCTAACTCATAAAGCAATAGATTCAAAGTAGAAGGCATTGAAGCAACACAAAGGATGATTAAGTTTCAGCAATTGCTTTAAACTTGTAACATGTATATCTCATGGATAATTGTCAACATAAAGTAATATAACAAGCGCAATAAGTAATCATGTAAGAATCAATGCACACAGTTAACACAAGTGTTTGCTTCTAAGATAGAAAGAAGTAGGTAAACTGACTCAACATAAAGTAAAAGAAAGGCCCTTCGCAGAGGAAGCATGGATTACTATTTTTGTGCTAGAGCTTTTATTTTGAAAACATAGAAACAATTTTGTCAACGATATTAATAATTCATATGTGTTATGCGTAATACTTCCTACAAGTTGCAAGCCTCATGCATAGAATGCCAATAGTGCCCGCACCTTGTCCTAATTAGCTTGGATTTACATGGG
The DNA here is from genome assembly GCA_030979885.1 of Lolium multiflorum. Taxonomy (NCBI): domain Eukaryota; kingdom Viridiplantae; phylum Streptophyta; class Magnoliopsida; order Poales; family Poaceae; genus Lolium; species Lolium multiflorum. The sequence goes on from CM061751.1 coordinate 183,426,681, forward strand.
TTATCATTGCATAACATATGTTTCAACCAAGTGTCACAAAGGGGTACCTCTATGCCGCCTGTACAAAGGTCCAAGGAGATAAATCGCATTTGATTTCTCGTTTTTAAATAATCTCAACTTAAGACATCCATACCGGGATAACATAGAAAACAGATAATAGACTTCTCTTTAATGCATAAGCATTCAACAACAGATAATATTCTCATAAGAGATTGAGGATGAATGTCCAAACTGAAAACTTCCACCATGATACATGGTTTTGGTTAGCGGCCCAATGTTCTTCTCTAACATATGCATACTCAAACCATTTGATCATGATAAATCACCCTTACTTCAGACAAGACGAACATGCATAGCAACTCACATGATATTCAACAAAGGTAAAAAGTTGATGGCGTCCCCAGAAACATGGTTACCGCTTAACAAGCAACTTATAAGAACTAAAACACATAGCTACATATTCATCACCATAATAGTTTTTAAGCTATTTTCCCATGAGCTATATACTGCAAAGACAAAGGAATGAAATTTTAAAGGTAGCACTCAAGTAATTTACTTTGGAATGTCAGAAAAATACCACACACTAGGTAGATATGGTGGACACAAATGGCATGGGTTTTGGATCAAGGTGTTTGGATGCACGAGAAGCATTTCCTCTCAGTACAAGGCTTTGGGCTAGCAAGGTTGTTTGAAGCAAACACAAGTATGAACAGGTACATCAAAACTTACACAAGAACATATTGCAAGCATTATAAGACTCTACACTGTCTTCCTTGTTGTTCAAACACTTTTACCAGAAAATATCTAGACCTTAGAGAGACCAATCATGCAAACCAAATTTCAACAAGCTCTACGGTAGTTCTCCACTAATAGATTAAACTATATGATGCAAGAGCTTAAACATGATCAATGAGAGCTCAAAACAATTGCCAAGTATCAAGTTATTCAAAACCATATGAAGCATTTTCTGATTCCAACCAAATAGCAATCAATGAAGCAATTTTCAGCCTTCACCATGAACATTAAAGCACAACTAAGAACACAAGTGTTCAAATGAAAAAGCAGAGCGTAATATTTCCAATACAAGGATGGTGAGATCCAACTTTATTCAAACCAAAACAAAAATAAAAGCAAACAGACGCTCCAAGTAAAGAACATAAGATGTGATGGAATAAAAATATAGTTTCACTAGAAGTGACCCGATAAATTGTCGATAAAGAAGGGGATGCCTTGGGCATCCCCAAGCTTAGATGCTTGAGTATTCTTAAAATATGCAGGGATGAACCACCGGGGCATCCCCAAGCTTAGACTTTTCACTCTTATTGATCATATTGTATCATCCTCTTCTCTAGACCCTTGAAAAGTTCCTCCACACCAAACTTAAAGCAAACTCATTAGAGGGTTAGTGCATAATCAAAAATTCATAAATTCAGAGGTGACATAATCATTCTTAACACTTCTGGACATTGCACAAAGCTACTGAAAGTTAATAGAACAAAGAAATCCATTCAACATAGCAAAAGAGGCAATGCGAAATAAAAGGCAGAATCTGTCAAAACAGAACAGTCCAAAGACGAATATTTCAGAGGCACTTAACTTGCTCAGACGGAAAAACTCAAAACTAATGAAAGTTGCGTGCATATCTGAGGATCATGCACGTAAATTGGCAGATTTTTTTGATTTTTCTACAGAGAGATCTACGCAAATTTGTGACATACAACAAATCTGTTTCTGCGCAGTAATCCAAATCTAGCATCAACTTTACTATAGAGACTTTACTTGGCCCAAAAAAACATGATAAGGAGAGGTTGCTACAGTAGTAACAACTTCCAAGACTCAACAATACAGTACTAAAATAAAACCATGGGTTATCTCCCAAGAAGTTCTTTTCTTTAACGCCTAGGCGCAGAAAGTGCAAATCAAGTATTATCTAGAGAAGAAGCATCAACATCATTACCTCGGGAGTTGGGAGTTTTCTCAACAATGCATTGTATCTGGTCTATGTAAGTAACCCCTCTTTCATTGCTCTTAGGCTTACTATTCTCATCAAACAAATTTTCAGGAACAAGCCAAGCATAGTTATTTTCTAGAGCTTCATGCATCCCTAGGAGCTTACTAGGTATTGGTACTTTAATCTCCCCCTCACCATTGACATTATTAGTGTACTTTAATCTATCCATGTTCTTCTTTTCAAGTGTTTTTGCAAAACCAGTATAAAAGCCAAGCCTCTTATGCTTAATAAAAACTTTTCTAGCTTCTTTAGCTATATCACCAAATTCTCTAAGAAGGACCTCTAAAACAAAATCCCTCTTTTCTCCCATTTCCATATCAGAGAGTGTAAGAAACATATGTTGCATTATTGGATTAAGATTAACAAATCTAGCCTCCAACATGTGTACTAAAGAGGCAGTAGCAATTTCATAATTAGGAGCAAGTTCTACCAAGGATCTATCTTCAAAATCTTCAACTATACTAACATGAGTGAAAAATTCTTCTATATTATCTCTTCCAATGATAGACCCTTGCCCTACCGGTATATCTTTCAGAGTGAACTTAGGAGGAAGCATGATGAAATAAACAAAAGGTAAATAAAGTAAATGCAAGTAACTAATTTTTTTGTGTTTTTGATATAGAGCAAGTAAACAAGACAGAAAGTAAAGCAACTATTTTTTTGTATATTTAATATAAAGCAAACAAGACAGTAAATAAAGTAAAGTAAAGCAAGACAAAAACAAAGTAAAGAGATTGGATGTGGAAGACTCCCCTTGCAGCGTGTCTTGATCTCCCACAACGGCGCCAAATTTAGCTTCGCGTGTAATTGACGTGGAGTTAGAAATCTGGGTGCAACTTTTCTTACCCGGCAACGGCGCCGAAATTTAGCTTGATAACGCGTGAAGCACACGTCCGTTGGGAACCCCAAGTGGAAGGTGTGATGCGTATAGAAGCAAGTTTCCCTCAGTATGAAACCAAGGTTTATCGAACCAGTAGGAGTCAAGGACCACGTGAAGGTTGTTGGTGGAGGAGTGTAGTGCGGCGCAACACCAGTGATTCCGGCGCCAACGTGAAACCTGCACAACACAATCAAAATACTTTGCCCCAACGTAACAGTGAGGTTGTCAATCTCACCGGCTTGCTGAAAACAAAGGATTAAACGTATGGTGTGGAGAATGATGTTTGTTTGCGAAGAACAACAAAGAACAGAGATTGCAGTAGATTGTATTTCAGATGTAAAAGAATGGACCGGGGTCCACAGTTCACTAGTGGTGTCTCTCGAATAAGATAAATAGCATGCTGGGTGAATAAATTACAGGTGGGCAATTGACAAATAAAGATTCATATACATATCATGATGATCACTATGAGATTTAATCAGGGCATTGCGACAAAGAACATAGACCGCCATCCAGCATGCATCTATGCCTAAATAGTCCACCTTCAGGTTAGCATCCGCACCCCTTCCAGTATTAAGTTGCAAACAGACAATTGCATTAAGTATGGTGCGTAATGTAATCAACACAAATATCCTTAGACAAAGCATTGATGTTTTATCCCTAGTAGCAACAACACATCCACAACCTTAGAACTTTCTCTCACTATCCCAGATTCAATGGAGGCATGAACCCACTATCGAGCATAAATACTCCCTCTTGGAGTTACAAGTATCAACTTGGCCAGAGCCTCTACTAGCAACGGAGAGCATGCAAGAATATAAACAACACATATATGATAGATTGATAATCAACTTGGCATAGTATTCTATATTCATCGGATCCCACCAAACACAACATGTAGCATTGCAAATAGATGATCTTGATCATGTTAGGCAGCTCACAAGATCTAAACATGATAGCACAAGAGGAGAAGACAACCATCTAGCTACTGCTATGGACCCATAGTCCAAGGATGAACTACTCACGCATCAATCCGGAGGCGGGCATGGTGATGTAGAGCCCTCTGGTGATGATTCCCGTCTCCGGCAGGGTGCCGGAGCCGATCTCCTGAATCCCCCGAGATGGGATTGGCGGCGGCGGCGTCTCTGGAAGTATTTCCATATCGTGGCTCCGGTAATAGGGTTTTCGCGACGGAGAGTTTAAGTAGGCGGAAGGGCAGCGGGGGCCCCGAGGCCCACACCATAGGGCGGCACGGCCCCTCCTTGGCCGCGCCGCCTTGTGGTGTGGCCACCTCGTGGACCCACTTCGTATCCCCTCCGGTCTTCTGGAAGCTCCGTGGAAAAATAAGACCCTGGGCGTTGATTTCGTCCAATTCCGAGAATATATTTTCTTTGTAGAATTTCTGAAACCAAAAACAAAAAACAGAAGCGCTTCGGCATCTTGTTAATAGGTTAGTGCCGGAAAATGCATAATAATGATGTAAAGTATGTATAAAACATGTGAGTATTGTCATAAAAGTAGCATGGAACATAAGAAATTATAGATACGTTGGAGACGTATCACTCCGCCTCCCGGTGCCGCCGCGCCTCCTCCCGGTGCCGCTGCTCCGCCTCCTGGTCCTGTCGCTCGTCCGCGACAAAGGCATCTACGGTCGCCGCTAGCGCCGCCTCCTCCCACGCCTCGTACTCTGCGAGCTGCGGGTCATCCTCCACGACTTCTACGACCGCCTCTACTGCCGCCTCCACCCACGAATCCAACATTGTGTTACTTTTTAGGGTTTAGATTTTGCACCAATGAGGCAGGGTAGGAGGGATAATACAGAACGGCGGCGAGGCGGGAAACCTCCCGCGCGGCGTTGTGACGGGAAAACTTATACCAAAAACTTGACCATGGAACACACAAGGAAGTTATGTGTACAACGTACCGGGTTAGTGGATGATGAAACAAAGATTTCAGCTCTAACACCTCTGGTGTCTCTTTACTCGGCCATGTAACCTTCACCGATAATGCAGAGGACTCATTTCTCGGAAAATCGCCATTGTAGGCGGCAGGTATCGACTAATTTATAAAGTTTTACATGCCACCCGTCGTTATTTTCCAGTTGCCGATGTAAAAAAATACAGACGTCTTTCCATGGTGTTTCTATGGTTAATTGTTATTTGCCAGTTGCCGATGGAAAAAATGCGGACGCCTTTCCCTGGTGTTTCTATGGTTAATTGAGCAAATCACATATTTTTAGTGTCGTCAAGGGTCCCTACATGACTATTGTCTGATCTATGGTGGTGGATCTTAGTTATAAGATGATTTATGATATGCAATTCTTTTTTTTAATCTTAGATCATGAGATATCTGTAGATTAAGATTTTTTTTTTGAACAAAGCAAGCGCCAGAGGCGCTTATATTGCATTCAGCTCATAAACAAAGTACATCATGAAGTACAAATCCCTGAAGATGAAAATTCTGTAAGGAGATAGCAATGGGACAGGCACCTATGTTCCTGTGAGCTGAATTTAGGCAAGAGAAGATAGGCAATGACTCAGAGCGTCGAAGTGCCTGTTTTGCACAGTCATGGGCTACTCTATTTAGATTCCTCTTTATATGATATATCTTCGGAAGAAGGGGTTCCGATGCTTTCTTGTAATCTGCAATTTGTTCCCTAAGTTCCCAGGGTACGTCCTTATCTGTGACAGAGTGAGCTGCTGCAGCCTTCGCCAAAACGATATTGTCAGTAAGGAAAGTGACTCCTTGTTCTTGGACCTGTGCTACAATTTTTGATGCAAGAAGTAGGGCAGCAGCTTCAGCAAGAATTGGAGAAGAAGGTTGAATTGTTGATGCCTGGATCATGACAGTTTCTTCCCTGCTTTGCCTTTGAAATTGACAGTATAGTCCTAAGCCTGTTTTCTGTAATTCCTGAGCACCTGATGTATTGTTTCTCCGCTATGTTGCATCTGAAAAGATCTTGCTCCCTTGTATTCTCAAATCTGTGATTGTGTTTCCTGGACATAGCATCTCCTCTTGTACCTTTGTTCTTGGTTGTGGCTTATTCGCTCCGACCTGTGCTACATCAAATAATTCTAGATTTTGTTTAATAGCATTAGTCATGTGATGAACCTGTAAAGGAGTATTAACTTTTTTATTGAACAGAGAATCATTCCTGGCTTTCCACAGGCACCACATGAAAGTAAGAATATTTTCAATGCTACCGTTAGGATGATTCATAGTGAGTAGTCTATTAATAGTTTGGGTTATAGATTCCGAGGGAGAAGCTACTTGATCAATTTTCAAATTCCAGGGGTGCATGAACCAAGCTGCTCTAGCAAAAGGACCTAGGAAAAGAAGATGCTGGTCTGTTTCTTCCATATCACATCTACAGCAGTATTTGCTAATGTGTTTACTATACTTACCTGCTCTCGCTCCTGATGAAATTCCCTTCCTTATAATCCTCCAACCAAAAGTTTTTATCCTGGGAATTATGTTACTATTTGTCCATATAGATTGGAGAAGGAGTTTAGTATTTGCACTAACCTGTCTTGGTCTTGGTTCTCCCTGCTCAAACAGATTTTCAAGGCAAACTCTGTAGGCACTTCTGGAATTGCATTTACCCGTAGGTGTAAGTTTCCAACAAAGATAGTCTTCGTCTTGCGCACTAATAATCGGAGTGTTCTTGATTATTCCGGCCATTTGTTCCTGAAATAAGGTGTCAATTAGCTGTTCATTCCAAAAAAATTGCCCGGGCATCCAAAGGTCTTTAACTTGGCTTGGATAGGAGTAGTTTTCAGGTTGAATTATCAGAGAATCATATATCTGAGCCCATCCTTCACACCAAGGTGTGCTCCAAATAGAAATCTGGCCCAAAGTAAGTTGGTAGAAAGTATGGGTTTTGAGAATAGGTAGCACTTTAAGGATGGAGGCCCAAAAGACCGATTTGGGAACATTTGAATTTGGGCCCCAAAGAGAGGAGTCGGGAAAATATTTCGATTTTAGAACTTGGTGGAGAAAATTGTTTGGCTGTTCTGCAAGTCTCCAGGCAGCCATGAGAATAAGACCCTGGTTGATAGCCTGTAAATTTCTAATACCTAAGCCTCCTTCTTTTTTTGGCATACAAATGTCTTTTCAAGCGCTTAGGCATAAGCTTCTGGAATTTGAGCTCTCGTTCTTGAAGCATATGTGTTAGGGTTGCACTTAGACTTGGTGAATAGTTGAGCGGTGGCTGAAGCTGACAAAAGCCGTATTGCAACGGTTGAACATTTATGTCTTAAAGATTCCTTGTTTACTCACGGATATGGCCTTGTGATAAATTGCGTTTTGAGCCGAACCTTAAATTTATTAAACCCCACAATTGGGATGAATATTATATTTTAAAATTTCATTTAGTTTTTATTAGACCTGTTTTGCCTGTTGCTTTTATTTGAGCTTGTTAAAAGAACTTGCGAGTGAAAACAACTATGATGGTCCACTGGATCATGCCGTGTGAGGGGAACACAAGAAGTAATTTCCAAAACATTCTTTTGACCAATTTATGTTTAAGGTCTTTAATTGGAAAAGACTCTCAAACCTAGTTTTTCATTAAAAAAAATGCTCCAAGATGAAGGACCATTAGAAAGCACTTATGAGTTCCAAAGTGTATCTAACGCTTCCATCCTTAATAATAATATAATTCAACAAGTATTTAAGTGTTTGTTACTAGTAAATAGCTACATAGAGAAATACATTATCAGATTTTAACCTCCCAATTTTTACTTAGAACGTCCGCCCATGATATATTTCATCACGTGGAATCTCAAAAGGGTGAGTGCGGATTTTGTACACCCATGCATGGGTGTGGATGTACTCTTTGCCGTTCGTTCAGACCTCGAGATTCGCGCAAGGAACAGCAAGGTGAACATTTTCTATCCCTTCGTTATTTTTCCCGTCGCATCATCAGCCCCTTTTCCTCTGGCTTTTCCTCCGTGCGACCCGCTGCCTGAGCCTCGGCTCTGTTCATGTCGGGGTAGCCCCTAGGTGAATACGCTGCCGCTGGCTCTCTCCCAAAATCAGTAGGGGACCGGTCCTCCATTCCTCCAACCTTTTTCACGGATTCATCGTGTTCTTGCCGCCGGCCAAGATTCCTGATTTCCTCCCTACCGGCCATCTTCCCCGAGCGCGGCGGCTGCTCGGTCGTCCACCGCGCCGTCAGGAGGCCTGTCAGCTCCACCGCGCCGTTGGGAGGCCTGGAATAGAGCCATCTCCACCGCGTTGCCGCTCTCGCGCAGGATTCCTCGTGCTCTCCCCGCCGGCCATCTTCCGCGGGCGCGGCAGCTGCTGTGACGCACACCGCGCCGCCGGGAGGCCTAACAACTCCACCACGCCCGGCGTGGCCTAGCGCCATCTCCACCGCGCCGCCACTCTCGTGCAGGTACAGTGCGCCGTCGCTTTTGTACCCGAGTACATCGGCTCGCTGATAGTCTGATACCTCCTCCCGGCGCTTCTGTACTTACGGCTCGTGCGCGCAGTGGCGCCATGGAGGAGTAGGCGAGGCGGCGGCATTCGGCAAGGGAGCAGCGGACGATGCGACGGCCTTTGGCTGCGTTTTCCAGCGCATCGTTCCAAAGGCGTGCGGGCGGCAGCGACGAGGGACTATCCTGGGCAGGCCAGAGCCAGAGGGTCGTGGCCGCTGCGCGTCGACCGGAGCGGCCGGTGAAGCGACGGCGCACCCGGACCGAACATCGTGCTCTAGCGCGAAGTGGCCTAGCGGCGCATGGAAAGGAGGCGATGATGCCTTTTCTGTTCGAGTTTTGATATTTCTTTCCTGAATTTGTTGTTTCTCTTGATTCGACTCATTGAAGATATTTTGTCAGTTTTTCGTGTGTGATTCCACTTGTATAGGGGAGAACCATTCTTTGTGAGACCACTCTTTCAGATGAGAGATATTGTTCTTGAATCCAAGACTTCTCCAAGGAGAAATCTTGTTTCTTTCTCACAATAATTCATAGATTTTTGCATTCGATTTCTATACCAATTTCCTCAGCTAAGATAGGTTGTTGCTCATCTCTGCTCTTGCCACTTCTCTCTGATGGGTACATCTCCGCGGTGAGCGAATGAAGCGGTCGCTGCGCGGCGAAGCTAGGATGAGGGCGTCCTTGTCGGTCCCTGTAAGAACGCAGTTGAGGGCGCGGGGACTTTTTTTCTCCTTCATCTTTCCATTTGGTTACAGTTTTTCCAGAAACAAAATAAGTTCAACTTCATTAAAGGCGGTAAACGGGACTCCGGAGCATGGAGTGGATAACATACATCGTCGGCGGCGAGTAATTTTTTGCATCCATGATGCTGCCGCTTGAGGACGGTGACTCTTTCTTCTAACGTTTTGGAAGCCAAACTCTGTACCGAGGCAAGACTGTATTTGGGTGTTCTTTTGATTCAGTCCTTGTTATCAGCTAGCTCTCTCAGTAAAGCTTGGTGACATCGTTTGGGAACTGCCGTTTGAAAGAAACCTTGATTCACCAAGCCATCAGATACATTTTGTGCTGGGACGTTCTCAAATGAAATCATGTAGGTGTCCATCGACCCATCAATTTCATTTTTCAGTGTAAAAATGTAGCAGTCCCAGCGTGCACATAGTAAAGGTAATCATTGTGCTATGGCCTCTAGAAGGCTGGCATGCATTACTGTGTGGAAGCCAAGATTTGTACTGGTGGAGATGTTATCATTTGTTTCAGTTTTATTTAGCACTTACTCCAATCCTGAACCACATCTCATTGGCCCCTAACACAGGGTCACAGGTGGACCGGCGGCGCTCGTCCGGAAGATGGCGTCGACGACGAGCCTCCGCCTGCTCGGCGGCAGCGTGCCGCAGCATGGAGAGCAGCCCGGCGACGGAGTGCATCTTCCTCTGCATGGCGGCGCACATGGCGCTGTGGACGAAGTGGATGGCCTCTGTCGCCTCGTGCTTCGCGTAAAGCAGGACACCGTGCTGCTCACTCTTCGAGCACCACCGCATGGAAGAGTGCCACTGCATGATCTGCAACGACCTCCACGATCTTCAGGTCCTGGTCACTCATCCCTTGCAAGCCATTGGTCTGGCGCACGCTGTCTGGCTCGCCGTGTCCTGCCGCCGCCTCGGCCTCCCAGGACCCAGTTGGATTTCTTGTTTTTTTTTATTTTTTGAGCGGTCACGGGGAAGGGCCAAAGGCCCTCACCCATTTGGATTTTGCAAGCGCATAGTAGCTACCGGAGCAGCCGCCATGCGCTGTCACCAGCGAGTCGCCGGATTCGCCGCGGAGCGGTAGGCAGATGCGTCGCAGCTGTGGAGACAAGACTGCGACATGGTGCTGCTAGGGGAGGAAGGAGTGGAGGAGGGGATGGTGGAGAATAACCACAGCCGCCGACACGGCGCGTGACGTGAGAGAGAGGAAGAAGCAGTGTCGGGAGAGAGAAGAACCAGAGGTGAGGGACTGGGTGCGCTAGGGGTGTCCCGCGAATCCTGCGTGTAAAAGGCGTGTCGGGGGACTTTTTGACTATTCTGCTGGGACCCACATGCTGGGTAAAATTAGAGAAATGGCTCAAAAAGATTTCTCTTACCTACAAACTATTCCGAATCTTAAAGAATCGGACGGCTGGGACAACACCCACACCCATGCTTGGGTGCACAAATGTATTTCCGGACCTCAAAATCCACAAAACCATCAAGGCATGATTTTTTTTTGTGCTCAAGGTAAACAACAACGCTAGGCATTATTTTGGACCTAATTTTATACCCACCGTGTGTACCTGCTCATCATTTGAAATTAGTTTCAATTTACCATGTCACCCCACATAATCTATTTTGATCATGGAATGTGATTTAAAAAAATAGTACATGTTACTTTTTGGACATCCTTGACAAACAAATTGGCATGTACTAAGATCATCTCTAATAGACCCGTAAACGTGCAAACTGTAAAACGCGAGTTCAGGCCACTGAACTCGTGTTTACGAGTCGAAAAAGTGCCAGCGCAGATCAGAACCCGTAAACAAATACCGTAAAAAAGCATATTCTAAAATATGCCACTAGACCCACTTTTTTTTCCCATCACATCTTCTTCTTCCTCTGAAGCTTCCCCGCCTGCAAACGTCGCCTTGGCCGCGCCACACTCCGCCCAGGCCCCGCCACGCCTTGCCCTGGCCGCGCCGCCACACCTTGCCCATGCCCCGCCCTGGCCCCGGCCTCGCACGCCCCGCCATGTCATGCCCCGGCCGCGCCGCGCGCCACCTCGCTCCGCCCCGCCAAACACCGCCCCAGTGAGCATGACCCCGCCCCGCCTCGTCATGTACGCATCCAGGACTGCCCCGCCCACGCCCGGCGAACTCGTGGCCGGCCGGCTATCCCCTCTCCCTTCCCCGAGCTCGCAACGCAGGGCCCCGCCGAAATTTGGTTGTCCTCCGGCCGGATTTTGTCGAATTTTGGTCCTATTTCGGTAGTTCTTCGGCGGAACTGCACTGTTTGGAGCTGAAGTTTCAGCCCGCCAAAACACCACTAGGAGTACAGTTTATCCTTTAACCTTCCAACCCCTACAAATAGGGGGCAGAGTTTGGTTTTCGGTCTCGGCCTGTAATTTTTTTTCGGTTTTGTCACAGTAACTGAACTGCGCCGATTTCCAAACTGAACCCGTAAACTGACGGTTATTTTACAATTTTGGCCTATTTACGGGCTCTGCTAGAGATGCTCTAAATCATGGCAAAATATCAAAATTGAATATGGCTTAGGTGGCATGGAACACGTTACACTTCAGGAACAACAAAAAATTAGACTAAGTGGAACACGAATCTAGACGTTAAGATGGAATAAGTAAATATTTTTGAAACACTGGATAAATAAGTTGACATGTACTAAATATTTCTTGCTTAAACATGAACCATAAGAGAAATTGAAAATAAAGGAAAAAACAAACAAACAAAGAGAAAGAAAGTGCAAGGGAACGACTAAGCTTTGCTTGTTATTCCATACTCCATCTTTCACAAAATAGGATGCATATAGTTTTTTTTGGTCAAAGTGAAAATTATCAAGTTTGACCTAATATTTAGAAAAATATGAATAATTATAATACTAAGTTCACGGAAGTTTGACTTTAACCAAAAACTACACGTATCCTATTTTAGAAAAGATGGAGTATAAAGAGAACCAAGTGCCTGCTCTACCAACATGCCAAAGTTACTTTTTTTTTCCTACATGCCAAAGTTACTCTTGGTCACAATTAAGGGATAACACGAGGTTTGCTTGGCCGCATATGGCACTCGGCTCACTACATGTGATTCCTAGGTAGCATTTGCCGGTACGAGACACATGTACAACCCGAAGGCTGCTTCATATGGGCGGACGGAGCTTGCCTGCACTCGTAGTTGTGCGACCATCCATGCGCCCACTCCTTCATTCTGGATCACACGGTTTCCCTTTTATAGGTCCCCACCTACCCCTTTCCTGGTAGAAAAAAAATAAAGATACGATCGTATCATTGCCTCCGCGGCCGTATCCTTCGTCTCCATTGATCTTCCTCCCGGCGGCTGTCGTCTCCGCGTCTGAAGGAATGCTCCTAAGGCGAGCGGAATACGGGCGCTCTCTCTAGTTATTCATCTTCGTCCGCATGCACTAAGCAGGCTTGGCGATTTGAAGTTGGAGATAGCATGTAATATCCTGGGTTTAGAGACGATCGAGAGATAGAAATTAGAAAGGGATGTGCATTGCATCGTAAAATCTGGGGAAATTTCGCGTTTTTATAAAAAAACTTGCATCTTAGGGGGGACAAGTTTCTCTCTCGACACCACATAGGGTTACGGTTTCGAGAGTGCAATAAACTTGGACCTATCTAAACTCAACTAGGGTTTTCGAGAAGAGAGGGGAACAATCCACCTCTCAACTTAAGTTGCATGATTGAATTCAAATAAGATAGGTTTGAATTTCAAATTTAAACATCAATTAAGTACATTATAATTCAAATATGGATAATTCATTAAACAATCGAATAATCAAGAATATAAAATAATATAACACATATTTAAAGCTCATTAGAGAAACCTTGAGCTTTATTGCTTAACACACAAGATACAAAGTCATTTACAATATTCTTATTAATTATAATTATTACAACACATTACAAAAATTAAATAAACGAAAAAGAAAATGAAAATTACAAAGATATGCAAATGGCTAAACTACTAGCTAAATTCTTCAAGAATTCTTGATCAACACCTGATGAAGAATTCCTTGAGCATCCATTTGATCCCTGCAAGCAAAAACAACAACAATGAACAAACATTAGGCCAAAGCCACTTGGCAGGTTAGTGTAGAAATGAGAAAACTGAGAGGATAATCTCAACTCTGCCGAGCTGAGCATGCCAAAGCTCAAGTTCCAAGCCACACACTCACAGGCAGCTCACAAGGCCTATTGCATGCCTAACAACACACAAGGCCAGGGGAGAGTCACCAAAGTGACTAGCCTTGTTGTCGACCATAGGAGCAAGATGAGAGTCATATAAAACCTTTTCACCAGCCAGAAACCCTAGCAGCTCATCGACAGATTCCAACGGGTAAGAACAACAAGAACAGGATGAACAGCCAGAGCTGTTCAACCTCTCCAAAACCACCAGAAATTGATCAAGCACAAGCTAGCTGGAGGAGCAGAGCAGGCTGAGCCAACAACCAGAAGCCAAACCTCTACATCAGCACACTTTCTAGGAGCTGGAGTGAGGTATACCCAGAAATCATGAGCAAGCACTATTTTGCTCATTCAAAACAAACATATGCATAACCCACACAAGCCAGAGGGTTGAGATACCCTGTTTGTATCATCATTTAGCTACCAGCCATATGGTGCAAGCAAAATAAGAGAAAAGCCATTAGGAAGATATCCAAGGGAACGCTGATTAAGCCAACAGAAATGTAAGTGACATAATCAAGGAAATCCAGCATGGATTAAATCCCTATCTAGCCACCCAGACTCACCTAGCACCACACAGCTAGCTATACCATCAGAATATAGACATCTACATGTCTATTTCCATTTCAACATCAAATATACTGGAAGCACTTGAATAACTACCAGTAATATTGCACAGAAGCATACAGAAAGGGAAGGAGCAACCATCACTAGCAGGCTAAGCTCTGCTAGGGTCACAACAACTACCCAGTCATCCATAAAAGCCAACTAGAGCATCATATCATCACTCCAAGGAGTTCATACATACAGGAGGTGCCAACACAAGTTGGTTTCCATCCAGTTATTGCACAGGATGCACAGGATCACCACTGCATCATGTAGGTTATGTCTGTTTGTCAAAAACAGGAAGCAAAGCTTCACTAACAAGCACAAGTAATAGACACGGCTCACACAAATGCACCTAGAATTATCCAAAGCCACAGAGATAAACAGTAACCACTGCAAGCATCAGTAGATGCTTTACCAAGCCTAAACATGCATCAGCACCAAGTATGAGCAGCAGCCAAGCACCAACAGCAGGTCAGCAAGCCAACCACCAGCAGCTGATGATCAATGGATCATCAGAGCTTGCTTGAGCATGCCAAAGCATGCTAGAGCCAAACCTAGCAGCAATTCATTGACCAGATAAACTAAATAGCCACAATTTATTAACATATGCATCACAGAGAATCAAATAGATGATATATATTTGTATCCAGAAGCAAACCATCTAGGGATGGAGCTGTATAGACAACGGCTATGCTCAATAGAGCATTTCCATGATTCACAGCTCAATAAGCAACATTCCAGGGGCACTGGTTCTTGCAGATTGCAAGGATTACTCACAGTAATCAAGTCAGGGGCCAAGATTATGAATACACTTGATAGCATAGCAGCTCTAGCAATAACAGGATCAATCTGATAGGTCATGAGCATCACTGGATGCTCATGAACAACTGCAGGAGTGCCATAGTAGTGATAACAGCATGAACACAAGCATAGGAATAGCTGCAGACAGGATTCACAGGCATAAGCAAGCTAGTAGCCTCTAGGAAGCACATAGAACCATGCACAGCTAGTAAAGTAGAGCAGCACAGGCTAGAGCATTGAGAGAGGAGCAGCATAAGCAAAGCAGCAGCACATGCATGATCACAGAAGCAACAGCACAAGCTAGGGCATCACATCAGCAGCACACAGCAGCAGCACGGCACCACGGATGCCAAGGCATCCAGTGGTGGAAGAGGAGGAAGAACAAACAAGAGAGAGAGAGAGAGATTGGAGCACACACCTGGGCGAGGAGGCAGCAGTCGCGGCCACGACGGCACACGCCGGGCGAACGGCGGAGCTAGGCCAAGCCTAGCCAGGCCACGGCAGAGCCGCAGCACCCAGCACACCACGGCGAGGCTCGCGGCGGCGCCATAGCACCAGGGACGCCAGCGAGCGACGGATCGCCACGGATCGGTGCAGCCCGAGGCACAGAGAGGTTGGGGGCGAGCGGAGGCGGTGGAGAATCACAGATCGACGCGGACCATGAGGTGCGCCGTCGAACGACGGTTCGTTTGCGACCGATCTCGTTGCTGGAAATGGCCGGAGGTGGCCAGAACAAAGCGGCGACGGCGGCGGCGACCACGGTCGCAGGAGCGTGCGGGGGATGCTAGGGTTAGGAGAGGAGGGAGACGACGAGAGCGACTGGGTCGGTTGGACCGAGCCCACGGGGCTGGTCCGACCTAACCATCTCGGGCGGCCTGACAGGTGGGCCCAAGGGCAATTTTGTCTTTTCAAAATTGTTCAATTAATTAAATCTCTCCAGGAATTTTAGAAAATAATTATTACTCTAAAAAAATAAGAAAAATATGAAAACCACTCAGCATAAAATTCTCTCCCATAATAAAATATGAAATAGAATTGTTGAGACCAATAAAATTGGACCATAGTTTAAGGGAAAGAATAAATATTAAAAATAATCAGTAAAAATAAAACACCATATTTTTAATGATAAAATAAGTCCATAAAATTCTTTTGGACTTTAAAAACACCTTGGCAACATTCCAAGGTAGTATTTTACCTTAAACAGAGTATTCCTAAATTATTCTTAGTAATCACTTCCAACATGAAATAATAAAGCACCGGGGAGGGGGAACCAAACCCTAAAAGCTGAAAGCATGCATAATTGCTTCTTTAACCATTGCCCTTATCGACAATGATGCTTCTTTCAGAAACAGAGGATCAGGGTCAATCCAAAGCATCCAACTACATTACATCGCAGTTGCTAGGCAAGTTCATCGCTTGGTCATGTCATTTGAGTATTTTTACCAAATTGCTTGCAAATTACTATGTTTATCACTCTTGCATGAAAAGTAAAAGTGCTATTTTCATAACTATGAATATGACTAAGTGGTGGGCAATGGAACCATGGTATGAGTATGGTGGAGGTTCCATTGCAAAGGTTTATATCTATCTAGGATTAACAACAAATGTCGTCCAGTGATTCTTGTGCCGTAATAACCGTGTTAACCATAAGATTTGGAATGAGACGGAGTAGTCAAGTGTGTTCTCTCCTCTCGTACATCAATGGATGCGCTTACCGTAGCAGTTGTGTCTTGCGAGAACAACCGGAGGGTGGGGATCTCACTCTAATTCCCCACGGTAACGCGGTCTATGATGGGTTGCATCTACCGGCGAAGGAATTTATGGTAGAGCCCTGAATTGTCGTCGTGGTCGGGGGTCATCCTTAATTGGTATAAATACACCGGCAAGGACCCAGGGTCGGGGATTGCAACAAAGGGTGGGTGTGCGAGGTCGCGGGAGAATGCAATTTGGACTAGGACCTTATACCGGGCATCACACCAATGAAGTGTGGACGGGTAAGCTGCCCGGTTGGCACCAAGGTTAAGATCTCTTATGGATAAAGCAACACACCTCTGCAGAGGGTAACGAATCGTGACCCACTCCCTGTTCGGGATATGGAAGTGCGAACGCGCCGGAAAAGAACTCCATGAAGTTCTAGTAAACCGGTGGTGACGGACATAGTTCTTCCGAATAAAAGCAACCTTTTGAAGAAATGATTATGAAAACATGCATTGGTATTAGACTTTCTGGTCTATACCGTAACTAGTGCATTAAACACCTCTTTCCTATTATGAACTTGCTGAGTACGCTCGTACTCATACCTCTTATAATCCCTGCTTAGATTGCCTGAACCATCTTGAGGAGGACACCGATGTCCAAGAAGGAGCAGATGGGATCTGCTATGAAGAGCCAGACCTCTCCGGAGGTGTAGAAGGAGTGGACTATCTTATAGTCTACGGGGCCGGGGACAGTACCGAAGGAGAACAAGCCTAGGATATACTAGTAATAGTGATAACCGAGCAGTGCGAACACTCTAGTACTACGCTGCTCGAGTAGAATAAATGTATGACCTGCTAAGACTACTATATTGTAAGTTAAGTCGGGTTCACCTGGAACCCAGGAGTATTCCACTCTGGACCCAGGAGGAACTCCGTGGTGATGTGTACATATGGTTTGTAATAATAAATGAATGAGTTATGGACCAGCTATGTTCTGTTGTACTACTCTGAGGGATGTAATATTTGCGGATTGGTACTTAGCACATGTTATGTCAACGACTGGCATACTACAACATGCAGTGGTATGCAGGGTCACCACATAGCATGTGCTTACGCTTGTAGGACCTTAATTACCCAATCCTACAGATCCTCATAGTCAATGGCGTTTACTGAGATAATTATCCCCACTCCACGGAGAAACTCGGCGAGTACTGCAGCTACGCCTAGCTAGAATATGGAGGAAAGAAATGAGAGCGTGAGCGGTGAGCCAGATGGCAGGAGCCTCCGCGAGGAGGGCCATGAAGACCACGCACGCCGAGGCAGAGAATATTTGGACGACGGCGGCGCCTCATTCTTTCGCAGGGCATGCCAGCACCATCTGCTGGAATTTGTGGGCATTTGGCCTTTGGCCCATGGCCCATTATCAAATTCTGAAACTCACATGGCCCATTCCAATAATCAGTGGCAGCACTAGTGGGGCTAAAGTTTAGTCCCACATTGCTAGTTGGGAGAGAGTTGGAGTGGTATATAAGGTGGGCTGTTCTAGTCCTAGTAAGTGAGTGAGAAGAGAGAGAGCCCTCGCGCACTCCTCCTCCTCCGCCGCCCGCCTCGCGCTCGCCTCCTCGTCACGACGCGCCGCGGGTTGCGGGAATCTCGCCGAGCCGAGCTTATCTTTTTGCTGTTTGGGAAATTAATTGTGTAATTAATTCGAGTCATTAACGGACGTGTTACTCAGCCGTTTTGCCTTCCGGATTTTCGGATCGTGGCCGTGCCGACTCGGACGTGGGCTGCGCCCGCGACCTTCCCGAACCGCACTATATAAGCGCGGACGAGAACCCTAACCCGAACGTGCCACATATGCGACTACTGTTTCGTTCATTGCGCCGCCGTTTTCCTCATCCCGTCCGTGGCGTGCACCGACTGCCGGGATAGTAGGCCTCCGAAACCCTGCCTCTCGTGAACCTGTACGAGTGAGGGGTAATCAGGTTTTTGGGGAGCGCTCCGGCACGACTACTGGCAGCACGACGTCGTCTTCGGACGACGAGTTTCTCCACACCGACAACTTCTTCCCGGACCTCGGTGACTTCTTCGACAACCTCAACATGGGCGACAACGACGCTGCTGTGAAGTATGTGATCTTGTCGTTTCTCTTTCGTTTCTGTTAGAGCTTCTTGTTCTAGTTTCTGTGGTAGATGCGATCGGTTTGTCTTGTTTAGATGTGATCTGTTCATCTACCTTACTAGTCTGCACGATTAGTTTACTTATTATTTTCATAGTCATGATTTATCAATTACTCGTACGGATTATTTCATATGGATATTTGCTTATATATTCAACAATCCAAAAACCTGATTATAGGCAAATCAATTCAAGCAACATTGCTGCTGCTACTCGACCTCCCTCCTTTGATGGTATGCATTACAAGAGGTGGCGCACAAAGGCAGTTCTATGGTTTACAAACCTAGGCTGTTTTAGCGCCACAGATGCTAGACCTGAGGGGCCTCTCTCTGCAGAGGAGCAGGAAAAGTTTGCGAAGGTCGACGCCATGTTTAAGGCGGCCTTGTTCAGCATTCTTGGGGACAACATTGTTGACCCGTACATGGCTTTCGACCATGGTAAAGATGCGTGGGATGCGCTCGAGGCCAAATTTGGGGTCTCGGACGCTGGCACTGAACTGTATGTCATGGAGCAATACTATGACTACAGGATGACTGATGAGCGCTCCGTGGTCGAGCAGGCTCATGAGATTCAGTCACTTGCCAAAGAACTCGAGCAGTTTAAGTGTACCTTACCGGACAAATTTGTGGCCGGTGGCATTATTGCCAAGCTTCCTCCTTCGTGGAGGAACTTTGCTACTTCTCTGAAACATAAGAGACAAGAGTTTTCCGTTTCGGATCTCATTGGCTCGCTTCATGTGGAAGAGAAGGCGAGAGCAAAGGACACACGCGCTCGTAGTTTCGAGGGAGGTTCCAGTGCCAATGTGGTACAGAAGAAGAACTTCCAATCTCACAAGTCTAAGAATAAGAACAATGGAAAAGGCAAGTTTGACGAGAAGAACAAAACCTCCAACTGAACCAACTTCAAAAGGAAGAATCCTTATAAGAAGAAAGGGAATTGCCATGTTTGTGGCGCTCCTGGACATTGGGCTCCTGATTGCCCAGAACGTCATGATCGGCGTGGGAACAGCGGCAAGTCCGCAAATGTTGTTATTGGTGTGGATACTGAGATGAAGGACGTTGGGTACGGTATTTCTCCTACTGTCCTTTCAGTATGTAATTCTCCTGATTGGTGGATAGACACCGGAGCCAATACACATGTATGTTCTGATGTCTCTATGTTTTCTTCTTATCAGGTCGCAAGGACTTCCTCCGTGCTGATGGGAAACGGCTCACGTGCTTCTGTTCGTGGTGTTGGTACGGTGGATCTGAAGTTTACTTCGGGAAAGACCATCCAGCTGAAGAATGTGCAGCACGTTCCCTCCATTAATAAGAATCTCGTTAGCGGATCGCTTTTATGTCGAGATGGTTTTAAGTTGGTTTTTGAGTCCAATAAAGTTGTAATTTCCAAGTGTGGACAATTTGTTGGAAAGGGCTATGTATGCGGAGGCTTGTTCCGCTTATCTTTGTCAGACTTATGTACTCAAATTATTAATCATGTTTGCAATGATAGTGAGTCCGATATTTGGCATTCACGACTTTGTCATATTAATTTTGGGTGCATGACGCGGCTAGCGAATATGAATATAATTCCGAAATTTGCTATTGTCAAGAAATCCAAGTGCCAAGTATGTGTGCAAGCTAAGCAACCACGTAAGTCTCACAAGACTGCGGAGGCAAGAGACTTGGCACCGCTGGAGCTTATACATTTGGATCTTTGTGAAATGAATGGTGAATTGACAAAAGGAGGGAAAAGATACTTCATGACTTTAATTGATGACTCTACTCGATATTGTTATGTGTACCTCCTGAAATCTAAAGATGAAGCTCTTAATTACTTCAAAATCTTTAAAGCTGAAGCAGAAAACCAACTTGATCGAAAGATCAAGCGGCTAAGGTCTGATCGTGGTGGAGAGTATTTTTCCAACGAGTTTGATTCTTTTTGTGCGGAACATGGTATTATCCATGAGAGGACGCCTCCCTACTCACCTCAGTCAAATGGGGTGGCCGAAAGAAAGAACCGTACTCTAACCGATTTGGTTAACGCCATGTTAGATACATCGGGTCTATCCAAGGCATGGTGGGGGGAGGCGATATTGACTGCATGTCATGTCCTGAACCGTGTCCCCACAAAGAACAAAACCATTACTCCTTTTGAGGAATGGGAAAGGAAAAGGTTGAAACTCTCTTACCTACGAACTTGGGGTTGTATGGCGAAAGTAAATGTGCCGATACCCAAGAAGCGCAAGCTTGGACCAAAGACCGTGGATTGTGTTCTTCTGGGATATGCATTTCATAGCATTGGCTACAGATTTTTGATAGTAAAATCTGAGGTATCCGACATGCATGTTGGTACAATTATGGAGTCGAATGATGCGACTTTCTTTGAGGACATCTTTCCTATGAAAGAAACTTCTAGCTCATCAATTCAGGAGATGCCCAGTTCATCTACTCAGGAACTATTTCCTGAACCTACCATGGCTATAGAACACTTTGATAATCCCGTGGAGGATGACAATGAAGCTCCCAAAAGGAGCAAGAGACAGAGGACTGCAAAGTCCTTTGGTCATGATTTCATTGTGTACCTCGTGGATGATACTCCCACTTCTATTTCAGAAGCCTATGCATCTCAGGATGCTGACTACTGGAAGGAAGCTGTCCGTAGCGAGATGGATTCCATCTTAGCTAATGGAACTTGGGAGGTTACTGATCGTCCTTATGGGTGCAAACCTGTAGGATGCAAGTGGGTGTTCAAGAAAAGGCTTAGGCCCGATGGTACTATTGAAAAGTACAAGGCACGTCTTGTGGCCAAGGGTTATACCCAGAAAGAAGGTGAAGATTTCTTTGATACATACTCACATGTTGCCAGATTGACCACCATTCGAGTGCTACTATCCTTGGCTGCCTCACATGGTCTTCTCGTTCATCAAATGGATGTTAAGACTGCTTTCCTAAATGGAGAGCTTGAAGAGGAAATTTAAATGGAGCAGCCTGATGGATTTGTAGTAGATGGTCAAGAAGGAAAGGTGTGTAAATTACTGAAGTCTTTGTATGGGCTTAAACAAGCGCCTAAGTGGCATGAGAAGTTTGAAAGAACTTTAACCGCTGAAGGCTTTGTTGTAAACGAAGCTGACAAGTGTGTATACTATCGCCATGGTGGGGGCGAGGGAGTTATTCTTTGTCTCTATGTCGATGACATATTGATATTTGGGACCAGCCTTACTGTGATTAAGGAGGTCAAGGAGTTCCTATCTCGTTGTTTTGAGATGAAGGACTTGGGAGTAGCTGATGTGATCTTAAACATCAAGCTGCTAAAGGATGACGATGGTGGGATTACATTGCTTTAGTCCCACTATGTGGAAAAGATCCTGAGTCGCTTCGGGTATAGCGACTGCAAATCTTCTCCAACGCCTTATGATCCTAGTGTGATAATTCGTAAGAATAAAAGAATTGCTAGAGATCAATTGCGATATTCACAGATCATTGGCTCGCTTATGTATTTAGCAGCGCCACGAGGCCTGACATCTCCGCTGTAAGTAAACTCAGCCGTTTTGTGTCTAGACCCGGAGATGTTCATTGGCATGCTCTTGAGAGAGTTTTGCGCTATCTAAAAGGCACTGCGAGCTATGGCATTCACTATACTGGGTATCCAAGGGTACTTGAGGGTTATAGTGATGCAAATTGGATATCTGATGCTGATGAGACTAAGGCCACAAGTGGTTATTTGTTTACACTTGGAGGTGGCGCTGTTTCCTGGAAGTCTTGCAAGCAGACCATCATTACGAGGTCAACTATGGAAGCAGAACTCACAGCATTAGACAAACACTGTTGAAGCAGAGTGGCTTCGTGAGCTCTTGATGGACTTACCTGTGGTTGAGAAACCAATAACCGCTATTCCTATGAACTGTGATAATCAAACTGTGATCGTCAAAGTAAATAGTTCTAAGGATAATATGAAGTCATCAAGGCATGTGAAGAGGAGACTGAAAACTGTCAGGAAAATGAGAAACTCCGGAGTTATAGCGTTGGATTATATCCATACGTCTAGAAACCTGGCAGACCCCTTCACAAAGGGACTATCACGAAATGTGATAGAAAATGCATCGAGGAGATGGGTATGAGACCCACACTATGAGTTGTCCATGGTGGTAACCCACTCTATGTGATCGGAGATCCCGTGAATTAGAACTGGGAGACAAGCTGTTGGTCAGCTGAGAGGAGAGTATATATCCCTATAGCAATTTTACCACTCCGTAAGATGCAATACTCTCCTAATCTGCATGGCAGGTTGATAATTATCTTAATGTGTTCTAAGTGGCTTATTTTAGCAGAGATGTTGTCCTGCAGAACATCTTTTGAAGAACACACCTATATGAGTCCGATTGATAAACGTCGCAATCTATGATAGTTGGGTGCTCTCTAGTAAACTAATGAAAGACCCTGGAGTATGACGTATAAGCTCCAAACCGCGAGGAAGCCTCGCGGCAGCCTAGTATCGGTCTAGGCTTTGTATGAAGCTAGTGCGCAGAAAACTTGTAGTTCAAGGCATAGTCCACTATCGAAGTTGCAATCTAGTGTAATATGAAGCTTTAAGTGGAAGTTCAACTTAATAGTCTCCACGACATACCGGTATATAAAACAATGTTCTGGAAACTTATTGATGAGATGTGCCAATGAGAGTTTGTGGGGGATTGCTGGAATTTGTGGGCATTTGGCCTTTGGCCCATGGCCCATTATCAAATTCTGAAACTCACATGGCCCATTCCAATAATCAGTGGCAGCACTAGTGGGGGCTAAAGTTTAGTCCCACATTGCTAGTTGGGAGAGAGTTGGAGTGGTATATAAGGTCGGTTGTTCTAGTCCTAGTAAGTGAGTGAGAAGAGAGAGAGCCTCGCGCACTCCTCCTCCTCCTCCGCGCCCGCCTCGCCACGCCTCGCTCGTCACGACACGTCACGAAGCGTCGCGGGTTGCGGGAATCTCGCCGAGCCGAGCTTATCTTTTTGCTGTTTGGGAAATTAATTGTGTAATTAATTCTGAGTCATTAACGGACGCGTTACTCAGCCGTTTTGCCTTCCGAATTTTCGGATCGTGCCGACTCGGACGTGGGCTGCGCCCCACGACCTTCCCGAACCGCACCATATAAGCGCGACGAGAACCCTAACCTGAACGTGCCACATATGCGACTACCGTTTCTTCATTGCGCCGCCGCTCGTTCTTCTCATCCCGTCTGTTTGCGTGCACCGATCGCCGGATGAGGCCTCCTAACCCCGCCTCTCGTGAACCCGTACGGCGAGGGGTAATCGTTTTTGGGGAGCGCTCCCCGCGACTCATCAGAACGACGTCTTCGGACGACGAGTTTCTCCACACCGACAACTTCTTCCCGGACCTCAGCGACTTCTTCGACAACCTCAACATGGGCGACAACGACGCTGCGAAGTATGTGATCTTATCGTTTCTCTTTCAGTTTCTGCTTGTTCTAGTTTCTGTGGTAGATGCGATCGGTTTGTCTTGTTTAGATGTGATCTGTTCATCTACCTTACTAGTCTGCACAATTAGTTTACTTATTATTTTCATAGTCATGATTTATCAATTACTCGTACGGATTATTTCATATGGATATTTGCTTATATATTCAACACCATCACCGTCTTTCATAGAGCCCGCCAGATGCCAAGTTGTTTGCCTGGCGCCGTCTCCGACGAGCGCCACCTCGCCACATCGGAACTGCTCGGACTTCCTTGCTCGGCCAAATTGACGACGGCGGCAGCAGCGACGGAAATGTTGGGCAGTGGACGATTGGATGCCCACCGGCCCTAACTACCGCCGCCTCCCAAGCCCAACCTCGTCTTCTTCGTCCAAAACTACTCCCATGTCCTCTTTGAGGAATCGTCACAGTAGCTAGATGAATCATTCTGTGATGCTGCAGACGCAGAGTCTTGGCTTTCCTGTAGACTGTTGTAATGCGTGTATTAAGGCTAAGGAAATACCGAGTTAGTTCTTGTTTTATTTCAGCCAGAAAAGAGGTGTGGGGAGGAAAATTGTCTGGACCGTGAGATGGTCAATTAACGGGACCGTCGCACGGATGGGCGCATACGGAGGGCGCAGGCAAGCCACCCATTTAAAGAGAACATTTTTTCTTTCCTTTTTTGCATTTGTTTTTCCAATTTTATGTTTTCTTTCTTATTTTTTGTTCCTTCTTCAAATATTCACAATTTTACAAAAGGTTTAGATTATTAAAAAAGTGTTCATTGATTTTGAAAAAAATGATCATGTACATGAAAAAAGGTTCATGGGTTTAAAGAACCGTTCGTGCCCGCAAAACAATGGTTAGGAAGTTAAAACGAAAATATTCATGGTTTTTCTAAAAGAAAATCATTCATTTGGAATAATCTTGATGGGTTAAATAATGTTGTTATTCGATTTAATAAAGTTCACTGGTTAAAAAAATGTTCAGAGGGTTCGTAGATATATTAACAGGGTTAAAAAAATTCTATTCAAAAATATGTCCACTGATTTCAAAAAAATAACTATATTAAAAATGTTTTGGGGGTTCAAAAAAATTTAAAATTGAAAAACTAATTTTCCTATTACACTAAAATAATTTCTATGATTTATTTAGTTTAGAACACTTAAAAAAAGGGGTAAAACTCAGCTTTTTAATGGCTGCGATAGTGTGGCCCATTAAATGGTTCTTATGTGAATTTCAATGAATAGTACAACCCGCTACAGCAGGTCTGAGCCTCCGATCTGAGGCCGAGCAGTCCAGTGAGCCTGGTGCCTCCCTTCCCCTTCCGCGGCTAGGTCCCTCTAACGTGGGCCACTATGCATTTTTCCGTTACACAACACTAAAGCGGCAAAACCTATTCTCGCTGCAGTGTGGGAGCGAATAGGCTCCGCACGCATCGAGATCTAGCTGGGCCGCGGCCCATTCAACCGTGTGTCCTGATCTTTTCTGGTTTTAGAAAGTTTATTATAGAACTTTCCGGTTTGGGTTTTTCTTATTTATTATCGTTCTTTGCTGGTTCCATCTGTTTTCTGTCGGTTTTTTTGTTTGATTTCAGTGTTTCTGAGAATTCTGATTTTTAAAAAAATTAAATTACAATTTTTTAAAATTTGAGCAAATTTCAAAGTCGAGCAAATTTCAAAGTAAGAAAATGTTAAATCATAGCAAATTTTGAATCTGAGCAAATTTTGAATCTAGCCAAATTTCAAATATGAGCAAATTTCAAATCTGGATAAATCTCAAAGTATTGAATCTGAGAAAATTTCACTTTTGATTTTTTGTTCAAGTGCGTGCGTTCCTTCGTTCGTATGAACAGAACAAGTACGGAAGTCCGATGCGCATGTGTTCTTTCAGTGCCTGCGTTGATATAGAACTAGATGATGCCCCGCGTTGCTGCGGGAGTTTGTAGGAAAAAAATATGTATATATTACAAACATAAAATATAAATAAGTTGAACTTAGTTGCGAACAGCGTCTTCTCTATGCGAAGGCAAAATAATTTCATTAGGATGAATGATCTATGACTTGATGGAAGGATACAATAAGAATTACAGGTGTACATTGCACATCAAATACATAGTAAAAATGCATAAGACCAAATCTCAATCTGGTATAACAATTTATAATTAAAGTTTCCAATGAGAATAACTCATAAATGATACCATTGGACAATGTTTTTACAATCTACACAAAAATGACATGAGGACATATAATGTTGGACATAATAAGGCATGACGAATCAAGAGAAAGATCTGAATGTAAGCACATTGTTCAACAGCGATTCAAGGATTGAACATGCCATTCCTGCTTTCTTTCCCAATTAAAGGTTTAAACCTGTTTCGGAGACAATTGCTTGTAAGTTGTGTAAAAGAAGCTATGACAATTAAGGGAGGTAAGTAAAAAAAATCCATAAAAGGTGTCGATCTGCAGCAATTCTAGAGCAATCAAAGATTGAACAGTTTGTAAGAATAATTAAAAGAAAATATATTGCTTACGTCTACAGATTGGGACTTTTGAATGTGAGAGCACGACCACATGGAAGTTTTGCACGTAGCAAATAAAACAGGTCAAATGTATCTGACTGCCATTATATCCTGAAGACAAAGGTCAGCAGAAGTGTTAGTTTTGCTTATTCCAAATCTGGACCAACTTAACTTGTTAAGTGGTGTTCCGTTTTTCCGTTCAGAATAACGTTATTGGTCAGGTGTGCTTAGTCCATGCAACGACCAAGTAGCATCTTGAGCAGTTTGGTAGCAGATCGAGCTACATGCGCGGGCGTGGGATGGCACGTCCAGTGCGCAATGTGGTGAAAGACTCAATCACGTTTTGTTATCTCAAAGTTATTTGCTGCGATCCTTCTGAATAATAAGAGGGGAAAAGATAGAACAGTAAGGCTGCTAACTTTTACACAGGCAAAATTCCTCTCCCGTGTGTCTTCCTATGTGAGACACTGAGATCGCGTCTAGTTAATGGGGAATTTTATTATTTGCCCCTATTTACCTAGGAACTATACGATTTGCCCTTATTTACATTAGACTCTCTTTTTTGCCACTATTTACTTTAACAATTGATGATTTGCCCTTTTGAATTATTTTTGCTTCTTTTGAGGATTTAGGACAAACTCCAGGACAGAACTGCCCCTAGCTGCACAATGGAATAGAATCAGATCGGTCCTTTTCTCCTCTGTTCAGAACAAGATTGGGGCTGGGAAGAACTGTCCGCGAGCGCAGCTGCCGCCGGCGCCACTCGCCACTGCAGCACTCGCACAACTTCCGTCATCTACCGCCCCTCCACCTTGCCGTCCGCCTCGGCGACGTCGTGGCAACCGAGATGTTCATGGCGGCTGCAGCCTACTGGAGCCGGCAGATCGAGAGCATGGCCGGAGCGCGTGATCTGCCCAGACGACAAGGAGCTCGCACGCGGCATTGCAGGGATGCTCATGCTCTCCCATCCGCAGCACGAGTCGCTGCCGGAACAGGCGGTGCGTAGGATGACGTCCCCGGCGGTGAGATTCCCCGCGAAGGTCTACAACTCTACATCGCGAGGAAGTCGTCCGGATGGCACGCCGCCACAGCAGCCGCCGCGCCCGCCACCTTCGCCCCTTCGGTCAGAGAGCCTCGACGACAGCGCCAAGGGAGGAGCAGCGGCGGCACGCCTGCAACAATTTCTCATGGAATCAGCTCAGCTGGATCGACATCACCCAGGTCACAGATACGGGGGCGTTTCAGTCTTTAGGCGTGGGCTCGATCTCACAAGGGGCAAATTATTAATTGGCAAAGTAAAGTGTGTCAAAAAAGAGAGTCTAATGTAAACAAGGGCAAATCGTATAGTTTCAATGTAAATAGGGGCAAATAATAAAATTCCTCCTAGTTAATTCAGGTATGGAACTACAAAAAGTGAGTGATTAATCCTCCTTGTTAACATTCGGAATAAGGAGTTTCTAACATCAAATTTAAAAAGCATAGAAACAATAAGTCTTGTACTATTGCAAGATATTTTCTCCAGACTTTTTTTATAGAAAACATAGTTACCTTAGCATCGCTTTCAAACGTAATCAGCCAGAGAAAACCGGATTAAGAAATTCTGCAACCATGAATGAAATTCCAATCAAATCTCAAGCAGTTGTTGAGAGGAGAGCAACATAACAATTTGACAAAAATAAGTGTGGGGATAAATAATAATGGGAGAAGGAGAATCTCGAGCGGACAACAATCGAGACCGCTAGACGCAAGCACGCAGACAATCGGGATGTCCATGCCAACACGCACGGGGAGCTTCCTAAAGATCCACATGCGTTCTTCTAATTATTGTTACAAATTTTTGATGCTTACATCTATAGATGTGAAGGAGGGTAGAGTCTGCATACCAATGGAGGAAGGCACTATGCACTATCGATGAATCCGAAATAAATCCCAATAAATCCGGAAGAAATCCCAAAATCCGGAGGGCCTGAGGTTGGAGACGAAATCAGGAGACGGAGATCAACCTGGCAGATTGGGAAGGTATACTTGATTCAAGAAATCCGGAGCGCCTGACGGAGGAGTAGACGAAATCCAGAGCCGGAGAGGCCTCTGGGCGTGGTGGCGGCGTGAGCAAGCTGCCGTGATTGGTGTGGAGACGGATGGTACCATGTTGTGCTTTTTAAGCTGGAGAAAAGGACAGCGCCGGATGAATGCAGTTTTCAATCTTTAATGGCTTGAATTTATTAGGTTCAATGCTCAGATTTATGGCCACACTGTCGTGGGGAGGAGAAGGGACTCTGTCCATGGCGGAGGAAGACGGGAGGAAGACGAAGACATCGTTTCTGCTTTTTATTATGGGTAGCCCAACCGATGTTGGTCTGAAGCGGGCCAAGGTAACCTAGCCCATGTCGGTCCAAACCTTTTGGTATAGCCCACGCGCGACTGTACGTAGGTCGAACGGGGATATGGGCCGGTGGCATGGGTCGGCCCATCTGGTGGAGGCGCGTGGGTCTGGCCATGGCGATCGGTAGGCTTCTGCCTATAGCGATCGGTAGGCTTCTGTGTATAGCGAGCAGATTGTTAATAAGCCTACGTGACTGGCTGTGAGAACAAGAAAAATGGAGCCATCTATTAAGAAAGAGAAGATGGGCCAAATCCATCTCAGGTTAGTGCGTGCGTTGCCTACCAGGAAACGCTAATGGGCGGGTATAGGTGTGCCCACTTCGGCAAAACCTATTCATCGCAAGCACCGAGTCCTAGCTGGGGCTGCGGGCCATTCAACGTGTGTCCCGATCTTTTCTAGTTCTAGAAAGTTTCAAACTTTCCGGTTTGTTTTTTTTCCTTTTTCTTATGGTTTGTTGCTGGTTCCTTCGGTTTTCTGCCGGTTTTTTTTTGTTTCATTTAAGTTTTTTTTTTGAAAATTCTGGATTTTTGGACAAATTTCATATTACAAATTTTTAAAATTCGAGCAAATTTCAAAGTAAAGCAAATGTTAAATCTGAGCAAATTTTGAATCCGGGCAAATTTTGAATCTTCGAATCTAAGCAAATTTGGAATTCGAGTAAATTCAATTTTAATTTTTGTTCAAGTGCCTGCCTTCTTTCGTTCGTATGGACGGAACGAGAATGAACGCAAACGTACATCCGACGGGTACCTGTACGGGTACCGCTAAAAAAAGACTTAGGACATCTCCAACAGGGCGACCCATCCCGCGCCCGCGCGTCCGGATGGGTCGAGCCGGACAAAATCCTGGCCCAACGCAGGGACGCACCGTAAAAGCGGACGGCCGTGGCGTCCGGAACGACGCAAACCCGGCCCAAAACTGGGCTAGGTTTGCGTGGCCGCGGATGGCACGCGGCGTCCGCTCGCGTCCGGGCGTTTGTCGCCTCGTCTCCCTTAGGACCACCTGTTGGTCACCCGGAAGCCTATTAAATGGGGACTGGAGGGGATCTGGCCCTCCACACCAGTCCCCACTCCACTCCGCCATGGCCCCGAAGCGAGTGTTCGCTCCCGGAGTCAACGACGATGAGGCGAGCAGCAGCCGGCGGGAACCGCGGCGGCCTCCACATCGGAGAGGCCGCCCGCTGTGGCGCGGCATTGCCGCGACCGCCTGACAAAGAATTAACTTGTCAATGCCTACAGATTGTAGACTAGGGTTTTGCTAGAAGTAGAGGGCAAGTAGATCTCGAAGGTTCAGGCGAAAAGTACTCGACGATTACGAAAACTAGGGTTATGTTGACAATAGATTCGATCCTTTCTTTGTCCCTCGACTCCCTTATATAGGAGGCGGAGCCGAGGGTTTCGTAGTACATAAGTTACAGAGCCCGAGAGGGTTTCGTACCCGTCCCGTAAGATTACAAGTCTCTGTATTTCCTAATACAATCTATCTTTCCTTGACACTAAATGGGCTTCCGAATCTTCTTATTCTTCGAGTCCTGGGCCTTCAGTAAACCCCGGGTACCATCTTCGGCAGGCCCATTGGGGATGCCTATGTCGGTAGCCCCGAGATTTTTCTTGAATCGAAGAATCAAGGAAAATCTCCAACTTTACTCATCACATAATCTTTCGATGTGCAATCACTATTTTGTACAGGGATAACGGTAATTGGGGCTAGTTCATCGACGGATCAGGTACTAGTTAACTGCTCTAGTGGCAATCCGCAAAAACCTACTTCAAGATCACGTCCCCGGACATGATCTCGGGATACGGTGTAAACTTCGACAGGTGCCGCTTAAGGTCTTACCATTCTGTCGAGTCCCAGTCATATTTTATCGGGTACCTAACGCGTCCGTTAGGATTTTTCTTCGTATCTGTTGATACGGAAAAAAGTAGCAATCCGCCGTCAGAGACGGTGCCACGCCGCTCAGAACGGATCTGGGGTCTTACCTTCGCAAAGTTTTGCGGCATTCAGAGATTTATTCGCGACTTTTAGCGCTCTGAGAATATATTGTCGAGTGCTTTTCGGCTGTTGGAATAGCACATTTTATCGAGTCATATTTGATGACTTTTTTTGTCTTCCCGATGGGAGTATATGTAGAGTTATGTTTATAACTCGAAATATACTCACTCGTACTTCTTTCTTTTTTTTATTATTTTTTTTAATAAAAATTCATCGGGCACGCGAACAGCGTTCCCGATGGGAGTAGCCCCCGAGGCTACAGCCAAGGACTTGTGCTTGGGTGTAGGCTCCACAGATTAGTATTCCTTGCCGCTATATTTATAATCCTTCTCGATATTTTTATATCTATCGGGTGCGCGACTGATACGTCTCCGACGTATCGATAATTTCTTATGTTCCATGCTACTTTATTGATGATACCTACATGTTTTATATACATTATATGTCATATTTATGCGTTTTCGGAACTAACCTATTGACGAGATGCCGAAGTGCCGGTTCCTGTTTTCTGCTGTTTTTGGTTTGAAATCCTAGTAACGAAATATTCTCGGAATTGGACGAAATCAACGCCCAGTTCCTATTTTGCCCGGAAGCATCCAACACCCGAGAGAGGGGAGCCCTGGTGGGCCCAGATGATAGGGCGGCGCGGCCAGGGCTGGGCCCGCGCCACCCTATGGTGTCGCCGCCTCTTCGACCTCCTGCGCCGCCTCTTCGCCTATATAAAGCCCCTGCATCGAAAACCCTTAAGGAGGAAGCCACGGTACGCGAAACCTTCCAGAGCCGCCGCCATCGCGAAGCCAAGATCTGGGGGACAGGAGTCTGTTCCGGCACCCTGCCGAGCGGGGAAGTGCCCCGGAAGGCTTCTCCATCGACACCGCTGCCATCTCCACCGCCATCTTCATCACCGCTGCTGCTCCCATGAGGAGGGAGTAGTTCTCCATCGAGGCTCGGGGCTGTACCGGTAGCTATGTGGTTAATCTCTCTCCTATGTACCTCAATACAATGATCTCATGAGCTGCTTTACATGATTGAGATTCATATGAGTTTTGTATCACTACTATCTATGTGCTACTCTAGCAAAGTTATTAAAGTAGTTCTATTCCTCCTGCACGTGTGTAAAGGTGACAGTGTGCACCGTGTTAGTACTTGGTTTATGCTATGATCATGATCTCTTGTAGATTGCGAAGTTAACTATTGCTATGATAATATTGATGTGATCTATTCCTCCTACATATGCATGAAGGTGACAGTGTGCATGCTATGCTAGTACTTGGTTTAGTCTTTTGATCTATCTTACACTAAAGGTTACTAAAATATGAGCATTATTGTGGAGCTTGTTAACTCCGGCATTGAGGGTTCGTGTAATCCTACGCAATGTGTTCATCATCCAACAAGAGAGTGTAGAGTATGCATTTATCTATTCTGTTATGTGATCAATGTTGAGAGTGTCCACTAGTGAAAGTCTATTCCCTAGGCCTTGTTCCTAAATACTGCTATCGCTGCTTGTTACTGTTTTACTACGTTACTACTGCTGCGTTACACTGCGTTTACTTCCTACAATATTACTACCATCAACTGCACGCCAGCAAGCTATTTTCTGGCGCCGTACTACTTCTCATATTCATTCATACCACTTGTATTTCACTATCTCTTCGCCGAACTAGTACACCTATTAGGAGTGTTGGGGACACAAGAGACTTCTTGCTTTGTGGTTGCAGGGTTGCATGAGAGGGATATCTTTGACCTCTTCCTCCCTGGAGTATGATATACTATGATCAAGAGGAGTATGATATACTATGATCAAGAGGAGTGAAAGCTCTAAGCTTGGGGATGCCCCCGTGGTTCATCCCTGCATATTTTAAGAAGACTCAAGCGTCTAAGCTTGGGGATGCCCAAGGCATCCCCTTCTTCATCGACAACATCATCAGGTTCCTCCCCTGAAACTATATTTTTATTCAATCACATCTTGTGTTCTTTGCTTGGAGCGTCGGTTTGTTTTTGTTTTTGTTT
This sequence comes from Lolium multiflorum, assembly GCA_030979885.1. Classification (NCBI taxonomy): domain Eukaryota; kingdom Viridiplantae; phylum Streptophyta; class Magnoliopsida; order Poales; family Poaceae; genus Lolium; species Lolium multiflorum. Next base: position 183,459,596 of record CM061751.1, read on the forward strand.
GAATAAAATGGATCCTAGCATTCACTTTGTGGGAGAGAGACACGCTCCGCTGTTGCATATGGACAAATATGTCCTTAGGCTTTACTCATAATATTCAAGGCGAAGTTTCTTCTTCGTTAAATTGTTATATGGTTGGAATTGGAAAATGCTACATGTAGTAATTCTAAAATGTCTTGGATAATGTGATACTTGGCAATTGTTGTGCTCATGTTTAAGCTCTTGCATCATATACTTTGCACTCATTAATGAAGAAATACATAGAGCTTGCTAAAATTTGGTTTGCATAATTGGTCTCTCTAAGGTCTAGATAATTTCTAGTATTGAGTTTTGAACAACAAGGAAGACGGTGTAAAGTCTTATAATGTTTACAATATGTCTTTTATGTGAGTTTTGCTGCACCGGTTCATCCTTGTGTTTGTTTCGAATAACCTTGCTAGCCTAAGCCTTGTATCGAGAGGGAATACTTCTCATGCATCCAAATCCTTGAGCCAACCACTATGCCATTTGTGTCCACCATACCTACCTACTACATGGTATTTCTCCGCCATTCCAAAGTAAATTGCTTGAGTGCTACCTTTAAATAATTCAAAAGTTATTACCTCTTATTTGTGTCAATGTTTTATAGCTCATGAGGAAGTATGTGGTGTTTATCTTTCAATCTTGTTGGGCAACTTTCACCAATGGACTAGTGGCTTCATCCGCTTATCCAATAATTTTGCAAAAAGAGCTGGCAATGGGATTCCCAGTCCCAAATTAATTAACAAAAATAGACACTCCTCCATGGTATGTGATTGTTGGACGGCACCCGAAGGATTCGGTTAGCCATGGCTTGAGAAAGCAAAGGTGGGGAGGAGTGTCATCATAATAAAACTAAAATAAAAAGGCACTCCTTCATGGTATGAGATTGTTGGCAGGCACCCGAGGATTCGGTTAGCCATGGTTTGTGAAAGAAAGGTTGGAAGGAGTGCCACCCAAAAATAAAATAAATGGGAGCCGCTCTTTGAAGGTTTGTCTGGCAAGGGGGTTAGAGTACCCGCTACCATTCGTTGACAACAACAAACACCTCTCAAAACTTTATTTTTATACTCTCTTTATGTTTTCAAAATAAAAGCTCTAGCACAAATATAGCAATCGATGCTTTCCTCTTTGAAGGACCATTCTTTTACTTTTATGTTGAGTCAGTTTACCTATCTCTCTCCACCTCAAGAAGCAAACACTTGTGTGAACTGTGCATTGATTCCTACATACTTGCATATTGCACTTGTTATATTACTTTATATTGACAATATCCATGAGATATACATGTTATAAGTTGAAAGCAACCGCTGAAACTTAATCTTCCTTTGTGTTCTTCAATACCTCTACTTTGATTTATTGCTTTATGAGTTAACTCTTATGCAAGACTTATTGATGCTTGTCTTGAAGTACTATTCATGAAAAGTCTTTGCTATATGATTCACTTGTTTACTCATGTCATTACCATTGTTTTGATCGCTGCATTCATTACATATGCTTACAATAGTATGATCAAGGTTATGATGGCATGTCACTTAAGAAATTATCTTTGTTATCGTTTTACCTGCTCGGGACGAGCAGAACTAAGCTTGGGGATGCTGATACGTCTCCGACGTATCGATAATTTCTTATGTTCCATGCTACTTTATTGATGATACCTACATGTTTTATATACATTATATGTCATATTTATGCGTTTTCCGGAACTAACCTATTGACGAGATGCCGAAGTGCCAGTTCCTGTTTTCTGCTGTTTTTGGTTTCAGAAATCCTAGTAACGAAATATTCTCGGAATTGGACGAAATCAACGCCAGGTTCCTATTTTGCCCGAAGCATCCCGAACACCCGAGAGCCACCAGAGGGGAGCCCTGGTGGGCCCAGATGATAGGGCGGCGCGGCCAGGGCTGGGCCCGCGCCACCCTATGGTGTCGCCGCCTCTTCGACCCTCCTGCGCCGCCTCTTCGCCTATATAAAGCCCCTGCATCGAAAACCCTTACGGAGGAAGCCACGTACGCGAAACCTTCCAGAGCCGCCGCCATCGCGAAGCCAAGATCTGGGGGACAGGAGTCTCTGTTCCGGCACCGCCGAGCGGGGAAGTGCCCCCGGAAGGCTTCTCCATCGACACCGCTGCCATCTCCACCGCCATCTTCATCACCGCTGCTGCTCCCATGAGGAGGGAGTAGTTCTCCATCGAGGCTCGGGGCTGTACCGGTAGCTATGTGGTTAATCTCTCTCCTATGTACCTCAATACAATGATCTCATGAGCTGCTTTACATGATTGAGATTCATATGAGTTTTGTATCACTACTATCTATGTGCTACTCTAGCAAAGTTATTAAAGTAGTTCTATTCCTCCTGCACGTGTGTAAAGGTGACAGTGTGTGCACCGTGTTAGTACTTGGTTTATGCTATGATCATGATCTCTTGTAGATTGCGAAGTTAACTATTGCTATGATAATATTGATGTGATCTATTCCTCCTACATATGCATGAAGGTGACAGTGTGCATGCTATGTGATACGTCTCCAACGTATCGATAATTTCTTATGTTCCATGCTACTTTATTGACAATACCTACATGTTTTATACATACTTTATATCGTTTTGATGCATTTTCGGAACTAACCTATTAACAAGATGCCGAAGTGCCAGTTCCTGTTTTCTGCTGTTTTTGGTTTCAGAAATCCTAGTAACGAAATATTCTCGGAATCGGACGAAATCAAGGCCAGATTCCTATTTTTCCCGGAACCATCCAGAACACACGAGAACCGCCAGAGAGGGGCCACAGGGCCCCCAGATGATACCTTGGCGCGGCCAGAGGGGGGGCCGCGCCGCCCTATGGTGTGGCCCCCAGAAGCCCTCCTGCGCCGCCTCTTCGCCTATATAAAGCCTCCGTCGCGAAAACCCTAGGGCGTACGACGAAACCCACAGAAACCTTCCAGAGCCGCCGTCATCGCGAAGCCAAGATCGGGGGACAGGAGTCTCTGTTCCGGCACCTGCCGGAGCGGGGAAGTGCCCCCGGAAGGCTCCTCCATCGACACCGCTGCCATCTCCACCGCCATCTTCATCACCGCTGCTGCTCCCATGAAGAGGGAGTAGTTCTCCATCGAGGCTCGGGGCTGTACCGGTAGCTATGTGGTTAATCTCTCTCCTATGTACCTCAATACAATGATCTCATGAGCTGCTTTACATGATTGAGATTCATATGAGTTTTGTATCACTACTATCTATGTGCTACTCTAGCAAAGTTATTAAAGTAGTTTTATTCCTCCTGCATGTGTGCAAAGGTGACAGTGTGTGCACCGTGTTAGTACTTGGTTTATGCTATGATCATGATCTCTTGTAGATTGCGAAGTTAACTATTGCTATGATAATATTGATGTGATCTATTCCTCCTACATATGCATGAAGGTGACAGTGTGCATGCTATGCTAGTACTTGGTTTAGTCTTTTGATCTATCTTACACTAAAGGTTACTAAAATATGAGCATTATTGTGGAGCTTGTTAACTCCGGCATTGAGGGTTCGTGTAATCCTACGCAATGTGTTCATCATCCAACAAAAGTGTAGAGTATGCATTTATCTATTCTGTTATGTGATCAATGTTGAGAGTGTCCACTAGTGAAAGTGTAATCCCTAGGCCTTGTTCCTAAATACTGCTGAGTTACTACTGCTTGTTTACTGTTTTACTGTGTTACTACTGCTGCAATACTACCACCATCAACTACACGCCAGCAAGCTATTTTCTGGCACCGTTGCTACTGCTCATATATATTCATACCACCTGTATTTCACTATCTCTTCGCCGAACTAGTGCACCTATTTGGTGTGTTGGGGACACAAGAGACTTCTTGCTTTGTGGTTGCAGGGTTGCATGAGAGGGATATCTTTGACCTCTTCCTCCCTGAGTTCGATAAACCTTGGGTGATCCACTTAAGGGAAACTTGCTGCTGTTCTACAAACCTCTACTCTTGGAGGCCCAACACTGTCTACAGGAAAGGAGGGGGAACGTAGACATCAAGCTATTTTCTGGCGCCGTTGCCGGGGAGGAAAGGTAAAAGGTACTCACACTCCGGATCTTGGCTACTAAGCTATTTTCCCGGCGCCATTGTAAGTACTCGAAGCTATTTCCTTTAGACTCTGCAATTGCGACATTTGGTTTCTTGTTTACACTAGTTAGGCATAATGGAAAACAACAAAAATATGAGAGATCTTTATGAACTTTATCTTGAATTAGGACATGATGTGTTTGAAGAAAGAATTAAGAAACCCATGGAACTTTATATGCATGATAATGGGAATGTTATTAGTATGAATGCTTTGAACACCATTGTTGCTAATGCTATGGAAAATTCTAAGCTTGGGGAAGCTGGCTTTGATGAGCATGATATTTTTAGTCCCCCAAGCATTGAGGAGAAAATTTACTTTGATGATACTTTGCCTCCTATTTATGATGATTATAATGATAGTAGTCTTTTGTTACCACCTGTTATGGAGGATAAATTTGATTATGATTACAATATACCTCCTATATTTGATAGCTACTTTGTTGAATTTGCTCCCACTACAACTAATAAAATTGATTATGCTTATGTTGGGAGTAGTAATTATTTTATGCATGAGACTCATGATAAGAATGCTTTATGTGATAGTTATATTGTTGAGTTTGCTCATGATGCTACTGAAAGTTATTATGAGAGAGGAAAATATGGTTGTAGAAATTTTCATGTTACTAAAACACCTCTCTATGTGCTGAAATTTTTGAAGCTACACTTGTTTTATCTTCCTATGCTTGTTACTTTGCTCTTCATGAACTTGTTTATTTACAAGATTCCTATGCATAGGAAGCATGTTAGACTTAAATGTGTTTTGAATTTGCCTCTTGATGCTCTCTTTTGCTTCAACTTCTATTTCTTGCGAGTGCATCATTAAAACTGCTGAGCCCATCTTAATGGCTATAAAGAAAGAACTTCTTGGGAGATAACCCATGTGTTTATTTTGCTACAGTACTTTGTTTTATATTTGTGTTTTGGAAGTTGTTTACTACTGTAGCAACCTCTCCTTATCTTAGTTTTGTGTTTTGTTGTGCCAAGTAAAGTTTCTATGTCAAAGTTGATGTTATATTTGGGATTGCTGCGCAGAAACAGCATTGCTGTCTGTCACGAATCTGGGCACAATTCTCTGTAGAAAATTCGAAAAAATCTGCCAATTTACGAGCGTGATCCTCAGATATGTACGCAACTTTCATTAGTTTTGAGTTTTTCCATTTGAGCAAGTCTGGTGCCATTTCTAAATTCGTCTTTACGGACTGTTCTGTTTTTGACAGATTCTGCCTTTTATTTCGCATTGCCGCTTTTGTTAAGTTGAATGAGTTTCTTTGTTCCATTAACTTTCAGAAGTTATGTGCAATGTCCAGAAGTTAAGAATGATTGTGTCACCTCTGAACATGTGAATTTTTGATTATGCACTAACCCTCTAATGAGTTTGCTTGAAGTTTGGTGTGAAGGAAGTTTTCAAGGGTCAAGAGAGGAGAATGATATACTATGATCAAGAGGAGTGAAAGCTCTAAGCTTGGGGATGCCCCCGTGGTTCATCCCTGCATATTTCAAGAAGACTCAAGCGTCTAAGCTTGGGGATGCCCAAGGCATCCCCTTCTTCATCGACAAATTATCAGGTTCCTCTCTTGAAACTATATTTTTATTCGGTCACATCTTATGTACTTTACTTGGAGCGTCTGTGTGCTTTATTTTTGTTTTTGTTTTGTTATTTTCATTCTCTGAATAAGTTCATCCTTGTGTGGGAGAGAGACACGCTCCGCTGGTTCGTATGAACACATGTGTTCTTAGCTCATAATATTCATGGCGAAGTTTCCTCTTCGTTAAATTGTTATATGGTTGGAATTGGAAAATGCTACATGTAGTAATTGGTAAAATGTCTTGGATAATGTGATACTTGGCAATTGTTGTGCTCATGTTTAAGCTCTTGCATCATATACTTTGCACCTATTAGTGAAGAAATACATAGAGCATGCTAAAATTTGGTTTGCATAATTGGTCTCTCTAAGGTCTAGATAATTTCTAGTATTGAGTTTTGAACAACAAGGAAGACGGTGTAGAGTATTATAATGTTTACAATATGTCTTTTATGTGAGTTTTGCTGCACCGGTTCATCCTTGTGTTTGTTTCAAATAAACCTTGCTAGCCTAAACCTTGTATCGAGAGGGAATACTTCTCATGCATCCAAATACTTGAGCCAATATTCATGCCATTTGTGTCCACCATACCTACCTACTACATGGTATTTCTCCGCCATTCCAAAGTAAATTGCTTGAGTGCTACCTTTAAACAATTCAAAATTTATCACCTCTGATTTGTGTCAATGTTTTATAGCTCATGAGGAAGTATGTGGTGTTTATCTTTCAATCTTGTTGGGCAACTTTCACCAATGGACTAGTGGCTTCATCCGCTTATCCAATAATTTTGCAAAAAGAGCTGGCAATGGGATTCCCAGTCCCAAATTAATTAACAAAAATAGACACTCCTCCATGGTATGTGATTGTTGGACGGCACCCGAAGGATTCGGTTAGCCATGGCTTGAGAAAGCAAAGGTGGGGAGGAGTGTCATCATAATAAAACTAAAATAAAAAGGCACTCCTTCATGGTATGAGATTGTTGGCAGGCACCCGAGGATTCGGTTAGCCATGGTTTGTGAAAGAAAGGTTGGAAGGAGTGCCACCCAAAAACAAAATAAAATGGGAGCCGCTCTTTGAAGGTTTGTCTGGCAAGGGGGTTAGAGTACCCGCTACCATTCGTTGACAACAACAAACACTTCTCAAAACTTTATTTTTATGCTCTCTTTATGTTTTCAAAATAAAAGCTCTAGCACAAATATAGCAATCGATGCTTTCCTCTTTGAAGGACCTTTCTTTTACTTTTATGTTGAGTCAGTTCACCTATTTCTCTCCATCCCAAGAAGCAAACACTTGTGTGAACCTGTGCATTGATTCCTACATACTTGCATATTGCACTTGTTATATTACTTTATGTTGACAATATCCATGAGATATACATGTTATAAGTTGAAAGCAACCGCTGAAACTTCATCTTCCTTTGTGTTGCTTCAATGCCTCTACTTTGAATTATTGCTTTATGAGTTAACTCTTATGCAAGACTTATTGATGCTTGTCTTGAAGTACTATTCATGAAAAGTCTTTGCTTTATGATTCACTTGTTTACTCATGTCATTACCATTGTTTTGATCGCTGCATTCATTACATATGTTTACAAATAGTATGATCAAGATTATGATGGCATGTCACTTAAGAAATTATCTTTGTTATCGTTTTACCTGCTCGGGACGAGCAGAACTAAGCTTGGGGATGCTGATACGTCTCCAACGTATCGATAATTTCTTATGTTCCATGCTACTTTATTGACAATACCTACATGTTTTATACATACTTTATATCGTTTTGATGCATTTTCGGAACTAACCTATTAACAAGATGCCGAAGTGCCAGTTCCTGTTTTTGCTGTTTTTGGTTTCAGAAATCCTAGTAACGAAATATTCTCGAATCGGACGAAATCAAGACCCGGGTTCCTATTTTTCCCGGAACCATCCAGAACACACGAGAATCGCCAGAGAGGCCTGGGGCCCCAGATGATACCTTGGCGCGGCCAGAGGGGGGCCGCCGCCCTATGGTGTGGCCCCCCTGTCAGCCCTCCTGCGCCGCCTCTTCGCCTATATAAAGCCTCCGTCGCGAAAACCCTAGGGCGTACGACGAAACCCACAGAAACCTTCCAGCCGCCGTCATCGCGAAGCCAAGATCCTGGGGGACAGGAGTCTCCGGCACCCTGCCGGAGCGGGGAAGTGCCCCGAAGGCTCCTCCATCGACACCGCTGCCATCTCCACCGCCATCTTCATCACCGCTGCTGCTCCCATGAAGAGGGAGTAGTTCTCCATCGAGGCTCGGGGCTGTACCGGTAGCTATGTGGTTAATCTCTCTCCTATGTACCTCAATACAATGATCTCATGAGCTGCTTTACATGATTGAGATTCATATGAGTTTTGTATCACTACTATCTATGTGCTACTCTAGCAAAGTTATTAAAGTAGTTTTATTCCTCCTGCATGTGTGCAAAGGTGACAGTGTGTGCACCGTGTTAGTACTTGGTTTATGCTATGATCATGATCTCTTGTAGATTGCGAAGTTAACTATTGCTATGATAATATTGATGTGATCTATTCCTCCTACATATGCATGAAGGTGACAGTGTGCATGCTATGCTAGTACTTGGTTTAGTCTTTTGATCTATCTTACACTAAAGGTTACTAAAATATGAGCATTATTGTGGAGCTTGTTAACTCCGGCATTGAGGGTTCGTGTAATCCTACGCAATGTGTTCATCATCCAACAAAAGTGTAGAGTATGCATTTATCTATTCTGTTATGTGATCAATGTTGAGAGTGTCCACTAGTGAAAGTGTAATCCCTAGGCCTTGTTCCTAAATACTGCTGAGTTACTACTGCTTGTTTACTGTTTTACTGTGTTACTACTGCTGCAATACTACCACCATCAACTACACGCCAGCAAGCTATTTTCTGGCACCGTTGCTACTGCTCATATATATTCATACCACCTGTATTTCACTATCTCTTCGCCGAACTAGTGCACCTATTTGGTGTGTTGGGGACACAAGAGACTTCTTGCTTTGTGGTTGCAGGGTTGCATGAGAGGGATATCTTTGACCTCTTCCTCCCCGAGTTCGATAAACCTTGGGTGATCCACTTAAGGGAAACTTGCTGTTCTACAAACCTCTACTCTTGAGGCCCAACACCTGTTTGGCATGAAAAGGGGAACGTAGACATCACTATGCTAGTACTTGGTTTAGTCTTTTGATCTATCTTACACTAAAGGTTACTAAAATATGAGCATTATTGTGGAGCTTGTTAACTCCGGCATTGAGGGTTCGTGTAATCCTACGCAATGTGTTCATCATCCAACAAGAGAGTGTAGAGTATGCATTTATCTATTCTGTTATGTGATCAATGTTGAGAGTGTCCACTAGTGAAAGTCTATTCCCTAGGCCTTGTTCCTAAATATCGCTATCGCTGCTTGTTTACCTCTTTTATCACAAGCATCGCTGCGACTTCGTTTACTTCCTACAATATTACTACCATCAACTGCACGCCAGCAAGCTATTTTCTGGCGCCGTACTACTGCTCATATTCATTCATACCACTTGTATTTCACTATCTCTTCGCCGAACTAGTACACCTATTAGGTGTGTTGGGGACACAAGAGACTTCTTGCTTTGTGGTTGCAGGGTTGCATGAGAGGGATATCTTTGACCTCTTCCTCCCGAGTTCGATAAACCTTGGGTGATCCACTTAAGGAAAACTTGCTGCTGTTCTACAAACCTCTGCTCTTGGAGGCCCAACACTGTCTACAAGAATAGAAGCACCCGTAGACATCACACAGCGCTCCCGATGGGAGTAGCCCCCGAGGCTATGAACAAATGCTTGCATTTGGTCATAGGCTCTCGCCATTTCTATCTTGTCATACTCGAAATTTTCTATTTTTCCAAAGTAGCCCCCGAGCGTTTGGGCAAAAACTTGTATTTGATCAAAGGCTCCCGAGATAATCTTGCGTTGTCGATAAACTTTTGAAACCTCATAGTCGAATTTTTCTTTTATCTTGACGACGTCATTGCTGATGATAGCCACGATTTCTATTTTGGAAACTGACCATTACCGCTTGTTTCGCTGCCTTGTGGGTCCCAATTCCTGATCTGACGGACACGTCGTGCAAGTGGGGGACACATGTTCTCCTCCTTTTCTGGCACACGTTCTGTAACCTCGTCAATGTTAAAATACCATTCTACCCTTGTTTCCACGTGGTGATCATCTGCATTCTTTTTCATCCAACGGTTCCGTCGCTTCACCGCACCTCTATATAAGATCCCCTTCTTCTTCCTCGAACACTTCCGCGCCGCCGTTCCCCTCTCTCTGCAAAATCTCCTCCTGCGCTCCTCATCTCCCAAAGCTCTTCTCTTCGTAGCTACACCCCTCCGCCATTGTTGATGCCACCGCGTCGATTGACCAGGCACAGCACACCTGATTCATCGATGGCCGCCGCGGATCTAGGAGCTGCGGAGTGGGAGAGGTCCAAGATCACGAACCAGGACCTCAATCTCTTGAAGAAGCTGGGGATTACCAAGAAACCCAAAGCGGTTTGCTTCCCCAGTGAAGAAAGCTACCCAACCCCTCCAATGGGGTATCGGGTAAGTTTTGTTGATCACCTCATCCGCGGTCTTTCCGCCCCATTCACCCTTCTTCGGGGGTTACTTTATGTTTATGGTCTCCAACTTCACCACCTCACACCCAACTCTATCCTTCACATTTCTATCTTTATCACCCTCTGCGAAGCCTTCCTTGGTGTCCAGCCTAACTGGGCATTATGGAAGCGCATTTTCTTCTGTCGCCGTAATGGCTCCGCCAATGTCGCCTATAATATAGGCGGCGTTGTTATTTCTGTTCGCTCTTCTGTCAACTACTTCGACGTCAAACTCCCTGACTCCGTTCAAGGGTGGCGCAAGAAGTGGTTGTACATTCGTGAAGAAAACCATGGATGCGCCGAAGACAACATTCCTCCTTTTGACGGTGCCGAGAAAATCCTTCGCCGCCGTTCTTGGGACGCAGAAGCTACCGAGGAAGAAAGAACTTCGACAGAGGCCCTGATGACTCGCATCCATGAGTTGCAAAATACTCGTGGAAAAGAATTATCAGGCATCCAAATTACGGCGTATTTCCTTAGGACTAGAGTGCAGCCTCTTCAGGCTCGCAAAAACCCTTTCTGGAATTATGCCGGCGATGAAGACACAGATCGCTTGTCGACGAATCTGGAAGTCAAGGATTTGGATAGGCTTATTCGAAAGATTTCATCTCTCAAGAAGAAAGACTCTATCCCTTCCACTTATCGCGTAAAACCACAGCGCCGCCAATGCGCTTCCTAAGGTAAACATTGTCGCATAATTTGTTGTTGCCTTGCTGTTTGTTGTTTTCTGACATCCTCTTCCCTTTTTATACAGGACCACCCAAATCTTGTTTCACTTCCTCCTCTTCCTGAAGGTGGGGATTGATACGTCCAATTTGCATCACTATTTTGTATCATAATTTGCTGTTATTCATTGATATATTTCATATTGGGACACAATACTTATGTTATTTCATCTATTTTGCATGTTTCATCATCATTGGAGGATCAAGCACCGGAGCCAGGATTCTGCTGGAAAAAGCACCGTCGAACGCAATATTTCGGAAGATCAACTGTGGAAGGGAATTTCACGTAAATTCCTATTTTTCCAGATGACGGAGGGAGCCAGAAGGGGAAGAAGAGAGCCTGTGGCCCAGACCATAGGCGGCGCGGCCCCGGCCGCGCCACCCTATGCTTCCTGGCCCACAGCCCTTTCGCCTCCTTTTCTTCGCTCTTTCGTCCCGAAACCTAAGCCACAGAGAGGACCTCACGAGGTTACACCGCCTCGCGGGGCGGAGAACACCAGAGAGAAAAGAGCTCTCCGGCGGAACCGCCGGGGAAATTCCCTCCCGGAGGGGGAAATCGACGCCATCGCCATCGTCATCGAGCGGACATCATCTCCATCATCATCATCATCATCTCCACCATCTACACCGCCATCACCACCGCTGCACCTCGTCACCGCTGTAACAATTCGGGTTAAATCTTGATTGTTTGATAGGGGAAACTCTCCCGGTGTTATTCTATACTTGTTGTAGATGCTATTGAGTGAAACCATTGAACCAAGGTTTATGTTCAGATTGTTATTCATCATCATATCACCTCTGATTGTATTCCATATGATGTCTCGTGAGTAGTTCGTTTAGTTCTTGAGGACATGGGTGAAGTCTAAATGCTAGTAGTGAATTATGGTTGAGTAATATTCAATGTTATGATATTTAAGTTGTGGTGTCATTCTTCTAGTGGTGTCGTGTGAACGTCGACTACACGACACTTCACCATTTATGGGCCTAGGGGAGTGCATCTTGTATTCGCATTGCGGGGTTGCCGGAGTGACAAACCCGAGCCCCCGTTAGTATATCGATGCAGAGGGATCGCAGGATCTCAGAGTTTAAGGCTGTGGTTAGATTTATCTTAATTACTTTCTTGTAGTTGCGGATGCTTGCAAGGGGTATAATCACAAGTATGTATTAGTCCTAGGAAGGGCGGTATTAGCATAGGTTCACCCACACAACACTTATCAAAACAATGAAGATTATTAAACCACATGAAGCGAAAGTACTAGACTAAAATCCCCGTGTGTCCTCAGAACGTTTGGTCATTATAAGTAAACAAACCGCTTGTCCTTTGTGCTAAAAAGGATTGGGCCACTCGCTGCAATTATTTCTCTCGCATTTTATTTACTTGTACTTTATTTATCTGCAATATCAAAACCTCCTGAATACTTGTCTGTGAGCATTTACAGTGAATCCTCCATCGAAACTGCTGCCAACACCTTCTGCTCCTCGTTGGGATCGACATTCTTACTTATCGAAGATACTACGATACACCCTATACTTGTGGGTCATCAAGACTATGGCGCCGTTGCCGGGGAGTGAAGCGCTATTGGTAAGCGGAATTGGTAAGGAAATTTACTGTTTGTGCTGATTTTATTTCTGCCTGCTGCTATAAATCATTATGGAGAGATCTTCTCTTCAATTTCTATTTGGGAAATCTACTACTACTGCAACGGTAGTGGATGAAGCGCCAGGTGAGGAAGTAGTACCATATAAAATACCTATGAAAATTATTGAACGTGTTATGGATAACCGCTATGAAAGGGATGGAACTGTCCATCCTGGTGATCATTTATTGTTTTTGCATGAATTATGCGGGTTATTCAAATGTGCAGGTATTTCTATGAATGAAGTTAGGAAGAAACTATTCACTATATCGCTGTCTGGTAAAGCGGCGCACTGGTATAAATTGCTGAAGAATGGTGATTCTATTGATTGGGAGGACATTGTGCCTTTATTTTATTCCAAATTTTATCCTCCAAGTGAAATTCACAAAGATCGGAACCGCATATATAATTTCTGGCCTCATGATGGAGAGAGTATTGCCCAAGCTTGGGGGAGATTGAAGTCTTTAATGCTCAAATGCCCCATTCATGAGCTTCCTGGTAATGTTATTATTGATAATTTCTATGCAAGACTTTCTTTTCAAGACAAGACCTTGCTGGATACTTCTTGTTCTGGATCATTTACACGCAACAAAGAAGAGTTTAAAAGGGACCTTCTTGATCGGATCCAAGAAAATACTGAAGGATGGGAGAACGACAAAGATAGAGAATCAGGTATAATTTATGATTATAAATGCATTGAAGCTTTTATGGATACTGATAAATTTCGTAATATGAGTGCTACATATGGTCTTGATTCCCAAGTTGTTGCAAATCTTTATAAAGCTTTTGCCTCTCATTATGAATTGCCTAAGAAGAATTTTGATAAGTATCATGAACCGTATAAAGATAAAGTTGATTCATCTGTAAACAAATGTGTAGTGGTTGAAACTGTTGATAATGTTATTCCTGAAGCTTATATTGAAAAAACTCCTTTCCCTGCTAAAATGAAGGAGTACTCTGTCATATCTAGTGCGGTTAATAAAAGTGAAAAGAAACCTAAAGAACCTGAAGAACAAATTAAAATTGAACCTGCTGTTGCAATAGTTAAAGATCTTGTGACTGAAAATGTGGAGGATGGTCATATTATTTTCTGTGAAGATGCTTCTAATATTGTTTCACATCCTAATAAATCCAAACAAGTTAGTGTTCCTATGCTATCTGTTAGAATTGGTGATCATTGCTATTATGGTTTATGTGATATTGGTGCAAGTGTTAGTGCTATACCTTATGAGCTTTACACGGAGATTATGCACGAAATTGGTTCTTGTGAACTTGAAGATATTGATGTGGTTATTCATCTGGCTAATAGAGAAACTATTTCTCCAATTGGTATTGTTCGAGATGTGGAAGTTCTATGTGGTAAGATTAAATATCCTGCTGACTTTTTGGTACTTGGTTCTGCTGCTAGTGATCATTGTCCTATCATTTTTGGTAGACCTTTTCTAAATACTTGTGGAGCTATTATAGATTGTAAGAAAGAGAAAATTTTGACTAGATTTGCTGGTGAACCTTATGAATTTAACTTTTCTAAATTTACCAAAACTCCTTATAAAGTTGACTTGCCTAGTAATGATTTTAAAATGGAGCAGTGTGCATCTATTGTTCTTGTTCCTAATAATCCTTTGCAGCAACATTTGGAGAATAGTGAAAGTGAAGCTTTTAGGAAAGAAAGAGATGAGCTTGAGGAAATTTTTCTTCGCCAACCTATTCTCAAGCATGATTTACCGGTGGAAGATTTGGGTACAACACCGCCACCAAAGGAAGATCCTGTTTTTGATTTAAAGCCTTTACCTGATAATCTTAAATATGCTCATATTGATGATAAGAAAATATATCCTGTTATTATTAGTTCTAAGCTTTCAGAGATTGAGGAAGAAAGGTTATTGGAAATATTGAAGAAACACCGAGGAGCTATTGGCTATACTCTTGATGATTTGAAAGGGATTTCTCCTTCTATTTGCCAACATGCTATTAATATGGAAGAAGATGCAAAGCCTGTTGTTGAACATCAACGTCGTCTAATTCCGAAGATGAAAGAAGTGGTAAGGAACGAGGTATTAAAACTCCTTGAAGCTGGTATTATATATCCTATTGCTGATAGTAGATGGGTTAGTCATGTGCATTGTGTTCCTAAGAAAGGAGGAATGACTGTTGTGCCTAATGATAATGATGAGCTTATTCCTCAAAGAATAGTTGTAGGTTATAGAATGTGCATTGATTTTCGAAAAGTTAATAAAGTTACTAAGAAAGATCATTACCCTTTACCCTTTATTGATCAAATGCTAGAAAGGTTATCTAAAAATACTCATTTTTGCTTTCTTGATGGTTATTCTGGGTTTTCACAAATTGCTGTTAAAGCTAAAGATCAAGAGAAAACCACGTTTACTTGTCCTTATGGAACTTATGCTTATAGGCGTATGCCTTTTGGTTTATGTAATGCTCCTGCTACTTTTCAAAGATGCATGTCTGCTATTTTTCATGGTTTTTGTGAAAGTATTGTAGAGGTGTTCATGGATGATTTTTCTGTCTATGGGAATTCTTTTGATAATTGCTTGCGAAACCTCGATAAAGTTTTGCAGAGATGTGAAGAAACTAACCTTGTTCTTAATTGGGAGAAATGCCACTTTATGGTTAATGAAGGAATTGTATTGGGACATAAAATTTCCGAAAGAGGTATTGAAGTTGATAGAGCTAAAGTTGAAGCAATTGAGAAGATGCCCTATCCGAGGGATGTTAAAGGTATTCGTAGTGTTCTTGGTCATGCTGGGTTTTATAGGAGATTTATTAAAGATTTCTCTAAAATTTCAAAGCCTCTTACTAATCTTCTTCAAAAAGATGTACCTTTTGTTTTTGATGATGATTGTAAGGAAGCTTTTGAAACTCTAAAGAAAGCCTTAACAACTGCTCCTGTAGTCGAACCTCCTGATTGGAATTTGCCTTTTGAAATTATGTGTGATGCTAGTGATTTTGCTGTAGGCGCTGTTCTTGGACAGCGGGTAGATAAAAAATTAAATGTTATTCATTATGCTAGTAAGACTCTTGATGCTGCTCAAAGAAATTATGCTACAACTGAAAAGGAATTGTTAGCTGTAGTCTTTGCTTGTGATAAGTTTAGACCCTATATTGTTGATTCGAAAGTTACAATTCATACTGATCATGCTGCAATTAGATACCTTATGACAAAGAAAGATGCTAAGCCAAGGCTTATTAGATGGGTACTTCTGTTGCAAGAATTTGATTTACATATTATAGATAGGAAAGGTGCTGATAATCCTGTTGCTGATAATTTGTCTAGATTGGAAAATATTGCTTATGATCCTGTTCCTGTTAATGATAGTTTTCCAAATGAACAATTGGCTGTAATAAAGGTGAGCTCGCGAGAGAGCCCTTGGTATGCAGATTATGCTAACTTTATTGTTTCGAAGTATTTGCCTCCAACCTTTTCAGCTCAGCAAAGGAGGAAATTCTTTTATGACTTGAGGCATTATTTTTGGGATGACCCACACTTATATAAAGAAGGAGTGGATGGTATTATGCGAAGATGTGTTCCTGAATATGAACAACAGGAGATATTGAATAAATGTCATGGAAGTGTTTATGGAGGACATCACGCTGGAGATAGAACCGCGCAAAAGGTTCTACAATCAGGTTTTTATTGGCCAACACTCTTCAAAGATGCAAGGAAATTTATTTTATCCTGTGATGAATGCCAAAGAGTTGGTAATATCTCTAGACGCAATGAGATGCCTATGAATTATACTCTTGTTATTGAACCATTCGATTGTTGGGGATTCGACTTCATGGGTCCTTTCCCTTCTTCAGACGGTAACACTCATATACTTGTCGCTGTTGATTATGTTACTAAATGGGTAGAAGCTATACCTACAAAAAGTGCTGATGGTGAGACCTCTATAAAAATGCTTGTAGATGTTATATTTCCTAGATTTGGAGTACCTAGATATATTATGACTGATGGAGGTTCTCATTTTATTCATGGAGGTTTTAGAAAAACTCTTGCTAAGTATGGTATTAATCATAGAATTGCTTCTGCTTATCACCCTCAAACTAGTGGTCAAGTAGAATTATCAAATAGAGAGATTAAAGCTATCTTGGGTAAGACTGTTAATAAATCTAGGAAGAATTGGGCTAGCAAATTGAAAGAAGCACTATGGGCTTATAGAACTGCTTATAAAAATCCTATGGGAATGTCACCGTATAAAATGGTTTATGGAAAAGCATGTCATTTACCTTTGGAACTAGAGCACAAAGCTTATTGGGCTGTTAGAGAACTAAATAAAGATCCTAAATTAGCCGGTAATAAGAGGTTGTTGCAATTAAGTTCTCTAGATGAATGGAGAAGTGAAGCTTATGAAAATGCTAAACTCTTTAAAGAAAAAGTTAAGAAATGGCATGATAGAAGGATCATCAAAAGAGAATTTAATGTTGGAGATCAAGTTCTATTATATCGGTCTCGTCTCAGATTCTTTGCAGGGAAATTACTCTCGAAGTGGGAAGGACCATATGTTGTTGAGGAGGTGTATCGTTCAGGAGCAATTAAAATTAGCTCTCTCCAAGGCAATGCCACACAAGTGGTGAATGGACAAAGACTCAAGCATTATATCTCGGGTGATTCTTATAATGTTGATGTTGATATTATTCAAGTGGAAACACCGGAGGCCTTTATCAAAGGACAAATTGACAGTCCGCCAGAACTCGACTTTGAATAGGTAACAGTACAGGTAATAAAAAGTCCGCGTTTACCTTTCCGAACATTATTTCTGCTGTTTTTAGAAAATATGAAAAATTACGAGTTCGAAACGGAGTGGAAAGGACGCACGAGGGCGTGCCACCATAGGCCGGCGCGGGCCCCACCCTGGCCCGCGCCGACCTATGGTCTGGCCGCCTCGTTGTCCCCTTTCCGACTCTGGTTCGATCTGGAACCTTCCTTTTGTCGTAAAAATATTTGCTATATAATCCCCCGGACCCCTGGAGGTCCGTAATATCGTTTTCTCGTCGTGTTTTGTTTCGAGCTGTTTTCTGCCAGGATCTGCTTCGGATCTAGATCCATCATGTCTTCGTCGGGAACTCAGAAGGACAGCTTCTTTGAGGACGTCGTCAACCCGTACATGAACGAGCTGAAGATGCACCCCAAAGAGTTGCAGCTCGTGGATGGAGAGTTGCAGATCAAAGATGTCCAGGGTCCTAAGGGAGAAGGGAGTTTGGAAGACAGGATGGAGAAACTGGAACAAGAGGTTTTCAACTACAAGAAGATGGCTGAGCGTGAAGTGGATATCTTTCACAAGATTGTGTCTGAACTCATTGATGGGCACAAGAAGGAGACTGCAAAGCTGTGGGACGATATCTTCTCACTTCACGACACCACCAACAAACTCCAAGCTCAACTCTATGATGTTCATAATCAAAACTGTGAGTATGAAAACAGGTTTAAGCGCATAAGTCATGCTGCTAGTTTCAGGTTTCCGGAGACCAAGATGTCTTTTGTTGATGGAGGGCCTCTTCCATGGAAGTCTGATGACGACAAAGATTCACCATCATCACCGAAGGAGTAATTCATCATCGGTATTGGCATCCCCTTGGTTTGTTCCAAGCTTGGGGGAGTGCCGCGGTATCACATCATCATTACCTTTATCTTTTACTATCAAGTAGTGTCATATCATGAGTAGGGAAGTTATCATATGGAATAGTATGCAATGTGGAAGTATCTCTCTTAGTTAGTTATCTATGTATCCGTTGGTGTGAGTTATCGTTATGGAATATTAATGAGAAGTCTTATCATTTACTTTTTGCACACCTTATTTTAGTTTGCAATCTCCATTATATGATTACTCTTGACATGAGTATTGATATCACTTTGGGAGCATCAAGTAAATCTATTTGGTTTTGGCAAACTTAGCATTGGTCAATAGCAACAACATCTTGATGTTTAATAGAAGAGAGAAATACACTTAGATATATTACTCTATTATCTCTATGCTTAGTATTCTGAAGTTAAAATTGCTTGTGCTTATGAGAAAGATGCATGATTGTTCTATCATATGTATATTTGTTTGTTTCCCTCAACTTTATGCTTGCTATCAAACCTTGCTAGCCAAAGACCTGTATCGAGAGGGAATGCTTCTCATACATCCATAACCTTAGACCAAACCTATGCCATTTGTGTCCACCATACCTACCTACTACATGGTATTTTCTGCCATTCCAAGTAAATACTTCATGTGCTACCTTTAAATAATTCAAACTACTACTCCTTATTTGTGTCAATGTTTTATAGCTCATGAGGAAGTATGTGGTGTTTTATCTTTCAATCTTGTTGGGCGGACTTTCACCAATGGACTAGTGGCACATCCACTTATCCAATAATTTTGCAAAAAGAGCTGGCAATGGGATTCCCAGTCCCAAATTAATTAACTAAAATAGACACTCCTCCATGGTATGTGAATGTTGGACGGCACCCGAAGGATTCGGTTAGCCATGGCTTGAGAAAGCAAAGGTGGGGAGGAGTGTCAACATAATAAAATAAAAAGGCACTCCTTCATGGTATGAGATTGTTGGCAGGCACCCGAGGATTCGGTTAGCCATGGTTTGTGAAAGAAAGGTTGGAAGGAGTGCCACACAAAAACAAAAATAAAATAAAATGGGAGCCACTCTTTGAGAGTTTGTCTGGCAAGAGGGTTAGCGTACCCGCTACCATTCGTTGACAACAACAAACACCTCTCAAAATCTTACTTTTATGCTCTTTATATGATTTCAAAACTTGAAAAGCTCTAGCACATGATTTAATCCCTGCTTCCCTCTGCGAAGGGCCTGTCTTTTACTTTTATGTTGAGTCAGTAATCCTATATCTCTCTATCTCAAGCAAGCAATTGAGTTGTTGTGAACCAATCATTTATGCTATGATTCAGTTAATCATGTCTCTTATACTTTCTTGTTTAGTACCAATTTTATCCGAATGAATATGACTTTGAAGTTATCAATGATTATGAGGAGATTGTTATGCTTAAATATGAAGGCTCAGCTATAAATTCTAATATGAAAGCTTTGCTTAGAAGTACAATCCGTTAGTAGTTCTCTGACCAAGAACAAAGTTTGCCATCACCAACTATGATTTCTTATGCACCTTTACTTGTGATTTCTCTTTACCTATTTCAAGATGAGTTATATGAGGAAGTTGTTTACTAGAATGTCTTGTGTGAATGAATATGATGCTTCTTGTCCGTATTTTATTTATCGACTCTTCACTCCATAAACATGTGGTCTTGTTTATCGAGCTCAGTTTCGCTTGGGGACAAGCGAGGTCTAAGCTTGGGGGAGTTGATACGTCCAATTTGCATCACTATTTTGTATCATAATTTGCTGTTATTCATTGATATATTTCATATTGGGACACAATACTTATGTTATTTCATCTATTTTGCATGTTTCATCATCATTGGAGGATCAAGCACCGGAGCCAGGATTCTGCTGGAAAAAGCACCGTCAGAACGCAATATTTCGGAAGATCAACTGTGGAAGGGAATTTCACGTAAATTCCTATTTTTCCAGATGACGGAGGGAGCCGAAGGGGAAGAAGAGAGAGCCATCGGGCTCAGACCATAGGGCGGCGCGCCCATGGCTCGGCCGCGCCACCCATGCCTCGGGGGCCCCACAGCCCCCGCCTTTTCTTCGCGTACTCCTTCGTCCCGAAACCTAAGCCACAGAGGACCTCACGAGGTTACAGCCGCCTCTGCGGGGCGGAGAACACCAGAGAGAAAAGAGCTCTCCGGCGGGCAGGAATCCGCCGGGGAAATTCCCTCCCGGAGGGGGAAATCGACGCCATCGCCATCGTCATCGAGCGGGACATCATCTCCATCATCATCATCATCATCTCCACCATCTACACCGCCATCACCACCGCTGCACCTCGTCACCGCTGTAACAATTCGGGTTAAATCTTGATTGTTTGATAGGGGAAACTCTCCCGGTGTTATTCTATACTTGTTGTAGATGCTATTGAGTGAAACCATTGAACCAAGGTTTATGTTCAGATTGTTATTCATCATCATATCACCTCTGATTGTATTCCATATGATGTCTCGTGAGTAGTTCGTTTAGTTCTTGAGGACATGGGTGAAGTCTAAATGCTAGTAGCGAATTATGGTTGAGTAATATTCAATGTTATGATATTTAAGTTGTGGTGTCATTCTTCTAGTGGTGTCGTGTGAACGTCGACTACACGACACTTCACCATTTATGGGCCTAGGGGAGTGCATCTTGTATTCGGTTGCTAATTGCGGGGTTGCCGGAGTGACAGAAACCTGAGCCCCCGTTAGTATATCGATGCAGGAGGGATCGCAGGATCTCAGAGTTTAAGGCTGTGGTTAGATTTATCTTAATTACTTTCTTGTAGTTGCGGATGCTTGCAAGGGGTATAATCACAAGTATGTATTAGTCCTAGGAAGGGCGGTGCATTAGCATAGGTTCACCCACACAACACTTATCAAAACAATGAAGATTATTAAACCACATGAAGCGAAAGTACTAGACTAAAATCCCGTGTGTCTCAGAACGTTTGGTCATTATAAGTAAACAAACCAGCTTGTCCTTTGTGCTAAAAAGGATTGGGCCACTCGCTGCAATTATTTCTCTCGCATTTTATTTACTTGTACTTTATTTATCTGCAATATCAAACCCCCTGAATACTTGTCTGTGAGCATTTACAGTGAATCCTCCATCGAAACTGCTGCCAACACCTTCTGCTCCTCGTTGGGATCGACATTCTTACTTATCGAAGATACTACGATACAGGGATGTCGAAGAAAGGGCCGTTATCTCCGATGATAACCCAGATGCCCCCTCTTTTGCAAATGAACCCGCAGAATCTCGAAAATCTGCGGGATCCGACGAAAAAGAGGATGTCTCTGAAGCCACTGCGTCGGCACAATCTCCTCCTCCTGCTGTTTCTCCAAGGAACAAAAGGAAAAGAGATGATGCCGAAGATTCCGGCACCTCCAAGGTCGAAGAAGCTGTCCCTTCTCACCAGAAGGCAGGCTATGATCCATACCTCGAGGCTCTCATCAGTTCGTAAGTACCCTTTCTTGTTTATTTGTACTCGAAGATTCTTGTCTATCTTGCTTTTTATATTGTCGACATTTGCTCGTAGTGATGATGAAGAAGAAGTACCAACTGCTGATGTGGCTGCTCGAACGAGTACGTCACATACATTAGTCGCCTCGGAGACGCCAGTTGAAGGAGAAGAAACGTCGCCTCCTCGACAGAACGTCGGCGCTGCTACTCCTCCGTCAAGCCCCCTTGTCCCTTCACCAAAAAGGGCAAGGGTTGAAATAATCCCGGAGCTTACTCTTCAATCGAGTAGCTCTTCTAACCCTCTCTTGGATGATGTAAGTTGTTAACGCTCTTGTCGCTGTTTATATTTTCTCCGTTTGCTCCTATGTGTCGTCATTTTTCCCATACCGACATTTTCTTTCTTTGTCTCTCCTTGACAGCCTATGATCAAAGAGCTTCTTCGCATCGGTGCCCAATTCGTTGGGTACCGTGATTACGCCAGCAAAACTGAAGGTAATGCCTGCTACTTTTTGCTTCCTTTCTGCATGACTGTCGACGTTTATAACTAATCTTGTCTTCCTTTTTCAGAGAAACTGGCAGAAGCCAACGAACGTGCTGACACACTTGCTCAAAAGTTAGAGCAATGTGAAGAGGCTCGTAAGAAGGCCGAGTCGGATGCTGTTGAAGCTAGGCAAGAAGCTGACAAAGCTAAGGCCGATGCTGCTGGTGTCGAAGATCTTCGGAAACGTCTGCATGATGCCGAGACTTCGCTAAGCGAGCACATAACTGCGCAATCTGCTCGCGAAGCGGCGATCACCAAACGTATAAGGACACAAAATCGTCGCTTTGTCAGTAAGTATTTGCACCATTTCATATCCTTTGGATTTTTCTTTTTTGCACTTGTTTGTTGACCAAATTTTCTATTTTTATTTTGACAGATAGGACCTCTCAAGAATTTGAACTTGAGAATCCCGACAACGATTCTCTTCTTGACGCCGTTTCATTCCTTGAGTTTCATGGGACGGAAGCGCGTGAAGGCATGGATGAAGCCAAGGCGGGGTTGTCGAAGCTTTTCCCCTACTTCTTCCCGAAGAAAGAGGAGCCCGCGACTTTCCTTGGTCTTGCCAAGTGCTTTAATCCTCCCGAAGATCTTGGGCTGAAGATGCGCCATGAGAACATGAAGGTTGCCGTGGAAAGCACCGTTGCCCTAGTTGCTGACAGTCAACAGACTATTGACTGGGCCAAAGTTGGCGACACGGAGCAGATAGAGCAAACAACGTGGCGATCATTGATCAAGGCGGCAAAGATGAACACGAAGAAAATCCTGGCCTATCTCGGGATCAAGCCATCTTCGACTCCTAGCTCGTCAAGGCCGGAGGTCTAATTGAATGCCTTTGTCTTTTCTATTTTTTGCTTTCTTTATTTCTTTTGCTGTTGTCGCCATTCTAGCCTTGGCGACAATTATCCTGCCAGTCCCTTAGGAGAACTTCTTTTGTAATGACCATGTAAATTTTCTAGAAGCAATGAAATTCCTCTTGGTGCTATCATTGATCCGGGGATTTTCTTTTCCAGTTGATATTTGATAATTATTCAACCAATCCTTGCTCTCCCGATGCTGCTCCCGCGTCTTCCTTGTCGAAGAAAGTAAAAGCCGATGACAATTTCCTTGAAGGTTCTTCAAGCACACCTTTGTCGGAAGATTTACAGGAACTTCGACAACAACTTCAGTCCACGAAGAAACAAACTCTGGCAATGATGGAACAATCTCGGAAAGCGTCTGAACAAGAACGACTTGCTCGTCGACAAGCCGAAGAGGCTATGGCTGCCAAGGATGCTGCTGTATTGGAAGCAAAAGGAGCTAATACCCGAGAAAATAGCATGCTCGAGCTGATGTTGGAAGCTAGCACGGATATGTTAGGTATGTATCTCAAACTTTATGATGCCTTCTCTTTATTTTGCTGTGCCTTCTTCCAAGTTTCTTGCCTTGTTGTCTAATAGGCTCAGTTCTTGATGCTGCTGCCGAAGATCGAAGAGTGAATGAGAGAACGAATCTTCTTGTCAACCTTTCCCTTAACCATGGCTCTTTGTTTTGGGCCACTCCTGAACGAACCCAGCAGATTGTCAGGTTCCAAGATCGTGCTTGCCAAGTACGCGAATTTCTAAATTTTTGCACGACAACGTTGACCCTTGTTTTCAAGACTTTGTTTCCTCGGAATGAGGTTCCTGCGACTCTTCCTGAATTGCTAGAGACCTTCAGAGATGCTCCTCGTATTCATAATTTCGTACGAGCCCAACTGACTGCTGGAGCAAGATTTGCCATGATTATGATACATATTTGCCATCCAAAGTTAGACCTGTCGACGATTGTCGTTGATTGCATGGCGAAGAAGACGCGGCGGAAGAATAATATTGATGCAATCAACGAGATGGTGACTCCTGTGGCCGAGTCGATGATAGACGAGCTTCTTCGGATGGATTCAGAATTCTTCGTCAAGGGATCTTATGCCGAGCATAAAACAACCAGAGGCTTGTCAATAGATACTATTTTGGGTTCTGACTGATTTGTAAAACTTTGTCGAAAACATTTGTTGTATATCACAGAATGCTCTATATTGTTGGAGCCCCCGAGCCTTTTGGCTAGAGTTTGTACTATTTTTCTCCCAAGATTTCTTCTTGTGCTGTAATAAAACACCTTGATGGACTGCAGGATCTTGGTGTCGAAGTTCTATATTTTTGTTTGTCGAGTTTTCTGGACCAACGTGATGAGATTTTTTGACGTGTGCACTATATTTAATTATGACCAACTTCCGATTTATATATTTGGCGAGGTATTATTGTACCAAGGCGAAATATTTTCAATAAATCGAGTTTGTCTGTTTTGATATTTGAGGGTGCAGAGCCCCCGAGTATGTCGACGAATAAGAAGTATATCTTTACTATTTTTATTATATTGCAGCACCGCGAGCCCGCCTCATTAAAAACCTTTCCGGCCCCACTCGGTGCCCCGAAAAAGGAAAAGAGTGCGTCTGAAAACTCGCGGGCGTTTCAGTACATTGTATGTTTACAGAGGAGACTATATTTTGCTATCTAGGCGTAGAAACGCCTGAGCTGCGCCACGTTCCAAGGATTTGGCTCAACGTTCCCCGTCTTCTTGTCCTTGATTCTATATGCTCCTCCTTCGATGACTTCTGTGACGATGTAGGGTCCAAGCCATGGTGACTCGAGTTTTTCGTGACTTTTTTGATTGAGTCGCAAAACTAGATCACCAACTTGAAAAGATCTTGGCCGCAATCTTCGACTGTGGTAATTCTTCAGGTCCTGTTGATATTTAGAGACTCGTGACAGAACTTCGTCTCGAGCTTCGTCAAGTGCATCGACGTCGTCCTCCAAGGCTTTCTCGAGGTTTCTTCATTATATTCTGTAACTCTTGGGGAATCATGCTCGATTTCTATTGGCAGGACTGCTTCGGCTCCATGGACCAAAAACGGTGTTTCCCGTGTCGCCGTATTTGGTGTTGTTCGGATACTCCATAATACACTTGGCAGCTCCTCCGGCCAAGTATGCCGAGCTTTTTCCAGTGGTCCTAGCAGGCGTTTCTTGATGCCATTGCAGATAATGCCATTGGCTTTCGACTTGTCCATTGGTCTGAGGATGTGCGACAGACGCAAAACTAACTTAATGCCCACTTCTGCGCAGTACGCTTTGAACTCCTTGGACGTAAAGTTGCTGCCGTTGTCTGTGACGATGCTATGAGGGACTCCAAATCTGAAGACGATGCTTTTCACGAACTTAATCGCCGACGCACCGTCCGGTGAATTTATCGGCTTTGCTTCGATCCATTTTGTAAATTTGTCGACAGCAACAAGCATATACTCATAACCTCCTGGCGAAGCTTTGTGTAGTTTTCCCACCATATCGAGACCCCATTGAGCAAAGGGCCAAGATAGTGGGATTGGCATGAGTTCTGCTGCCGGAGAGTGAGGTTTGGCGGCAAATCTTTGACACGCGTCGCAAGTTCTCACTATTTCCTTCGCGTCCTCGATTGCCGTTAACCAATAGAATCCTGCTCTGAAAGCCTTAGCCGCGATAGCCCGACTGCTCGCGTGGTGCCCGCATATTCCTTCGTGCACGTCTTTCAGGATAATTCTTCCTTCTTCGGGTGTAACGCATCTCTGTAGCACGCCCGAGATACTTCGTTTGTACAACTCCCCTTTTACCACAGTGAAAGCTTTTGATCTCCTAATTATTCGCCTTGCTTCAACTGGGTCGTCGGGTATCGTTTTCCTTAGGATATATGAGATGTAAGCCTGCATCCATGGAATTTGCACCATCATGACTAGCTCTTGCTCTTCTTCTTCTTCTTCTGCTGTGTCTTTGGTGATACTCGAGGTTTTCTCTTTCTTCTCCTTCTTTGTTTTTGCTGGCTTTGTTGATCTCTCGCTTATCTCTTCCCAAAACACGCCTGGAGGTATTGCGAGACACTGTGACCCGATGTTTGCGAGAACGTCGGCTTCATCGTTGCTCATCCTGCTGATGTGGTTTACCTCACAACCATCGAATAACTTCTCCAGCTCATTGTACACCTCTTTGTATGCTATCATACTTTCGTTGACTGCATCGCATTGGTTCATGACTTGTTGTGCCACCAATTGTGAGTCGCCGAAAATTTTCAATCGGGTTGCACCGCAAGCTTTCGCCATCTTCATCCCGTGTATGAGAGCTTCATATTCTGCTTCATTATTAGACGCGTTTGGGAACGTCATCCGCAAAATGTACTTCAACTTGTCGCCTTCAGGTGATACTAATATCACGCCTGCTCCAGCACCTTCCAACCTTTTGGACCCGTCGAAGTTCATGGTCCAAGTTCTCGATAAATCTGGGGTCCCGTGTTTTGTAGCTCCATCCATTCTGCAATGAAATCTGGTAAGACCTGTGATTTTATTGCTTTTCTTTTTTCATACGTGATGTCCCGAGGAGAAAGTTCTATTCCCCAAAGGGAGACACGACCCGTAGCTTCTGGGTTGTTTAGTATATTTGATAAGGGAGCCTCGTTGACCACTATTATCGGGTGCGCCGAAAAATAGTGTCGCAATTTTCTTGCTGTCGTGAATACTCCATATGCCAGTTTCTGATATTGCGGGTACCGCTGTTTTGAGGGTGACAGTACTTCGCTGATGAAATATACTGGCCTCTGAACTCCATGAAGCTTGCCTTCTTCTTCTCTCTCGACTACTAGGCCGTGCTGACCACCTGAGGTGTGGCTGCAATGTACAAGAGGAGAGGTTCTTTCTCTTTCGGTGCCACCAATATCGGTGGTGTCGAAATTGCTCGCTTGAGGTTCTCGAAGGCTCTATCTGCTTCCTCGTTCCATTGAAAATTTTCCCCTTGTTTGATCAATGCATAGAACGGCAGCAGCCTTTTCTCCTAGCCTGGCGACGAATCTGCTTAAAGCTGCGACTCGCCCCGTTAACTGTTGTATTTCTTTCAGCTTTGTTGGCTTTCTCATAGTAACGATGGCCTGTATTTTTTCGGGATTAGCTTCAATCCCCCTTGCTGATACTAAGAACCCGAGAAGTTCTCCAGGAACTCCAAAAGAGCACTTTGTCGGGTTTAGCTTGAGGCAGAACTTGTCGAGGTTGTCGAAGGTTTCCTTCAAGTCTTCGATCAGAGTCGACCCTTTCTTTGATGTTATTACGACATCGTCAATGTAGACTTGTACATTTTTTCCAATCTGTGTTGCTAGGCACTTTGCATCATCCGCTGATATGTTGCTCCCGCGTTTTTCAGACCAAAGGGCATTGTTTTGTAGCAAAACACGCCGTAGGGTGTGATGAACGCTGTCTTGGCTTCATCTTCTTCTTTTAATCTTATCTGGTTATAACCAGAATATGCATCCAGAAGGAAAGACGTTCGCATCCTGCCGTGGAATCGATGATTTGATCGATCCTTGGGAGGGGAAAGTGATCCTTGGGACAATGTTTATTGAGACACGTGAAGTCGACGCACATGCGAAGGACTATTGTGTGTTTTTTCGGCACCATTACTGGGTTAGCTACCCACGTGGCTTCGGTAGATATTTCCCTGATGAAACCAGCATCTTTGAGTCGATCTATTTCAGATAACATGGCTTTGCGGCTAGGCTCCGAAAAACGCCGCAAAGGTTGCTTTACTGGTCTTGCGAGAGGATCCAAATTGAGGTGGTGCTCGGCAAGTTCCCTGGGTACTCCTGGCATGTCAGCTGGACACCATGCGAAGATTTTCCAGTGCTCACGGAGGAACTCGACGAGCGCGCTTTCCTATGCGACATCCATGTTTGCGGCAATGGACGTCGTTTTCTTTGGATCTGTCGGGTGGATCTGTACCTCTTTTGAATCCTTGGTTGTGTTGAAAGTTGGCTCCTTAGAAGATCTCCCTACCTCTGGCAGCACATCATAATCAGTGAACCTTGGCGCCGCATATTCTGCTTGCATCCCGAAAGTTTCTGACAGTCGATGAAAATCCTTGTCGCATTTATCGGATAACGCGAAACTTCCTTTAATTGTGATAGGTCCCTTGGGCCCAGGCAACCTCCACAAAAGATATGTATAATGCAGCACTGCCATGAACCTAGCATACGCTGGTCGTCCTAACAAAGCGTGATATTGCGACGGGAAATCCACAACTTCGAACTCCAAATTCTCTATCCTGTAGTTTTCTCGGGTTCCAAACTGAACGTCGAGGTTGATTTTGCCCAATGGGTAACTTGGCTTCTCCGGTGTAATCCCATGGAAACGTGTGTCGGTTGGTTTCAAGTTTGCTAGGGATATGTTCATCTTCCTCAATGTATCCGCATACATGAGGTTTAAGCTGCTGCCGCCATCTATGAAAACTCTCGACACGTCAAACCCAGACTGCGGGTAAGATGAGTGCTGATTGTCCTGGTCGAGGAACTTGCTGCGGATGGTCTGCGATTGTGAAGCCAATGTCTTGCCCCGACCAATTTAAGTACTCGACTGTTGGTGGAGGCATCTTCTCTGCCATGAACACTTGTCGCGAGATTACCTTCTGCGCCCTGTTTGATGGCCTAGCTTTCTGAATCATCGAGACCGCACCGTTAGAGTTGGGGTCAACATATGGAGGTGGATGTGGTGCTGCCGCAATTCTAAGCTGGTGCCGATTTTCGTCCGTAATTGCGGGAGGAGGTGGAAGATGGATTTCGCTCCTTGGCCCCTGGGGGTTTCTGTTCGTGGCCTGGGCATTTGCGATTCCTGCGGCTCGCAACATTGCCTGAAAGTTTCGGCAATCTTTCTGGAGATGCCCTGACTGCCTCTTTCCATTGTTGTCAAGATAAAAATGCATCTGGCACGGACCGTTCATCATCTCTTCGGGGGACACATAAGGTCTTTGAAACCTTGGTCCATTGTTTTGTCTGTTGCCGCGAGAATCACCTCTATTGTCGCCTTGATGCTCGTTACTCCTTTGGTAGTCGTCTCGACTGTTTCCTCCAGGATTTCCTCGAAAACCAGCCGATATATGGCCGGGAGCATCGTTGTTGTAGAACTGGTGAGAAAATCGCCTTCTATTTTGATAATTTCGACCACGATCCTCTTCTGGCGACCTGTGTCGCTTGTTGTATATTGCGTCTTCTCCATCTGCCCATTTATTGGCTATTTCCATGAGTGCTGATATGGTCTTAGGGTTAGTTCTCCCTAAGTCCTCGACAAAATCTCCTCGCCGGATTCCTGCCACGAACGCATCTATTGCCCTCTCGTCAGATATATCTTCTGCCGAGTTCTTTATGATGTTCCACCGCTGTATGTATTTCCTCATCGACTCGTCGTGTTTCTGTCGACACGCTCTCAACTCTTCCAATGACGCAGGTTTCTTGCAGGTGGATCGGAAGTTTTTTACGAAGACGTCCTCTATCCCAGCTGTCGATGGAACCTGGGGGGAGTTTCTTTATCCAGGATCTCGCGGCACCGCTCAAATGAACTTGGATACTTTGCATGGCTGTTGCTCTGGTTCCTCCTACCAGCTTCACCATCTCGAGATAATCCACGAGCCAATCCTCGGGATCTTGCAGACCGTCGAATTTCTTGAAATTTTCGGGTAGTTTAAACCCTTTTGGGACTCGAGTCTTTCGAACTCTTCTCGTAAAGCACGGGAGCCCACACATATCTTCGTCGGCAACTTCTGGTGAGTGCTGACGCTCCCTTCTTTCTTGTCGCGCTCTGTCTACCCTTACTTGGACTGTCTCTCTTGCTCCACTTGTTCTTGGGGGTCTTGAACTGCTGTGTTGGGTCATGGACTATTTTGCCTAGGATTTTCTTCGGGAGGCGTTGTTGCAAACGCTGTTCCCATTACTCCTACTCCAGCCATCGCCATATTGAACAATGGTTCTCTCGGGTCCCCAGGAGGTGGTCTAGACGCTAGGATGTAAGCTTGTGTTGCCATGTAACCTGCTTCTGGCGTTTTTGGGATGATATTTCCTCTTTCATCAATCGACATAAAGGACATGTCGAGATTTTGGATTATGTTTCCTCTTTCTGCTTCGGGTATGTTTTGCAGCCGAGACATTGCTCTCCTCCGAGCTCTCGTGACTATCTCCGAAGTTCCTGAAAGGCGACTTAACTCTGCCTCGGCGTCGCTTGATGCAGAAGCTGCTTCTTTTCTCCTATTCAGGGATGCTGTCTGTTTTTCCAACTCTCTGCTTACCCGAGCAAGTCTATATTGATATGCTTGTAACTCTTGTACGGTAGCAGTAGTATTCATTGGTTCTGATCCATCCATGGCTCTCGCAGCCCTATCCCACGCTGCTTGCGGGAGTTGGACTTTTGCGCGAGTTGAAGATCCGGCATATTTAGTGCCTAGGCCTGTTCTGAGATCAGCGGGATCGACGTATGGATTTCCCAAATCGTCGAAAGCCTCTGACGTTTGTGGTTCTGATGGACCCGCTTCTTCTAAGCACAGATTTGGTGGTATTTTGTGTATTGATTTTTGTCAAGATTGGTGACACCATCATATAGAGTGGTGAAGACCTTTCCGATGGCAACAGATTTGTCGATGAAGTTGAAGCTGTCGATGATGTCGGAGTCGCTGCTTATAAAGGAGTCCGCAGACGACTCGAAGGATGTGTTGCGAAGATCTTGGCGAAGCCCGCTGCCTTGCTGCCGACGAAGCGTGTCGATGAAAACGTCCTCGTAAGTTAGAATCGACCGCTGAGAATTCCGACGAGATCGGAACTTCGAGACGGTAGGATCCTTCCTTTTTGACGCCAAACCGGAATTCTCCGAACGCCATGATGATGGGCTCCTCCAATAGGCACATGCATCCATACAGAGGGCGGGTGAGGAATAAAACGATTAGATCAGTTTTTCCCTTGTTACCTCGATCCATGCGTTGTTTGCCACCGACGAAGTCGACGATCTTGAACGTGCCATCGAGATCAGCCCCTTGTCTTTGCCACCGCCGCCGCTGCCGCCGAGCCCAAGCCCGAGTCCCGGAGGAGGACCCCAACCTCCGCGCCTAGGCCTCATCTCGGCGGAGGAGGACGAGAATGGCCGCACCTCCAGCGGCCATTCACCTCCGAGATGGAGGAAGCGGCCCGGCAGCGGTGGAGGAAGCCGAGGCCTGGGAGCTGCACGCCCAGCGCCAGCGCGACGGGGGAGGAGAAGTGCGCGCGGGGGAGGCCAGGCGCCGCGCTCAGGAGCAGCGCCGCGAGGAGCAGCGACGGCAGGAGTCTCTGCGCCGCGCGGAGGAGGAGCGGCGCATAGCCGGCGCCGCGCCTGGTAGTGAGAACAGCGCCGCCTTAGGGCGAGGCGCTCGCTCCGTGCGCTCGCTACTCGGTAGGCCCGACTCCCACTCGGCTCGGGAGGAGGCCCTGTGGTCTCCGTGGCCGGAGTCCTCGGCGTGGTCGAGCCACAACAGTGCCTCGCCGCCGGGGACGTCGTCGACGCCGACGACGCCCACACGGCCTAGGCGGCGCACCGGCGGCCACCGCGGCGACCAAACCCTAGCTTAGGGTTTTTAAGTTTAAATTTAAAGCCCATATAGAGGGCTTCTTTTGTTAGTTATTTGCCCAAAATAGGGCTATGTACAAATTTGCCCAAAATAGGGCGTATGCTTAATTAAATTTCATTTAAATTTGCATTTTTACTTTTGTTTTTCCATTTATTCGATTATGCGCTGCGTCCGCGCGTTGGGCACAGCGTGCGACCCAAACGGACACGCGGACGCGGGCCGCTGTCCGAATGTCCGTTCAGTCACCCAAACAGCCCAAAACGGACGGTCCAACGCGTCCGTTTGGGTCGCCCGGTTGGAGACGCCCTTACCTTTGCGAAGGTCATCGCACGCTCAACGGACATCCTCCGCGCTTGACGGGTGGCAGCGCGCGGATAGCAACCAACGAGCCACCCGTACGCGGTAGGCACAAGAGAGAGCGAGTTAGCCGGGAACTAGCTGCCAGGGCGCATGCATGGAGCGAGCCGGCTGGCCGTACGCGCATACGTACCTACTCCCTCTGCCATGCATGATGTCACACAAAGATGAATCGACTCCGCGTTGGTACGTGCCATCCTTTTCGTTACACATTTATAACTTACTATAACTACACCGTCTATAGTTATGTACAAGACACTAGTACGAGTAATGTACGTACAAGACACGAGTATGAGTATAGTTACGTAGAAGACACGAGTACAGTTACACAAAACACACGAGTACATTTACATACAGCACACAAGTACAGTTACACGTGAGCGAGTATAAGTATTGTCGCCCACACGAGCGAGTACATGTACAGTCGAACAAACGAGCAAATACAGGTACAGAAGTACAGCCACACACACGAGCAGGGGCGGGCCCAGAATTTTGATTATGGGTATTCAAAATTATAAAAATAATAATTATATGAAATAAAGTTATAAATAATTAGAGTATGAAGTAATGATCACACATATCTCATATTTTCTTGAGAAACCGTCGCAATGAAGGATACTTGTGCTTGAGAAACTTATAAATTAACCAAAATAAGTGTATCAAATGTGTAAATTCATACGAAACTCTAGCAAATGGTGTTAACATTAAAAAGTAAGAGTAGAACAAACACTATATGATCTTCCTATAACAAAAGAAACTCTTACAATGAATGATACTTGTACTTGAGAAACACATGAATTTACCAAAATAAGTGTATCTAATGTGTAAATTCTTACAAATTTCTAACCACTAGAGTTAACATGAAAAAGTAAGAGTACAGGAAACATGATATGATCTCCCTATAACAAAATACATGCACAAACGATATTTTGCAAAAAAAAATGATAATAAAATGCATAGATTGTGGGTTGAACTCACGACCTAATGCATAGATAGCTCTTAACAAACCATCTGAGCTATTTGAAGAATCATGTTAATAAAGGAGCGTTATTCGTTTTATATACTGTAAAGAACATTCATATATATCAATGTATTTTCCAAATTATTTGGGTATTCAACTGAATACCCTTGAATTGAAGTGGGCCCGCCCCTGCACACGAGCAAGTACAGGTACAGTCGCACACAACAGCAAGTACAGATACAGAAGTACAGTCACGCACATGAGCAAATACAAGTACACGGTATAGTCGCACACA